>JALPQD010000113.1:752187-1500937 GCA_023101885.1 Typhlomys cinereus | reverse complement strand
ATACTAAAAAGTTGAATGTTTTCAGATATTTTTAACAAATTTGATGGTATTTTTGAATTTGACTTGTACTTAATGAAGGCATTAGGGAAAAGTTTTGTTTAGAGTGTATAGGAAGCAACTAAATGAGAACATAAAAATTGGCCTTTACTTTAAAAACATTTGTTATAAATCTTAGCAATAAAAATAAGTCAATGCTTTCAAAAAAGATCCCAGAACAACAAATACATTATCTATTTGTGTTAATTTCTCAGTCATAAAGTTTATGGAATCTGTATTGAATTCTTTTATTCCTTACCCATGTATATTTCACTGTATTGAGTTTAGTTTGTGAGATTTTTATTGAAAATCAAAAGTCTGAAACTTTAGACATTTGGAAACAAGCTCATTTTTACCTCACTTAGTTCTCTAACAAGCACTAATTTGGAAAATGGTACATTAGTCACTCAGGCTGAAAAATCAAAATTAAATTTTTTCAGTTCTTACCTCTTTTATTTTCACATCTCATTCTATGGTATCAATTAAGGGTCTCTTCATTTCAATTACTGACTTGTGCAAATGTGCCTTAACAGACTTCTATCTACCACATTGCTCCCCATGACTAGGAAAAATCAGAAATACATGATCTTTGTGTTAAAATATCCCCTATGTTCCTTCAGTTTAAAATAGCTAGATCATCTAGTATACCATAATGATAAGGGCTTCCAGGATGACCTCTTATCTTCCCCCAATGCTTCTACTAATTCAGCCAAAGATATCTCCTTGGCAGTAATAGTACTTTCTGTGAGGTTCTTCTTATTTATTTATGACTAATTGATTTAAACTGACTCATTCTAAAAAATAGATAGAAATATTCACATTTTGTTTCAAACTTTAAGGAAGAATAAAATAAATAAATCATCTTGTATTCCCAATAGCATACAGTGCATATAGCCATACACATTTACAAAAGGAAATAGACCCAGCCATAGAACAAAACATCACATGATGTTTTATGCATCAAGTCTTCAATCCTTTTTTACTTAGTTCTCTCTTCTTTATGGATCCATCTCTTCAGTGAGCTCATCTGAAGACTGAACTGATAAAGGAAACAGATTCTGATGCTGTGCACACTTGGTGTTCATTCTCAGCTCTAAAACATTCTCAAGGAACACCTTGTATATATGTTTGCCAAGGGGAAGAAAATTCTCAAGAGTGCGGAATATCCACTTCTGTTTTTTTCCAAACCACAACCTGTGGCCTCTCTTCTGTCCTTCCATCTATGTACAGAAGGCATATCATATGATCTGTACAATCATCAGGGTCTTTGGGTAAAGGGTTGAATATTATCTGCTGTAGAACTTGGGAAAATTGGCAGTTAATGTGTTTCTACTGAGGGAAGAGTTGGCAAAAACTGTGAAATGTGCAACCTAGATTGGGCTGTGGTCTAGAATTGCATACCTTCATTTTATTTGGATATTCTTGCAAATGAAGTTTTATTGTAAACAGTCACTTTCATTCATGACAACTTTGCTGATAGCTGCTTTTGCACATTGGTGGCAAAGCTGAATAGTTGGGACAGAAAACATAACCTATAAAACCTAAAGCTGTTTGCCATCTGGCTCTTTATAGAACAAGTTTGTCTTTGGACAGCATGTATCTTGATCTCTTTCTATAAGTTAGATTATGTTCTGAAACACTTGTGAAATTTTAGGAAATTCTTATTTCTGTCATTTAGCATAAAGAAGACTAAAAATCTTTCCTACTTTTCTTTCTTTGGATATCATATCAGTTCAGTAACTGTCAATTTTCATCAGCAGCATGCATATTGTCTACTAAAAGTTGGACAACCTTAAACAACAATTTTCTTTCAAAAGATAGTTAACTATATGAATGGCTTTTCTTCTGACAGACCAATCCCAAGTTACATTCACAGTACTGACAGTCTCTCTGCCTACTGCCTCTTTTTTTGTGAGTCTAAAGCCTCAAAGTTTAGAGGATAAATTTTGTGTTCATTGTGTCAATAACAGAGCTAGTCAGAGCTCAAACTTCTTTATCTATTACTTGAAGAAGAACTTGAATTTAAGATTTACCAGATTAAGGGAATAACTTGGTTTAGCTTTCATTTTATAATACATATTTATTTTTTAGTGTTGTATATGTGAATATAGTGAATTTGTGATACTTCACCCCTTAGTCCCCAATCCCATCCCTTCTCCTTTTCCCCTTGCAACTCTTCATCTTCCTTGCCAGACTACCTCCTACTTTCAAATCTTTTAACTTATGTGACCTACTATGCTTCATCTAGGTTTTCTCTGATGACATATAGTTGGCATGATTTATGCTGCATCAAGTATCATAGATCAGTGGATATACCATTGTGAACAGCAGCTTCCTTTTCTTCCTATTAGCATTAGTTTTCATCAGTCTTTTAGGGTATTGAGCTGCTTGAGATCTTTTCCTTTACATGGTGAAATATTAATTGAATAATTTCTGTGCAGTTCTTGTGAAAATATGGTGTCTGCTATGAAATGATGGATGCCACAGTCCTATGATGTCTAGCAGATGTCTGACCTACCACTGTCCAATTTACACTCTTAAAATCTCACTGTCTCCCTCACCGCCATTCTATGATGTTCCCTGATAGGATTTGGTTTTAAGGCAAAGGATGTGTGAAATTTAAATGTTGGGCCAAAAGTTAGAAGTTTCTAAGTCTTAGGACTTATAATAAGGTCTTTGATTCATTTTTAGTTGGTTTTTGTATCATGTGAGAGACAGAGACTCTCATATTTTTCATGTATACAGAACTTATTCTGAGAATAGAGGGAGAGGAATTTGGGAACCAAAACTTGATGATCGGAGGCAAGAGAGATAATAAGAGAGTGAGGATGATGGAGTATTATGAGCAAAGTAGATGATTAACATATATTAAAGTGTCATAGTACACCCCATCATTTGTGCAATGAACTTATGCTAATGACAAAAGTTAAAGAGTTAATAAGAAAAAAGAACTTTGTTGGTATTATTTTCTAAGATCTCAGGTAGACTAGATATAGGAAGACTAAATTCAGAAATAAAAAGAAAAGTGTTGAATGAAATTAGAGTGGACAATTAGCAGGATACATAATTTTAAACAACAAATATTGGGAGCAACAACAGACATTTTTCTAGTCCATTCTATAATTAATAGATAGATAAATTAAGCAGTACTTGATTTAGATATATAATGAAATGGTAATTTTATAATTAAAAATTCTGACACCTGTGAGTAAATTAGATTTGGGGTTAAGTACAAGGAAAATAAGGCAATTGTGAGACTACTTATCCAGCTAAGATGATAACTATATTAAGATACTGTGAAAAGTTAGCAATAACGGAAAGGTAAAATGCTTCTTTTCTGTTTGATCAGTAAGTTTTCATTTCAAGAATTAGTTACATTAGAACTAGAAAAGTCACCTTGGCTGTTGTGAAAGCTACTATACCTATCGAAGCACAGATAATTAGAAACCATCGCTATAGACAGGTATACATTTGTGTTACTCTTTTTTTTTTCCTTTTTTTTTCTTTTTATTTTTTTCTGCTCATACAAACTTAATAGGAACCCCTGTCCTCTCCTTCCCTCCACCTCTCCCTAGACCTCCCTGTTCCCTCCCCGCTTTGTCCCTTCCTTTCTCCCCTCCCTCCTTTTCTCCCAGTGCCCTCTCCCCCCATCTCTGAAGCATCCTCTAATGAATATATCGAACTTTCCATTGACTTTACTAGCCTTCCTTGCAAGTGCTGATGGGAAGCATTAGGGAAGATGTGGCTTATGGGTTGCAAAGGGCAAGGCACTGAATCTGTGAGTCCTGGACACCTAGAAGGAAATGTCTGTCCAGTAGCAGGGTCCAGCCAGTGAATCTGGCACATCATCCTGCCTGAGAACCTTCTCCATTTCTCAATCTTATTAAACAGTCAATCTAGGCAGAGAGTGAGAAATGATATTACTGTCTGGACAATTTAATACTCAAGTGAACTCTGATGAATTTGCAACTGGACCTACCTCTGTTTACAAATTAGTGTTGAAACACTATTAATTTTGGAAGGACCAGGCTCTTACTTACTCTGACTGTGCAACAAAGTAGGTTATAAAAATATATCTAACTGGATGAACAGTGATGCAAATATTCGCCATGTACAGAGCAGAAAATTTGCATGTGTGGAGTCTTGTATATCCAATTAATCAGGATCTCTGAGAAATTTACAATTCATAATTTGTCACTTCTGAGAAAATCAACTCCATTCCAATGGGAAAGAAAATACCATTGAAAGGATTCATTCTCTTGCTTCCGTCTTTTCTTCTAAGTCCCAGAACACCACTTCTTTGTTCTGATAAGCATTAAGCACTATATTGATTTGAGGTAGTTTGTTTAGGGTACAAAATTTGGTGCCTATTATATGAAGCCATGGTTTGTCTATCTCAGCTCAGGATAATTATATCTTATAAAATATCTTTCAAGTTTTAATGCAGTTCGGTGGAAAGTACATAGGAAACTCAAATAACTACTGAAATACTTGAAAAGTGCATTATAGAATAACCCCTTCTTTTTGGCGGTACTTTATTTTTATTTTATAGAAATAAGATTTCCCATGATGTCTAACCCTTCAAATTTCTATTGTAGATATTAATTTACATGCCTTCATTATACTCAGTGAGTAGAATATACTTGAATCTACACTCATGACCTGGATAATATGCCCTGTAATTTCTGTTTTGGCTCTCGAACATGAAACTCATTAGCTTTGGTGGTTTCAGTACACATGCCTTGAACAGAAAAGCATTTAATTATGATAACCAATGAGGTGATTTTCATGCTTCAGAAAAAAAAGGAAAGTTAGGAAAAGTCCTTTAGAAATTACCCTGAAGTTGTGCTAAGAACACAGTGTATTACACTTGTATTATGTACTGAAGACTAATGAGAGATGTGTTTTATTTTTACAGGAAAATTGCTCCCAGACATCTGTCTCCTTTTACAAGGTAAGTGGCATTTAAGAAATATTATATAATATCATCATGGGTTCTGATTTACAATCTTGAAGAGCCTATTAATCCTGTAGCTCATAGCTAGAAGCTGTGTTGTTCTTAAACAAGGAGAGCATTATTAATTATCTTCAGATCTAGATGGTGACTCTGATGCTGTAGTGTTAATGTTATATCTGAACAGGAGATGGGCACTTTTTTATGTTACTGAGAATAATTAATTCAGCTCGTGATTGTGAGAGAGATTCTTGTTGAAATGAAATGGAAAGCTCACCTTTAGTTTGAGCACATTTGTTTCAGTTCAGGATGGATTTGTCAATTTTTCACAGTAATAATTAGTTATTTAGGTCATGTCCAGAGTTCTATTTTCCAGTGTTTTTTCCTTCACTATTTGGTTGAAACAAATTTAGCAGTCATTTTTCATTTTGAAAGTAAAAAAAAAAAGTAACTTTAGGTAGAAGTTATTACTTAATTAGAAGATTTTGTTTCCTTTAGTTAAATATATGTAGAACTTTAAATTTTGAAGAAGCTAGCTTCCAAGTAAGATTAAATTTTAAGTTTTTTCACTCTATCATTAAAATTTCGGAAATTCTGTAAGGTCTAAAGAGAACTGAATTTAAACAGAACAAAACCAGCAACGCCAGGTCAGTGGGATTATTTGTCATCTTCGTTTTTCCTGCAAGCATTTAAGACATGAGAAAGAATTGTTTCTTGTGTTTCTGGTGACTGAGACATGAAGTCTCTGTTTTTCTGAGAAGACATGGTAGATGTCATCAAGAAACAGCTCAATAGCTTCCTTGGCAAACATCAATCTCTGTTGCTACTATTGCATTGAAGGCTCAATTGCTGCATTTGTTGATGCAGCACAGTTTGTTTTTTACTTTCATGTATCCCTTTCTAAGGCAAAAGAGAGCCATTGTTTTTTCAACATTTGGGGTCTGCTTCTACTTATAATATAAGATGTGCAGTTGCATTGTTTATTTCAGTAAATTCTCAAATTATAAGTCCACCCTCTACCTAATCATCCTGCATGCATGCAATCATAATTTCATGGTCAGGTAATGTTGGTATATCAGCCTGGTGTGCCACATGCTAACCATTTCAATTTATGTTTAGCAAAGAAATACATTATACTGATACTCTATAGTCGCAAAGCAGCATTCTCTGATACTTTTAAAGGTCTGACTGATTTGGTAGAATTCCATAGAATTGCTAAGTGGCCAAGAATTCTTTTTAAAAGCACAATTCACAAATTTGTCTTTCCATAGTGTGAAATAGCTATGATAGAACTGTAAAAAAGTTATCTTATAATTTTAATCTAAATGATGTAAATATATAGTTAGAAGTTGTTAACCCAGTATTCAGAGCATATTGCAGAAGAATCAATAAGGGCAAAAAAGTAAGTATTTCTCAACTTACTTCCTCTTTATCTGCAAATGCCCTAAAGAATTTGACTTTAATTACAGTTAATATGTAGGCTTTGCTACAGCAATTCTCATGTGTGTCCTGGCTTAAGTGACTTAATATCTCTGGCACATTCTAGTGAGATCTAAAGTTTGATGTAACAATGCTTACATTTCACAATACCTGTGAAGATGATAAATATGAGCCTTCTGAAGTTCCCTAAACTCCTAGAAGGAAAATCATTCTTTCTATGTGTGCAAATTCCTTAAGGTTCCATCTTATAAATGTATAATTTAAATGCATTATTTTTTCTTTCATTTTATAAACTTTTCCTTGACTGTAATGACTTGATAGGACATTTAAAAATCTTGGTAATATAACTTGCTGTACCTATGTAGTGATGCTATTTTCCATTGGTGGTATTCCATGTGCATACTGAGGCAGACTTTGGATACCTCTAGCTCTCTATTTACTAATACCTTGATAATGTTTAGATCAATAAATTCCTAAATGATGACCTTTTCTTTGCCTCATCATTATATCTCTACTTCTAGAGAATTCCATGTCAAAGCAATGGTCCAATATTAACCTGATACTTATCATGGTAACTATCATGTGGCAACTTACATTCAACAAAGAAGCACATTCTATTTCTTTGATATTTTCCCCTTGTCATATCTTCACTTCAGTATCACTACTTAGGTTTATAAGTTACCTTGAAAATGAGACTTCAGCCTAATGTACTGAAGTTAAGAACCAGCCCTCCTTCAGGACTACCTCCCTTTTACAATAGTTTCCTTCCAATTCTACTGGGTAAAGGGTTAACTGGATAGCTAAAGATAGCTCAATATCCTTCATAGTTATTCATGTTGGAAGGTTTTATAATGAAGTAGGTTAATGCAAAGGAGATATAGTGAAATCTTAAGATTACATGAGAGTAATTCAAATTGCTCAGGAATTAGAGTCCTTCTCAGGTATTCTACCACATGAACTATGGAAGTGAGTCACTTATTTTACATATTTGCTATTAAAGTCAGACACCCTCCCCCACTCCTACCCTCTCTTCCACTGTGACTACGTATCAAATATCTTCCTGTTCAGAGATGTTGATATCTGCTTTTCTGAAAATTCTAAACACATCATCTCCTTCAAATATTCTCTGTGTTTTTTCTTTCAAAAAAAAAAACATTAAAGAAAATATGAACTTTTAATTTAAATTTACTTGTCACCAATTTTATTGTGCTTCATCCAAACAATTGTGCTATATTGGATGGAACTTTTTTTTTATTTCTAAACTAGAAACTGAGGAAAAAGTTACTTGGGCAAAAGAAAAATTCTGTTACTTCCCTTCTAAAGATTTATTCATACATATGGTAATATGAGAGAAAAAACATAAAAAGTACTGAGCATGTTAATGAGGCTTAGCAACTCAATAAGCCAGGCTCTCAGTAGGCTACTTGCCAGGATAAATTCAGTGTTGACAGGATGTATGATATTTTTTAAAGTATAAAAGGCAAAAATGGAAATTGTTTACAAATGACATGATACTTTTCTTTAAGAAAGAATTTTCTGATTAATGCTCTGCATATGTCATTGATAAAATGAGAAAATAGAAAAATTCCATGCCATACTTTGCTGAGTGCAGGAAAAAAAATTCTGATGACTAAGGAATAAAAGTAGATTTCCTTGATAACATTGCATATGACATTGAAATGTCATTCTCAGTGCTTTAATAATAAAGAATTAGAAGACATTCCTACTTGTTTATTTTAATGTTCATGAATTTTCTGCTATTGTAGAAAGTACACATAAATTCAGAAAATCTGTCACTTCTCTCAGTCCTATCTTCTACTTTAGTATATGTATGCCAGGATAATTCTTCTGGAAGTACAATCACTATATGTGTCATAAGACAAGTTATTTTTGAGGAAAATGGATAGTTTTTTAAGGTTTGGGGAGTTCACTTTATTTTATTACATAATGTCTGTTCTTTCCCACTTTTAATATTTTATTTTTTGTGTGTACATTTGTGTGCAGTCATGTACAAAAGAGTGACCTCAAGTGTGTGGGCTTGTGGATGCCTGAAGTGAAATTGGCAATCAGAGTGGATTCTGTATCTCTTTATTTCTTTTCTCTGTAGTTCCCCAGGCTCTGCCACCAGGGTCAGAAGTACAGACTGCCACCATATCCATCCACCATTTTTTTTTCCGTGCACACTCTGATTCTTTCTTCAGACCTTGTTTTATAATTTTTTATCCTAAGAGATATCAGTGTCTCAATTCATCTGTCTTCTTTCATATTAATGGGTGAGAAGCACAGAAACAAAAAGAGTAGAGAGAGAGACAAGGAAATGAATTGTTTCCTTACTGGCCTATCCTTTGAGTATGCTCCTCTGCCTCGTAAGAGGATGTAACCTTCTTCTGAATTTAGCTACTTGTGATTTCTTTTGACTCTGAGTCTCAGGATGGTAACAAGTCTCCATTGAAAATACTAGTGTATAATGAATGTTCTGCCTATTCTTCTAATTATTGGTTCTTTATGGAGCTCTCTCAGAATTACCCTACATTTTGAAAGGTGGCATCAGTTGCCATTTGAAACATTGATTTATAATATACTTTAATCTAAATCATCTGTCTAATCTAAAGTGTTTTGGAGCAAAAGTTTTTGAGAGTTAGCTTTTTTTCCTATTTTATAGTATTTTACGTTTATGCTAACATGCCTTATTTGTACCAAGTAGTGAATTTCACTGTAATTTTTGGGGGGGGGGTTAAGCTAGAGGTGTTAGAGGAGAGAAAATATGGAACTCATGGATGTGAATCCGCAAGGGTTCTGCCAGCAGGGTCATCCATTATGGGAGAAAAAAAGCCAGACATGGGGAGATTCCAGACAAGGAATCCATTATGGCAGAGAAAAAGCCAGAAAGGAATCCGTGTATGGAATCCATGAGGAGCAAGACAGCTGGAACTCATGGACTCCATGAGGGACATGGAATCTCAAAAGAACAAGGGAGCCCAACTGCAATTTTTTTAAATTTTTTATTTTTTTCTAGTTTTACAGGCATATTGAGAGTCAGATTTCTTAACTTAAACAAATATAAATACACAAATATATTTATATATCAAATGTACACACATAATCTGATGGACATTTTATATAGTATTATTGTGCTTAAGTCAGAGGTAATCAAATGAAGTTGGATATAGTATTTTCTAATCATCATGTCCTAAAGTTTTTGATATTGAATTTTGGATTGCACATTCCACCCAAATGTCGCTTTATTGCTTGCTTTGGACTTTGCCTTAGAATACAAGTTTACCATCATTGAAAGTGGAACAATTACCTTGTTTTCTATTTTTCTCGACTAGTGTCAGCACCATAATGAGCACCTTTGTAGAAATTAACATCCTCTATCATTCTTTTGGATAAATTCCCAGCAGCATTAGTTCCTACGTGTATTTTACTATTAGTGCTGCATATTCAAATCAAAGACATTCTCTCATCAGTCTTCAACTGTACCAACCTTATAGTCCATCATGCAGTTCAGCATCACACAAGATTCCTCCTGCTTGAAAACAGAGATGTTGCATGTCCAGACTGCAGGCTAAAATAAGTTCAGAGTTTCTTGATTGCAGTCAGAAAGTCCTTTATGCCAAGAGGCTTGTCTATGTTGAACCAAACCATCCGAGTCTTCACCAATATCTGTCCTTGTTTCCACTGGTAGCTCTTCCTCCACATTCACTCAGCAATAGCTCTAGCTCATTAACTGACCTCTAGTGCTTTTTTTCATCTCATGGAGCTAGAACCACAGACTTCCTTTACAATTCTTTAGCTCGGAACTTCTATGTCCTGGGTTTTACTGACAGTTTACTTTTGCCTTTCCCCTCTGTAAGTATTTGCACAGTGATCTGACCTCTAGCCATCTAAGGCATGAGCATCCTTACATTAGAAAAGATCAGACAGATCGTGGATTTATTTTGTTGTTGTAGATTGAAGAGAAGGCTGAGCAAAAGAATTCCAGAGAATTCAGGGGAAGTGGAAAACATCAAATCATCCTGGGGAGAAATTATGAACCATACAGTCAAACATTGATAGAATCAATTAGCAAGCATTATCTTTCAGTAAATTCACATTTGCCTAAAAATGGAGGAATGCCTTTAGACTTTTGGTGGTGGCTTTACCTGATATATATGTATATATGCACACACAACATAAGTATACTTTTTTCAATCATATGAATAATCATTTTATTACAATTAATCTTTATGTTGATGATATGTCTACAAATCCAAATAAATCAGGGGAATATGATGACTCTTTGTTATGGTCATCAATGTGGGAGGAGAGTACATGTCAACACCAGGGACCAAGGGAACTGGTCAAACCATTACCATAAAAAGCCAAGATAGAGACATTCTGTCTCTTGCCAGCATGTTTGAAGCCTGTATTCAAAAGTTCTAAACTAGTTCTATCCGTTGTATCCACCTGCTCAAGGAATGAGTGCATCGTGAGAGTAGTCTTGCCATATCTGTTAACTAATCTCTTCCAAGTTAGCTTAGGGCTTTCCTGAACAGAATAATTCATTCTAGATATACTCAAATTCTCAGTCCTCAATTGTCAAGTTGAGACCAGCATCATACTGGCACAATTTTATACTCACAAAAATATGAAGCAGTTGAGGCGAATGGAAAATAAAGGAAGAATTCAGTCACTTTTACATTATAAATTTCATAGTACTCAAACACTCCATTTGTAACTATCATAATGACTTAGGTGATACAAAAATTGTCAACAGAATTATCACCGTGTTTCATGTCTCTACATGTTGGCAAAGAGCCCAGAAATAAAAGATTTATAGAATGAAATCTAGAGTGCTTTATAAATATTATAAATACTGTTCTCACTAAAAAAGTGTATGTTTAGAGGCAACAATTCTTACAAGAAAAATGTAAAATTTTTCATATTCATCATTCTCTTGAAAATGTTCTCATCCTTTCTACCATTGGAAACCAAAATAACATTTAATCATTTTGGAAACTAAAAAGTAACCAAAATGTCATTAAACTAACCATCCCTTTGTGACTTTTAGTGATGAGGTTTCTTAAAATTAGTTTTCCCATTTTGTTCCTGATCATTTACTACTGAGGGGGTATGATCTCACCAGAAGAGGAGGGCATATAGTCTGGCAGATAAAAAGTAACCGTTGTGCATATTGGTGATAGACCCCTCCCTCACTGTGGTTTCCCACTTTTATTACATCTACCTTTGAATGTGCTTTTATCACAAGACTCTAGTTTAACAGCTTTTTGTCTCTGGCCAGGGGGTAACATACAATGCCCAGCAGGATGGAGTAAAGGGCATTGCAGGAGCAGCAAAACTGCAAAAGAAAACCAACAAACCACAATCCAGAACTTCAGAGACTCTATATCAACCACCTAGAACTAGGCCAGCTTAATCTCTTCCCATCCTGAAGCTCAGGGACATTTGCGGAAGAGGGGGCGGTAAGAGTGTAAGAGCAAAAGGATGGGAGGAGCAATGATATGTAAGTTACTCCATACAAGTTAGGGCTGAAGCAATCATAATTGGACTTTACATGCCCTGCGCATTGTCCAACACACTATTGACCCCACAAAGTCCAGCATCTGCTATAGGCACCAAGATCCTTGGAGGCAAGGGATTGGTAGACACAGCAGTGTTCCTATACCTAAGGGGAACACGGGAAAGTGTTTAGGGAAAGGCCACTGGGTCCTTGTACGTCATCGGAGAGGAGGGCCCAGAGGAAAATCAGGCATGCACAAGAAAGGACTCTCTGGGAATTGGGGCGGGAGGCACTGGGGGATGGGAAGGGAGGGGGGTGGGGAAGAGGAGCACGGGGTACGGGGGGAGGAGGAGGGAGGGAGGGAACTGGGGTACCCATTAAGTTTGTATGAGCTGAAATAATAATAAAATGTATTAAAAATTAATTTTCCCAGTAAGTATCACACTATTATACCTATTTCAGAGATCAAGGTTTTATATGAGATGCTTGTGGACAAATGTGTCTATGAGTTTTAATTCTATGTGAGTCTTTTAAAATGTTAACATTGTATGTAAATGTTGTGCATGAATATGTAATACATATAAGTAATGTGTTGTTAAAATAGAGTAATGTGTTATTAACCAAAAATAGTTTAATATGCATTTTTTATTATTTTACAATAATTTTACTGTAATTAAAAAATGGAAAGGTAAGTAACACCTTATTTTTAGAGTCCCATGAAGCCAAAAATTGTGGAAAGTTTCAAAATAATAAAGAAAATTCTGTTCTAGCAATTAAATCATTACTTAATAATCTTTCATCCATGTTGAATTTCTAAAAGTATTCACTGTAAAATGTAGTAATATTTTCACATAGCAGAGGATATCCTGAACCATAAAATTGATAACATATTAAGCTTTTTATTTCTCATATATTGCTTTGGTTGATTTATTAATTAGTGTAATTGGGCTTTGGTTGTATTATTTCAATTTTATTTTATTTATAATTAAATAAACAACAAAATAGATTTAATCAAAATCAGGTGTTTCTGAAAATATTTAATTTAATATATGGCATAGTCTTTACAAAATTTTGTTATCCATTTAATAACAGTTATATAACTCCCATCTAGTGTCATAATTATGTTTTGTTTTAAAATTTACGGTTTAGATAGTGCTAGTTCAGTAGTCACTGAAAGGTGGAGATTAAGTTGTAGGTCTATTCCTCTGTGGCAGCACAAGAATTTGTTCAGAAAATGTGTGACTTTGTTTACAGTTGATAATCCTCAAAAAAATTATCTCTTAACAACAATATATAGACAATCAGAGCTTACTTCCTTAAAACATAAAAATCGAAATGTACAAGTATGTCTTTTCTCTTGAGTCATGTAGCAATTGAACAATGACTCATTTCCCAAGTAAGCTGAGATTTCAACCTAGCATGATTATGAACAGCTCTTATTGCTGATGAAAGATATATCTGTGAAATTGTAATTCATTATGGTTTTTGACTGTTAGTTAGAAAATATATAAAACACATATAATATTTCATGTTATTAAATATTTCAATGACTATTTATCATCTTGTGCCTCAATAGTACAGTATATTTCCAGCCATGTTGCCTTCAGTCTGCCAATCTCCTTCTTCTCCTCATTGTTTCTTTTAAAATTTCCCCAAGCCTGTTTTTTTTCACTTTCTCAAGAGATTTATACTAATTTCATGTCTAAATTTGCAATGCCATTCAGTTTTTCTCCTCCCTATTGCATGCCCTTCTCATGTGTATAGTATATTTTACTCAATGATACTAAAATATGGCTTGTTCATTCAGCCTTCTATGAATCTTTATGAGTATTTGATTTTATTTCTTATTTCCATTTCCCTATGTTCCAGTAACATATGTGGGATATTTAACATTAATGGTCAACTATATTGACTCTGGAGTCATCTGGTCAAACCTGTTAGAAATTATCTAGATTATATTTACCGAGAATGGTTGTTCATGATTTTCTTGGTTATGTTAATTGATGTGGGAAAGACTCATCTTTAGTGTGTTGAGACCATTCTGTGAGCAGGGTATTCTGAACTGTATAACTGAATAAAAGGCAGAAAGCAAGCTAAACATGAAGATATATGTGTTTGTGATCTGCTTACTGACTGTGGATGTCATGTAGCCAGCTCTTAAAACTCTTACCACTTGGGCATTCCCACTAAAAGTATTGTATCCCTGAATAGTGAATTAGACCAAATTCTTTTTCCCTCAAGTTGCCTCTTTAGCAATATTTTTCATAATATCAGGTGAAGAATTTATCATGTACTTACTATATGTTATCATATTTTATTTGTATTCATGATATTTAGAAATAGTTCCCACAATCTATCCATCAGATATTATTCCCATGGCCAGTCTATCACTTTATGTAGCAACAGATACAGTACTTGCGTGATTGCTGCATTCAGTAATTTCTTGCTGAATTAATGTCTTTATTTGCAATTATGTATGTAGTATGTTAAATGACTATCAAATTATGTGTTGAATTTATATGCCCTGCACAATTTTTTGAAGCAAAAACATTTGATTCTGTCTGGAAGCCAAGACAAAAAAAAAAGCTCTGAACACAACTAATTATTTTGGGTAAAAGTAATGAGACTAGAGTTCTTGTCTCACTATTGAATCCAAATTCCATAATTGATAAGTGTTGATACATGATATATGTGTTCTTATTGCATAGACAACTGGTTTCAGAATCTGAGAATCACTAAGGCCCATACCAACAAAGACTTGTTATCTAATCCTCAGGGCTACCATGTGGTGAGAAGACATCAATATAGGAAACCTTTTCCAAATCTAAAATTGCCTGATAACATTCACATATTATAAAGTAGAAAATAATCTGAGTGATTCTTATTCTTCAAAAGGGAGAATTTACCACTAGTTAGTCCAAATCAAGATAACTTTCTGCATCTTATACAAAAGTCCTGTACAATTCCTTAAGTACACACAATTCTGTATAACAAAAGTGGAAGTGTTCATAGTTCTTTGAAAGATCTTAAGACAGAAGGTCCAGGTATTATTTGACATAGTAAGAAATGTCAAATAGATTCAGATCTGCCAGTCACTCACTGGGTCTGTCCAGAAAAGCATCTTTAATGGTGTTACAAATGATGAAAACTTTATGGAAGAGTAGTTTATCCTGTGATGTCAAACTTCAACTCAAACAAGTTTGTTCCTTTCCTGCAACTAATGTGACTTCAGCTTTGTTCCCTTGGGTCTGGAGATCAGCGTGATGGATTCCAGAGAATGTTCTCTGTGCTCTTCAATTGGAGGCTGAGATGGATCTCCTCACCAGTATTCATACAATCATAGAGCAGTGATGTTGTATTACTAGGCAGTAGCCTAAGAGCTGAACGAATGTAAATTTTGTATATAATTAATTTGAAAATGTTTAAAGAGCCTCAGGTGGAAATTATTTTCCAAATATAAAATTTTGAGAAAGCTTTTAGGAAGTAGTTGTATAATATCATTTTAATCAGAGCCTTTACACAGAAGTAAGTAAGCATTTACATGCACAAGGGGACATTGCCCTTTATAATTAGCCTTAGCCCTACAAAATCTAAGCCTCCTCAATGTTCTTACATTTCAGTGGTGAGCTAATTAACATATGTTTATTTGTTTTGATACATTGAGGACTGGTTCAGTTCACTTAGACAGATACAAATTCTTAATTTCTTTCTCTATCGTCCTGGACGACCTGAAGTTGAAGTTATTTCTTGAGGCTCTGGCTTTTTTGACTTCCCGGATAAACAACATGCTTATTAGTGTATTATGATGGAAATGGCTACAGGAGAGGAACAATGAATACCTATTTGACACAGGCTTTTAATCACTTTTCTATACCCTAAAGGGATAAAAACTATGTACAAGACCATTCCAAAATTCACATAGTTATGATTTTTTTCTGCACACTTGTCAAAGAAAGAAGTATCTGTGCTACATTCTCTAGAACTAACTCCTCCAAAAGTCCATTTCTTATTGGAATCTATAGTAGAATTTTAAACCAATCATAAAATTTAAGTAGGTACAAACCCGGGTTAGCTATTACAAGTTAAATGGTTAGAATGCTATTTTTTATTATCTCTTTAGTTTTGGCAAGCTGCTTTTAAGTAATAAAGATGAAGCATTTAAAATTGACTTTATCCTTGAAATTTGTCTCTGAAACAGTATTGAATGCTGGCAAGTTCTATATTTTAAATATTTCTTGTATTGACATCATATTCTACTGTGGAGACTGTGTGAGTGTGTTTACCACACCTCCCAACAGAACCCCTGTAATTAAGAGAACAAGTAAATTGAATAATAGTTGTGGAAGCTGCATCTTGAAGTCACAACTTGCTAAGAGGAACCAGAGGGCTAACATCTCCTTAAGCAGGATTTAGACTTCAGTTAATACGGCATAAATCCCAGTTTACAAATTTTTACATGACTTCAGTGGCACTGGAGTCTGTAGGAATCACATTTTTTCATGTCAGAAGAACAGCTCACAGAATATTAAAATTTCATCACTTTCACTGTCCTGCTACTGCTTTCCCATTTAAATAGCATTTGTGTGTAACACTCATTTCCCTTTATACCTTCATGTCTTTATTCATATCTTTAACACCAGTGTTATAGTCAGGACGGATAAGGTAAATCCATAGATTTCATTGCTAACATGAACACTGTCAACATGACAAATTGAGAAATTTCAGGTTCAATGAGAGATCTTTCTCTTGAAAATTATGTAGAAAGTGAGAGAGTAAAATGATCTATGTTGACTTCTGGCTTCTACATGCTTATCTGCAAACATACAGGTATGTATATGTACATATCACACACATACAAGTCATATATAACTTGTAATTCTATAAACTCTTTTAAAAGTTGTGAAGGTTACATTTGTCTGTTGTTATTGTTATTTCCTAGATGAGGCTATTAGACTGTTAGTACATCAATTAAGTCAGGTTTAGTAGACAGGGGGTACTTTTATAATTTAATAACAGTAATATGTGAGGGTGAGTGGTATAATCCCTGAAGTTGTATATGTTTTGCGGTGGCTATAAGGAAAAGTTAATCTACAGTGATTAATAATTGAAAGGAGCAGGATGGTAAAAAGAAAAAGGGGGTTTACTTATCTTTGGGATGGATGTGAAGAATCTCTCCCATGTAATAGGATGATTGTAGAGGACTTCAGATGTATAGCCTTTGCCCCTAGACTTTGCTTGAGTTTCCTTTGGAATCTGTTGAATTATAAGGAGCGAGCAAGGGTCCCAGGCAGGCCGAAGGGGCAGAAGGGCTGATGGCGATGGCACAGCACTTCTACTGGGACCTGGGGGTGGCCCGCCCAAGCTAGGGGCAGCCTGGATGTTGCTCAGGCTGGCTGGTGGGAGGACAAGCGGGTGACCTGGGGGGGCTGGTGGAATTTACCTGGGAAGGAAGACCTCAAGGGAGCGTCCTGTCCTGGGCAGAGGGAGGGAAGGGCAGAGGGGCTGATGGTGATGGGGAGCACTGCACCTGGGACCTGGGGCGTGGCAAGTCCTTATACCTCATCAGAGAGGAGGACCCAATGGGAAGTTTTGACATGCACACTAAAGGATGTTCCAGGAAGGGGGGTGGGGGAGGGAGCACTGTGAGAAAGGGAGGGAGGGGGGAAAGGAAGGGGACAAGGGGGAAGGGAGCAAGGGGTTCTAGGCAGGGGTGGAGGGAGGGAGGGGAATGGGGTAGTTATCAACTTTGTATGAGTGGAAGAAATAAAATAAAGCTGTGAAGGTTGTAGCATTAGTTGAATGTATCATTTTTGGCTTGAACTTAAAAATATATTTGAAGTGAGCTCACTTGTCCCTCATGGGATTCCATATCTGGAATACATGGTTCCTATCTAACTTTTCCTTCACACCTCATTCCATGCTTTGGAGTCCAAGGCTCTTTTGCTCCTCATGTATTCATGTCCATGAGTTCCATTCTTTCTCTCCTCTACCTTAACCCTCAAATATATATGTGAAGTGTCTTATGATGCTTAATTTACTCTATTTGTTATTATAGATTTTTGGAAATGCTATTCTACAATTTAACTCCCAATGATTAAAACTGCATACTGATTGGCGGTTACCCAATGGACAATAAAAATTGTTTGAATAAATAAATAATTATCCCTAAATATAATTGATATCAACATAAACCGTAAGTTTTATATATCCTGCAGTAATATCTGAAATTCAGCATACCACAGCAAAGTGGATAAATATTTTCAGAAAGGCTGAATATAGGATGTTAATAAAGTATTTTCTGTAATAGAAATACCAGTAACAAAAACACAATTTCTCATTTCAAAAAATGGAAATTACGAACAGGCAATGAGGCATATAAACATTTGAGGGGTGTTTATAAACCTTTGGGTAGTAAGCATCTACCACAGATTGAGCGTAGGATGTCTTGGCCCAACAGGCTTGCCTGATGAGAAGTCAATGAATAGAAAACCATCAGCAAATATAGAATGACTGCCAATGGCATGTAAGGTGGTAAGGAAGAGATAAGAGAAAAAGTGTCAAGAGAGGTATAACCTTAGAGAAATGTAAAATGGCTAGATAAAGTTAGGATGAAAGAGGGGCTGGAGAGATGGCTCAGAGGTTAAGCCTTTGCCTTGCAGGCAGAAGGTCCTGAGTTCGGATCCTAGACCCCACATATAGATGCAAGGCGGAAACAGGGGAGGCCTGTGTTTCTGAACCTGGTAGGGCGGAACCTGTGAATCCCAGGGCAGAGTAAACAAGGAAGAGGTGGAAGCGGTCCATGGTGGTTCCCGATTTGCCTGTGGTTCTACACACACATACACACACATACATACACACATGCACACACATGCACAATTGAATAAATAAATAAAATTTAAAAAGTTAAGATGAATGAAATCTAGCAACACTTCTGGAAAGTACAGTTAGTTCTTGAAAGCTACCATTGAGAGATAAGAATTATGGAAATCCAGGAAGAGAACAATATATTATATGAGATAATGTATATGAAAATGCTTTGTAAACTGGAAGATGCTGAAAACAAAACCCAGAATATAATCATTATGTGGCTCACCAGAAAGAAGTCTACAACTTTTTGGCAAGCACTTTGAAAATGACATGTGAGTTAGCCTTAGGAGACAGAGATTGTAGATCTAACCACCAGTTGGACAGTGGCAGGTTAAACTCATCTTATTTGCTAAGGGTCAGGAAAAAGAATCTTGAGAAAGCACTTATACTTTCTTTTCTTAGTAGGTTGTAAAACCCACTTCTTAACATACACATTGGTTAATAACCAGAGTTTATGTGTAAGTCAGAGCAAATCTAGTGACTTATGTACAAAGAACATTTTTATAGTCATTGTTATAAATGATGGTTGTTTTCTTAGCCCCTCTGTAGAGTTGGTTCATGTAGTATAGCTATAAATCATGGGAGCTACTTATAAATCATCAATGGGCACCAAGCTTTCTTAAAATTTCTTTAATGAAAATATTTAAAGGATGCACACATTGCATGTATTAAAAATTATTCACATTCATTCTATGATATTTGTTCCTTTTAAAGTAGCTACAAAAAAGCCATAAAATATAAAACTGGTAATTATGAGGCCATATTTAGTCTCAGTACTTAGGACAATATATAATTTGAGGCCAATCAATCTATATAGTAAATACCTACCCCAGCCAGGATACATAGAAAGACACTATCCCATAAATGCAAATAATGAGTATAAATTAAAATTCTACTTGTTTCTTCTGAATTTAACATTTTAAAGTTAAAAATTTTATAAGTTTAATAAAATAAATAAAAAATAAAAATGTTATACCATATAATTCACCCTTCTCAAGTATAAAATTCAGAGCTACTAATGATATTCACAAGGTTATAATCTTTTCTATCCTATAATCTAGAGAAGTTTAATTTTCTATTCAGTACTTTATAGAGTTTCTTGTGTATGCAGAATCCTGATTATATGTCACTTTGATAAATATTGGTTTATATTGTCAAATGCTATGTAGTCATTGTTTATGACAATGAGGTCATTTCCATTAAAATACCTATAAGAATTTTATGCTTGAGGTGGCCAATAGGTGTTTATTTCTATACAGTTCTTGATAAGCCACAATATTTCCTTTAGAGATTCCTATCAGCTTGATGAAATCATGGGGATGGCTCCAAATTCTACCTAACCTAAACATGCATTCCAAAGAAACAGAGCTTGAGGGCATAGTGATGAAGTGTTATTGAAGGGCAGTTCGAATTGTAACTACAAGTATAAGTCAGTGTAACTTTTAGAACTCTTACTTTGTTTATACTAGCCATGTAGCTGAACTTAAGGGTTTATTTCACAGAAATAAGATCTGACACTATATCTGAAAATATTTCTATTTATATTTTGTATTTAGCGACTTGGGTCCTTAATTTCTCTATTACCCCTCCAGATGTCTTACATTTTTATACAACATATACTACCTTCTAATAGAGTTGATTGTCATTATCTTTGACTTCCAGTTCATACTACTTTAATTTTTCCTGATTCTGAGTGAAACATAAAATGTAAATGTTGTTCCATTAGTGGCTAAAATGTTTACTTAAATGGCACATGTTAACACAATGGTTGCACAATTCTATTCTACGCGAACAGTAGTGCCAACAAGGATTATCTTTTCTTGGATACCTAGTAGAGAATAAAATTTGAAAATTGGAACAACATTTAAATGATGGCTTTCTGTCCGGGCCCATGAATCAGCATAAACCTAGACTTACATGCAGGAAACAGAAGTGGGAAGAGTAGGAATTGATCAGGCATAGGGTCAGAGAGAGCCTAAGATGTCCTCCATTATCTAACTAAGCCAATTTTATTGTAGCATACATGAGTAATTATAGGAAAACAAATCAAAGAACAGTAGGGCCAAATTCTTTATAGGATTATGTAAAATGTATCATTCTGGATTAGCAAAGAAAAGGCAGGAGTGACATTTACTTGCTGTGTGGGAACAGACATGATGTCTCCACTTAGTTGCTAAAAGGGAATGGACAATGAATGTCTAAAGCAGAGTTACTAGGTACATGCATTAACATATCTCAAATGAATAAGGAAGGAACTGTAAGAGGAAGTTTTAACCTCACCAGTTCTGAGAACAAAAGCCATCTAAGAAGAGACAGAAGGTAAACTCAACTCCCAGAGGAAGGAATTCTTTAGTCATTGTCCATGCAGACAAGAGGCAAAACTCAACTTCCCAAGGGATTAATCCGCCTAACAACTGTCCATTTTAGTTGCTAATGTGGCATTCTCCACAGAGCAGGCTTTAGGCCTGACAACCCCCACAGATATCTAGGACTGGCAAATAGACAGACTTTTGAGTATGAACCATGAAACAAGATACAATATCAGTCATGCAAACTATGAGAAGATTCTTCAAATTAGTAGCAGAAGACAAACTGTGGCTGGGAAACCAAGAATACATAGTTAGTTTATGATTTAATAAACTTAGCAACTGTCCATATGGGAAGGCCATCCATGTTGGAAGACTTGAGTTTAATTCAAAAAGCATAATTTGCTTATTCATCATAAGTCAAGTTTTATTCAGTAGGATAACTGGGGCATTTCAAAGGAACGAAAAGGCAGAGTTGTAGTGTCCTGGAGAAGCAAGAATCAAGTAACTGGGTGCTGACAAATATGAGAGATAATGAACATTCCACCACAGTTTTTATAAGAGTAGCAATTCCTAAAGAAGCTTCTGGGGCATTCCACCAGTCCTTAGATCTCCCTCAGTTGAAGGAATTTACATTGCTGCAACTTAAAGACCTGCAAAGTCCCAGCACTCTATTTTCCAAGGAGTGTGGTTTCTCCCAACTGAACCCTTAACTGGTCCTTTATTATATGCTTTTAATTATTTTAACTTAAGTTTTTTACTCCTCATTTGGTATAAAAAAAGACAACAATTTGAAATTCTCTTAGAAAATCTTTCAGGAGTTTCATCAGGAAATTTATTAGCCAACTTTGTCTGATCTCTTCTACTATGTATCCAAATCAGTCTCCTTTCAGGCTCCACATTATTATAATTTCTTATTTAGTCCCTATAAAGCACAATATCATTATCAGAAAAAGATTTAGTATTGGTCTCATGGTTCCTCCAACATCCTCCTTAGAGTTTAAATATAGCTCAAAGGTCTATAATTCAGATGTTAACTCTTGTCAATCTCATGACTTTACTACTTGAACCAAATGAATCAGCATTAACCATCTAACAGTCCATGCCTCCAATAAGTAACCTTAGGAAACACAAAATGCACCAGGAATAAATGGCAGGCGATGCATGTTTTATAGCCTATAATTTAATGCCTTAACCACCACAGGCTCTCATTTAAGATATTACTTTGCTCTAGCAAACAATAAAACAAGAGAGTATTTTTTGAGTGTTGCCAAATGCAATGATCCCATCACAGTGATTTAGGAGACTCAGTGACAGCATTTGTATTTTGCACACTTGAAAAATCCTCAGTATTTCTGCAGTGAAAAGAACATCGCACATGACTCACTAGCTGAGTAAGACACTACAAATGTGTCGAAGAAACTAAACTGTGTACCGAAAAATGACAGAATGTTCTGGAGAATAAGTAGGAATTCTACCAAAATTGCTTATAAGCAAAAGAAATAAAATTTCCTTGTCATTTATTGAATGTTAATTTATTTCGTCTTCTACAAGATATCTTAGTTGAAATAATATCATCTAGATGATAGGTCTCCCCATTAAGCATATCTGAATTCTCTGTGAAACACCTAAAGAATTACTTGAATGATTTCTTTAGCATGTCAGGAAGTGAGAATGTTATAGACAAAGTTCTAGCTCTGGTCCAGCTATCCTGAGATCCTCAGTAACAAGCTGTAGTTGTTGTTATTTACTTTGGGCCACCAGAGAAATACCTTTCTCATTCCACCCTTTAACTAAACAGTTTATTGTGTTTAGTAATTGTTCTCTCCTGGTACTCAGCATACATGCAACAAAAACTGTGTGCCAAGTGTCTAGTTAGGTGTAGCTTCCTACCCTTAAAGACCCCCATGTACAGGTTGTCTTTGCACTCAGGAGAACCTCCCTCAGGCCAAGTGGGTTAGAATGCCTACTGTCATTTGCCCACCTTGGCTCCCTTTCATTTGGCACAGAGCTGTCTTGAATGTTAAAGACAGAACAGACTTGTGAAAAACTCTGTATCACAGAAATGATGATTAATTTAGAAATATTGATGTGGGTTTTGGAGGAACTTGAGACTTAGAAAAGATTGTCTGTCTTCAGAATTTTATTTTACTTACAGAAAAGAAAAAAAAAAAGAAAACAAGTGTTGAGCACTAGAGACTGCTGTGATTTTTGTCACCAAAAATATGCAAGATTAACTTTTCCCCTTAGATACAAGAATGTCACAAGTTATTTGGCCAACATAATTAATTTAATTCTTGTCTAATAACACTGGGATGCTACCAAAGTAATGCAAGGGATTAGACTCTTTTTTTCCTTTTGGAACTTGGACTACATCTCTATAGTAACTAATCAACATCAGCAACATCAGAATATAAAGTCAATTATGACAAGTAATGAGAGATTATTGTGCTCAGAATCATATTGAACACAAACTTTTTAGGTGGTTATAGGTATTATTGTGCCGTGAATAAGTCAGTAGAAAGCATTCCCCAAATATCTCTTAAAATATGAGGAGCATTGAATAGCTCAAAATACAGTGTATTTGCTTTATTGAAAGCATGCTATCAAAACCCCAATTAAAGTGCATTGTGCCCCTGGCAAGGAAATGTTCTTGGGGTTTTATTTGTTAACATTCAAATGATCACAAAGTTATCTGTTAATAAAGACTTTTTGTTGGATCAGAAAGTGATTCTACCTCTGTCTCTTGAGTGAATAAATATTTAATATCAAATTTTTGTTTCTGATAAATACACAATAAAAGTTATTTGCTCAGGAATGCTCATTTACATTACTTAAATAAAGATCTCTCTGGTTTTATTAGAACATAGAGAACAATTATCACATATCATTTGTTTTCCTGGATCACCAATACGTACACTGCATTAATATATATTTCCAAACCTCATTGATACATTGGGGTTCAATTTCAAACAAAGACAAATACCCAGGAAATTTTATTTGTCTTCTTTTCATGTAGATATCAAATACTCCTTTAGTGTGTTATTATCCTTTCAATCAGTTATTCTACATTTTATGGAGTTGCAGACTCAATGACGGCCTACAAGAGGTTTAGTTACAACACTTCCACCCAAAGTCTTTTTCTCATGCAGTCTATTTCAATACCCATCTCATGACACAAACACAAAACCTTGAATGGACACTGTGGGGGAAATTATTCTGTGACTTTATCTGAAAGGAGATGCTGTACTTACTTATATGGTGGTTCAGGTTGAGATTCACCTTTTAAATACTAGCAATGAACTTAAAATATTCACTGTAATGTAAGGACCTTGTATCTGTTCATGAAATAAAAACACCAAGTAAGAATTGTGCAGCATTCTAATGTTTGAAGTATTGTTTGTAACAATGGCTATTTTACTTTCTAATTCATTTTTAAGATTGTTTCTTCATGCTGTTTCACATTTTTATCGATAAATTTTTGTCTGTGAATTTACATATGCATTTAATACACTCTAATTATTTTTCCCTCCCACCTCTTTCATCTTCTTACCTCTGCCCACTGCCTTTATTTTTATCAATCTCTTTCCAATACTTATGTATTTTTGTTTCTCTTTGTGTCTCACTAATTTTGACAAGGGTCCTTTGTTTGACTATCGTTTAGGAAGCATCTTTTGGAGCCTGGCACATTACTGGATACTCCACTGTCCCTTCTCTCAGAATTTGTTATTTCCAATATTTCAGTATTAAGTGGCAAGACTCCATGAGCCCCACGACTGTCTATAACTACCTGTTGCCTGGGTCAGTCTCAAGTCACATCAGGGCCAGTAATTGATGCCTCTGTGAAATCATAATTATCATAATTTGCAGTGCTTTCCAGATGTCAGTTTCCAGTCTTCACCCTATTTTTTGACTGTAGTATTCTCTCTGCTTCCTCTTTACCAATGATACCTGACCTAAGGGGATGGTTTTAATGTCACGTTTAGGACTAAGAGCTTGATCAGAAGTCATTAACAATATTTCATGTAGCCTTTCACCACTGCATTCACATCCACTCACTGCAAGGAGAGACTTATTGGACTAAGGATGAGAGGAGCCTTTACCGGTGGGTATGAGTATGGATATTTATAAGGCAGTTGGATGCTTTGTAAAAGTGGCTAGAGCAGTAATAAGCTTAGACGTAAGCTCTCATCTGTCCTGGGGCTTTGACTTGGTGCCAGTGACATACATGAACATCTTCTTGTAGAGCAGCCCTTATATCCGAGGACAGAGTTGTTGGTTATATCATGGCCTCCAAACTAGCATTATACCAGGGAGTACTTCTTTCCTACATGCCAGAATTGCAGTTCATAGAGTTCGTAACTGGATAATACCATTGATCCTTACTCCCCCCAACAGCCTGGGTAGCATCCTTCATTCAAAGCTAACCAAAGGGCATCTCAGTTGCAATTTGATTTCCCTTTGTTTTGCTTGCAAGGTGTGTGTTGACTTCAGCAGTAGAATCTTATCTGGTAGGTAATTGCTTGAATGGCAAGAGCCTATATTACTTTTGGAGATCTCTGGTATATTCTCGATCATCCATTACATGGCACTATAGTCTTACTTCTAGGATTGTCATTATTTAGAGTTTACCTTCCTTCAAACTCGCTTTCATGTTTATTTTTTAAAATGTATTTCAAGTCCGTAAATATATAGATCTTCCTGTGGCCACCTCTTCACTTGTGCTGAAATATTGACACATTAACATGAGAAAATCTTTCCAGATGTGAGTAGATTCAGTCAGAGACTTATTTCCAAACTACTGCTCCGTGCTGCCACCACCACCTGACATAAATCATCACTGAATAAGCCACATGCACCCTCTCTTTCACATTCTATCTGCAATTTAGCTTACATGCCTGGACTTTAAACTTCATTTTGTCTTTCATAGTCATGATGCCATCTGTCTTGAATAATGGAACTACAGTGCACTCAATCAGCACTATTGTTTCCCACAGTCTCTCAAGGTTAATGCAACACATAAGAAGTCTGGATAGTTACATTTAAAAACAATGGTCCCACATAAAGCCAACTCCATTGGTTAGGTGAAATCATATGTTTCAATTATGATAAATGATTTTATATCATGGAAGTTCTGTGTTTAAATGGGCTGCTTTGTGCTATTTGTGGCCAAATTTTCTGGCCTCAATGTATTTGTCTTTATAAAATGTGGTTATACTAAGAGTCGTTATAGGTTTATATCCTCTCCTAAGTGATTGCATATAGAAGTCAGTTAGACTGTGAAACTTGGCAAGTTTAAAAGCAGAAGAGAGTTTGGGATGGAGATGAAGATTAGGGTAAAACATGTGATTTGCATTCACAAGGATCTATGTTCTATCCTATGAACCAACAAACATAAACCACAAGAAAACAGGTGTAGTGATCACGGGTCAAAATGTTGAAGGAAACCTCATCAGTTAAAATGATGATGTCATAAAGAGAACCAGACTTAACAGAACTTCAGTTAAGAGTCTAAAATAAATTCAACAAAACTTTTAATGGTTCTGATGCAAAGTTAGACATACTTGAAATTGTCCATTCATTTTGTGTTTTAACTTAATTTTATGTTTTGTCTAAAATCTGGATGTTAATCCACCTGGATCACTGCATTTTTAACAGTTCTCTTTCTAATTTTATTTTTAACTAAAAAACTATGAAGTCCAAACTTGGTAAAAGCATTGAACTGTTTGAGAGGGGTGATAGGATAATAATGGATGTCTGTATCTATACTGATTGATAATTTCACCATGGCTGGTATTTGTAATGTTGAATTGATACCCAAATTTTATTCATAATAAAATTCTTTATTTTATCCAATTAATATAAATGAATACAATTTAATTAAAATAATACATGTACAGTATACTACAAAAACATTCTGTAGCATCTAAAGGTATTTGGTCTACTCTCTGCACAGTTTCATACGCATTATTCCACAATAAGTAGCACTTAAGTATAAGTATAAAAAATATTTAAGTGTAAGATCTCTAAGTATAACATTTAATTTTATTGTCTTGTAGAGGTTCAGAATTAAAATGGCTTTGCTTTTATTTTTAATTAAATTTACATTAGAAGTCACTCAATTGATTGCTTTGCTTTTTGAAAACCCTGTTTCCTTGATTCTTAATTTTTTTCAAAAATTCAGGAATATTATAAATACAGTTCTTTATAATTTATGAGAAATAAAAATAAAACAATAATTGGAAAAAAATAAAAGAGCTTGAGAGCTAAGTTGCAGTTATAGATGCTTGTGTTATATTTTCAACAATCATTTCATTACACAGAATGTGTTTGGAATAAGTGTTACAGATTTGTTATGCCTTCCTTCTTTGCAAATCACAGAACTGGGGTGAGAATCAGGAATATAGGCTTTTTGTAAAAAAAAAATGTTGTAATGACATATGGAGAACAGTCACTCAAAATGAAGATATCATCTCAGAAGTCAGCATAAGCTTCCACTGAAATAATGGGTCTGAGAGTCAGTTGTCGACTGTATGAAAATGAACTAAAACAATCTCCAGCTATCAAAACTCACAGACGCAAAGAAAAGGAAGCAGTGAGTTAAGAAACATTGAGAAGAAAAGAGACAGAACTAAAAGACCCTGTGATTAAACAATCATGCCACAGATGGAAGGATTCTTTTCTTAGAGTATTTCAAGTTTGGTCTACCAGAGCATTTGTAAAAAAAAAAAAATGTGTTCAAATTTAATAAATTTAATATCCATAGTGACACCTGAAAGTTTAATGAATTTCTGATGCTGTCAAGTTTCCATGCAATAATGTTGTTGTTTGTCTAGGAAACACATTTTCAAGAAGAATATTCATTTTTTGTAATGTGAGTGTAGCAGAAATGGAATTGTATTTAGTAGCATTGTGACAATTTACTTCCATTTTAACTCATTTTTTTCATACTATAGGGTTTAAGGATTATTTTTTTTCTTGTTCACACTGTGCAATGTAAAATTATTCTAAGATGCTAAAAATCTATTGCTGTATTATCTTCAAGATGGTCAGTATATTTTATCATTCTATCTCAAAGATAAACTATATATGATTGAAAACCATATTTCACACTTCTGTGTCCCTTGTCCCTTGGGGGTAAATTTCATTTACCTCTATTGTTGCTAGGCACCATATTTTATGAGATGTTATTCCTTCTTTCTCAGACAGAAAATGCATTCTTGTAGACCAAAGGAAGAGTAGATGAAAATTTTCATGATCCTGTTTAGAGCATTTTAAAAAAAGATATATTGCAAAGGTTGTCATTGATGATGGCATCCATCTTAATAGGAAGTGTCACAATTTAAAATGTCAGTCTGTCTAGAGGTACCTTTTTGAAACATTTTAATTCAATATTTCCTAACTTTGCAATCCATGCCTTTTAAAATGGACCAGAGAACTGGTGACCTTAGAATACAGATTGTTAGGCATCATAACCATGGTGATCTGAGTTGGATATTTCTAGAAGACCACATAGTGGACAAGGAGTACTGACTTCTGAAATCTACTTCTGACCTCCACTTGTTATATGTACTTATGCTCCCCCCTCTTCCTCTCTCTCTCTCTTTCTCTCTCTCTCTTTCTCTCTCTCTCTGTCTTTCTCTTTCTTTCTCTCCTCCATCCCTTTCTTTCTCAGAAAATAAAAAAGGTAAATAAAATTGTATAAATTAAATACTTTGTATTTTATGAATGACAGGATGAAGAAGAGTAAGTCTTTAGATTTGCTGCTGTCCATAAAACGGGCATAAATAGAGGAAATGGTACATAGGATTCTACTATGTGACCTGCATTTATCTAATAATTCCTTTACTAAATAGCAGTTTTTAATTGTGAATATAGTATTGTCTAATTAAGACTCGTGATTGAATAAATGATACTCTTTAAAAGGAACTCGGGGCTGGAGAGGTGCCTCAGGGGTTAAGCCTCTCCCTTCCAGGCAGAAGGTCCTGAGTTTGGATCCTAGACCACACATATGGATGCTGGGTGGAAGCAGGGACAGCCTGCGTTTCTGGTACTGGTAGGGCGGAGCCTGTGAATCCTGGGGCAGAGTAAAAAGGAGGATCCTGGTGGAGGCGGTCCATGGTGGTTCCCAAATTCGCCCGTGGATCTACACACACACACACACACACACACACACACACACACACACACACACACACATGTACACATGCACAATTGAATAAATAAATAAATAAAGAGGAACTCAATGCATCTTATAGACAGAAGAGTATATAAGTACAAGAGCAAATACCTGAACATTGTCTTGTGAAGTTAAAGAGTATGAGACTTACTGTAGAGGGACAGTGACTCTTCATTTGGAAACTACAGAGGACTCAAGAAGAGGCCATTACAGAGCCAGTTATATAGTGTAAATGAGAATACCTGGGACCAAAATGGAGAAAGGTACCTCCAGACAGATTGACATTTATAGTTTGGAATTTAAGTCAAACAGATCAGCATGCAGGGTGAAAAACAAAGTCCCTGATTTTTAAGAAGTTGGCACACGAGGATTTTTTTTCTGATCCTTAACTCATTTAGAGAATACTGCCAGTGTAAGTAATAGTATGTTAAAAATCATATTTCAGGGTGTTATTTTTTTTGGTTTTTAAAGGGCAACACTTAGTGTAAATCTTTTGACATTTCACTTGATATAACATTCATAATTTTGGCAATGAAGAACGATTTTGACTCCAAATCTTGTTATTCTTTTTTTTTTACTTGAAAATAAAACAAAGCAAAATTACTCTGCCTCCTAGACCGATGATAAATTCATTTCCAAAAGCTCTCATTCTATGATGGAAAGAACTAATTCAGATCCCAAGTTAGGGAAAAGAGAGTTTTAGTTATGCTAGGAGAATATTCTCAAATGTCCATCATCTTGGGACTCCTGAGATTAATAACTTTATTTCCTCATTTTAATCAATGGTGTGAATAAGCTGGCCAGAGGGACTGGGTACATATAAAGTGGAACAAGTCAGTACCTCTCATGTGCCCTCAATCAAAGTCTACATTGTAACCCTGGAACAAAGAGTAGGTTCTATCTGCTGATTCCCATTGTAATATCCAAGCCCCAACTTCCTTGGTTAGACATAATTGGATGATTATTATTCTTATTGTTTGTTCTGCAAATGACATCTCTTAAAATGACAACTATTTTTAAGTGAAAATAATTGCTAAATTGGAATTTATATGTGACTGGCTCTTCCCTTTACTGTTCAAAAGGAATTTCACTATCTTCCAAGCTACTTTGAAGATGCTCATACAATCAGTAAGTCTCTTCATGAATTAGTTCCTAATTAATTTTCTATTTCAGATTTCCTACTTATGCTTTCTCAAACCGTTTCAAGTTCTTTCCTTAAATTTACTTGTCATATAATGGCTAGGAGTCAAAAAGCCAGAGATATTGCCAACCATGGAAAGAAAAAACACCAATTAGGATGAAGTGATGTTCATGCCTATAGAAATGCAGTGTGCTAGTTGAGGGAAAGTTAGTTAACTGAATAGCTTTGATGCATAGAAAAAGAATCAGTGGTGAGTTTCAAAGGTTTAGCACTTAAAATAACTGCCAAAAATTGTCTTATTCAACACATATGAGTTGCTAGATTGACAGGGTCAAAAATAAAATCTTAGTCTTATTTAGAAACATGGGCACATATTATGGAAGTGAGGGAATAAACCACTTGTAAAGAAAGGAGTAACTTTCTGAGAATGCAGTGAATATTTAAACATTATCTTTTTTAATGCTAGCCTAAAACTATGAAAGAACACTATCTAAAATTAAGCAAAGCAGCTATTATAGCTTTTATGTTTTCACTTTCAGAAAGATGTGCTAACCTTGATGTTTGTATATAAGATCCAAAAACCCTGAGTTAATGAACTCCTTCCCCATGCTTTCTCCTTTCTCCTGTCCTATAACCTGAAGGACAATGTACTCCAGGATATATAAGCTTGGGTCATTTTCAGTGGCATCATTTTGATCATTATCTACCAAAGTATAGATCTGCACCTCAATTAGCTTAATTATACTTACCCATCAAGGAAAACCAACTTGAATAACCATCAATACCCAAATATTCTTTTTTAATAAACCCACTAAATTTATTTTTTATGTACATGTTCTTTGCTGCCTCTTTCTCGCTCCTTTCTTCCTTCTGTCCCTCCCACTCTCATCCCATCACACTTTCCCTCCCATCCCTATGTGGGTCTAGTCTACTCCCTCATATTCTACTGACCTTTGGTTCTATAAATCCTGGGGTCACCTCTATATCATATGTTCTCGTGGGGTTCAGGCATCGGTGGAAGACCAAGAGACTCTTCATTGGAAGATCCACTGATATGGGTACTCTCCTCCCTCTGTCTGACTCCTGGCCCCTAGGGATCCTACTTCCTGAAACCATTTCTCCTGAGATCTGCACCAGCCCATGATGTTGACATGTCCACCATTGTGCAAGTCTCATGAGTTCAAATCCCATTGCTGTGATTTCCTGGCTGCGGCTGCCCTATCTTGAGTAGAGTGACCTGTCCAGCAATGAAACTCTCCAGTTTTAAGCTCTTGCAGTCTTACTGCCCCCTCTTCAGTAATATTTCCTGAGCTTCTGGAAGGGGAGAGAATTGGTTGGCTTGGGTCCAGCTGAACACTGTAGTGTTGCTGTTGTTCTTTATTCAGGTTGTTTAACAAAATATTCTTATTGCCGGTAATTATTCATTAACTTCTTTGAGAGATATTTGGTAGACGTTGTACCAGGTATATCCATATGGATCTTGACTTCATGTCTTTATACCTCAGTGGTATTTGATCTTTATAATGAGCTTATGACCAATATATCTAAAATAATGTAAGAAGACATTCAGGATGACATTCCTCGGAGAAGCAAGAGTTTCAAGAAAATCATTTCTCCCTATGAGAACTAAACCATAGTGTACTTTCTTCATATAAATAAGGGCCTGATAAAGAGGTAGAAGTACGTATTTCCTTTAAATGGGGAGGTATCTTTCTGACTCAGATTTCTAGTACTTCTGGTAGTTGGAAGACAATAGTCCATGAAAGGTGATATGTTTCCTTCCTTTGACTTCAATTTAGAGATTGAAGCAAAACCTCACACTTGATTTTACTCAATATTTGCTGCCTACTGTATGATAGAAAGTTGTGGTGACAACTAACTTTAGCAGGTTTCATTACCAAATGTGCATTATAAAAGCACCTTGGCAACAATGTATTTTTCTAGAATCCCAAATTATTAAAACATATCATTATCAAGGTAATCTGCTAACAGTCCTAATTTCCTGTGTTTGCTTCTATCTTTTTTTTATTTTGACAATTTTTAATACATTTTTTATTATTTCCGCTCATACAAACTTAATAGGTAGACCAGTTCCCTCCCTCCCTCCTCCTCCCCCCGAACCCCCTGCTCCCCCTCCCCTCCCTCCCCATCCCCCAGTGCCTCCCCACCCCCCCCAATTCCCAGAGAGTTCTTTAATGTGTATGCCTAACTCTCCTCTGGGTCCTCCTCTCCGATGACGTACAAGGACCCAGTGGCATTTCTCTGAACCCTTTCCCGTGTTCCCCTTAAGCATAGGAACACTACTGTGGCTGTCAATCCCTTGCCTCCAAGGATCTAGGTGCCCTTAACAGATGCTAGACTTTACGAGGGCAACAGTGCGCTGGACATTGCGCAGGGCATGCAAAGTCCCATTATGATTGCTTTGGCCCTAACTATTGCTGAGAATTTTGCAAATCGTTGTTCCTCCCATCCTTTTGCTCTTACAATCTTACCGCCCCCTCTTCCGCAAATGTCCCTGAGCTTCAGGATGGGAAGAGATTAGGCTGGCCTAGTTCTAGGTGGTTGATATAGAGTCTCTGAAGTTCTGGATTGTGGTTTGTTGATTTTCTTTTGCAGTTTTGCTGCTCCTGCAATGCCCTTCACTCCATCCTGCTGGGCACTGTATGTCACCCCCTGGCCAGAGACAAAAAGCTGTTAAACTGGAGTCTTGTTATAATAGCATATTCAAGGGTAGATGTAATAAAAGTAGGAAACCTCAGTGAAGGGAGGGGTCCATCACCCATTTGCAAAATGATTATATGCCCTCCTGACAGGAGTGAGATGATATCTCAGGGAAGTTTTGATTTGCATTTCCCTGATGGCATATAGTCTAGCAGATAAAAAGTAATCATTTTGCAAATGGGTGATGGACCCCTCCCTCACTGGGTTTCCTACTTTTATTACATCTACCCTTGAATATGCTATTATAACAAGACTCCAGTTTAACAGCTTTTTGTCTCTGGCCAGGGGGTGACATACAGTGCCCAGCAGGATGGAGTGAAGAGCATTGCAGGAGCAGCAAAACTGCAAAAGAAAATCAACAAACCAAAATCCAGAACTTCAGAGACTCTATATCAATCACCTAGAACTAGGCCAGCCTAATCTCTTCCCATCCTGAAGCTCAGGGACATTTGCGGAAGAGGGGGCGGTAAGATTGTAAGAGCAAAAGGATGGGAGGAACAACGATTTGCAAGATTCTCAACAATAGTTAGGGCCAAAGCAATCATAATGGGACTTTGCATGCCCTGCGCAATGTCCAGCGCACTGTTGCCCTCGTAAAGTCTAGCATCTGTTAAGGGCACCGAGATCCCTGGAGGCAAGGGATTGACAGCCATAGTAGTGCTCCTATGCTTAAGGGGAACAAGAGAAAGGGCTTATGGAAATGCCACTGGGTCCTTATATGTCATAGGAGAGGAGGACCCAGTGGAGAGTCAGGCGTACACAATAAAGGACTCTCGGGAATTGGGGGGGAGGCACTGGGGGATGGGGAGGAAGAGGAGGGAGAGGAGGGGGTTCGGGGGGAGGAGGGGGGAGGGAGGGAACTGGTAAAAAATTTTAAAATATATAATTACATTTTTAATAAAAAAATAAAAAAGGAAAAAAAAGTATATTAATTTTACTAACATAAAAAAATGATTATAGTCCGACAGATTTTGAAAATTTTTTTTAAATTTTTTTATTTATTCAATTGTGCGTGAGTGCGCACGCGTGTCTGTGAGTGTGTGTGTGTAGAACCACGGACGAATTCGGGAACCACCATGGACACCTCCACTTCCTCCACCCCGGGATTCACAGGCTCCGCCCTACCAGGACGAGAAGCGCAGGCCGCCCCCGCTTCCGCCTGGTGTCTGTACGTGGGATCTGGGATCCGAACTCAGGACCTTCCACCTGCAAGGCAGAGGCTTAACCCCTGAGCCACCTCTCCAGCCCCAGATTTTGAAAATTTTTATCTTAAATCGTCTCTGAATTTTTATACTATTAAGAAACAAAATTAAAGTAGAAATGTATTTTTATTCGATGGATACTTGGGATATTTTTCTTGAAGTGTGGATTTGCTTTTTGTGATAAAAGTAACAGGAATTGACCTAGAAAAAGGCAGTGCTGGAATGAAGAAGTGTTCACCAGACTCCATCCTTTAATGCTGTACTTTTGGCAAGTCACAGACTCTTCAAAGGGAAAGGAACTATATCTAGTGATCTACCTAGACATGAGGCTCCAATAGATAGTTCCTATTTCTATGCTTTCTTGAAATTTGTTTTTATTCCTTGGCAGTTTCATATTTGAATACAATGGATTTGGATCATTTTCACCACATACTCACAGAGCCCTCCTCTGTTCCATTCCTAGTGAAAACCTTCCACTTCCCAATCAGTCCTCACCCCCAGGCTCCCACTAGTTTCATGTCTTTTTGGAAGTGTGCCATACTGGTTTTAAAGTGGGAAGTGGACTGCTTGGCCCTCAATCGAACATTAATTCATATCCCACCCTCATTCTCCACCCCCAATGCTTAGGGATTGTCACAGAAGTGGGGGGAGATATGTGTAAGAGTCAGAAGGTGGGAAGGAGTGCTGTCAGCCACTATCCTGTGAACATGACAGAATTTTGCTCCAATGGACTCACTACAGCTCTGTGTTTTTATAAAACCTGCATGACATTTTTCCTATCAACATTTCACCATGGATTAAGGTAGTATATTCCCTTAGATCATACTGAAAGTTAATGCTAGAGAGGGAAACTGAACTACTTTCCTCAGTGGTATAACCTCTGACATGATCATAAACCATAGGCATGGTTATGAACACATCCTAACATAATCTAAAATGGTCAGTCTAAAATGGTTTTTTATAAGATATTAATTTAAATTGTAGCATTACCTGTAAAACGAAATATCTTTCTTAATATGTGATTGTTAACATTTTAAATGAAAATATTGACGCCTTGAAAAAAATGCAGAATACAGAAGCTGGTGAAAGTATCCTTATCTCCTATTTCTCTGCAGAAATACTCACTGTATCATGCATGTTTGTATGTAAATAAGATACAGTTAACCTTATTGCTCCCATTACTATAAAATATACCACTTTTGATTAATTTCAAATATTCTTAACTATATTAGTCATCAATACAGTCCAATATGCTTTTATTAGGTTGTGTGTCCTACATATCAATTAAAAGATTTTAATTTTTTTCAATAGTTTTTTTCCACTATTCATAAGATAATCTATATATTTCATTTATTTATTTGGTGTGAGGTATGGGTGGGTGGGTGAGTGGATCTCTGGTTATATATCTGTGTGTTTATGTTTTTTGGAGCATGCTGTGTGTTCCTGTGGAGGCCCAAGGTTAACTTTGGGACTTGTGCAGTATTACTTTACATCCTCTTTGCTTGGCTCTGGAGTTTCCCAGATGCTCCCCCACAGATTCAGAAGTTCAGGAAACTAACATTTCTTGCTGTCATTTTTACATGAGATCTGGGATCTGAACTCAGATCCTTTTGCTTGTGTGGAGAAGGCTAAACTCCTGAATCTAAAAAAATAAAAAAAAATTTGGTTGATCAAAATTTTTATACCCATTAGCTAAAGCCACAGTTTTTGACTTACAAAAAAAGAAATTTTCATGGAATTCACTTAAATATATTTTTAAAAATCTTTTTATATGTCATGCATGACCATGGAGATTTGTAAAAAATTGTTTTAAATTCTTCCCAGATCTGAGGAAGGAATCCTTCAAATTGCATTGGAAACATTTTGAGCAACCATATCTCTAAAAGACAAAAAAATAAACAGGAAAGAATGTTTTTAAGTGAAATAAGTAAAATATAAAGTTTTGAACATTCATCTAGGACAGCCATAAGGTGATGGCAAACTAAGGTTACTTCTGGGTCACTATTTTTTATATTTTTAATTTCATGATGTTTTTGATGAAATTGTTTATAGAGAGATGCTAAAAAAAATTAAAACACAGTAATTTCACTCAGCAAAGTAAATTTTCACATTTACTATGTAAATTTTCATGCAGTCCAACTTTTAGTCTTTTACACTTAGCAGGAATGTCTATTGACTCTGGTGACAACTTTAATGAAAATTTTCAAGATGACTTGTTTGTCTAGTAGTGTGCTAAATAAAGGTAGCTCCTACTTTTGTTAAAATAAAATTAGAATTAATGTAAGTTTTATCAAATATTTAACAGTATGGAAAGCAGAGAGGATGGGTGGATGTGATAATTATTTATCAAAATTAAAGACCTAAATATCTATATTAATACATCTAATGTCAGTAAATGAATGGACTTTCTATAGAAATAAATAATCTACAAAGAAATGCATCCAAAAAATCATGATAATCTAAACAGCACAAATAGAGGAACAATTAATAATGACATCTTCTCATGAATTAGCTATACAGTATAAAATGTAATAAGTCATATTTATTCTTACAAAGAGAAAATAAATGTATTTATAGCAATTTTACATGGTTACAGCAAATAATCTGAATGCATGAAAGGCAATATACAAATTTCTTCTTTCAGTCAACTCTATGCTAGGCATATTTATCTATTTATATATTCATAGACTTGGCAATGATTTCTCATATAAAATGAGCTGGAATTGAAATGAAAAGCGATCTTTAATGTAGAAACTTATGATCTCCGTCTCACTGTATTTCTCTGTCTCTCTCATTCTTTCTCTCTATCCTTATTGCTATTGTGAAATACTACCTGACCATATACTTTACATTCTGCAGCACAGACTGGATCCAAAGCTGTATCTTCTTGACTTGGCTTCCCCAGTCCTGAGATTACCTTTGCACTTCCTGTGTTCCCACCAACTGTGTTAGTCTGTTCAGCCACATTTGCCACAGTTCAAAGTCCTAAAAATTTGATTTTATTTAAGCTTTTCACTTAGATGTACTGTGAATCCAGCCTCCTTTTTCTTGTTATTGGGAAGGCTGTTCATTCCTGTCCTCTGTCCGTAATAACAACTACTCTGGTTGATCTGTAGTCTACTGGGTTCTTGCTCATTTACAACATCCTCAGTCTTCTACAGTAACTTCGTGTTTGCATTTCTGTGGGTTTATTTAACTGACTTGGACTATAAACACGGAAATTCTGGAAGAAACAGCATAATATTCCAACTCAGTCACTACACACTAAAACATTATCATATTTATAGCCAAAGAAAGAGCAAGAGATTTCCTAATGATTGCAAATTCACCAGTTTAACTGGTTGACCAAAATGTTAGGCTAGTGTCAGGGAAAGTTAAAACTGTGAGTGTGTGGTTGGGGGAGGGGGCATCAGCATGCTTCCCCTAGAAGTGCCACTAGGAAAAGGGCTGTTCTCTCTGGAGAAACACAACATCTTCATGTCTTCCCAGAGTTTATCCTAACAGCTGTGCATCTTAAAGCGGCAATTGCAGTTGTTAGTGGGCATGCACAAACTAATGTCTACTCAATCACTCAAATGCCGTGTGCACGAAACCATGACGAGCCCATCCAAGTCACAGCCCCACACTGTGGCCCCATTTTCATTTGCGGAGAATCTGTTTGAGAAGCACTTCAGAGAGGGTGTGCTGTGGACAGCTATTTCCATGCGTCAAGCAATAAAGCAGTGGGGTTGGCAAACACGGACAGAAGTAATGGAAAACATTTTAGGCCAAGCTGCCTGTTTGTGATTCTAATGACTTTCCGTGCTACTTAGATGACTTTGGAGAAGTTTGCCTCTGTCTCAAGTTAGAAAACTACATTTAGAAGGATCAATGATGCATAATAGACATGCAGCTTGGCACGGGATGAATTGTCATCATAAAACCCCACGACCAAAAAGTCACCACTGAACATTCCAAACGTGCTTCTGATATTGTCTGTAATATTATGTTAAGCCTGCTGAGATGCTTTGAGCTAAAGCAGTGTAATGCAGGCATCTTAAAAAGTTTACATATTCATGCATTCGGATGCTTTAGTCCATTTATGAATAGGAATGAAATATTCTGCAGCATTGACTTTGTCTAAAACCATGAAAAAGCGATAAACACCCTTCCCTGGGTCAGATGATGGTTACTCTGAAGATTTGAGAACGAGGGGAAAAAATCCCCCCCCACACAGCTTTTCACCCCTACATCTTGTTTGTCAACTTCTATTCACTGCCCCTATGGCTATATGGAAGCTGCTTTTAGGTGACTATAGTATTGAAACATCAGCTACAGGGCTGTATTTTACACTCCAGCAGATAGAGAAAAGTGCACTCATAAGGGTGTTGCTGATTATTTTCAATCTTAAGAATGGAAGATTTGGGCTAGAGAGATGTCTCAGGGGTTAAGACTCCATCTCATAAGCAGAAGGTCATGAGTTCAGATCTAAGGCCCCACATAAAAATGCCACAAAGAAACTGCAGCTGCCTGCACTTCCCGCCATGATGGGTGGATCTTAGGAAATCCCAGAGGGAAGCAAGAAGGAAGTAGAAGCAATCCAGGGTGATTCCTGAAGTAAACCTTGGTGCTCCATAGGGACACACAGAGCCCTCTGATACACACACACACACACACACACACACACACACACACACACTAAATAAATAAATAAATAAATAAATAAATAAATAAATAAATAAATAAATAAATAAATAAATAAATAGATTTTTAAAAAAAAAGAGCCGAAGACTGTCATCTGAGCTAGAGAGCACACGACCTCAACAGAGTTTATAGAGGCTCCAAATCCCAAACTGCAACCAATCAATGTTAGGTCACAAAAGCTAGTTCATTGTCTCCCATGAGGACAACTAAAAAGTAAGGATATGCTCTAAAATCCTTAGAGGCAAGGGATTAATAGTCACAGTAGTGTTCCTATACTAAAGGGGATCACAAAAAAGAGGTCTAGGCAATGTTACTGAGTCCCTACACTGCATCAGTGAGGAGGACTCAGAGGGAAGTTTGACCTGCACACTAAAGGATGCTCCAGTAATGAGGGGAGTGAGGGGGAACTGGGAGAAAGGGAGGGAGGGGGGAAGGAAGGGGAATAGGAGGGAGGGAGCAAGGGGACACATGGAGGGATGGAGGAAGGGGAATGGGGTACCTATCAAATTTATATAAAAGTATTAATAAAAAAGAACTGTAACTGGACTATTGTCAGAGAAAATAAGACCTTTTGTTCACCCTTAAAAAAAGGATGTTCAGAAGAACAGGGGAATAAATTGAATAACTTCAAGGAAGATGGTTTATTTTAAGATGACATCAGCATCAATATTTTTGTTTATCAAACATTAGCATTTTGATGTAAAATGACATGATTGCATTAAGAAGATGGAGAGCTGTAAGTCTGGTTTTGTATCTGTTTTATGTGTATGTGTATATATATGTGTGTCCAGAGATACATGTGTGTGGATGCAAAAAGACAACCTTAGGTCTTGTTCTTCAGAACACCATCTGTCTTTCTTTTGACACAGTTTCTCACTCACTCAGCTTAGTAAATACACAAGTCTGGCTTATATACCCCAAGAACCCTCTCGTCTCTACTTTCTCCGAATTGGGATTATAAACACTATGTGGGATATTTTATATTAATTCTGAGAGCAAAACTCATGCCCACCTGTGTGGCCTTAACTTTGATTTTTAAATGTTTTATCATTTAAGAATGAGTCTTAAATGGACACTACATTTTTCTTTACTTTTAATTTTAAATTGTAAAATGAAAATGGAACCATGGTGCACTTTTGCACAATAATTGTATAGTATGCTTCCTAATATCCGATGTTTCCTTCACCTTGTATCTTGTGACAAGATGGGCCCTTCTCCCCTTTTCAGTCAAAATATTACTTCTAAAGGATATTACTTCTAAAGGGCTTCCACATCCTCACAGCACCTCTTTTTGATAAACAAGCACATAGTCTTTAATTTTACTAGACTTTATGATATGGTTAACATGTGGCATGCTATGGCTCCATTCTTTCCAAGCACATCTGGAATGTAGTATGCTAACAAATACATAAGCTGTGACTTATGTATTAATTAATTTCTCAGTAACTGCAGAATGATAGGCAGTGAAAGGTGTCATTCTTATCCACATACCTAAATGACATGACATGTAAGCATTTTTCTTCATGATCTTTGGTCTTAGAGTATGCCATGTTAATTTCTAAGTTTGTGGAATAATTTATCATTTTACATCCTTAATACTTGGTATAAACCCTTAAAATGATCCTTCCTTCTTTCGTTCCCTTCTTCCTTCCTTCCTTCCTTCCTTCCTTCCTTCCTTCCTTCCTTCCTTCCTTCCTTTCCTTCCTTCCTTCCTTCTTTCCTTCCTTCCTTTCTTCCTTCCTTCCTTCCTTCCTTCCTTCCTTCCTTCCTTCCTTCCTTCCTTCCTTCCTTCCTTTCCTTCCTTCCTTTCCTTCCTTTTTTATTCCTTCCTTTCTTCCTTTCTTCCTTCCTTTCTTCCTTCTTTCCTTACAGTTTTGCATGCATCTCTGTCTTAACTTAAATTTATAAGCGCTCCTCCTGCCTCTTGCTCCCTAAATCTGTCTTTTCTAGTACTGATGATTCAACCCAGGGTATTTTCAAAGCTAGGCTACTGTTCAGACTTTGAGTTTTATCACCAATATGCTATTCTTTTTGACACACTATGAATACACAGAAAAAATAATTGCAAATTCTTTGTTGTGCCATGGTTCTCTCAACAGATCTCAAACTGCATGTCTGTCTGGGGCTCTAGGGAGCTGCAGGATTCAGAGTCAATTACACACAGTTATGGAAACAGCTTGCTTACAATGATGTTTTGTAAAATTGTGATTTATTTTACGACTACAGAATGTCTTTTTTAAATACCTATGCTCTGCATAACACAATCCGAGTACATAGTCAAACACGATGGACTTTGCTATTAGGAAAGTATTGAAATATTTAGATCTAATTAAAATTTCAATTAAGGAATCATTTGTCACCATTCTGAGATGTTTTGTTAGATATAATATGTAGAGAACATGTAGTTTACACTGCTCAGCATCAAGATGAAATAATTTTGAGTTTTGTAATTTTCTATTACATGTTGAAATATTTTCTTTATATAGTCTTCCTAAATGCTATCTTTTCAGAAGCATGTTATCAACAAATGCTTTTTGACAAAGCATAGCACTTTAAGAGACAGGAATGAAGAAAGATGACACATTTAGAAAAGCAATACATGGTAGTTAGGAAAGCATTCTACCAGGCAGATATTTGTCATTTCTAACAATAGCTTAAGGTTACCATGATGTAAATAGTTAGCAAAGGAAGCTGCTATGGAACTAAAATTAAGAACATAGGCTCATTACAACCCAAGTATTTTTTTCTCAGACAGTGAAGTAACAAATTAGCATTCAGTTAAAATAAAACAATAAAACAATAGAAGGAAATTTATATCCTTGAATATTTACTGTTACACATGTCTGGTGTTTATATTTCATAATTTCTATCTGTTAAAATTCAAGACACTTACAAATACATAATTCTTATTAAAGGAAAATGAAAGGTGGTGAGTTTAAGTTATAAAAATTACCTAAATGGTGGCACAGCTAGGGTTTGATGCCTCAGTTTGTAATCTCTCTACTCATTTTTAATGCTCTAAGCATTTGGTAACAACAGTACTGTCATGATCTGAGAAAAAGCAAAGTTATGATTAAAGAGACGCCTTCATGAGGCATTTAGAAAGGACAAGAAATACCTTGTCAGATATAGCAAGCATGAATTATAATCAATAATGATAGCAAATGTGAAACAGGAAACTGTTTTGTGTGAAAATGTATCAAGCTATGTGATTCTTCAGATAGAATGTGATATAGGAAAGAATTAGTGTTCCTAGCAATTAAGAGCCTGAATCCATGGTGCTTTTAAAGAGACCAGTTTTTGTCCAGAAGTAATACTGTGACACAAGAATAAGAAGAGCCACTCTACTGGAGTATTTACCACATGACAGATATTGCTAAGTCCATGCTATCCTGGACATTTATGGCTTGAATAAGCAATACCACTTCAGAGGTGAGGAAATAAACGCAGAAGAAAAAAATACCAAGGGCAGGGACTTGGCAATTTCCAAAACTGCCCTGATTTCTTCTATAATGTTGAATAACAGACAAGATCCAAATGTCAGATAAGCCCAGTCTGGAGGAAATAGGCAGAAGGAGGAAGTTGTGACAGGAAAAAAAGGGTTTCACTTCCTAATACCTCAAAAATAGACCAAACAAGGATTGGTGTCAGGGGAAACAAACACGCTTGGATACAGGAAAGGACACTGGCTAACTTCAGTGTCCCCAGACTTTTCTTACTGCATGAGCATGTCCTTTACTGCTACTGTGCATGGCTCGTCTCTCCCTGTCACTACTGTGCCAGCCAGAAATAGCCCTCCACTTTACCCCATTAACATCAGGTTTCAGCTACCTGAGGTGACTATATTCTCTGCCCCTGACTGTGAAGAAATGTTGGCTGATTTACAAAAAGTGAATAACATGTGCAGGCGAGAAAGTCATTAATGATGACCTTTTCCTTTCCTAGTGGGCCATAAATAAATGAAAAATTTTCACCTAACAGATTTGAGTCTTCCTCTCATAATCATGCAGTGGGCAAATTTGCTAAATTAGAGCTATGCATACATTGACCTAAAGGAAAGATTCCGAGGGCATATCTCTCTTTGAAACATGAATTCTTTTCCATATGTCCAAGTGAGGTTTTGGAACCAAGCTCCTGAAAGGTGGTGGGTTAAGCCATTCTCTTGCAGAAAAGCTACATGCATTAGAATGGGCTGACTCTCAAAATTATTGTGTATAGGAATCATCAGAAAACCTTGGAAGATGTAAATTTGGATGAGTGTGTCTGGGTCAAAATAAGGCATTTTCATTTATAACAGGATTTCTAGATAATGTCAAAGGTTTACATTTTGAGAAAATGCTGTGTTTTTCACAGTACGTAGAGTCCTTCTCTACCTGTTTGTCTTCTTTGTCTAAATCCATGGCAAAAAAAGACATCTGAGCTCTTCTTAAGTCATCATTGGCAGCTCTAACTCTGGGATGAAGGCCACTCATCCAGAAAATTCCACGTATCCTACCAACCCTGTTCAGTAATATCACATGAGAATTTGGAGACAATATGGTTGATGTAAATAATCAAATTCTGCCCTCCTCACTACTCTTTATGGAGCTGGCCTCCTATTTACTATTTAAAACACAAAGCAGCTTAAGGTGTGATGAATCCACAAAATATTCTTCCTGTACATTTGATTTCTGCAAGATTGGCTTTGTTTTCATTTGTAAGATAGAAATTTCAAATAGTCTAGTAGGTTATGTTTTCTCAAGTGTCTCACTGTAATTCAGGCTGCAATGGACAGGACTGTGTGTCTGGGCCTATAGCAATTACTAAAAATAGAGCGAATTATGGACCTCAATCTGAAGAGGATTCAGCATTCCTAGGACTCCATTCTGTATTGTATATGATAAGGGCAGTTTTCAAATTCAACTATTATACTTAATGAAAGATATAAGATTTACACATTCATCATGTTTTAAAATTTCAGTGAGTGCAGGTGTACTGATTTAAAAAGGGGGAAAATGGCCAACTTGCAACATATGTAGGAATCTCCAACCATATTGCAGGGAATCTTTATACCTGACTTATGCATTATCATTAAAAATGGGGGTTAATGTGTGTGTCACAGTGCACACCATTTAAGATAAATCTATGTGTTTGTCTTTTTAGAAAAAAAAAGAAAAGGAAGAGATGATCACTTTAGGCAGAGAGGTTGTGGAACAAAAACTTGCTGAAACTAACTGAAAACTAAATGGCATTGCAGTTAATGTCAAGGGACTGAGAGCCACAGCAGTCACAGATGGAGTGTAAAGCAGCAGAAGTCCCTGGAGATTGTGTAGGACCTGCATTGGAATGGAAAAATGAACTTTACTGAATGTTCTCTCTCTCTCTCTCTCTCTCTCTCTCTCTCTCTCTCTCTCTCTCTCTCTGTCTGTCTCTCTGTCTCTCTGTCTCTCTCTCTCTCTCTCTCTGTCTCTCTCTCTCTCTCTCTCTCTCTCTCTCTCTCTCTCTCTCTCTCTCTCTCTCTCTCTCTCTCCTCCTTTCCCTCTCTCCCTCCCTCCTTCCCTCTCAAGCTCCTCTTTGTATTTGAATCAACATGTTTAGGTGCAGGGAAATTATCCCAGGTCAGAGAGGCAGGAGGAAGAAAAAACGAAAAGGGCCACTGTTAATTAATAAACGGCTAGTATGGTAGCACACTTCCAAGGCTGGCTCTTCATGGAGATGTACATGAGGGAAAAGTGCACAGACCTAGTCAGTCACAAAGTATTAAAGTGAGTCTTTTCTGAAAGATGATTTCATTATCATGATTAGTTCCTTATTATTCACTGCATGAAGGAAAAAAACAAAATTCCATTTAGGTACTATCAAAAGGAGATGGAACAGAATTTTGAGATCTTACCAGCCAGCTAAAGTGGCTGAACATATATTGAGCTTATGGACAACACTCTCTGTAAACAACACTTCCTAAGGCTGTGTGTAAGCTTCAACAGAGACAAATATAAACATCATGGAAAATACCTTATGGTCCCATCATATACAACAAGGATTGCAGAGTTGGGGTTTGCTGTCAGTTTTGTTTTCTTTAGTGTTCACTGTACTAATGCTTATGGCTTGTATGGCACTAGAGAAGGCAGCAAAATGTAATAATATGAAAAGTAGATTGTGATAGAAGGCTTGGGAATATTTAATCTGGGTTTTGACACTTAATTTGTCTTGAGAGACACAGATAAGCCACTTAAAGTACCTAGGCTGTTTATTGTCTTGGCATATAAAATAAGGATATCCCTATCAAAAGGGGTTTATTATTCTATATGATGCAACATCACTATTATTAACTGATTAAAAATGAAAAGCTTTGTACACCCAATGTCATCTCACTTTAAGGTTACCTGCAAAGAGGAATGCTGTATCTCTACTCCTACTTTCTTCCATCTCTGGTAGAAAAGTGTCTAGCACTGTAAATTAAGATAATTATGAAGAGTGAAAGTGACAGGTGACTACAGTAAGTGGCTCACAATAAATAAAGGAATAGGACAACTAATGGTTAGTTATCTATTCATGGTCCAATGCTAAAAATGAAGCCTACCAAGTAGTGAGAAAAAAAATGTTAGACTGAAACTCAACAATATCCTAGGTTTCAATGTCTAATGAATGCATTTAATATGAGAAAGAAATTGAATACGTATGCATCGAAAATTCTAGAGTAATAAACTTATACCAGTAAAAGAATGGGATTTGAATTAGACCAGTGGTTTTCAAGAAGTGGTACAATTTTGACCCATTAGAAATGTTCCCAATATGTGGAAGTACTTTTTGTTCATGGGAGGGTCATTGATATCAGAATCCGGATTTTTCATGCCAGAGATACTGTTCAACCTCTCTAATGCATAGGACAGTCTTGATATAAAAAAACTAACCTTCTCTCAATGTCAACATCAACATAACTATAACACAAAATCATCAACTAAGAGAAGGTTCTTCAAAATCATTAGTTCCAAAGTGCCACTGCAAGTGAACGAACTGTTTTTAACTCTACATCACAAGAAGAGCAGTCGAAAAGTACTTAACCTGTCCCAAACAGTGGTGATGACATGAAACTAGTCGGTCAGTTCCAAATCATATTCATGCACTTATTATTTTATGGTTGAAAATTCCAGAGATCAGAACCAAATAATGGATTTATAGAAGCCAATTCTATTCTCTATCCCCAACCACTGAATTGAAGAATAGGATTTTGCTAAGGATACAGAGTTAGGAGTTAGCACTTTTAAAGTCTTCTTGGTGAGTATAATTCACAAAATGATCTACATACAGGTTTAGAGTTAATACTAACTTGCCCCAAGATTCTTTGTAGCACTGAAAAGATGCAATAAATATAAAAAGGAAAATGTGAGATTCCTTATATTATGATCCTCATCAAAATTTATTTTAATCTATTTTTAGTCTTTTAAGGGTTTCCATATTTTGCTTAGGATGTGGAGTTAAGTGTTAGTACATTTGTGTCATATTTACCATTTGTTAACCAATGGTCTACTTTTCCCACTATAAAATTTCTTCCTCCCCACCTTTCTCCCTTTTGCTCTGATATCATTCTGTGCATGTATGTCTTCCCACGTCCCATCTGGATTACTGTCAATGGCAAGTATCTGGGCAATTACACTGTGCCAATGGTCTAGCACTGGGGAAAGTTGCTCCCATTTCTCCTATCTAGCCTGAACTCTCATTAGTGTCTGAAAGGGGCATGGTGCCTATTGAGGCTTTTTCATTTTCATGATGTAATGTATATGGGCTCAATCTTAAGAGAGTCTCTTAGACACAGCTGCAGTGAGTTTCTAGTTGAAGAGGCCTTGTCATATCTGGAAGACCATCTGGCTGTTCCCTTTCTCTTATTCAGACTTTCTAACCACTTTCTCTTCTGTAATGCTTCCTGAGCTATCTTTACCCCCCAAATTAAATATATTCTCTCAAGCTCACAGCATCACTTTACTTATTGGCAATGGTCCTCCTGTCCACACAGCAAACCCCACTCTCCTTTCCAATTCCTGTTGCAACTACACTTGTGTTACTATGAGAAAAATACTCAGGACAGGTCCAGGGAGAAATGGATATTTATTTTTCTTATGGTTCCAGAGGGAATGGAGGTTATTTATGGTGGAAGTTATACGTATAACAGAAGGAAAGGCAGTAGAAGCAGAAGCAGAAGGCTTACATCACAACAGCTATTGGGACTAAGAGGGATGGAGAGAGAAAGAGGAAATGGTAAGAATGTGCAAAACTCATGGCCCACAATCTGTGACATATTTCCTCCAGAAAATATCCAGATCTACAAGATGTCACCACCTTCCCAAACACCATCACTTGCTAAGAGTCAAGTAGTCAAACTATGGATACTTGAAGAGGCCATCCACATTTGAACTGTGATAAATATGAAATCAACTTTTTAATAACAAAAAGAATCTTATAAATATGAGTATTTGTTGCTTCCTTAGGTGCAAGATAGGTGCTGAAATATACACTGGCCATTGAATGAAAAACAAACTAGGTTTAAATTAAATAGAATTGAATTCATGGAATCTTAAATTTTTAATATAACAGAATTCTTTTAATATAGCAGAATCTGAAATGGTATGAAAGTCTTATTGTGGATGTGAGAGTTGAAGGTATGCCTCTGGAGAGACATGTTCTCTAGCCCTTTAATTAATGAGAAGTAGTATGTTCATATTTGATAGTTTTGTAATTTAAATGAAAGTTAAATTCTGAGATAACATCAAGTTAGAGTAAAAGAGAAAGCATCGTATTGTGTCCATGTTGCTACTGTGCCACTTGACCCATTTCTAGACACACTGGCACATGGCCCACTTAAGCAACCTCTGACTTGAAGGCAGAACTTTCTAAGCCACACACAATGTAGCTAGCAATCAGCATGGTACTCTCATAGAATCCTGTGTGCTTGCAGATTGCCACTGCTGAGTGGAAAGGGCGCTGAGGGCCAGTTGCGCAGTGATAGTTGCTGAGTGCACAAAGCAGATTTCTTTCTTGCAAATCTTGTTTAGTCTGTGTAGATTCCATCCATTCGCATTTTCCAAGAGCACTAATAACAATGAATGTGTTAAACAATCTAACAAGAAATGAGTATGAGAGAAATTCAGATGGCTCAATCTCTGAATAATTATCACAGGTCTGTATCCAAGGCGACAGCAGCATTTTTTTTTTTTACATTTACTCTTACCATGTTGAAAGAATCATTTCATCCTAAGACAGACATTATAATTTATATATTATATTTATACAAATTTATTTCTACAAATAAATTAACTAAATTCCATCAAAGACAGGATTAAAAGCGATTTGAACATAAAAACCCTAATATTAAACTATAGATGAATTAAATAATATTTAAAGAAATATAAAGTTATGTTCACGATCATCCTAATTTTAGAGACCCTTGAGGTTTCCTTAAAGAGTAGATTCATTAAAGCCCATAGAATTTTTTTGTGTTTACCCTTGATGACTATGATGTTCTCTAACTAATGTGACAGAAACACATGGAACAATGGTTTTCCTCGCTATCTGTACAAGAGAATCATCGGGGAGCTTTCACCAAACGCTCCTGTCTCCAGGCCTCACCTTAATTCTGATTTAATTAGCGTATTCTGCAGTCAAGACAAGAGGGTTGGAAAAAACTATCCTCTGGTGAACAATGATTATGACATGAACAAGGATTGAAAGCCACTAGTGAGCTGAAACGTACTTCATTTTTTGTATGTGTATGAGTGAGAGAGAGAGAGAGAGAGAAAGAGAGAGAGAGAGAGAGATACATCATGTGGGCTTCTAGGATTTGAACTCAGTTGCTAGGTTTGCAAGCAGGGAACCTTATCTGTTGGACTGCATCACCAATCCCATGAGCAGAGACTTTTATAATGGGAGTACTTCACAGAAGCATAAAGCTGGTAGTAGAATGTATGTTTGTTTCTGCGCTTATAATCTTTTGCAAACCATTCAGTAGCAAAGAAGTTACCTGCTTCCTTACCTGCCATCTATAAAGACTATATGTGAAAAAATACTAGCATTTGGCCTGCTTCCCTATTAAACAGACACTGAATAAAGGGCAAGGAAGAAGGAAAAGTCATCAGTGTAAGTAGGTTAAAATGACAGCAATCTTTATCCATGGATCAATATTATGATAATTAGAAAACAATATTAAAAAGGGATTTTCAAATAAAGATTGCTTAACGTAGTTGGTTTCTTACTTCCTCTTAGAGAAGGTTGTATAAATGTAGTTCAATTCATGTAAGTCCCCTGTTGCAAGAGGAATATACCAGCTGCAAGCTTCATGATATTTGAGTGAAATATATTTAAAATGCAAATATATACAAAATTTATGACTCAGCTTTTCTTATTATTAATACAATTTAAACAACATAGAGACACTGGAGTCAAACAAAAATTATATCAATCCTCATTGGATTTCATGATGAATTATATTTTCAGCTATCTGTCTCTCTCTCTGTCACACACACACACACACAAACACACACACCTCCAAGCACACTTGCATATTCATGTGAACATGGGCTTGATTTATGGGTCTCATCATTTCTTTCTTCTATTATTTATATTACCAACATATTGGTTTACTGTTTATTAGCAAATTGCTTATTTTTACTACTCTAATGAGAATAATTATTTTTGGTCTAAAGAGAATAATATAGATGCAAGGAGCTCAACTTTCAAAGTGTCAGTGGTGTTTGTGTGACAGGTAATGAGGCAATTTGGCACAACATCAGAAACTAATTGAGCTCAGCTCACATCAATGAGCCTTGTTCAGCTGAGGCTGTGCTTCCCAAAAAGAACAGTGGAATTAAATGAGACAATGTGACATGTACAATTTTAATTGGAAGCTCTAATTTAAAATATTTAAAAGCATGTTTAAAATAATTTGTGAATCTATACAGATGCTTCCTTCCCCAACTAATTAAGAATATTCAGTGGGTCATATAATGTCTGGATGTCAAAAATATGAATTATTGAAGTCCCTGCACATATAAGTATGCCCACACCTTTAGGCAAGATAAAATTTAGCTTAACAGAGGGAAATGTGAAAGAAACGACCCTCAAGACTGCAGAAGGGTAGGTCATTTTTTAAGAATATAATTTATTTGTTCATAAATTCAAAATGTGAAATTATATATTAGCACATTTTTATAAAAGCTTCCATGTGAAATTGGAGGGTAAGTGGAAATGTTTGATAATGCTTTGTTGATTTATTTGAGATGCTACTTTTTATGTTATTTTTTGAAACCCATACATATGATGAAAAGTAAACTTCTTTATAAAGACAGCATATTAATAATCTATAAATTCTGACAGTTTCTAAAATAGCTACAATCTATGACTTGATCAATTAAGAAAATCTTCCTTTCATGATTTTTAAATAAGAAAAAATGAATGAACTTATTCATAACCAAATGACAAATCACTTGCATAACAGAAATTTGTAATATCTGATGTGTGTTGAATGAAACCCTATTTGTAAAGTCACTATATATCAATAACATAATTTCTGATCACAACTTTACTATGTGGTAATGATAAATCCACAAACTACTCAGGAGCCCAAAATCATTTTTAAGGAGAATATTATAAATTTAAATGTTTAGTCCAGTTTTAATACAATAATAAACGGTCCTGATGGTAGATTATTAGAGTTTCAAATATTTTTCCATGCTTTTAATTTTATCCTTTTATTGTTGTGTGTTTTATTACTTTTAATCTTTTATTACATCTGCTAACAAATATAACAGATCTCTCTTATATAGCAAAAAAGAAAACATTTTTGGAAAAGAGGGATGGCTAATGAAATAGATGAAAAAATCTCAGGATAGATAGGAAAGTAAGATGCAGTGTAAAAAAGTGGAGTTTGAATGGACAAGAAATATCAAGAAGACAAAGACAGCAGATCATTTCATCCTTATATGGGTGGTGTGGAGAAATGAACTAAAGTGGAATGGAATATGCAAATAGAAAAATAGGACCTAATAACAAGAAGATAGACAATTTTAAGTGAAAAATTTATCCTTAACTTTGTGTCTTTTTGCTCTAAAATTACAACTTCTCATTTATTTTGTACATTATATACTATTAGGCTCTTTAATGTATCTTGCAGACTTGCAGAGAGAATGCCAACTCAAAAAAAGGTATATATATATATATATAATGCATTTAAAAATGCACTGGAGTACACTGAACAAGGATCCTCATATATGCAGAGAGATAGACAACAGACAGAAATACACACACACACACACACACACACACACACACACACACACACGAATAGTGATTTAGGATTTGTCTGAATATTTAGACAACAGACATAGTGATTTACCTCTTTCTACTGTGTGTACTTGTTCTAAAATGTAACAATAGACATTGGTCTACTAACTTAGTCATTGTTCTTGAGATAAATTTAGAAGTTATCGTTTGGTAAAAAATTATTTTGTACATATGAATGAATGTGAAGGCTAACCCTTTTGTGTTTTCAGGAAATATAGCCTAATGTTTCCCCATTCCCAATAGGAAATTGTGAATCAATGTCCTTTCAGATGACCTGCCAGGTGAGTAACGTAAAGATCCAGGAAGCATTGTCACCGGAATGGTTTAAATTTAAATATTGTGTTTTGGAAATAGCTCAGGTCCTGTAATTTTGGAAAGTAAAATACTGAAACTTTGACAGAACAGTTCTAGATTCATTGACGTAGTACTCTTTTACAGTTCAAGTGTTTCCCTTATCTTCGGAATTCCATTTGGGAAGAATTGCATTAGCCAAACACTCATATTGTTGCCAGTTGTGAAAGCACACTAAATGCCTAGATGTTCTGTGAAGTAACACTAGTACTTTTTGGACCATCCTTTGCAATAATGTTCACATATATCAACTTTCCTTTAAAACAAATTATCCATTACCATGCATTGCACAAGAATTGAAATGATAGCATAAATGTTAGATGTGAATACTACAAATATATGGACCATTATCCTAAATTCGATTCCTTAAGAGAAGTCATAAACCAGCTAGAAAGAAAAAAAAAAGCCACCCCCATATTACCTTAGAAACAAGGACTAGAAAACTGGTAATGGTAATAACTAGTAAGGAGATATCACAATTCTTTAGAATAATATCTCCTTGAGTTCAGTGATTCAAAGTGTTTCAACACAGAGAAATAAAATGTGTTCTCAGGTTTTCTTTTTCAATTCCAGGTTTTCTGTGAATAATCTAATACACTTTAAAATATTTTATCTGTGAAATGTGCTTTATAGGCAAATACACATAATTCTGCTTAATGTTAAAAGGTATGAAAGTCAAATTTAAAAGAAAAACTATGTCAAAACTGGAAAGGTCTTTGCAACTGTTTGTTCATGTAGTTCTGCAATCATTAAACTTTTATTCCTTAGTAAGTCATAGAAATCATATTAACTGTAGCATCTATTTCCTTTCATTACATTTCATACTTTTCAGGTAACTATGGTAATAATTGTTTAAATATTTAAGTACTTTTAAAATTACATCTATGTATAGAAAATTTAAGGTTTTGAAATTCCTCAAAGTATTTTTATGTTATATTTCCATTATTTTATGCCTAATTACTAAACTCCCATGAAACTTTTTGTTTGTTTCAATTATGGGATTCAAAGTTTATCAACATATTCATAGCAGAGCATATTAGTAAAAAGCAAACAATAAATATTTAATATAATATTTTATTTTTTAAAAATTTTTGAATTAACATACAAAGGAATGGGTTTCATTCCTTTATTTTCATGAATGATCCAACCAAAAACCTTATGGACACTATTGTATCTCAAGTTAGTGGACAAAATTTGAGGCACTTGGATAATATATATCAATTTTGTTACTACTATCTTATATCAGCAGATGTAAAATATTTTGTGTTTCAATTATTACTTTCATTTAGACATTGAAGATAAATGTAGTATTTCAATAATCTAATGAGCCTATGTTATCTTTCAGCCAAAAAACTCTGTAACTAATAGTTAGAAAAGATTAATTAGCAATTAATTACAGGGTGTACTTATTAAATCTGATTTTATTTAGAAAAGTAACTAAGGAATTTTAACTTTATCAGTCCTGTATTATTTCAAATTTCCCAAAACTGTGGTGTCTGGTTGAAGATTTATGACAATATAAAAACTTAGCTTCAGCTTGGCAAACACTGACTTTTCCACTAAAGTCATCTGTGTTAGAAACTATAAAGTGTGTCCAGTGAAAGATGATTTGTGTCAGCTAAAAGTGTAGCCTGGAGCTACACTTGGTGGGTTATTACTTTAATCTAGTTATTGCAGTCTTGAAGTGTATCTTAGCAAGTCCAAGGAAGACATGCCAAAAAGCATAAACTAGTTTGATCATTAGGAATGTCTAGGAATAATAACAACAGCATAAAAGTTATACGGCTCTCATTTAGGTGTTTATTTGGGAGTATCTTGTGTTCTTGCTGTACTATTGTCTACTATAAAAGAATAGCTCGAGTTCGCCACAGGGTAATATACCTTCATGACTGATCCTTTGGAATTCTTTACTAATATATGGTGAAGAAATTAAAGTGACAAAGACAAAAGATTTCAATTCAAATATACTGAAAAAACAACTAAAATTGAAATAAGTGAAAATTCACATTGCCTCTATTGTAGATTGACAATTAAAAAATTACTTTAAACCACATAGAATCACCCTATGTAAAATTATAAATAATCCTAAAAGTGGTCACAAAATTTATTAATATCAAAATAAAGAATAATCAAAAGCACCAAATTTAAATTAAAACATTTATCCTTGTATTACTTTAAAAAGACTGATAGCATTTAAAAATAGTTTATATCTTCTTTTTGGTGATAGAAGAATACATAAGAAAATTTTTGTTTTTCTGTCAGAAACATGCATATATTGAGAAAGTATTCAACAAACAGAAATATTTTGTTTAATGTTTGAATTACACATTTTATTTCTGCTCTTTGCTCAATGTCTTATTAAATGTTTTAACTTTTCCTTCATAAAGGATACTTTTCCTAACTTTACTTTATATAAAACTTCAGTTGAATTCTTATATTTGGAAAGTGACAATGCTACTTACACCAAAAGCATAAGCCTATTTCACATACACATTGAAGCATAATATTGTAAAATTATTGTCATAATATCTTTGTATTCAAATGCACAGATGTAATATTTTGCAGTGTGAGGCAAACTGAACATTTTTTTCATAGAAACATGAAATTAAATATGTTATTAGTGTTAAAATTCAAATATAAACACATTTTCTATATTATTTATATTAATCTATGATTATAATATGATTGTTTTTACTGTCATACAATAGAAAGAGATAATACATGCTGAATTATGGTTATGTAAGTATAGGTACTATAATTTTCTGTAAAAGAGTAAACACTTTTAAAAATGACATTTTATGTATTTCAGAGTAAGGAAAGATTAAATAAGACAAGATCATGAGTCATTGATATCTGAAAATAAGAAGAACACCTTTTTTGGCATCACATAAAATTTATTTATTTTTCAAGTTTATACAGTTAATGTATAATTATAATAAAGATTTCCATTAAATGTAACAGTTTCAAATTAATATGTCTTTTCTGTTCATTTCTGCATGTTTCCCATGTTTAGTAGGAAACTAAAAAGATTATAGATTCTTGCTTTTAAAGTATTATTTGTCAACACTAATCAGCGTATATGGATAGGTAATATGTAAGCACTTTGGAGTCAGTGTAAGAAAAAATTAATCAGAGTATATGTGCAGCTAATACGTAAGTACTTTGGAGACTGTGTAAAAATGCTATACAATTATTGAAGAAACCAGAAATTTAATTATTAGTCTTAAATGTTTCCAAAGACTAATAAATTATTCATTTTATTTGTGTCTACATGAGATCTACTGACTAAAATACCATTCATTATAATCTGATGCAGACTGTAAAATGAATTTAGGCTATTTATTAAAATAGCTTTGCTTCAGTTTCAAATTCTACAATAAAATATTATCATTGCTTTTAAAAAATAACAGAATATGTGAATGACTATAATTTATTTCAATATAATATATCGCATATATTAATCATTGTGTGCATATCAAGAACAGAAAATAAAAAGATAGTGTATGTGTTTGAAAAACTCCCACATGGTACTTTTTACCCTCGTTGTTATATTTTGCATGATGTATAAATAACATTTTCAATTAGATTAACTAAAAAAATTGCAGAAATAAATATATTTGTAAGAGATGAACTGACAGAACAATCTTGTACCTTACTGCCTACACATTCTTTGTTAATTTCCTCTCACTTCTTTTATTATAGTGAGGAAAAAATTTTAAAATCCTATCTCACAACCTCCCTGTGAAGGGTTCATTATATATTTGGCATTCTGTTGTTCTATATTTTATTCTTAGCAAGGATTCTATGAGGTACTCTAACCTGAGGGGAGACACCTGGTGGGTTTAATTAGATTGCATCTGGCAATAATTAGGAGCAAAGGATAAATGTTGTAGCAGCTGTAATCCTCCAGTAACTTCAATTTCTGCATTTAGTCAGTCCAGGAGAATAGATTCCTGAGTTTGAAAGGCAATGAAGACCACGCAGAAAGACTTTAAGGGCAGAGGGTAACAAACAAGGAATTAGGAATCTCAGACTACAATTACCACCCAGTAGGGATCTGTCATGTGTCAAGTCCACAAGAAACAGGACCTCTTTTTTTAGTATTGGTTCATCACTGCTAGTGAAGGAATTAGAATGAAGACGAGGGTGGCCTTTGATTTTTAAAGGTGTTTTTTTAAATTTGGTTTCTACCACTCTTCAGATTTTAAATTAATACAAGGATTTAAGATACCAAGCCCAAGAATGAATTTAAAGATATTTAATTCACTTGGAAACCCATCAGCATCAGTCATAGCTGATGTGTTATAGCTGCATTGTTTGTTGAGTTCACAGAACAACATTGTCTGCATACAACCTTTGATGTCTCAGTAGGTGTGATGTGTGATTCTGTAAATACCTGCTATCATTCACAGCACATTAAAATATTTTCATTTGGTTATATTTTAATTACATTTTTTGCCTAGTTATACAAGCTCAATAGGTACCCCTCTTCTTCTTCCCCCTCTCTTTCCCTCTGTTGTCCCCCATTGTTTTCTCCCCCCATTCCCACTTTTCCCCCCTTTCTCTAACCCCTTTTTCTTCCCTCCTCGTCTCTTAGTGCTTCCTGCTTTCTCCTTCCCATCCTCCAGAGTATCTGTTTATGTGGGTGCTGAATTTCCCTCTGAGTAGTCTACACTTGCAAGGGTTCAGGAGTCAGTGGTATAGCTTGGCTGTAGTTTTTAAAATAGATTATTTCCCTCATATGCCAAATAATGTTATAGTTCCTTAAATGATTCATCCGGTACTCCTTAGCTAAATCAAGATAGATAGATAGATAGATAGATAGATAGATAGATAGATAGATAGATAGATAGATAGATAGATAGATAGAGAGATAGATGTTCAAATCAAATAAATCTGTTGAGAATAATAATCTAACAGCATTTTTCTTAGTATCTTTGCTGTTTTGTGTACAGGAAGATATTCTGAGATATTCTGGTTTCTTTAGGATGGAATGTATTTGTGAGTGAGTGAGTGAGTGTGTGTGTGTGTGTGTGTGTGTGTGTGTGTGTGTGTGTGTGTGTGTGTGTAGAAGAAGGTACTTGTGATTGTGTGCTTGTGCAGGTCCCAGGATGACATTATGAATTATCCAGGATTTCTCTACCTGTTTATTACTTTGTTCTGAGGCTTCCCAGGCTTCACTTCCCAGAGCCAAAAGCATAGGCAACAGCCCTTTCAGCCATGCATTTTACTTAAGATCTGAGATCTGGATTCAAGATCTTTGTTTGTAAGGCAAAGACTTTAACCCCTGCGTCATTTCCCCCCACATCAAAAAGAATGTTTTTGGATGTAAAAAAGAAGATGACATTGGTATCAATAATATATACTTTTCTATCTCTATTTTTCTCTTGCTCCTTTCTATATCTCTCTCACAGACATATATACACATACTGTCTGAAGGATGTCTATGGTGTATTATCACATGAGTAATTTCTAAAGTATAAGGTCTATCTAAAGCTCTATTTTCTTCATATATTATAGGAACCAACCCAAAAGAAAATCAAAAATCAGCCTAATTGAACACTTGACTAACACACCCTGCATATTTATAAAGATAATTTGTTTGCATTTTAGTTGATTTAATTAAAAATATTTTGTAGAATGTAATTTGATAATTTGAGAGCTCCTATGGATGGAAAACCTGAAATGAGAAAAAATCTGGCAGGTGATTGGACTCAGTGAGTAAAGGCACCTTTGCTTAGAAATCTGACAACCTGAGTTCCATCTCTGAAACCTAGATATAGAGAGGTGGAAGAAGAAAAATGAATCCTTATCGTTGTCCTCTGACCTTCACTGTAACATGCATGCATGCACTCATTTCCACTCATCATACACAAAAAGTAATAGAATTACATCAAAGAGAGAGAAGCATGACTCACCCTCTCTTCCCATGGCCATATTCTCTTGTACTGCCCAGTAAGGTCACCACTTACTTGCCATGTGTGGCTACTAAAGACCTTAAATGAGGCTAAGGTAATTCAAGAACTGATTTATTTTAGCTGGATATAATTTTAAATAATTAGACCTTAAATTTTCACGTGGGTCACAGCTATCATACAAGCAGGGACTAGAAATAAATAAAGTGGGCTCTGATGCAGGTCCCTATGCAGTTGACTTTGAAAGAAGCAAGCTTTGTTTGCTTCAGATTGGTGTATCTTTTCTTATTATTTGCATTCTCGGCTCCTTGAAAACAGGAGCGAGGCCTTATCATTTTTTTTTGTGGCTCCAATAAATGCTTTCTAAATTGAATTTAAGGAGTTGGATAAAAAAGAGGATATTAGGAAGAAAATGTGTTGCCTGGAGAATAATGAGCGTGGAGAGAAGAAAATGAGGGAAATAGAAAGTAATTCAGAACAATAAGAAGAGAAGCTGGCAAGGCCTAGGGGTCTTTTCAGAGTTGTTTCTTTATCAGCAAGTAAGAGAATTTACAACCAGCTCAGGTACTTGTGAGAAAAGAAAGCAGGAGGATCTACAGAGTGAGGAAGTTTGAGGTTTGGATTAGTGTCAACTTCAGTGGCAGACCTCAGAAGGTACTGGAAAATAGTGTGAAATCTTCAGAAGAGAGCTTTGGTCACTGCCCCAACTCTTTCCATGGGGGCTGGAATTGAAGCCTGATCTGAACACTTTTACGACATCAAAACTTTAGCGTTAGTCTAAGTTAGGGTAGGTGGACTCATCATAGAAATATAAGTCATTTTTCATTTCACTCTGTGAGCTCAGGGAGACTCTGAATCTGAACCACTGTACAAGCCATCATTGTTTCAAGACACATTTGGGTAAGAGAACCCTTCCCGTGTTTTGGGCTTAATGTTATCAGTCTTCCTGGAAATATCTTCTTTTCAAATAGCAGCTTTCACGTGTCCACAGAATGTGCTGGGATTGTGCAGGATTCATGAAGGCAAGTTGTCACCCAATTCCAACACAGTGTCAATATGTGTCGCATTTTGCTTGAAAAAAATGTTTTGCTATTCCTCACTGCTGAATCTGGAAAATGTACTAAAATGAAGTTGACTTACTTTGTGAGAGGCATTTGAAATAGGGTAGAAATTGAGACTATCCTCCCCTGTCCAATCCTACTGCATCTAGGACGTGTGTCCATTGTCTCTTGAAGACCAGAACTCATTACCCTTATAAATCAGGTCACCAAAAGATAGATTTTGCTTCATTTTTCTGATCAATAGCCAGCCTCCAATTAAGGATTGTTTTGAAATAATGACTACTGCGATTATTCCCTTAAGAAATGGAAACTTCTTTGAGGTCATTGTCTCCAGTTTGTCATTGTATGGACAATGATGTTAAAGTCATTGGCAGAGACGATGTATGAATCAGTGGGTAGTACTTTCATGCCTGGAAGAAAAGATATTTGAGTTTTGCTCAAGTAAGTGCTTTCTCTCTTCTGTAGGATGTGATTTCCTTCAGTGTGTGTTTGCACATGTGTCAGACATAGAAAGAAAAAAGAAGATATTCAAATATTCTGATTATCTAAATTAGTTTGAGAATGTGAAATATTGAAATTCATCACATTTTCTGTTAAAATTAGAAAATATTTTAGTTGTTAAAAACATTTATAATCAATGGAACTAGCAGTATCTGCTTAAATATAATGTAATTTGAAAACTATTTGGGATAAAACCTCTAATTTGAAAGCATAGATAAATTTGACAATTGTGATAAAAAACAGAATGGTATTTTATTTAAATGCATAGACTGCATGTAATTTTACTTTGTTTTTGAAACACTGAATTGTGACCTCGTCTCGGACATATAATACAACTGTTCTCCCAATGAGCTTCATCCCAATCCACTTACTACAATTTTGTTTTTAAATTAGGTCTCACTAATTGTCAGGCTGGCCTTGAAATTACACTGTATCTGAGGCAGACCAAGATCTACCTTTGATTCCATTTTCCAACAGGACTATGTCACCAGGCATAGCACATTTACACTTTTATATGTATTTATTTTTATGAAGAGAGAGAGAGAGAATATGCACATAATAAGAGTAATTCTCTGCCTATAATCAGGGTTTAATACCAAGACATATATTGTAAGCTGCCAAACAATGTTGCATAGAAGAGCTCTCTCCACATCAATATGATTTTCTGCTATGTAAGTTCAGCTGGGGCAGCCAAGAGTCCTCTTCAGGCTGAAGCCCCTATGTGCAATGTTCCTCATGAAATCAAAGATAATTTGTGAATCATATAGGAGGCAAATGAATGCTAGATTGACACAGAATAGACTTTCATGTTCTCGAACATACTATCGCTGTATCAAGCTGAAAGTCTGAAATATTTAGAATTTTGTTTATGCACCCTTTTTTTTTCCTAGTCAGAAAGATCAGTGAGTAATGTCCAGACTTAGGAATGCTTATTTACCAAGAGAAACAGAAATCAACACATGATTGTTTCTTTTGTAATCTTATCTTCCATTGCATCAATAGTTGTCTAGAATGTTGGAGTCTATATAGTTTCTTGAATTGGATACTCCAACAGCACTTCTCCATACCAAATTGAAGGGATGTGATATGGAGTTTTATTACAAAACATAGAATGGAAACTCTTCACTGCATGGTATGGGCAATTACTTGTTTCTTGGAACATAATGAAAATAAAACAAATCCTTCTAGGAAAAGGGAAAGCATCGTGTAGGGAGAGTAAGGTACAAACCAAAAAAAAAGGTAGAGCAATCCAGGATGATTCCCAAAATCACCCTTGGACCTTCACAGATACACAAAGTGCAACCTTGTTCATTCTCTCTCTCTCTCTCTCTCTCTCTCACACACACACACACACACACACACACACACACACACACACACATATGCTTGAATGCCAAAATAGACTAAAAATAAGTAATAAAAACTCTTTATATTTTGTCACAGAAGACTTCTTCTTTGTTGTGAATTGAGACAATAGTCTCCAGACAATTACACAAGATTGATTATCACATGTACTTTTTAAGAGTCTGTGGATGGTTGTAGGTATTGAATCCAGGTTTTAATCAGGCTAAACATACCATCTACCAACTAGACAGTTATGTATAGATTATAAATAGCACATTTTAACCAATAAAGCCAGATTAATACAAAAAGGTTGTTCCCATGGCCTTGCAATATTTTTCTGATGCATTAGGTCGTAACTCTACCACTGTTCAGTCCAAGTGTGATATTAATTTGCAGTAGAATTGTGATTAAGTACCACTTTACCTCCTCTATAGCAAAGTAGATGGTGTTGCAGATAAAAAGTGTGAACAGATTATTTGGTTTAATGACATAATCAATACAAATTTTCCAGCAGTCAATGTGTAAGATACAAGAGCATGCATTTCCTGCCCACAAGAAACTAACTGACTGGTGGGAAGAAAGATACATAAATACATGAATGTAATACAAGTAGTATGAGCTGATTTAAGTGCTAAATGCAACAAGAATATAGAAAGGCAGTTTCTTTTGCCTGGTGAAGTTGAGAATCATCCAAGAGAAATGGCTTTTACAATAAGCCTCATAAATATGGTGTGAGAATTTCAAGGACTCAGCAAATTTTGCTATTATTTAATGTTTGAAATTTGGGGAGAGGTAAGAAGGGGTTGAGTGAAATGAAAGAGATGTTAAATCTCAGTTTGAAAGATACCAGTTTGTAGGCTTTCTTGACTTGAGAATACCTTTCACTCACAATTTTCCAGAATTGTTTTGGGATCCATAAGAAGAGGAAGTTCAGAGATTCAGGAGTGAGTGAATTTTGAAAGACTAATGACAGGCATTTGATTCAATGATACAGGTAATAAGAGAGGAATAATATTGAACTATGGGAATACAGACTGGTGAAGAGATTAAAGTATGCAGTCTAAAGTCAAGAAAGATCATAGTAAACAAAGCAATGCCTCCATCAAAAGAGACTGATATGTACTAAGTAAGAGAAATCACTCACATTTCTTTTTGTTGTTTAATCTTTGAGGTTCTGTCCTTTATAATGCATGACAGCATTGTTTTGATTATGAAAATGGGAAGATGAATACCTACAGCAATGTCAGTAATTGCCTTACATTAAAGGTGAAGGAAAGGTATTCTGGAATGATGGCACCACGATTATAGCCTTGACACTGGGAAAAATGAAGTTGTATATGTCTAAATACAAACTACATGCTTCATTAATATGCTATATGCCATTAAGGAAATGATGAAATGCCCATTTGAATGTTCACTGAATAATTACTAACATGAGGCATTAGGCTAATGATGTACAAAAATATGAGATGCTTTATTAAAATAAAAAATACAAAATCCATTACATAAATAACAGGCTAAAATGATTTCCTAAGTACCACATAGCTTAACAATCACATAACAGACAGATGAGAGATCAACAGATTGATAATAGGTAAATTTGCTATTCTAAAGAGTTAAAATTATTTGTAGAGAAATTGCTAAAGAAAAAATTTTTTCTAGAATAAAGTGGGAAAGAGTGGGCTGGGTAGAGACACTGTTTCATAGTATGTGAAATAAGGAGAAACATTTTTTGTTCCATCAGAGTGTGCAGTTATTGTGCAAATGTACTTATCTGCAAACTAAGCTTTTCTGCCCTCTAGGCTCAGATGCACTGAAGGAAAACTTAAAAGTGAGGATTTAAAGACATATCCCAAAGAGCTGTGGAGAAAGTTATGTGGGTGACTGAGAAGCAGATAATCTACAGACTGAAGGGCTATGGCAACTTCCACACATGCTCTGTCATTGTCGTATCAAAAGTGTTTGAGGAAAGCAATTTAAAGACAGAAAGATATATGGTGGGTCATTGGCAGGAAAGGAGCAGTACAGCAGCCAACTTACCTCATAGTGTCTGGAGGACAGAGACGTATGCTACAGTGAGTTGTCCTCTTTTTTGTCCATTTATTCTATCTGGACCATGGACCATTGAATGGTGCTGCCCACATTCAGGCCAGGATTGTATACCTTAGCTAATCCTTTTCAGAAACACCATCGTAGACACAACAGAGTGGTGACACTAATCTCATGAACACTTTTCAATATAATCAAGTTGACAATCAAGACTAGCACTAATATGTAGTATTGTTTGACAAATGAACCTGGAACCTTGACTATGTTTGTATCTAGCAAGACAGCAAGATTTAAATTTAGGTTTTGAAGACCTAAATTTATATGTCATTATACTCTGTTATACATAATACATGTAAATATATAATATAATAAATACAAATACATATCTAATATATGTACTGATTTATAGCGTATTATGTATAATGCCATATTTGTGTAGAATAAATAAGTGTAATAGTTTGGATATGCAAATGCTTCTATGTATGCTTCTTAAGTCTCAATTACATATGGGAAAATAATGTATGTATACTGTATTCTGTATGAAAGGCCTGTCATTGAGGCCTCTTAATCTTTATTAGAGACATTGTCAAAATAGAGGACCTTGGGGGCTGGAGAGGAGGCTCAGGGGTTAAGCCTCTGCCTTGCAGGAAGAAGGTCCTGATTTCAGATCCTAGACCCCACGTATAGACGCCGGGTGGAAGCGGGGGCGGCCTGCGTTTCCGGTCCTGGTAGGGCGGAGCCTGTGAATCCTGGGGCAGAGTAAACAAGGAGGAGGTGGTAGGCGTCCATGGTGGTTCCTGAATTCGTCCGTGGTTCTACACACACATACACATATACATGCACACACGCATACACACGCGCAATTAAATAAAAAAATTCTTTAAAAAAATAGAGCACCTTATTTAACATCTTGAAAGTTCTTGTGATTTAGAGTAACAGCGAAATGACTTCTTCATGAGAGTTTCTAAAGATCCTAATTTTATCCTGAAATTCCTACATGTAGTGTTGGCAAGGATTTTAAGAAAGTCAAGAGATGCCTGCTGATTCTTTTGCTTACTGGGGATAATTATGGATATTTATTGATAACAGAAAGCTTATAAAAATCTTTTCCAGGTTCCAAAGAACAGGGCTGTCATGAGCCAATGCAATGAATGGAATATCCAGAAAATGGCATGTTAGCTGCAGCATTTAGTCAGATGGAATGTTTTCATTGTGCAGCTGCAGAGAGCTGCAATGTGAAGCTATAGTGTATCTTATTGACAGGAGAAAGAAGCACAAGACTACATAGATATGAAACATGTATTGATAGAAAAGAATGTGAAGTATAATGTCGAACCACCCTTCTGAAAATTGTGATTTCTAAAAATCTGTGGTAGTTTTTATAAATATAGATAAGTGACAATGAATTTAAGCTTCCATAAGGTGTAAAAAATCAAATAATTCTATTTTAGAGAAATTTTTAAATTGTTTCATTACAATATATACTAAATGTTGTTTTTAATGCCATGTAAAATAGGCAATTAAATATAGGAAATATTTTCTGAGAATATAATCATGGGTTTCTTTACTATAGAATTGGAGGCTAACACTAAACAAGCTTTTGGAAAGCTACTCAGTTCAAGCTTTTCTTTTAGGTTACATACAGTACAAAATTGCTTAAAGTATATATTCATCTTACTTTGCATATTGTAGAGATGCTAAAGCCTTGCAGAGGCTATCTCATCTTACCTCATCACTGGCTCAGTCATCAGCAGACTTACACAAATATTTTGAAAAATCAAATCACAGAGTATATCAGACTTCAGTCATTAACAGAAATTCCCAGGAGATTTGCAATTGTAATAAATACAAGTTCCTGAAGATCTGAAACCATTTCTGAGTTGTTCCAGCTGTCAGATTTTACTTTATAAGACATATGTATATTTTTGTGATCTTGAAAATATTAGATGGCTTTTACAAAATTACATATTCCTCTAAGTAAATGTTCTTAAATTAGGAACTTGATTTATCCTTGTTAAATACCCATTTGTCATTTACTGCCTGTCACTCCATCTGCCAACATCTTTCGGAATCCTAATATTCCCATTCAATGCATTAATTGTCTTGGTGCTTAGAGATACTTAGCTGTTATATTTATCTTCTCTTTTTCTTTTAGGCATAATTATTGTTACTTCTTAGACACTGGTAATTACAGCAGTAGCAGCAACAACAGAGATGGATTCTTGTGATCTCACTGTCTATTCATTCAACATTGTCATTATTTACTAAACCACCTGCTTAATGGTTCACTTAACCTCATCCCCCTATTAACGTAGACATTTCAAGTTAGCATACTGCCCCCAAAAAATAGCTCCTTGATTGAAAGGAATAAAGCATGTTTGTATTGACCTTCAAATCCATTAGAGTGAGGCATTCACCTAGAATTACAGTTTAGCAGTAAAATCTTACATAAATGATAATGTAGCCAATGATAGGTAGGTGACCTGCCTTTCAAGATTCTTTTTCTTAAATAAACCATGCAGATATGCATGGAGTTTTGCAAGACAATAATATGTTGATTTTGGATTTAACCCTGATAATGTATTACCTCAATTTTTACTAATTTTCAAGTTAAAAAATGCCTGCAGAAGAAATGCAGCTCTGAAATGACCACACTCTGTTATCCAAATGATCTGAATAACACATGCTAAGTGAGTCTGTATCTGAAATGTGGATGTAAAGTAAAAAACACAGGTATTTGTCACAAGTGGAGGGAACATTGCACTGCGCATTTGTAAGTGATTCCATTAATATTGAGCATATCACAGTTAAAGCAATTGGCTTCCTTTTACAGCGTGAGCTATCATCTGTCAGTAAAGGAAAACTACGAATGTTCTACTGAGAAGGGCTTTGAAGTCATGCTCACATTCGGTGAAAGGGATTCATTGATAATGCTGTCAATTTCAACAGCACAGGGAAGTTAAAAGTTATGTTATCAACCACCTGGAACTGGACCAGCCTAATCTCTCCCCATCCTGAAGCTCAGGGAAATTTGCGGAAGAGGGGACGGTAAGATTGTAAGAGCACAAGGATGGGAGGAGTAATGATATGCAAGATACTCCACACAAGTTAGTGCCGAAGCAATCATAATAGGACTTTGCATGACTTGCACAATGTCCAAAACATTATTGACCCCACGAAGTTTAGCATAGAGTAAAGGTACTAGGATCCTTGGAGGCTAGAGAGTGACAGCCACAGTAGTGTTCCTATGCTTAAATGGAACACAGGAAAGGCTTCTGGGAAATGTCGATGGGTCCTTGCACCTCATTGGAAAGGAGGACCCAGAGGAGAGTTTGGCATGCACTTAAAGGATGCTCCGGGGATGGGGGGGAGGCACTGGGGGATGGGGAGGAAGGGGGAAAACGAAGGAAGGGTAGCAGGGGGCGGGGGGGGGGGAGAAGGGAGGGGACTGGTGTACCTGTTAAGTTTGCATGATTGGAAATAAAAAATGTTATGTTAACAAGAATATGAAACCCCAAGTAGTGAGATCCTAACCCTTACTTCTTTCCCATCCGACCCCAAATTAATCCTTTCTCTGTCATCTGTGTTAGCCCATCCTGCAACACTAAATAACCCATGCTTCAGTGCTTTCAGACATTTTAAACTTAGGCATCTTAACCTGTCACCTAGATTAACATAATGATTTGTTTACTGTGTACTTTTCTCCTAAAATACATTTATACTTAAGCATCAGGGGAGGGGTTTCAGAAAATGGTTCAGTGAGTAAAAGCTCTTGATTTACAAGCCTGAAGAGCTAAGGTTGAATGTCCATTTAAAAGCCAGAAGATGCACAGACCAAGCAATTGTAATCCCAGTGTTCCCACCTGGAGATCACAGATGAGACAGGAATTTCTCCACAAGGATATGGGTGACATAGCCAGGTATACACAGTGGAACAGCAAAGACTGTGTCAAGGAAAATGGAATTGGATTGTCACTGAAGTCACTATAGTATCCAGATTGATCTCTATAAAATGACAAGGTGATGGTTACATTAGACCATGTCTTTCTATCTAGCAACACTGGGGCTATTTACCATTTCTAACATAAATGAGGGAATCCTTATGGCAAGGCACAAGACCTTCCTGATTTGCCTTGCTGGCACCTATAGACTCATTCCTCGCTTCTCCTACTCTGCTACAGGTTACTAGGTTTAATTCCCTTGTACTAGCAAACCTCTCTTTCTGCCAGAAAGCTTTCTATGCTCGTTTAGTTGACTTTTTTCTCCTTCCCCTTGATGATCAAATGCGTTTTTCTAAATATCCTCCCTTAGTAATATTAATATATTTGAAGTTACATTATTGCTACCATTCAACTTTTCCCAAGGTATTAATTTATTTTTCTTTATTTTATTTCTAGACACTGCTTTCCACCTTAATCAGCATACACTTATGGCTGTATTATAGTACATCTCCTTTTTCTAGATTGTAAACTGTGAAAGAATGCTATCAAGTACATTCCAAAAGTCTTAAGTTAATTACTGGAATATCCCAGACATTAACTATTTTTGCTTTTTGCTTACAATGGGATAGTTTCCAAAACATTGTTTAGTATAAACTTGTTCACGAAAGTATTAAATTTTTTAAGAAACTTTCAGAAGAGGTGCAGCAAGATTGAAAGAGCCTAAAGATGGGGAAAACCAATGAAATGCAAGATACTCCACCCAAGTTAGGGCTGCAGTAGCCATAATCAGGACTTTGTACAACTTGCACAATGGCTGAGATGTCAACGACCCCCCAAAGTTTAGCATGGATCACAGGTAGTACGATCCTTAAAGGCAAGGGAGTAACAGTCATAATAGTGTTCCTATACTAATGGGGAGCCCAAGAAAGGGCTCCTGGCTATGCCACTGATCCTTATACCTTACTAGGGTGGAGGACTCAAAGGTAGGTTTGGCATTCACACAAAAGGACGCTCCAGGGGATGGGAGGGGGGAAGGGAGAGGCACTAAGAGAAGGGAATGGATGGGGGTGAAAGGGAGGGAGAAAGGGGGGAGAGTGAAAGGGGATACTGGGGAAGGTTGGAGGGAGGGAGATGACCGGGGTACCTATTGAGCTTGTATGATTGGGGAAAAATAAATAAATAAAATAAAAATAAAGCAATGAATTTTTGTGGTTATACATGAACTACAAAAGATTAAAATATCCAAATTATCTTTAAGAAAATTAGAGAAATGATAAAAATCACATGGCACAATCTATTCTACACTTAGATAGAGTGGTGAGTAATGGAATATTTTATTTTTCAAACTGATTTTCATAATGAGAACTTTCTTTTCCTTGAAAATCTGAGCTCTAGCACAGAGACAACAGCAGTGAAGTCCTACAGACTTATATACCAAATCTTATCAACTGCACATCTATCAGCAAGTTGTCTCATGTGTTGTGACTCTGATTATTTCATTTCAATCAATCATCAAATTATAATAAAAAAGATAAAAATGTAGCAATATAAAAAGTACTTTAATGACATTGCATATTTAATGGCATACAGTTAGTTTTTTATAAGAAATTAAGACTTTAAGCAAAGGTTCATAGTCTTCTGGGGAAGTTGCAATCCATTATCTCACTCTATCAATCCAATATTAGTGCTGTGAGTTAAGGGTTACCAAAATCTGTTGTCTTTTTCATCCTTCGTGTCGCCAAATAATTACTTGAGGCAATTTAAAATAGATCAGATTTAACAATGACAAGTTATTAAAATGAAAGCTCGCAATATTAAAGCTTTGCTTAATGGAAAGGGGACAGAATTTAAATCAGTCTTAAACCTGTGAAACCAACATGCTATATTGTTTTTAAAATAAATATTGAAAGGCTTCTATTATATTTTAAAAGTAAGCATATGACAATATCTTTTGTAGTAGTTCTTAAAGAATGAAACTATATATATACTGTAATATATATGAAACTGTATATATGTATATATACTGTTTTATTTATTTTTTAGTAATGTAATAGAACTTTTTGAACTTGTAGGAAGGGAACAGTTGCCTACCTTAAACTGAAGTTCAGATTTAGGTGTGGCTGGTGACACAGAGAAGATGATTCAGGCTGTGAACAACATGCTGCCCTCCAGTATAGCTTTATTGTCATTGCTGAGTCAGTGTGAACGTTGTGAAAGTGGTTGACATAATTAATTGAACACAGATGCTATGTGTCATGATACCTTTCTTAAGTACATGCCAACTTACTGAACCAGTACTCTTCATATCATCCACCTACCCAGCTAATGACAGCATACACTGTGGTCTAGGAGTCCCCTTACTAATTAAACAAGCATCCAGGAGCATAATCAGAATGTATCTTAAATACTAATTCTCTCAGAAGTGCCCAAAACATCAAAATTCAATTGTTAAGTTGTCACCTATACTAACTGATAAATATAGGTAATAAATAGTTTCAGCTTTTTAGTAGAATTAGAGAACATAGATATTACCAAAAAAAAGTTACTGACAAAAACTAGAGTGATTCATTGGTGGCTTTGCCACTCAATGCTCCACTGTAGTTCCCTTAGCAATTTGATGTTCTTGAATCTTTTCAAGAATTTCTCACTATTGGATATAAACACAGTGAAGTATTTATGTGTATTGTGAGTTTGGTAAATTTCCTGAGCTTTATAGATTGTTGATGTCTTTAGTCAGATGAACTTCCCTCTAGAAGATTCGTTTCAGCTTGCAGGAAATAGATACACAAAATCAATGTATGTCAATTTGATTTGGAATATATTGCTTCATTAGCTAAAATATCTAAGTCATTGGACTGGGAAGATAACTCAACAGTTAAAATGATTGTCATTCAAACAAGATATCCAGAGAAAGGTAAGATCTTCAAATGTTCAATAAATGCAAGGTAGGTGGTGCACATGTCCCAAATTTGATAGGTGAAGATTGGAAATTTCCATAGTAAGCTGGCTACCCAAAGAAGCTTATCAATGGGAGATCTGGATTGGATTACAGACCCTTTCTCAGAAATAATAAGTGGGAGCAATCTAGAATGATTCCTGATACCACATAGGAACTACATACAAGCATACACACACACACACACACACACACACACACACACACACACACACACATCAAATATTCACTTTCATACACATGTGTGTTCATACATAGGTGAGCACTAATACACACATATATGTGCCACACGCACATACACATAAAAATGTAAAATAGTGCATCAATAATCACTGATATTTAGGAATAAAGAAAAATACTTCTTAGCATTCTTTCTGAGCAGAGCTAGATTTGACTTACTAGTGTCTGACATGTTTTAAATCTATAGAGATAGGAGGAATCTTGCAGACCTTTGTCCACTACGAATGCAGATAATTCTAAAAAATGGAATAGATAACCCCAAAGGTTACAGTTTTCAGCTGTGCTGCATATTAACACTTTTCATACTCTGCACCCATCCTAATGTTATCTATACATACCACATTTCCAAATATTCTTTGAAGTAGTTATAATACTTTTCAAGATGCACTAATGGTCTAATTGCATAAATTGCACATTTTTCCTTTAATAATTACATGATAGTTGTGTTTCTGTGTCTTTTGAAAAAAGTTAATAGATTATTTACGTGAATAGATAAATAAACACATATTTGCTAGATAAAACAAGTGAACAGGTTGCTGCCATGGCATGCATGTGGTTGTCAATGGACAACTTTCAAAAAATGTGTTTTTCCTTCCTTCTTATAATCTAAGACTAAACATAGATCTTCGAGCTTGTGCATTCAACTTTGCACTCAGCCATCTTATTGAACCCACAATTTCATTCTTAAAATAAGGAAAATATAAAATATTTTTGACATGAAGAATTTATTCTGTAAATGTTTTGGTTTTCTTTTAAATTGTATTATTAAACACATTGGGGAAGGGTATGAGTATTACATCTCACCTGTGGAGTCCATAGGACAACTTGGGAGAGTTGGTCCTCTCCTTCTACCATATGGGATCTGGGTGTTCAATAAGGCTGTAAGGCATGTAAAGACATGTCTTTACCTGATGACCCATTTCAACAGTCGCTGTGTTTGTTTTCCAATTAAAGAAATAGGTAAGAAGAAGATTGCAATAGGTTACTATTAAATCTTTAAAATTATATGTTATTATATTTAAATTCTGGCTCTGCGACAAACTGAAATGCTGGCCTCCAGGAAACCATAAAACATCCAGTAGTGAGCTAAGTAGGAAAAACAGTTGCTCCTGGTTATATCAATAGATAGAGGAGACTTCTATGGGGAAAATGATCTCCGTTGCCATAACAACTATACAAAAATTAAGAATTCTAGCTAATAGAAGAAATGTGTGAAAAACAAAATTTTTGGAAGTATCAAAGAATATGTGCCCAACATGACAATTTTTTTAGAATCCTTGTAGTCAGCAAAATGGGTGTGATGTGTAAAAATGTCCAAGATTTCATAAAAGTAGCAGTCAAAGATAATGTGATATTTGGTACAGTGCTGTGGAGTTGTTCAAAAGAAGTGATATTGTTAGGAAACACTGCAATCTATACATTAATTTACAGAATACATTCAATGAGGGTTAAGTATTACCAGCAAAAGCCTTTGTTTGAATCAAAATTAACTAAAGAGAATATAGCTCCTCTGAAAGTAAGTCTCTTCTTGCAAAATTCCTTATTATTATAGTAAGTCTTTATTGAGAACCTGCACCATGCCATTTCCTTTGAAAACTATGTTACAATATTTATCACATTTAATTTTGTAGATGATTAAAAGGAAGGCTCAAAAAGGTTAAGTAACACAAACAACCTCTTGCAGCTTGTAACAAAAGGTCCATCTTGTCTCCATCTTGTCCTTTACACTGTGCCATCTACCCATATATAAGCAGAGCTCCTTGTGTCTGTGGACTTTGTGTACTGGGTGTATGATATTACATACATGGAAAAAATGTTCTGAGTTTGAAATTTGTGCGAAGTTTCCTGGGAATACATAGAGCAAAATATAGGATTATATAGAAGACTATTAAATGCTTGACAGTTGATATTTAATCCAAAACCTTGAAAACTTGTACGGTGTAGTCTTATCCAGGGGCAAGAACAACTATTTGCAAGAAAGACAACTATTTGCAAGAGGCACATTTATAAAACATCACGGAGCCAAATTTGATTTTGTGTCAGTGTGGATGTAACAGGAAGAGAAAATAAGATGATGCCTATCATGGACAGTCTTTACCAGATGTTCAGGAGGCCAGAGGCAGAAGGAATAGAGATATTTCAGTGTTACAGAGGTAATGCACCTGAAAAGTAAAGTTATACAAGACAGGGGCTTATTCTAACCATAGTTTCAAAACTAAAAGCAGGAGTGTCAAGGAGAAGAATAAATGCTAAATCAAAGGCCTCTGGAATAAATACCAACCAATGCAATCAAAAGATATGGAAAAAACTCCAGAAGAGAGTTACACTCAATGCCTACCGCTTTTTTCTCTATTGGAGTCTACATTTTCTTTGTATGTATCTCTGAAGTCTGAGATACACGAGGGTGTGACTGTGTCCTACTCATTCTTTTCCCTCATTGATATTTCATTGCTAAACAAGTCTTGTTCACTTGTTCATTAGAGAGTGCTTCATTTCTTTTCAATTCATTTTTTTCACTCATTTGGCACTTCTGCGTGTTAGGGCTCTGCTTCACGGGGAGATAATTCCCAACTATGATGGATGTGACATCCGCATTCTGAAGTATGAAAGTGCACAAAATGCAGCATCATCACAAGTAGTACAGATGCAAATCTACTGGAATAGCCTGAAAAGGTCTTTATTTTCCCTAAATTTATCAAAGCCCTTGTAGAATACTTCTATGTCAAGATATGAAATAACAATAAATATTAAGGAAATAAAGGTCTATGGAAGCATTTATTTGAATACAATAAAGGAATAAGCACAGATCCCTTAGCTGACTCTTAACAGATTTTATTAGACTTATATATTCCACTTTATTATAGTGCTATAAAACAGCTCAGGAAGAATTAAACGAGATAATTCTGTAGTATTTACTAAAGGAAACTTCTGGCTGAATTCACTTCAGGTTGCGCTTGAGCAAATACTAAAACATTAGGCCTATCTCTCCCCATGCAGAATATTCAGGCTGTCACATGGAAAGTGTTTTGCAGTATCTAAATGCTAGCGAAGTTCTCATGAAAAGCTATTTATTTCATAGCTCAATGTTGTAGGCAAAACTGCTATGTAACTGAGGTCATGAACTATTGCTTCAACCTGCTGCTATTAACTCCACTTGAGGGATCATCAAATTATGATGAACCAGTATTTTATTATTATTATTATCAAATGATAATCCATACATAATTTTGCTAGGAATACGCCACCAGAGATGAGCTAATATACAAATATACACCTGGGGCAGGAATAAAGCCCTTACTTAAATCTAAGTGAAGTGCTTCGTATCTTAAGCACGTGATTGAGAGGACATACAGAAAGCATTCTATCAATGTCTGGACTGCTCTGAAGAATTTAGGAAATAAATACAGGATGATAGGAAGGGGTAGAGGGTAAAAATCCTTGATGTAGTAGCTTAAAACCCTAAATCCAATTCCCAGAATACAGAAAATGGAACGAGAGAACCAACTCTTGAAACACTGAAAGGTGTGTCCTAGTGGCTATACATGAACACACACAAAAACACACACATGTAGAGAAATACACACTCTCAGACACACTCATACATGAATGCACATACATGCATATACACACAAACACACATACATTAAATAAATCAATTTAAAATAAACACAAAATGGTCATCAAACCTTAACACAGGAGATTTTTAACAACAAAAGATATTAAGATAAATGAACTTTTTGTAACTTTTATGTGTTTACTTTATGAAATAATAAGGTTTGAGGAACATCACATTTGGTTACATTATATAAATATACATTTCCACAAGTTACTTACCCAGTTCTATGCTAAAAATTATTTACAATACTTTAAGATAGTGAGCACCACAAACAAAAAAAATTTTCCATTTACTACATCTCTTCTCTTGCAAGAAGGACAAACAAGGATAAAATATAGATGAAAACCATGTTTTTCAGTACTCCTATATTAATAACATAAAGAATAATACATAAGATAGCAAATCAAACAACAGTGTCTAAAATGTAATTTTGTTGATTATTAGGAAGCAAAATTACCTAGTTTTTTGTAGTCGCAAATGTGACTAATATAGTATTCTAAAGCTCAGTATATACACATATTAGATATTACGTTATGTATTCAAATGATCCAATGCAGCAATTAGGTTACTTAAAATACATTCCTAAACATTATGTACCCCCCCTTGAATTCTTATTCCTAACTTCTTAAAAAAGTCTTATTCTTCTTTATAGCTCTGTCTCAATCACAAGGCTTGGAATGCCATTAGAGAAGATCTTGAAGGGTTTTGGGAGGGAGTTGTTTATATTACTTATTCGTGTTGTATGATATCAGTCTTTATGGTATAAAATTTATTTTTTTCCAAATCTTCTTTTCAGAGTTGATAATGTAATATGACAGTGTCACATGAAGATATCTATTGTAACATTATTTGGAAAAATGAAATATTAAAGAAAACCATTCAAATGTCAACAAGCTGGAGAGATGTCCTATATTTTTCTTTATAGCAAAAATATCTGTAAAGGGGTTTTGAAGTGGTTAAGACAGTGTGTAACATCCATACAAATTCACATAAAAATGCTCAAAGATAAATTTAAGAAGAAAATAGAATAGGTTGTATATTCCCTGAGCACTGTTATTTAATCCAAAGCAAACTATAAATGATGTGCAAATTGCTGAGGCAATAATAGGTATGGTAGTCAATAAAGCATGTTCAGAAGACAGAAAGATCTCAAAACCATGTTTTTCCTGGCCCAATTAAGTAGAAATATGTATTCTGTTGAAACGGTTCATATATACAATATTTGTTCATTTAAAATTTAAGCTCATGTTCACAAACAATGTTGAAGATTTGTTCAAGCCATTAAACTTAAAAACACAAAATCGGGGCTGGAGAGGTGGCTCAGGGGTTAAGCCTCCGCCTTGCTAGGCGGAAGGTCCTGAGTTCGGATCCCAGATCCCACGTATAGATGCCAGGCGGAAGCGGGGGCAGCCTGCGCTTCTGGTCCTGGTAGGGGGGAGCCTATGAATCCCGGGGCAGAAGGAGGTGGAGGCGTCCATGGTGGTTCGCTAATTCGTCCGTGGTTCTACACACACACAGAAACACACACAGACACGCGCGCGCACATACACACGCATATGCACACAGTTGAATAAATAATAATAATAATAAAATTTAGAAAAAAAAACACAAAATCACTGTGGAAACACCTGCTGCTTCATAATCAGTGAAATCCTAGTATAACACTTATTTTACATTTCCTTTTAAAATCACTACAGTCTCATTGAAAATAAAGTTTTGCCTGCCCCCAAAAGATAAAGATGATATGTAGTTTTTGGGCAAATCTTTTCTTCACATTATGTTAATAATCCATATTTTACATGCCAAAATTTGTATGACTCTGATTACGGTGACATTGACCTTGTTTTATATAGATTTTGGGGTTTCTGAAAATATTTTATTTTTTGTGGTGCCTTGGGTCAAATTGAATTGAGTGAGTTGCAAACTTGGAAGTGTTTCAATGCCACTAGTGAAATCATCAGAAACCTTGGATGAAATTAAGAGTTTCATGTCCATAGCAAGGAAAAAAAAGCCAATCAGCAACATTTTACTATAGAGGCAGGTCTGAAAATGCTTCTGGAGTTGCGAATAATATGAAGCTTCCTTTGCATTCCATTATATTTCTTGCAAAGAAAAATGTATCTCATGAAATATATTGTCCTTGAGCAATTGCAAATGAATTTTTTAAAATGAATAATATAAAATCTTAATGAGATGATTGATTTATGCATTAACTATGAGCACCCAGAGCAATTGATTTCAAAGCAAAATGATACAGAAAAATAAAGGGTATGCCTTCCGGTTTGCTTTTGCAATCATAGTATCTTGCATATTGGAAGACAGTCTTCAGTAAAATAAATGCCTATCTATCATATTTAAATTTTTATAGGGTCTTTGTGGTATACAGAAAGGTGAAATGTAATTTGGGTGCAAAAATTTGTACCATAGTACTTAGTACAAATTATCTTACGAAGACTTTATCGATAAATTTGCTCTTATAATTTATAAAAATCATTATTCACAGTTAAAAATCATATTATTGAAACTGATAAAACAAAATTATGGAACGTCCGTCTATAATGAAATGGGACAACATGATATATTATGGCATGTGTCTGTGCTAGTACAGTGCAGAATTCAAAGTCATGAATACTTGTATTAAAAATTCTTGTTTAGACCTTCTTTGGTAAGCAACTTAACCCCTTTAATTATTTTATATGTAAAAAGAGATAATATCTATTCCATAGAAGAAATGAATGAAATAATGTTTGAATAATAAGTATGGCAAAATATAGAGGATACTGTTATCATAATCATCTTCATCAGTATAATCCTTGTAAGTCTGTTAAGTGAAACCTTCCCTAGATTAGCTCTTAGTTTTATGCTCAATAGTTTTAGATACAATGGAAAATTAAATTGCATCAACGTATATCTAACAAGTCGTTGAGTTTTAACATATATCTAACAAGTCATTGAGTTTTAAATCTCCCCACTACAGAAAAATTGTGACCATGCCATTGCCTGAAAAATTATCTTTTTTTTATTTTCTTTTGATTGCTTATAAATGAAGTATCATTTTCAGAGCAATGTGTTTCAGTTGCTGTTGAAACTGTGCTTTGACCACGCAACTGTGCCTGTGCATGAATTGAGGTGTATTGGTTCCAGAAATATGTGTTATCGATTCTGAGACACAAGTATAGAAAGATTCCTTTGGAGAAAAGATATGAAACAAACAAAATTGGGGTCCACTTCAGACAATGAACCATGAAATGAAACTTCTCTGCTTCTCTCCCTACTCAATGTACCTCTATTAAAAAAATAAACAAATCATAGCAAATAAATAAATTATCTCCTAGAAGAATAATTTTAAATTGATCCAGAAAAATGATTTGCTCAATATCATCAGTATTTATATTTAATAATACTTGCAATTATAAAAAATACTACCTTTACTCTTCCTTGAGTATTATTTTCTGCTCTACAAACATTTAAAGAAAATGCTTAACGGGAACACAGGAAAAGGTTCTGGGAAATGCCACTGGGTCCTTGCACCTCATCGGAGAGGAAGACCCAGAGGAGAGTTTGGCATGCACATTAAAGGATGCTCTGGGGGTGGGAGGGGGAGTCACTGGGGAATGGGAAGGGAAGGGGGAGGAGAGGGGGTCACAGGAGGGTGGGGGTTTGGAGGAGGGGGGACCGGTGTACCTGTTAAGTTTGTATGAGTGGAAATTTAAAAAGAAAAACTTTAAAAAAAATAAAAAAGGAAAAAAAAAAGAAAATACAGAAGAAGCCTAACAAAGTCAATGCATATGTTTATTGTGTGTGTTGTCTAAAGATTAATATTAGGACCCAAATAAGTATAATAAAAATGTACCCCCACCCAACCAATTAAATGCATAATTCATACCAAATTTAGAGTAATGGGTTACAGTTGATGGGAGAAACAATTTTTGTTGAATTGTTTTATGAAGGAAGACCTGGCTCCCTGCCTTTCATCCTCCATACTTCTTTATCACATGGAATAATTAAAACCTGTCAGAGTCACTCAGAAGACTTGATCTCATCTAAGCAGAAGAATTTTAGAGCCAATGGTCCACTGAGCAAAGCAAGACTGAGTGAGAAGACAAGGCCAGGGTACTAGTAGTTGACCTTATTTTTTGCTCTGCCATTGGCTATGTGTATGAGAATATGCTTCTCAATATGTTATCCTTTGTCTTGTTTTCATTAAAATGCAGTTAAAATAGTGATGCAGATATTATAATAATTAATGGATGAATATTTGGAGTGGTTTAGAACATTGTGTGGCATATGCTAAGGGTTCAGTAGCTTCTTTTTATAATAGTTATAAAAGCAAACCTGATCTTCAGTGATCACCTAAAGGCTTTACAACCTGGCATCATCATGGACAATCCTTAGCAAATAGCATAGATTTCAGGGAATCTCTACATTAGAATAACACTGATACTCATTGAGTCATCTGAATACGGCAAGAAGAAAATAAGCTAGTTGTCCTGTTAACTACATGAGACTTTGAAGGATAATTTGGCACATGCCTATAATGTCACACTTAGACAGGAACATTATGAGTTCAAGATCAACATCAGCTACTAATGATTTTCAATCCACCCAGCACTGTGTGTGTGACTGTCTCCTACAAACAAGTAAACAAGCAAGCAAACAAAAAGGACCAGAAGCATAATCAGGTGAAATGTTTTCTACATTTGTTCAAATCTACTTGTCAATTTTTTTTCTTACATCTATCAATTTGGTATGTTCATCTATATTCTCCCTTGAAGTCCATTTATCTTTTTTGTGAAATTTCATCTTCATTGTTCAGGGAATATCTTTCACTGTTGTGGCTGTGCCTTTTCTGCCATCTGAAATGAAATAAAGTTGTCTGTCCATTTAGAATCAGGTCAATGTTGTCAAATATTGTCAAAAAAAGTTCCTGTTTTAAGACACATGATCATCAAGAAAGAAATGAGGCTTTTCTAGGATACAATGAGAAGGCATTTTAACTGCATAAAGTTTGCTGTTGGAACACAAAAATGACAGAAGAAAAACTTAGACCTAAAGATAAAACATGTTTCTTGTCCATTTATGTGGTTCCAGTGTTGCTGGAATTTTCTTTAGTGAAATGTAATTTTCCCCAAAACTCAGATCTCCAGTAGAGAAAACAAGGGACAACTGCTGTAATAATCTTGGTAAACTAGAAACACACACTTCTAAAAGATTATCTCCAACCAGACAGGTAGCCTGAAGGAGGACAAGTTGCCCTGTACGTAATTGAACAAGTTTGTACAAATCCTGCATAGTGACCACACGTGGCAGTTTGGAATGCAAAACTTGTCAAGAAACATTCCAGCACTCAGTCCTTTGAAATAGCAGTTTCCCAGGAAGGAGTCCACAAGACTTTACAAATGATCCTTTTACTTACAAGATGAGTGTTCTGTGTTTCTCTCCTTTCTTTTTCTTTCCTTCGTTCCTTGTTCCTTCCTTGTTCCTTCCTTCCTTCTTTCCTTCCTTCCTTCCTTCCTTCCTTCCTTCCTTCCTTCCTTCCTTCCTTCCTTCCTTCCTTCCTTCCTTCCTTCCTTCCTTCCTTCCTTCCTTCCTTTTTTGGGTTACTATTTCTTCATCTAGTTCATTAGCTACAATCCTTCAGGATTTCAGAAAAACAAATCGTTCATCTGATTTCTCATGGTGTTATAGTGTAATAACTCATAAAAACAGATTAAAATTTCCCAATCAATGGCAGACTTCTTAAAGTTTCCATATTAGAGACAGAATAATGTGGGTGAAGTTTAGAATTAATCTGCAAATTTTCACTTTTAATTTTTGAATTATGTTTCCAGTTGTTTTATGATAACTGAATATATTTATTGCATACAATAGAGTTAGAAGGTTTAAATATTAAGATGACACAATATGGCATTTCACACTTGAATCTTCTAATATCAACAAGAATACATAATTACTTTTAGGTGGATTTCCTGTTAAACTTTGAAATGGTACGTTCCAATGATACATATTTCCTAAATGAACTTAATCTCTGTCACCATTGAAAGCCACATCTATTCCACCCCTGAGATCTATTGTTACCTCTGGAAACATTATAGTACCAGTACATCCAATCATAGCAGACTTTGGCTGTGCTACTGCTAGCTAACAACTTGTACATTGAATTAAGTATATGTGTTCCAAGTCAGAGTAGAACTTTCCAATGTGCTGATTGTCTACACACAAAGACAGCTATCTGTTTTAACCACCTCTTCCCTCAAACTAGCCTTTCTTAGAATAACCTATAGAAGAGTTTACGGAATCCTTAATTATTCCAGTCTTTGATCTTAAATGTTCCACTTCATGAAGATATTCTGAGGGTTCATGTTGATAAATGCACATCAATTTCAACTATTTGAAAAAGTGGCAAAGAAAATAACCATTTTACAATGGTTAATTTCAAAATCTAATAGTCTAGGGATGCATAAATGACCATTACCAAAATACAATGCAAATGGTAAATGTTACTTCAACCCATAATCAGAGATGATGCATTGTGCAATGAAAAACAAGGCAGGAAGAGACGTATAGCAATTCAGTTTGTTGACAATAAGGGAGAGGTAAGGGCTCAGCCCTAAACATCATATTACATCTATGTTCTATGGCTAGAGGATGACTCGAAAGATTAAAGTTGGGAAACAGAATGTGAGAACAAGAGGAATAAGAGAAGATTGTAAAATTATGTGTTTAAGCAGGACAAAGGGAATTCAAACATCATCTCACTGCAGTTATAGTTCCCTGTGCTCTGATTGCACAAGCATAGACCTATCGACACCCATGAATACACAGGGAGGCAGGCATGGGCCCTATCCTTACGCTAAACTATTTTTAATTTATTATTTTATCATGTTTTCTTATTTTATTACTGTGTTTGTCTGTCTGGGTATCTGTGTCTGTGCATTTGAAGGCACTGTATATGCCTGTGTAGACCAAAGGGAATCTTTAGGAATCATACTAGGTTGCTTCTACCTCGTTTTTGCTTCTTTTTGGGGTTTTCCAGGCTTTGGTTTTCAGGGCCAGAAATAAAACCTGCCACTATTTCCACTCCAGAATTTCTACTTGGGAACCAGAATCCAAACTCAGATCCTCTTGTTGGGAGGAAAAGGCTTAATACCCAAATCATGTTTGGTATTCTAAACTGTTGACAACTGATGGATTCTGAGGGGGCAGGAATGAGTGTATGTTCACAAGTGTAAGCAGTGAGGGATCTACTAGGCATCAGTGAATACATGCAATGCCACGCACACATGGAGGACCAAATTCAAGTTCACAAGACGAAATGGTTCTCAGAGCAAAACAACATTAATTGGAAAAGGATTATTAGCAGGACAAGAGAGAAGGGAGATGATAGTAGTGGGGATGAAACTGGAGAAGATGGGTGTACAAGAATATACTATATACAAGTAGGAAATTGTCTAGTAGCATTCAACAGAAGTTTTAAAAATTAGAGACGTTTTTGCTTCTCTAGTCTCTTAGTTTATTATAAGGAGAGTTTTGCTAAGGAGCATGTTTCTGAAAGTGACTCATTTATAAGTAGGGTTTGTCCTTATATTTATATCCTTTGACTTATATAAACAATGGAGTAAAAGATAACAACAGGAAGAAAAAAGGGTTTATTGAAAACATAAAAAGTTATTTTGCAAAATTCTACAAATGTGGGGCTGGAGAGGTGGCTCAGGGGTTAAGCCTCCGCTTTGCAGGTGGAAGGTCCTGAGTTCGGATCCCAGATCCCACATATAGACGCCAGGCAGCAGCAGGGGCTGCCTGTGCTTCTGGTCCTGGTAGGGCGGAGCCTGTGAATCCTGGGGCAGAAGGAGGTGGAGGCGTCCATGGTGGTTAGCGAATTCGTCCGTGGTTCTACACATACACAGACACACACACACACACATACACACGCACATGTGCACAGTTGAATTAATAATAATAATAATAATTTTTAAAAAATTCTACAAATGCATCTCAAAAATGATCTTGAGTTTGTATTATATTCATCTGAAAATATTTAACAAGTGACATCTACAAAAATAGTGTATAACTTTCTGCATATCATGCTGGATTCCACAGATTGAACAGATTGAACTTGGGTCACCAGGTTTGCTGGCATGTGCCTTACCCACTGAGCTACATTGCCAATCATAATTCAGAGCATCAAAGAATATATAATATTCGCCCAGAACCAGACCAGCAAAATCTCTCCCCATCCTAAAGTTCAAGGAACCTTGCAGAAGAGGGACATGAAGATTGTAAAAGCTAAAGATGGAGAGGACTAACGACTTGCAAGGTCATCCACATAAGTCTGAGCTGAAACAGATAGGACATAGCAAAATGTGATTGGACTTTTCCTGACCTGCACAATGGCTGACATGTCAAACCCCCCCACACACACACCCTCCCAAAGTCTAGCAAGGATCAAGGGGAGAAGGCTTCAGGCAATAGGATACTTAAAGGCCAGGGGTTAAACAGACATAATAGAGTTCCCATACTAGTGGACAGCCCAAGAAGAGGCCCCAAACTATGCCACTGAGTCCAAAACCCTCACTAGTATAGACGATTCAGAGGGAAATTCAGCACCCACATAAACCGATGCTCTGGAGGATGGGAGGGAGAAAGCAGGAAGCACTAAGAGAGAAGGAGGGTAGGAAAAGGGATTACAGGGAAGGGGGAGAGTGTGAAGGGGGAAGAATGGAATGGGGGACAACAGGGGAAAAGGGAGGTGGGAGGAAGAAGGGGGATACCTATTGAGCTTGTATAACTAGGCAAAATGTAATAAAAATAGTATACGGTTACTTTCATTTTTCTATAAAGTAATATTTTGCAAACAATTGTTTGGATATAGTTGGTTGGATTTAGTTTTAGTTTTGGTTTCATTTGGTGTGGTTTGGTTTGGTTTGGTCTGATGCTTACAAAGTTGGATTTGCAGTCACTGTATAGCCAAGGACTACGGCAGTCACTAACCAAAATTTATCTATTGCTAGAACATTTCCTTCATACTGTGAGATCTCTGAAATATGAATCCCAAGTCAGATGTCTTCCAAAAATTTGTAGGAGTATCTAGGCTTTTGATAAAATAAATTGAAAATGATTTATTAACTATTATAAATTCATCATATTTTTCAATAAAAAGTGTTAACAGTGAAATTTAAGTGCTAAATATTCCAAGTTGCTATCTCATGACTACCTTATCTTTTCTGTAAAACAATGTTGAGCACTTGCCAACAACAAAAAAACCTTCATGTGCAACTATTTTGTATAGGCTTGTGGAAATTTTTTTGAGAATAGCTATTATTTTCTATTGAAAGATTTGTCCTTTGCTTATGCATAGGAAAGAGGTTATGTGTTATCTAAAATATCATATCTGTTTTTCCTTTTCCATTTTTTACCTTTCTTTTTTGTGTTCCTGATAATAGTTGTGTCATTGAAGAATTTAGAACTAAAAATTCTGCACAAATACTCGTAAATGTTCTTTCTCTGATTCCCATATTGAAAATTGTACATATACTTAACACAGGGCAGAAATTGTTATTTTCCTCAAAAAGTTGTGCATTGTCTCTTGAGGTTGAATGTCTCTGAAATAAATTCACACTTGTCCTGTGTATCATAAAAACATCTCTGAAGAACATTGCTCACTATTTATTGTCACACTATCTTTTTAATACTGGAGAAGTTAATATTAACACTTCTACAGCTTGACTGGGCACATTAGTCAAACCAAGTGAAAATGACATTTCCCTAAGAGGATGAATCGTCTCTGCCTGTGGTTTTATACATATATTTTTGAAAATTAAATAAGGACTACCTTATGATTTTATCTTATTTGTTGAAGAAATCAAAAGAATTTAACCGTACACTTAAAAAGGTTCCTTTGCAATACGTGTTTCAGTGAATATGTTCCTTTTTGAATGTATGTTTTAATTATTTGTTGAGCCTGGTGTCAATGACTACTTTATAGACTTTAAATTGGAATCATCCTTAGTGCGAGACGGAGGGAAATTGCCTCCAAAGTCTCAAGACATCTGAGTTCAGCAGTGCCTTCAGTAGTACAACAGGCTCCTTCTTGGGGCAATGGTAAGAGTGGTTCAGGTAACATCCCTAGCTAACATGACACATCACTGGTACTGCAGAGAATTTTCTCTGGTCACAGGAGATGTGAGCTGAGCAACTCCTGGACACATAGTTCAAAGTTCTAGTTCAATGAGAAATTCAAGTTCAAATAAGAAATTGATGTTGTGTAGTTAAAAAATGACAAGACGTTGAGAAATCCCTGCTTCAATGAATTTGTCATGATACTGATGAACATACATGATGCTTAACATTTCATTCTATTCAGCAGGTGAATGAAGGGAATTTTAGATTTTAGATATACTCTCTAATCATTTGGCATCCTCCAATAGTTTTAGATTAACCATCTTAAAATAAGTCAATTTTATCAGCATTTGTGTATACAGCTAGCATCTATTATGCATAGACAACCAAAGTTGTAAAGCATCAAGATCATAACATCAATAAGCGATTCCTAAAATCATGGGGTTCACGATACACACACTTACAAACCTTTTCTTTCTCTTTCACACACACACATACACACAAACTCAAATGTACATGCAAACATATACACAAACACACACACATACACATGCATACCCAACATGCACACACACTTTCCTCCAAACACATGCACACACTCAAGCACACATACAAACTCTTTCACACAGCACACACATCCACCCACATACAAACATACATATTTTCACATGTGCATATATACATGCATGTGTAAAAAATTAATATATATTCAATCATACAAACAGAGTGACACACCCATTCCCAAATGCAGACATATCCTAATCCCAGCAGTCAAGATCTGGAGACAGGATTTCCTGGAGCAAGATGGCTAGATACATCAGCAGAAGTTACATTACACACATGCACACACTCACACATGCACATGCACATACACATACATATGCATGTACACACTGACATGCAAAATTTTCCTCCTACATTCACATACACATTATATGACTTTTCTTTGTATTGGGGATGGTCTCTCTGCATTTCTTAACTTGTGAATGTTTCATTATGGAGTTCTCACAGTCAATCAGAATAATGATGGAACGATTCTGTTCCCTCCTTCACAGCATGTGCCCAGAGAGAACCTGCATCCACTGCAACCTCAACGAAATGAGTCATTTCTCCAGGTTGTGATGGGTGCTCAACTGGTTTACATGGGCTCCTCTGACAAAACCCCACAGAACACGTGGCTTAAATGAAAATCACTTCTTTCTTATACTTCTTAAGACAGAGAAGTCAGGATTAAACCACACTTTAAGATTTGCAGATGCTCATCTTTTAGTTATGTCTTTTACATAACAGTGAGTGGGATGAAAGAAAGAATAGAGGCAGTGTGAAGGGAAAAGGAAGGAAGAGAGAAAGGAAGGAGGGAAGGACAACTGAGGAGGCTGCATTCTTTCTTTCTTTTAAAGTCTCTAAAAGCATCACAGGTCATTATTGGAGTCTGTCTCATTATTTAATTAGCTCTCAAATAACCATCTCCAAATGTCACATTGAAGTATCATCACACTGAGGGTAAGGGTTTAAAAGAATGGGATGGGGGTACACAAATCAGTGCATTTTAAGCAATTCAGTCAGTTTCTCCAGAGTTACTATCAGCTATGTATGTAATTAGTTAATGATATTGTGCTGCCGGGAACATGGTTTCATAATCACTTGTCCACTCTTCTGTCCATTAATTTACTTAATAGGATTAAATTTCAAACAGTTAATTAGAATTTGGGTGTTATCATCATGAGAGCTCATTTGCCATGTGATCTCATTTAATACAAGCCTTAAGTGACTTAGCAGGAAACAATGATTCATGTGCTAAGTCCCAAACTTACATCACAGTTGGAGCCCACATATCCTAGACACAACCATTCTTCTAGGCTGATGACAACGTCTGCATATTTCTCTTAGATTTCATCCTCATACATTTTGATCATTAAGCATTTACTTTATTAACATTTATTTCTAACAAATATGATAACTCTACTTCTGTTCCTGCTTAGGGTTGATGATAAAAACCCAGAGAACAGGGCTTGGGAGATGGCTCAATGAACAACAAAACACTTGTCAAGCAAGCATAAGGACCTAAATTTGGAGTTCTGAACCCAACCAAACAAAACCTTGTGGATATGGATATCAGATTGTAATACTAGCACTCAGAAAATAGAAAGACAGCTTCCTAGAGCAAGCTGGCTAGTTAGAGGAGCAAAAATGACAAGCTCTGAGCTCAATGAAAAACCCTACTTGGAAAATAAAATGGAGAAGCCCACAGTGAGTAAGGGAGCTGCCCTCAATCCTGGAAAACTGTGGTTGATCCCCAGACATCCTGAGTGAGGAAATCTTCCTTCTGACCTCTTTCTGTGAGTTATGGCATTTGTGCTTGTGCTTGCTTACTTCTCTCTCTCTCTCTCTCTCTCTCTCTCTCTCTCTCTCTCTCTCTCTCCTTCTCTCTCTCTGTCCTTCCCTCCCTCCCTCCTTCCCTTTCTATGATCTCACTCTTTTATCTTAAAATTTAATTTTCTTAAAATTAAATAATACATTAGTAAATATTTCAGAAAAAATTGTGGATAATCATGAAAGACTCATAATATTAAATGCAAGACTCTAGTTATACACACACACACACACACACTCAAGTATGTGTACACCCACATACAAATGTACCACTCACCTACAAACATGCACTCACATATGTATGCAAAAATAATGACTATGGAAATGTTCTGACTTCAAAATGGTTGTAGTCCACTAAGTGAGAAATCCAAAAGTGAATATTTATTAAGCAACATGACATTTAGATTTGACATTCGAATTGATGGCTACAGTGAATTATTTAATCAAGGCAGGCCTCTGATCAAACCTGTAGAAGACTGTTCTAATGGCATTAATTGAAGTGATAACTGCATTGTGAGAGGCACTATTCCCTTAGCAACAGAAAGAGAGTTAGTGAGCATGTGGCAAAACTATCAATCTAAAAAACCAGTGCATGGCATTGATTCTTACCCTCTGTTCATGACTAATTCCTTTAGTTATTCCTGATAACTATACATAATTCTTACCCTTTGTTCATGACTAATTCCTTTAGTTTTTCCTGATAACTATACATAATAAACTATTACCTGGAAGAGCAAGCTGGAATAGAAATCCCTTGTTCTAAGTTGTTTTGGGTCAGGTGTTTTTCAATCAACAACAACATTACAAAACTAAAACAGACACAATGATGTTGGTAACTGTTTTAAAAATTAATTCTAACACTTCAGTATTTTTCACATTTATTTATTTTTATGTTATCCCATACTTTCACTTTTAATGTTGATGTTTTTGGTAGCAATCTGTGGGAAATAGAATCAATAATATTAGTTTGTTATTTTTACCTCACAAGTACCACGTAGTCTATATTTTTGACTTGGAGAAAATCAAGTTACGTCTAGTAGAGAGTGAAAACACTTCAAATGGCATGCAATAAAATATTATTTGCATTAAATATGAACAGAGAAATATTTTTGTCCAGTCATACAAACTTAACAGGTACACCAATCCCCTCCCTCTCTCCAACCTCCCACTGGCCTATGACCCCCTCCCCTCCCCCTCCCTCCCCATCTCCCAGTGCCTCCCCCTCCCATCCCCACAGCATCCTTTAATGTACATGCCAGACTCTCCTCTGAGTCCTCCTCTCCAATGAGGTGCTAGGACCCAGTGGCATTTTCCAGAACACTTTACTATGTTCCCCTTAAGCATAGGAACACTACTGTGGCTGTCAATCCCTTGCCTCCAAGGATCTTAGTGCCTTTAGCAGATGCTAGACTTTGTGGGGTCAATAGTGTGTTGGACATTGCGCAGGGCATGCAAAGTCCAATTATGATTGCTTCAGCCCTAACTTGTGTGGAGTATCTTGCTCCTCCCATCCTTGTGCTCTTACAATCTTACCGTCCCCTCTTCCACAAATTTCCCTGAGCTTCTGGATGGGGACAGATTAGGCTGGCCTAGTTCCAGGTGGTTGATATAGAGTCTCTGAAGTTCTGGATTATGGTGTGTTGATTTTTTTCCAGTTTTACTGCTCCTGCAATGCCCTTCACTCCATCCTGATGGGTATTGGATGTCACCTCCTGGCCTGAGATAAAAAGCTGTTAAACTCGAGTCTGGTTATAAGAGTATATTCAAAGGTAGATGTAATAAAAATAGGAAACCACAGTGAGGGAGGGGTCAAGCACCCATTTGCAAAATGGTTACTTTTTATTTGCCAGACTATATGACCTCCCTTTCCGGTGAGATCATACCCCATCAGTTGTAAATGATCAGGAAGGAAAGTCTGTGAACTTAACCAGATGTATCATTACTCACTTGCAGTCCTTGATGGTGGCCTATTTTCTCTGCTGTAACATGGTCCCCTCTCTCCTTGTTTCTGGTGTGGCCCTCCTACTCCATCCCTCCTGTTCATAATCCTTGCAATTACTGTAGGTATTACAGAGATTTATCCTTGAATGTCTCTAAGTGGGTTTCGTACTAGGAGCCACCTATTAGGGAGTACATATGGCACTTAATTTTCTGGGTCTGGGATACTTCACTTAATATAATTGTTTCTAATAACATCCATTTCTCGGCAAATTCCATTAATTCATCATTTTTGATGGCTGAGTAGTACTCCATTGTATAGATGTACTACTGTTTCCTTATCCACTCGTCAACTGTTGGACATTTGAGTTGATTCCATGACTTTGCTATTGTAAACAGTGCTGCTATGAACATGGTCATGCTTGTGCTATCAAGGTGAATTTTTGCTGTATGAGGGGTTATTCCCAAAAGTGGAATCGCAGGGTCATATGGCATTCCCACCAGCAATGTAGGAGAGTTCCTTTTTCTCCACATCCTCTCCAGCATTTGGTGTTGTTTGTATTGTGGATTTTTGCCATCCTGACCGGGGTGAGATGATATCTCAGGGAAGTTTTGATTTGCATTTCCCTGATGGCTAAGGATGTGGAGCATTTTTTAAGATATTTGTTAGACATTTTTATTTCATCTCTAGGAAAGTTTCTTTTAAGTTCTAAGGCCAATTTTTTAATTGGACCATTTGTTTCCTTGGTGTTTAGTTTTCTAAGTTCTTTGTGCATTTTGGATAATAGAGTTCTATCAGATATGTGGTCAGTGAAGATTTTCTTCTATTCTGTGGGTGGCCTTTGTGCTCTCTTTATCTGAACAGAAGCTCTTTAATTTCACAAGATCCCATCTGTTGAGAGGTGGTTGCAGTGCTATTGGATGTCTGTTTAGGAACTGTTGGCCTACCCTAATCAGCTTGAGGGAGTTCCCTACCCTTTCAACTATGGTTTTCATAGTCTTTGGCCTTATATCGAGGTCTTTGATCCATTTGGAATTAAGTCTTGTACATGGTGATAAGTACGGGCCCAGTTTTAATCATCTGTATGTTTATATCCAGTTTGGCCAGCACCATTTGTTGAAGATACTGTTCTTTTTCCACTGGATTTTTTTGGGCCCCTTTGTCAAAAACCAAATGGCTGTAATTTTGTGGGCTTATATCCTTATCCATTGATCTGTGTGTCTATTTTGAAGCCAGTACCAGGCTGTTTTTATAACTATGGATTTGTAGTATATACTAAGGTTTGGTATGGTGATACCTCCAGCAGTGTTTTTGTTACTCAGGATTGTCTTTGCTATCCTGGGTCTTTTATGCTTCCATATGAATTTTGAGATTGTTTGGTCAACCTCTTTAAAGAATTGCTTTGGGATTTTAATTGGTATAGCATTGAATTTGTATATTGCCTTTGGTAGGATGGTCATTTTTACGATGTTGATTCTGCCAATCCAGGAACATGGGAGGTCTTTCCACCTTCTGGTATCTTCTGCAATTTCTTTCTTTAGGGTTTTAAAGTTTTCATCATAAAGGTCTCTTACTTTCTTGGTTAGAACAGAGAAATATTATATTGAAGTAAAAACTCATATGTTTTTACCATTCTAGAAAGCCATAGAAACTTCAAAACAAAAATTTTCTCCTATTCTATAAAATTGAGGCTTTACCCTTTTCAGGAGTGAAACACAAAACAATGGTTCATTCAGCAGCTCTTTTATCTCACACATCTTTCAAAATCACAAATATTTGGGCTTTAAAATTCTTTTTTTTCCCCAATCATACAAGCTCAATAGGTACCCTGGTCAGTCCTCTCCTTCCCTTCACCTTTCTCCATTCCCCCTTGCACCCTTCCCCTCCCCTTTTCCCTTTCCTTTCACTCCCCTCTCTTCCCTTCTCCCATTGCTTCCCCCTTTCCCCCCTCCCATCTCCTGGAGCATTCTTTTGTGTGAATGCCAAAATTCTGTTTTCTCTCCTGAAAGTATATTAGGGCTTTTCTCAAGTGTTTTATGTAGAATGGATTGTTAAGCATTCCATGTGTGCTAGATTTTAAACTTGTTGCTTTCTTGAAAATATGAGTATTTTGTGTTGTCTTGTTATTGAACTTTAAACACTTTATTTCATTTATGACTTGGTAAAAACTAACACCATATATATTTTTCCCATTTATATGGACCATAAGTATACATAAGAAAATTCTATATACATGACAGAGTAGTATAGTTTGTATTGATGTTATCAACATAAAAAAGCAACAGAGATAGCAAAGAAAAGAAAAAACTAGAACTGGAAGAGCAAGCAAATTGTCCAATGTTGATAGAATGGCAAATAATTCATAAAATTTTCTTCAATTTTATCCCAAGTATAATTAGTAATGTTGGCTTGTGGTATAGCTTAGTACTGGAAGACAAGGCTAAGGGTTCAATTGCAAATTGAGGAGGTTATAAAATAAAACTTTCCAGACCAGACAGAAGATGATCCAGGGCAGTTATAAAACCTGAGTTTCCTCTATGGAGCAGGCTTGCCCAAGAATTTCCTCTATGTTCCTAACTCCTAATGTCATCTCCTCAGTATTCTGCCCATAAAATTTCATATAGAAATTATTATTAAAATATGCATGGCTCTATGAAGGATCCAAGAAGCACTTTAATAAATCCTTAAAATTCATATAGAAAAAATCTTGATGAAAGTTAAATGACTAGAAAAAATGTTTTGTTCAAATGTCAGGAAGATCAGGCTGCTGCTGTTGATTCTGTTCTAACTTTGCACGAGGTGGGCATGCAATTCTGATTGCATACCTGTGCTCATACAAAGATGCATAACAGTTTTGTGCTTATTAAAATTCTGACTATTTCAGGATATCTTATACTGAAATAAAATAGTTGTTATTTATATTAAATTGGAAGATGTTTAACATAAACTGACACTATAAGATATATCATACATTTTTAAATAACAATTAATTTCCTATATGTACTATCTTCTTTTCAGTAAGTAATTTGCCTAAGTTGTATATACTTTCACATCGTTTGTATCAAATTCATTGCATAATATCATACATTTTTTAAAAAATTTTCAATCTTTTTTTCTTTTACAAGACTCTTACATATATTATATATTTTAAGTAATTTTTATTTTTCTACTTTTATGAAGATAGCGAACATTTATCCCAGCTTCTCTCCCTTCCCTGCACCATTCCTTCCCTTCCTTTCCTTCACCATTTCCTCCCTCTCCCACTCACCCTTCTGCCTGTATGCTTCTATGGATCCCAGGATTCACTCAAGCTTGTCTACTCCTGTGGGGGCTCAGGCCGCCATGGTATATCAAATTACCTCTCTTCAGGCCACCCTACTGATATGTGTATTTCCCTTCACTCATCCCAGCTTTAGTCCCTAAGATTTCCACTATGAATTCCTGTTCTATGGGTATAAAAACAGCTACCTACAGAACAGTGATGTACTGTTTTCTTACCTTCAGGTTTATTGGCTGTCTTTTCTATTGATCTATTTCCTCGCCTTTTTATAGGTTCTTGTTCTAGTTTACAGAAACTGTCATGGGTATCATTCTGACAAGCAGGTCTTGAATCCAATCTGAAACCAATCTGTTGGTTTTCTCCTTGGTACTCATGGCACTATTACACTGGTGGTTACCTGTTGCCATGGTAATTTATATTGCAACTTACAGATTTCATACCGTTGATGGGGCTTGTGATTATTTCTCTTCCCCAGCAACATTCCTTGGTACTGTGTAAGCTATCCAGCTAGGAGACATTCCTTAGACCAGTTCCAGTTGACATATCTTGCCCATGTTCTGTGGTCCATTTGTGTTGCATCTTCAGTAATAGGGTCTTATTGACAGTTTTTAGAGAGCCATGCAAAATCCTATAATGTTTGGGGGCCTTTAAAACTTCTTTGACCAACATTCCCAAAAGACTCTATATCTTATTACAAAGATACTTTTTCATCTCTGTTCATTGCAGCTGTATTCACAATAGTGAAAAAATGGAATCACCCAACATGCCCATGGACAAAGGAATGGATAATGAAAAGGTGGTACATATACACAATGGAATATTACTCACCCAACAGAAAGAATGGGACTATTGAATTTTTTATGAAATGGATGGAACTGGAAACTTTAATATTGAATGAGGTATATCAGACACAGAAATTGAAGTACCACATTTTCTCTCTTATATGTGGATGAGTAATTTATATTTTAACTCCCCAATAAGTTAATGGTGTGATATTTTATTTGAGAGTTTATTATTCCTTCACTATAGGACTTTTTTGTTAGTATTTTCTATCTTAGTTTTCTTTAAAAAAGGAGGCTGGAGAGAATTGAAACCAAGGTATAAATATTATCTGGGGAACATGTTTACTTTATATCTTTGTATACATGTTTACTTTGTATCTTAATGTATCACATTTCCAAATTACAACAATCGATTCACATTGACTGCAGGGGTAGTTTACAAAGGTAAAAGTGGCTATTTAGTATTCACATAAAATCAGACATCTTCCACCCAACAGTGTGTGTGTGTGTTGTTCTTGAAAGCACTACCCTACTGACCTATTGTGCTTTCTTTTATGGAAAAACTATTTGTTCTAACTGCAGTCAAGATTTCAAGGCCATGACTGCCAATTTGTTGTGAGGCTTCTCCTTTGGGGTTGTCAGTGCATGAGCATGACTTCCACCATCAATTGCTGGTGCTTCATAGTGTTGCCATGTCATATTTGAATTTGTGCTTTATGGTGGTGTGTCTGCTCTATTTAGAGTTATTCCTCAGCTCAGTCCAGATGCTTAGCTGGGTTTTGTATTGTTCTCTCTGGCTTACAGTCATGAGTGCAGACCTTTTGGTTGTGTCATGTAATACTTCAGAACTGGAAAAATGGGTTCACAATGAATAGGCATGGTCTGTCCAAGTTTTATGTTTGAATTTCTTTCCATGTAATGTGAATTTTCCAATACAATTTTCCAATACAGCTCCACAGTATATATATGAGGCATTCTGAATTCATACATATTTGCAATACAATAAAGCTAAGATATGTCCTCAGATATGGAAATGTAAAGAAAGAAGCTGATTATTATTCACAATTTCAGAATATATGAATGGGAGAGACTGCTTCATAGGGAACTGGGCTTTGTATGTTTGAGTAGCTGCAGATTACTTTTAGAAAATAAGTTTAGCGTATTGTGCTCTCTTCAGAGACTATCTTTTCATTTTTGGATTTCTAGAGCCTTCAGGGACTTATGAGCTTTTCATTTGTCTCATCACTCAGTCATTGCAATGGATCATTTTGGTCTTTTATATAAAATAAACATAAGTCTCTTCATATGGAATTTCAGTTTTGTGAAGAACATCTGTCATTATACCATGGCCCACTTGTCAAAGAGACATCCATGTCACTTGGGCTAGCACCTTGATGCTTTAGCAAGTGGGATCCAATTTCTTTCCATGATTGACATTGTCAGTTGAACTACCAGAATATTACAAATGTTTAAAGAGTAAGCATTCATTTTGTCAGTGTACACAAAGTATAAAATTATATGCAAATTTATTAAGCAATGGAATAGAAACTATTATTTATTGGTAAGCTGAAACTTATTAATATTACCAATTCTCTATAAAGCAAGAGCATATATTTGTATTAAAAATTCATAAGATATAATATTTAATTGATTGATAGAAATACATAATGATTTGAAATTAAAATAATGCTGTGGATAACTAATTGGAATATGAAAGGATATAAAGATAGATATTTTATTTAATCCCTTTAGACATTGTTGACTAAAATTTCATCTTCTATTAAATAACTAATTTATACATACTCTAGGTATTTTGATGATACATGTTGTTCTCCAGTTTTCAATGTCAAGTCACTAAACTAACAAACTTAATTTCTTCAGACACAATTACTAATACAACAACACAACTGTAATTGAAACAATGAAAAGTGACATATATGTTTCGAAATTCCAATGCTTGCTAATTAGTAATGTAAGTTATAACTTTGAAAAAAGTTACTGTTTGCTTATTCTGCAGAATCCTTCATTGCTATTTTATTTCTTTTCAAAAGGAGAATAGGCAACCTGCACTTTTTTATGTTCAGGGGGGAAGATAATTGAGCCAAAATCTACCTCTATAAACTTCTCTCATAGTAAGTTGAATGATTATATCTGCTTTAGGATTTAAAAAAGTAAAAAATATACATATAGCTAGATAAAGCCACTAAATGAATCAATAACAATAAATTCCTCTTAAAATATCTATGAACTTATTACATTAGTAGAGAATCTATGGACAGGTATTCCTTCAAAAGATGAATCCATGCTGCCCTGGATGTGCAGACATAATCCCAAATATTCAGATGACCCAAGCAGGAGAATTGCAAGCTCAGGGCCAATGTATGCTAAGGATTGCATTTAAAATCAGCCTTGCAGTTCACTGAGACCATTTCCTAAAATAAAAATTTACAACAGAGCAAAAAGGGTTTGGACTAGAGCTCAGTGCTAGAATGCTTACATAGCTTGTGTGAGGTCAAGCGTTCCATCTCAACATAAGGAACAAACACAAAATAAACAAAAGCTAAAGTATGGAAATAATACCAACTTATAAGATTCCCAAAATTTATTTAAGGTTTCTCCTCTAGTCTAGAGGTATGATGAAAGTTCTAGTCTATTAATGTGAAAAATGAAATAATGCCTAAGAAACATTATTAAGATTTATAAAAGACTATTAACTGACAATCAGATATGACTGCTGTAGAAAAGTTCTCAAAGTTTCTTCTCTCATATGGAATTCCAAGTAAAAGCATTCAGCTGTCCCTCTTGTGTTTCTATGTCAGAGACCAGATTTCTTCTATGTTGAAGTTCAATCATTCTGAGCACATCATTTTTATTATATGAATCCAAGATGATTGCTCAAGTTACTGAGATCTGTCTGCATTACAGAAAGAAGCTAGATAGAAAAGTAATATGTGTCATGGATCATCTCCCCTTTATAAACGCAGCTTGAAGATTGCACATTACATTATGTTTTCACTCCACTCTCAAGGATTTTGTTATATGTTCATATCTCCTCGCTGTCCTTTTTACAATAGTGCAAGCACATCCATTGGTTTGCTGTTACAGTAACTTATATAACTGATTCCTTCCTGATCTCTTCTCTTCTACTCTATGGAACTTAGGCAAGGATTGTTTTAATTTTTCATTCTAATACTAAAGATGAGCATATGATAAGCCTTTGTGCATTTTATAATAAATAACTGAATAAATAATTTACTCATAGATCTTAAGGAATATGCAGTTAAGTGTTATGGGGTCCTGAGTGTGGAACAGCACCTTCCACAGACTCTGTCTTCAGGTCTGATACTGTCATCCTCTCAGCAGAACAGGATTTCCTCTTGGCATTTGACATAGGATGTGCCACACAATGTTTAGAGATGTCCAACAAATAAAATCAAAGGAAAAGGCGACAAACGTACAATGACTGGAACCAGAGGTTCTCACCTCTGCCAATTTTGTCTTGGACACCTACAGAATGTGTGATTTTCAAGAAATCCAACCTTAGTAGTAATAATTTGCATAACTTCATCCTAATTCTTTAAATATTTTAATTATCTTCTATAGAACAATTTTAAAACATGAAATATGCTTTAAAGAACTTTAAAATCATTCAGTGTCTTAAATTTCTATTAGAAACTTAATTCTGTGAGAAACCTAACTCATAAGTTTACTTTGGAATCTATTGTTTATTTAAGATGTATGTTGATTATGGGGCTGGAGAAGTGGCTCAGAGGTTAAGCCTCTGCCTTGCAGGCGGAAGGTCCTGAGTTCGGATCCTAGACCCCATGTAGAGATGCCGGGCACAAATGGAGGCAGCCTGCATTTCTGGTCCTCTGAATCCCCGGGCAGATTAAACAAGGAGGAAGTGGAGGTGGTCCATGGTGGTTCCCGAATTCGCCTGTGGCTCTACACACACACACACACACACACACACACACACATACATACACACATGCACATATGCACAATTGAATAAATAATAAAAAATAACAAAAAGATGTATGTTGATTATGTGAGGATATAAAAATTAGAAATAATGCTTATATATGTGCATATGCATATGATTATAAATAGGTATTTGATACTTGGGGAGTATTTATTAACTTCACTTCATTCTTTATTAATCCTAGTTTGGTCTTTATTCAGTTGCATTTTATAAAATTTTGATCTACATTTTGATCTTTGTGTGTGTATGCTTATATATAATGTTGACAATTAGAATCAACTAGAACTTAAAAATTGAATTTTCAAATAAGGTATCTAAAGATTATTGTATGAAATATAGTTTAATTTCTCAAAATGGAATTATCTATTAAACTGTGTGCATTAGTTTTTAAACAAAAACATTTGTGAAATTCAACCCGATGCTTTCTTTATATTTTCGTTGTCATTATAAACAGTGCTCAACATGTTCCCCATCAGCAAAAGTCAATTTTAATTCTCAGGTAATTCATGTGTCACATTAGTGTATACTAAAACTCATGTTTGGGAAAAGCAAAACTTTTCTAAAGCAATGCTTTTAATTAGAATTTTTGCAATGATAGAATGATCTATAAATCCGCACCATCCAATGTAACAGCCATTGTGATGGGTAACTATGACACACTTAAATATGAAGCTTGTATTTGTAATTAATTTTGAACTTAATTTAAATAATTAGAAACAATAGTCAAAAGTCGCATATTTTTAGTGACCACTATCAACGTACTGCCCATCAGACCATTCAGAAAAAGATTCTATTAAATAACCTTTGAAAATGATGCAGCCTTATTAAACATACTAATTAAACATTTGCAGATACTTTTTTATTTTAATACATTTTTATTATTATTTCAGCTCATACAAACTTAATAGGTACACCAGTTCCCTCCCTCCCTCCCCCTCCCGCCGACCCCCCTTCTCCCCCTCCCCTTACCCCTCCCTCCCATCCCCCAGTGCCTCCCGCCCCAATTCTCAGAGAGTCCTTTCTTGTGCATGCCTGACTCTCCTCTGGGCCCTCCTCTCCGATGACGTACAAGGACCCAGTGGCATTTCCCTGAACCCTTTCCCGTGTTCCCCTTAAGCATAGGAACACTGCTGTGGCTGTCAATCCCTTGCCTCCAAGGATCTTGGTGCCTTTAGCAGATATTCTGTAAAGCATTTATGAGTCTAAGTAATTAGGTTGTGTCAAGGTTTGGATGTAGCAACTATGTGATCTATTGTATTTTATAAAAGACCCACTATTATTGTATATTCAATTTTTAAAATTTCTCTAATTTTATGATCTCTGTTTTATAAAAGAAAAGAAAGAAAAAGTAATTCCACACATAATAGAACTTGTAGAATAATAATATTATGTGCAGATACATGCTTTGAACAATTACTAAATTGCATTACATTGATAAAATCGGACACAAAAAATCAGAATTCATTCACCTCATGCTATTTTGAGATTGCACAATTTTGAATGCAAGAGGCAAACACTTTCAGATATGATTTAAAGATAACAATGGAGTTAATTGGTTTCCTAAATTTTAAATGTAAAAGAAACAAATGAGTTTTCTGTGGGGGAAGAAAAGTGATCATATAATAACACTGTTTTCAATCTAGATCCAGAGCAATGTTTCTTTATAGAAATGTCTTACTTTAAAACAAAGTTGGAGAAATAGGACAGATTAGATGAAAATCTGAGGCATTACATGATTAGCAGATGAGATCAGGTGCTAGTCCGATTGCTTTCTGTGATGGAGACACAATCAGATGAAAAGCAAATGGGGAAAAGTGTACATTAAAAGCCTAGTTTTAAAAAAATAAAAATGCTGTCTGCAATCAGTTACAGTTGACTGCAACAAAAATTAGTTTCCAGGGATCAAAGGAAACGAACGGCTGACCAGGGCAAACAGAATATCCCACTGCGTGTTAAATATTTATTACTGAGCCACTCTGCCCAAAACCATCTAAATCCTGGCATTTTTCCACTAAAGTAGCTCATCAGTAATTAATTTGGCATGTCATTTTGCATAAAATTAGTAATTAATATTAGTCTATGTGCATGATATTGAACTCTTTTCACCAAGGGATTCAATCTCCTTCCCTTCAGACTCATAATGAAACAGCCATTTTACATTTTGTTCTCGAACTTGGACCATGTATTAAAAAGAAAGAACTAAAGATGAGAAAAGCATTGCCTTTCTATGTAGGAGACATCAAAGTTTATAGACCCAATTTATTTGATATTTTTCAAGGTCATTGCATTTTTTCCTTCCTCTGCTTGATATTATGAGTACTATAATATGAATAGATCTTTCAGCTGGTCCCAGCACTTTAATGAACTATTAAGGCATGTTCATGAGATTTTCTTTTCAATGGGTCTTTCTCAAAGTTTAACAAGTTCTAAATGAACTCTCTGCAAAATGCATCATTTTACATGGGCCATTTTCCTGATCTTTTGAAATTAATGCTTCTAACTAAGAATGGTGTTACAAGCTAGAAGGAAATCGCTGCATTAAGTGATCATGCAGTCATAAATAGCTCACTCTGTACCATCTTTCATACATTTTAACAAAATCGCACATAAGCCCCATAGGCTTTGGGGAAATTTTATTTGAGTGAATACAGTATTTTACTTAATGTGGCAATTTGAGGTCAGATTGATGTTTTCCTTTATTTAGAAAATACGTAAAAAAATCATTCATAGTCCTCTATTGGTAACATTTCCTTACCTCAGTCTATGGAGACAAGTTCTAGCAAAGGTTGACCTTTTATTCTCCCTTTTTTACAATATTCATACACTGAACTTCAGCCTTGCCTCACAAATAATAACAATATCATTTCTTTCTATAGCTACTTGTGGAATCAAATTTTAACAAACTTTTACAGATTTATTTCAGTACAATTTTTCCCTAGAGGCATGAGGTTAAATTTCAAAGTTAATTTCCATATCTCTGGAGCCTGATCCTATGATCATCTTGGATTATCTGGGCATCACTTGTTCTATGCTTATCAACACAATTTCTTTACATTTTTCTGTAACTCTTCACAGAAAGAGAGAACTTTACTTAAATTGTAAGATACTATGGACTATTATTTATTATATAACTGAAATTATCACAGTAATATCTGGGATTTCTTCCATTGCATCCTATCCTTTTTTAGCACTTAGACCAGACACTTGAACTAAGTACTACTGTATTCTTATCTCTCTCCTCCGTGTCTCAAAATACTCATGAAAATATCTACTTTCTTTCTAAATAGCTGAAGAAACAGTCAACAAAAGACAATTTCACTTTCTATTTAGAGCACAGACAAAGGAAAGAAGCTAGAATTCAAATTAAACCAATGATATCTATATTATGTGTACATTTAGATATTCGTATGTGGCAATCTATTAATGACCTGGTCTGTCTTCTTCATTCACATGTATAATATGATGCCATTTACTTTCCCTGGCAAATTTGTCTAATTAAAATCATCATGCAATATGAAATCTATGATGACTTGTCACTGTACACACTATTTTTTGTCATTTCCCCTGAATCAATAAAATCCTCTGCTTTCCTCCTCCTGAAAAGTCTTGTTTCTTGTTTCTGAGTGAACATTTGATATTCCTTCTGTACAGTCTTCTTTCAGTTGGTTAGATCTCCCACAGTGACACCAAGTCCCATCTGCTTTTCATGATCCATGATGTACTTATTCTGCCTGGAGTCCATGTTTCCCCCTATATTTTCAGCTTGTTTTCTTGATCATGTCATTGGACTACATGTTCTTGCATTTTGTTAAGCCATGGCATTTCCATTAACATACAGTGTTCCTTATATGGAACTCCAGCATTTTATGTGTATGTATCGCAACATCCTCAACTTTTAGAGCACAGAAGGAGATAAATAAATTCAGTCCCAGAGTATAAGAAGTTTAATGGACAACTTGAAAGATATAGCTACCAGGGCAAGAGCAGACTATGAAGAACAGAAATGACTAGGAAGATAGTGTACCAAACTGTTTTGCAAATGCTTGTTATTATACTTATAGACAAGAAAAACACTCAGCAGTCAACCCATAAGCCTCCTTCTACAGTAGAAGAAGTTTATTGCTGAAAAGCACAATTCTTCAAAATACAGAAAATAAATGACTATGAACTGCTTGTCCCTAAATAAGACATATATACCTCATCCATCCCCATCCCAAGGGTTGTGGAAGGAAGAGATGGGATGGTTAAGAGACAGTTGTAAATCAGATATTATTGTCTCCTAGACATGGCAGAGTTGTGATATGTAAGATTTCATGGCAGATATATATACTTAAACAAGAATTGAATTGGATCTATCTCAACCTTACCTTTCACCATGAAAGCAGAAAGAGCTCACGAACATCCATACCTCTCTGAGAGACCAATGAGGACTACAGGTAACGGGGATGAAAAGCAGGATGCTTTTCTCAATGGTATGCTCACTGGTCTATGATACATGCTTGAGCATAAAGCTTGTCAGGCATATGTCATCAAAGACAAACTACATAAGACACAGTGGCCACCCAAGTGAAAAGATTTGAAAATAGGAGGAAGTATGGCAGGGGAGATGAAGAATTGTAGGGAGTAAAGGATGGGGGTGGGTGGGAATTGGGACTAAAGTGTCAAAATTGAAAATATTATGAATTTACTATAATCTATATTCGTGTATGTAACGTCGAAAATAAAAGAATGGAGAAAAAAAGGGCCACTTGTCAAAGGGTCACTTTTCCTACCTAAAAAAAGTCTCTGTACAGTTAGTGGTATTAATCAAGAGTTCATTTCAAATGATTCCATGGTAATGCATGTGTTTTAAGAGCTTTTCATTCATGAATGCATATTTCTCTAACCAAATGTAAATCAGGAAAGAATTTAAGTGAAAGACAAGAGTGACCAAGAATAATTTATTATTTGTACTGCAGATGTATGTGTACGGATTCACTGTTCTCTCTGTCTTTATTCATACTAGACAGCTTTGAAGAAAATTTAAGGATCTCTTTAAATGGTAGTGCATAGTATCTTTCTTTTGACTTAACCTTTTATGGAACAGAAAGAATCCTTTTTCAAAGTAATTTTTTTCAGTTTATACTCCCATTGCTTTCCAATGAGCTTTTTAACATACACATGGATAGAATGAATATTGTTAGAAGGTCTGGGTACACTCAGAACAGTAAACCTACATAAGTAGCTACCATTATCTTTCTAAAATGAGTAGCCAGGGATTGTTTATTTCCTTTCTTGCTCATTTATTACTTCTATTATTTATCATGGTCTTTTCGTTCTTTTTATTCATTGCTGCCCTAAAAATGATGCTGAGTAACATGCTAGTGACAACATGTAATTGAGAAATTTCAATCTACTGTGATCACAGCTCTGTAAGGCAAATGTTATCATATCCTCTTGCAGACAGAGGAACTGTAACAAGAGAAGATGGCTGCTTTGAGCACAGTAGTCTCAAGTGAAATTTGAGCAGTCAACAGGTACTACCCTAAGCAATCCCAAATGATACTCCCTTACTAACATAGATCAAATTGTGAACTTGCCACACTTTTTTTTATGTTATCGATTTGCCCTTAGGACACTAAGCAGATGAACCTCCTCCTCCTCCTCCTCCTCCTCCTACTACTACTACTACTACTACTACTACACACATTCACACATACACACAGACCTGCGCTCTCAATTCCAGAGTATCTATTGTATATTCTTGAACTGGTTTCACCATCAAACTCCCTGCCCTGCCAGAGACTCTGACTTCCCCAGAATGCATGCTACTCTTCACTGGTGGCACTGTGCCTCTGATCTCTGCTTTCTGCAGGAGGCAGGTGAGCAGAGCGAGATTCAAAGATGCTCTTGCTGATCCCAGCACACCAGCTGACTCATTTGAATGGCTCTCTGCTCCTGGCCAGGACACGTGCTCCAGGATCAGATCAAGAGATCTGAAGCACTGCAGGAGAGGCCTGATAATGGAGGGGCCAGGGAGTCCTGTATCCACTGACAACTACAGCTCTCTCCCTACAGTCCTGTAACTTGTAAGGGCAACTTTTCTAGGATGACTGATTTACTCGGGTCTAGCAGTGCTGTACCTGCAATGAAATCAATATGACACAGAAAGTTAGTTTGGTTAATTTGTTTCAAAGTTCCTGGTATCCTATAACTCTTAACTAGACAATGCCTTAGGAACCTCTGCAGATTTCAATATACTCTTATGTTCTATACCAGATGTCAGTTCAGTTTTGTGCAAGTTGAATTAACCATGAATGAAAATATTATGTTGGATAATAAGCAATGTGCTAAGAAGGTGAATTCTAACACAACCAATTACAATTTAGTTTATCTAAACACATTGTAAAAAAAAAAGATATATTGAATAACATTTTATAACTGAGACTCCTAGAAATAATGAAAGATGAAAAAGAATTAAAGTCTTAGTTTGTCAATGATAAGCACATGAAAGTTTGCTTAATTCAGAAGCTACTTTTGCTTTTGATTAAACATCATTAAAGAAACATTTATGAATTGATCTCCAAGCACTATAGTTCTTAGGATCTGCAAATCTCGTACTATTGGTTACAGACAGCTATCCTCCCAGAATTTGGAATACAAAAGAAAAAGTGAAGTAACTCTTATATTACACATGCACAGAGACACATTCACACACACATATGTATATTATATATGCACACATATATAGAGATATGTGTGTATATAAAGATATGACTATATATGATAGATGATACAGATATAGAAGTTGATTATATAAATGACATGAATATATATAGGTATATGTGTGTATATTTATGTATATATGCTTATGAGTATGGTAAATTATGCTTCAGCTTGTTCAAAAGTTAAGATAAGGATTAGAGAATGTCTGTAGATCCACATACCCAAAAAGACTTAACTGCACAATTACAAAACATTGAATATTTGTCAAATTTTGCTTGTGAGCACCACAAATTCATTCCTATGTGACTTTCGTTTTATCTGCCAAAGTTTTGTTTCTGGAATCTGCTATTCCCTTGGTTATGAGAAAGAGTATTTGAAAGCACATTAACACCCATTTCCTTATTATTTCCTTTCCTTTTCTTTCTTCTTCCTTTCTTTTCCTTGTTGGATAATAGTGTGTGTTTTTGTCAAACAAACATTGAATAAAAGATAGAAACCCCCCCCCCGCACACCCATAAAAATGAGAAAACTTATAACTGGGTCACTTTGGCTCTCAGCATCTGGTCCGTCTAGCCTCTGCCAACCCGCCAACTTTGGTTGACTGATTGTTCTGCTTTTATAGAAAAGCCCATATGAGTCAGATTTTCCCCTGTGAATTTCATTTACTGGTAATGTCAAGTACAAATCCTTATTAGACCACAGTGATGCACTGTGTAAACCTCTTTAATCACCTAATTGTTTCGCCGGGAGAAACAACTCTAGTAGGAAGAATGAAATTCCTTTAGTGATCGCAGCACTATCCTTTAGGCTTCTAGATTTAAAAAAAAATCCGAAAAATGAAGACTCTGAACTCTATGAACTCCTTCAGAGTGCTAATTTATTATCACGCCCAAACCCTTTTATTTTATTTTTGGTTGTTTATGATAGAATCTTTATCTTTCTGAATTGTACCTGATTAATTAAAACACAATACATTAAGATAGCATGTTTGCCTCTGAATAAGTCATATTTCAGAGAAGTTTTGTGATATATGATAAGCTTATCTTGACATACAGATGATTTAGAGATAGAGCAGCCAAGCAGTGAAGGAAAAATGCTCTGCATGGCTTACTAGTGAGCTCACCAAAATTTGTCAAGAGATAAAACAGAAACTCCTCTCAAACTGTGGATCCCTTAACCATTTTCAAGCTGTATGGGGAAAGATTTATTTTCTGCAAAGCTTGCTGAAATGTTTCTCAATTTTAACCCCTCAGATACATTCTCAAAGTACTTTACTAGTTAGGTAGAAGCATCAGTAATTTGAAGCAATCAGTAATGTGTAAAAATTGTTCCTTTGTGGGCACAGTAGGTTCACTGATTTCATTTTTCCTGAGCTTATTTATTAAAAATATAAAGAAATAAATCAGATTCATGGAGCTATTTTAACAAAGGCAGAAAAACAAATTCCTAAGGTCTAAAAGGGTTAACCAAAGGAACTAGAAACTAATTTTTATCTTGAAAATGGTCTAAAAGGCAAAGTGGCAAGTCTGAGGAAGTACTATAGTGGCTGTGGGACCTTCAATATACAGAGGCTGCAAGAGAAGTGCATGGCGGCATGGTGCTTTTATTGCAGTTCAGTGAGCAATGACAAGCGTTGAGTGATTCAGAGATCTTTTAGGCTGACACTTACAGACTGTGATTTCCTTAAAAACCTGTACCTTTCCTTGGTCCACAGTGTAAATGATATAGATCCTTCTGGTAATACTTACCCACCTCCTTATTTAATATAGCAGAAGTTGTTCATTCAGGGTATTCCCACGTGCTTCTGCTGTGATTACCAGTTCATTGTTAGAGGGCTTTGGGAGCCACGGCGTCCAGAGGATTCTGGAGATGGCAACATGATTGGCTATCTCTGCTTGACCTGTGATCAGTCCCTAGTTTAGGCCAAGTCACTGAGCACTTATTCACCATTTTTAAAATTTTTCCCTCAGTACTGGTTCTTACTAATTCTCCCATGCTAGAACTTGTGATTCTTCTTCATCTACTTCCTGAATAGATGTGACAATATATAGGACAATAAATATGTAAAGTCAAAATGTGATAGGAACTATTCTTAACAATAAGCTCTCTTATCAATATCAAGAGACATGTTCAGTAAGCACCACTAGTATTATCTCCTCAACCTGCCATGATCAACATAAAAAACAATGATAACAAAACTAAAGAGAAATATACAAAGAAAACTAGTGCATAGGAAAGGAAAGTAGAGCCTGAAGAGAGTTGGGGTATTCATGAAGCTGTGAGAAAAGGCAGAAGCACCACTCATTAGGAATAAGGAGTCTAATTGATGCTCAACTATACAACTAAAGGATTCTTCCATAAGCAATAAGATTGCTCCACAGTGCTTTAGAGTTTCTACAAGCACTTAAGTGAGACAAGTAGTTAGATGCTCAGTGTAAGGAACCAATGTTAGCTCTAGAGGGTTGTTCAGCAGCCACTTACTAAATGCTAACTATGTGGTTTTTAAATGCACAGCTTTTCACATACAGTATTATAGCCTATACTACATTTTAAAATACTGAATGAATATTATATAAAGTACAATATACAAAACACAAGTGAGAATCATGGAACCGAGAGTTTACATAAACTTCCCAAGTCTAGGGAAAAAAATCCAATATTATGTCTATGTTAGGAACTGACAAATGGAATTTTTTTTTCAATTTATTACAATGAACTGTGGATTTGGTATTATCTGCCCATCACTATAATAATATAACTGATTGCATCAACAGTAAAGAGGCTTATTTTGGTTCAAAGATTTGGATATTCTGGTCTGTTTGGTGACATGTTGCATTGAGTATGGGGTGAGGTAGCACTTTATCATGCAACATGTGGCAAAGACAAATATTTACTTGGTGGGTAGGAAAGAATGAGAGGAAGGGGATGAGGGCAGGCATGACTCTAATGGCCTGAAGACCTTCCTTGCAAAAGTTCTACTACCTCACAATCAAGCTGCATGGGAGACCATGATGTTAGTGGTAGACCTTTGAGCACCCAAATTACAGCTAATCCTGTGAAAGACTACCCAAAAGTATTAGAACAAAAGTTGGATGAAGGAAATTGGAGTGCAGGATGGGAGAGGAGGAATCAGGCTGCCTTGTTCAAGGATCTCCTTTCTGGTTCTGTTGGTCTCAGGAAAGAGCATAGCTGGCAACTGCATCCTAAGCCAGTGCAAAAGTCTGTGTTGTCCCTGTCCCCAGTGTCACACACAGGTAGGGAACTTTGCTCAGACAGAATAAAATATACTTTCCATGTTAATTTCAAATGAAAAAGGGATATAGAACTCATGGCTATATTATTTTAAATTGCTTCAAACAAAACATTGAATTACTAAAGCTAGTCTATTGCAAATGATTTGTAATACCTCATACAAACACATTAGGCCTCTCACACACACTGGTTTAACAGAAAAAGCTCATGTTGATTAATTTTTTAAATTTACAACCTCTTATTTCAGAAATAATTAGAATACAAGGAAATCTTTTTAGTAGGAATGATTCAGGTTTTTGAGGTCTTTGACACAAGTACATGATAAGATTACTGTTTCCTGGTCTGTTAAAAACAGAAAAGGATGTAACCAAGGTAAACTTCCCATGTGAATAAAGCGTTGAACATGATAAACAATTGTGATTAAAAAAAACTACTAGTGGGGTGATTGTGAAATTTGTTGTCTCATTTTATTTCTTATATAATCACACATGAAAGACCATGGGTGAATCAGGTGAAATGTAAGCAACAACATGTTGAAGAAATATGATGTTTTCAGGATGACACTGAAAATCTTTAAGGCTAGAGCAATGACTATAAACCTGGTTATGGGCAAATGCTGACAATCTAAGAAACTCATTCCTCATACCTTTCAAACCTGAAGGATGCTAAGCTGTATTCTTTATAGACTTTTGTGCTTCGCAAATTGTCTTGTAGCTCTTTGCCACAGTGGCTGGTCTGGTCGTGTTCTTAGTTTTAGCACCAGTGTTTAGCTGCATGGCATAATCGCAACATTCAGTGCAGGCTTTGCGAATGAATAATTGTTGAATAAAGGGATAGATATATATTGTCATTGGAAAACTGAAAAATATACTAAATTTTCAAGTCATTCCACTCATTCCAAAATGACTATCATTTTGTTTTTATTGATAATGAGCCAGCTCTATTATATCAATATCAAACCTAATTTTCAAGGTCAAGTAGACAAACCAGAGGGAACCCTGGGATACATAGAAGCAGACAGACAGGAAGTTGGGAGGAAATGGGATGTATCGATGAAGGGAAGGGAGGGAAAGAGGGAGATGGAGGGAAGCAGGGATGAGTTCTGAATAGGCTTGTAAAACTAGAAAAATAAAGTAATAATTTTTAAAAGTCAAAGGAAGTTTACTAGTCCTTATCCTTAAAATATGACAGATATATTTTGATAATCAAATATTTATTAGAACATTAAAGAGCAGTAGTTCTTTACTGCTTGGTTTTATAAGTGTAAAGAAGTCATCTAAAACATACGGAAGCAGCTAATTCCAACTTGTACTAGAAATGAAACTCACAGTCTCTAAAGAAAACATGATGCATGTGCCCCCATTTGGTGAAAGTATGGAGTTGCAAATTACTAGTTCAACATCGGAATGCAATAGGGAAGATTCTTGTAAAGTGAGATAATTTATGTTATTTGCCATTTGAAATAGCACTGTTTTCTTTTTTGATCATACATTTTAGAGCATGATCTATAATATTCAAAGTTATCAAATATGAACTTATGAATTTAAAACATTACTAGTCACATTCAGAGTTCAAAGACAATTAATGGTTCCGCTATAAATACAAGGAAATTTTTGCTTATATGGCTACAAGCAGATGTCTTATATGTTGTAAAGCAGAGATGAAGAGTTTCAAAGCTTTGAAATTATCAAGAACTTGTCACTTATTTTAGTATGTGATGCATAACCGTAAACTAATGAGAGAGACTTTTCTTCTGGATCCTAAAATGATTGTGCAACTATTTCCAGAGAAGAAGACTGCAAATCATCAAGGACGCATCCTAGTGAGTCTTTGTACCTTTCTCAAGAGACACACACTATCCTTGAACATGGTGTTGAGGATGATTGTACAATCAACTGTCTGCTGACATAAGGACCATGAATGTCTGAAGCTGTGGGAAGGAGAGTAACAGTGTCAATGACATGTCTTCCACGTACCAGCAAGGGTTTAGGCAGGTGCTAATGCTCACAACTATTATTACCATCAGTCAACCACACATGTGCCCAAAAAAATAATTTTAAGGCAGAAAGATGACTGTTTAGGGAGACCAATGTTTTTAATGTGAAGAGAAGTTACAATGAAATAGGGCAATACAGGATGGAAATGGCACAAATTATTATATATATGAAACTATCAAAAAAGAAAAAATATTTTTCAGTGCTAGGGATGAAAAATAGGACCTTTTGCATGTTAGACAAGAATTGTGACACTGAATTACAATCCCAGTCCATGTAAATTTGAAACCCTGCAGGTTCTAATTAGATTTAGATTTTAGCTACTTTTTTCCCAATTTTTTGCTTATTTCCTAGCTTTTTATTCACAAACAGAAAGTAAGCAAAGAGATGAACAAACAAAAACATACTTACCTACATTCTGTTCAGTGCAGGATTTTAAAAGCATAGAGGAATTCTAAATTTTGAAATCAATGTTCTAGAGCCTAATTTATTTCTCTTTGATATGGGCGGGTATGCCAATTAGTCTCAACTCCAATTGCTGCAGGAGAGTAAGCCTCTAGCCACACTTCTGGGAATTATCTAGTTGAAACAGGACACAGTGCATACCTGTAGGAGAGGTATCTTGATTGATTTAATTAAAGTAGGAAAAGCTGCCTACTATGGGTGACTCCATTCTTTAGATAGGCTGCAGTGCACAAATACAGAAGGAGTGAGAAAGCAACAAAATTGGCCTTCTTCCATGTTTCCTACTCAGGAATGTGGGTTTTTGAGTTCCTGCTGCTGTGTCTTCCTTGTTATGATGGATGTTAAACTGAAATTGCTGTCTTAAGTTGTTTGCACTAGGCATTTGTAGAAGCAAACAGTTACGAATCTAAAACAGCTAGTGATTGGATAGCTCTTATATAGGCATATAATTCAATCAATTCATTTTTTAATGGAGTAAATGAAGTTCATTTTAAGGAAGAATGCAGAATTGGGATGAAGAGTATATAGATTTCCAACAAATTTTTAAAACTATCCTATAAAATTGCAGAATTTCTATTTAAGTAATTGATTCTTAAATCGTAAATAATACTTCATAGAAATAATAGAAAATATAGCTCTCTGACATTTGGGGGGGAAATCACTGATTTTATCTGATGAATTCATAATTATCTCAAATATGCCATTCCATACAAAATAAAAAGTTAAGTTGCATACAAGCCTGAAAAAATAATCTATACTGTTATTACTATTACTTCATGGACTCACAGGTCTTCATACTAGAGAAGTGGTATGAAGAGAGATACTAAGTGATGTATGTTAGGCTGGCAAGATGTCTCAACAGATAACGATGACTAAATTCAACCTTGCTTACCTGAGTTCAATCCATGGAAACCCACATGGGATAAAAAGAGAACTTTCCCACACACATTCAAATGGCAAGTGCATGAAGTGAGTGTTCTCTCTCGATAGATAAGTAGATAGATGATAGATAGATAGATAGATAGATAGATAGATAGATAGATAGATAGAAAGATAGACAGATAGATATGTATAGAGAGAGGTATAAAAATACAGTGATATATCTATATATAGTGATATAGGCATAGTGATATATATATTGATATATATATATTTAAATCACTCAGATAAATAAGCAGAATATAAAGTGAACTCAAAATGCTACCTTTTACCCAATAGTATTACTACTATTTATTTTTATGCCAATATCATCATTTTGTCATGTTTAGCATCAATTATTGTCCCAAAATATTTATTGTTTGGAAAGACAGAAAAATTCTATTAATAAAGCTTGAAATAATAGGGCTGTTTCCTTTCACTTACATATGCTATTTGCAAAATTGAAGGTAGATGTGGTGCTTTGTTCTCAGGCTCAATGTGAACTTGCAAGCCCCAATACTGATTCCACAGATCTGCAGGCTGAAGCCTCAACAGAGCTCACCTTTAGACAAAGGTCATGCCCATTCTCTTTGTTGTTGAGTACTGTATTTTGGGATGAAAATGTGTTGATCTGTACAGGTGAGAAACTTCTGGTGAGAAACTTCTGTTCATGAATATTTGGTCTGTTATGGAAACAAGGAAATACAAAGGAAAAAATACCTCCGTAGATGGAAACAGTAGTATAAAGGAGCAAAGTAGAAAACAAAATATCACAGTCTGAATTGCACTTGTCATAGAACCTTCTATTAGAAAATACATAACATTGTAGCTTTTACCCAATCAAATAAAAATATAAATTAGTACATATAATTCCTGTTTAAATTCACATTAGTAGCTCTCTAGCTTATGATATAAAAGTATTCTATTTTAAAATGTTAAAACTATTAGAAGGTTAGAATTCCAACAGACACATTATTCCTTCAGGTATTTAGCAAATTGATCTAAAGCACCATGCAAAATAAGTTATAAGCCAGTTTGTATTGAAGTGTTACTCAGAAATATGTACGGAGTTTATCTTGTTCTTTTATTTATTTTTTGCATCAGTATATATTAGAGAGACGAAAAAAAAGTCTCTTGTCTCTTTTTGGCTGACTTTGCTTCCTTGGAAAGTGTGCACCTGGATTAATAAATCACCCCAAAAGCATTCTTTGTGCATTCCCTGTTTGCCTTCTTCACAAAGAAATCTAGAGAATTAGCAAAATTTGGTGTTGCCATTTGTTTCAGAGTGAATGGTTTAGAGTAGTTACTTTTATTGTGGAGCCTAGCATAAAATAATGACATATGAAAATATACTAAGTGTAATACTTTGTTTATAATCAAAAGTCGGCTGGAAATGGGATCCCGGGAACTGTTGCACATGGGAAGACTGCTGGCGCTCAAGTGCCAAAAGCACTTTGCACATTTTCAGTGATTTTTTTTTTCCTAACTCAGCCTCATTTTTATAAGTGTAAAACAGGGATGCGGAGCACGCATAATCTGCCCTTTACAAGGCTGAAAGAGGCACTGCCAAGCAGATGTACTAACGTGGTCTGAATGCTTCCTGGTATTACTGCAAATATTACAGCAAGAAAAAGCACCTGGGTTTATTTTAGTCTTCTCTCTTTTGGATTAAATTGCGATGCTGCCATCACACAGTGCTTAAAACGTTGAAGACTAGTGTTCTATACTTTGCAGTCTGCCTCTTTTTTAATTTTTCACCCACATTTTTTTTCTGAATCATACAAACTCAATAGTTACTCGAACGTCCAACTTACAGTTATTTGGCGGGACCCTCCCCGCCGCCTATATTTTCCAACACTATAGACTATGGAGCTGCAGGATAGGTAGACTTCTAAGGCAACACTGATGGCGTCAAGTGGTATTTGCTTTACACCAAAAGTTCCCTCCTGGCTCCTTCAATATATGCAACATCTGACCATTTCTTGAATGTGGGGCTCATTCCCATTTATGGCTCGATACAACAGAGTAACTTTTTCTATATCACTGGATGTTGGAGTGAACATCTATATCACAGTATAGGAGTGAACAGGTTGAGCCTGATTTGCAAATAGTAGCCTTCTACCCTGTTTGCCCTTTTGAGATAACAACTCCTCCCAAGCAGCACTTTCAAATTTTGTCCTTTGAACCTGTAGTATTCCAGAAATATCACAAAAATGTGGTAACAGCTAAAAGTGTCACTGAAATATTGTATTTGGCCAAACATCCTGCTTTACTTTGATAATAATGTTAACCTTATGAACAAAAAAATAAAAGTGAAAAAGCTGAAAAAACCCACTACCAATGTGTTTTAACACATAGAATGCTAACTTTGTTAAAAAGTATTAGTGGAGGTGCTGGAGAGAAAGCTCAGTTGAATCTCTCTCTCTCTCTCCCTTTCTCCCTTTTTTCCTTTCTTTCTTTGTCTCCCTTCCTTCCTTCCTTCCTTCCTCCTTCCTTCCTTACTTTCTTTTTCTGTTTCTTCTTTCTCTCTTTCTTTTCTTCCTCTCTCTGTCTTTCTCATGAATAAAAAATGTTTTAAAAATACTAATATTATGACTTAATTACCCCAATAATATAACCACAGTCATATCTTCATGTCCAAAGTGAAAAATTAATAAAATTATTGCAATTTTTCCAACCTAATTCATAATTTCATTGTCTTTATTTATACATGCATCTTAATGCATATTGGGCTAAAAATGTGTCAAGTCTGCATTTTGTTGTTTAACATTTTGTTTTGAGTCAGGAACTCTCTTGATAGTCCAGTCTAAATGTGAACTATATAACCTACTTCTGCCATTTGGGCACCAAAGTTATAGGCCTTTGTCACCATAGCAGCCTGAGTTCAAGTTTTTCAACTTGAAAGTTTCTTTTTTCTTTTTTTTTTTCTTCTTTTAAGTTAATTTATTTTTCTACTTTTATAAACATATTGAGTACTCATCCTCTCTTCCCTCCATCTCCCTCCTACCCACCTCACTTTCCCCTCCTTTCTTTAATACATCCACTAACTCCCACCCTCCCACTCCTCTGCCTTCATAGATCCCAGAGCTCCCTCTAGCCTGTCTACTCTTTTTATTTTCATTTTTTTCTACTTTTACAAGCAAAATTAAGCAAATGTGAATCAAGCAGAAAATATAATTGAAGTCATAATTTTCAAATAGTTCAGTGTTGTAGGTTTCTTAACCTGAAATATGTAGTAACTTTATGCAGAAACATAATTTTTTCCTTAACTTCTCTTAAAATTTTTCTTTACCCTCCACAATGAATTAAATGAGGTTTGCTTCTTTGCCACACATAGCAAGAGCAATTGTTGGTCCTGTGTTCTTGCCTAAAAATTTTTAATTAGAATAAATTGTGTAAAAGAAGAAATGTAAACTTAAATAATTTTCTATGATGCCTTTAAAATCAGTTCTGAAAATGAATCAAATGCTGGGACTTAGCATAACATGTAAAGAACAACAAATAAATGCACGGCTCATAAATGAAGCAAGATATGGGCTACACCTTGTAAGGATGAGAAATAAAAGTGCTTCTAAGCACCATGGGCATTATTTTCTTTTTCATTTGACTCTGAAGATTGAGCATTTTAGGGCTTTGAATAATTTTTTTCAGAGTTATATCTTGGCTGGCAAAAAAATCAAAGTTATTTAGGACAAATACAGAATATACATCAAATATCAAAATTGCCACTCAGAAGACATCATGTGACACACTATGTAGAGACTCTTTCATGTTTGTTTTTTGGTCAAGATATACTACATAGTGTTCATACTTTGTGCTGATAGATACTAGAACATGATTAGAGTATATTTTCCTTTAATCAGTCAATGGAGTTTTGTTGAAATTTAGAATGTTTCATCATCTGACAAAGTTTAGTCCATTTTATTATTTCAGAAAGCTTAGAAAGAGGAACTGCAAGAAAAAAAATCAGGATTCTACTGTTCAGCAGTTTTTTTTTTTCCAATCACTATCATTTGCTATTCACTCTTTCTGAGTGTAATTACAAGAACAATTGACTTTTTACTCAAAAGCTGAATATCACCAAAACCTAACAGCCTGTTTCCTCTTTATACTTTGCTCCATATCATCTAAATATTCTCTAACATCTATTATAATTTTTCCATTCATCTCTATAAAATTCCTTGAATAATAAATAATGATCAACCCCATAGTAGCTCTTTCTCATATTTCTTTAATTGTGTCATCACTCTAAATGAGAAATTACTTACTGGACAAATATTAAATATTGACTTTAACATTTTTTCCATTTTAAAATAAATCATTTTGCAAACATCAGCCTTGCTCTAGCCATGAGGCATTTATAAGAACTCATAGATTAAGTTGTACTGATTGCTGAAGGAGAGAATATTGTCTTAAGCAGCATAAGTAATAAAGGCCCCTGGTGTAGTGTGAAATGTTTGAAGTCTAAATCTCCTACTGAGAATGTCACCACCCAAAGCTTGTAGAACACTGATCTGTCCTCATGTTGCTTTGCATTATTTAAGTTGAATATTGCCCATACTGAATAAAGCAGGAGTAATAAACCTTTTTCATCTCTTATGCAAAGTCTTTTTCAAACAAGCTATAGGAACTGAAAGGGAATGGGAGCAGGCATTCTTCATTGACTCAAAGCATCTACTCTGATTCATAACCACAAGGGAATTTTAAATTGATTGAGAAAAATAACAGCGTATAACAAAATGATGAAGAACATGGTTGCTATTCTTAAAGAATTGTTTTTGCTTCTTTTATACTTTACATTTAGCTACCGCAAATTATTATAATAATGATATTATAAATATTTTCTCAAATAATGTATCAAAATGGGAAGTTCCTTCCTGGGAGTAAACATATGTGATTAGTAAAGGTTAATTTCTCCCCTCAAAAGTAGTAAATGTTCTTTCAATTCAATGCCTTTGTAAGGTAGTGTATTGTTAAGTGTGAAGATTATTACTGAACTGAGTAAATTGTTTTGAACAGAAACCATTAGAAATTGCAAATACTGTTTTAATTGGGAAGCTAAGTTAGTTTGTATATTATGAAGAATTAGTCAAGATGAGCTCATTTAGAACAATTTTAATACTTTCATTTTTCTTATACCTTAAGCTTATTTAAGAATTTAGGAATTATTGAGAAATTCTATCTAAATGTGGAGGAAGTCTACTGACACTTTTCATATATGCATTGACTAATTCTTTGTTATCAGGGTTGGGAGAAGAAATTATACATAAGGCTATATTGACAAACTAAGGTGGATTCTTATTTTTTAAAGTTGTTTTTTTTTTTTTTACAGGAGTAAGAAAATAAAGCTTTATAGATGCAGAAGCCCTCTCATCATTTAGATGGGTATAATAAGTTAAGATAGAAGTTAATATGGAAAAATACCTGATAGGTTACAATATTCTGAGATATAAAGTAATATCACTGATTTCCCTTACGAGAGTGACAAGGTTTTGTGACCATTTATGATTATCTGTTTGTTCATTTTATATGATGGGGTTTAACTAAGCTAAGTATGCTTTGGTTTATATATCATCATGTTTACACGAGTTGACTTCTGCTTACCAATATTTATAGGAATCCATTGTGCATTTATTCCTAACAGTTTCATTCTATAGTTCTCTTGCAATGTATAGATTTTATTAGAATATCTTAGTATTGACCACACAAAATGAGATGCCAGAGATGCCAGAATAAGCATTATCAGTATTAAGAATTGTCTGTTGTGTTTATTACCACCAAAAACTCAGAATTTCACCAATAAAGTTTCTTATATTATCTTTATATCACATGTATTGAGACTTTGAGGAAAAATAAGAATCAACTTATGAGAAATGTCAGTCAGAGGCATAGTCATTAACTGTACAGTCTAAATTTCAAAACCTAAGAGGAGGACACTTAAGACTTTTCTAATATATTTTATCCACTGAACAAATAATAGCTCCCTTTGTCATAGAAGAAACAATGCATTTCAATAACATGTGTGAAGTTTTTCTTCTCTTCCAGTGTTACTTTATTAACATATGCAATACATCTATTCTTTAGCAATAAATAAATAATTCAGAATTAAATTAGACATTGTGCATTCTTTCTTAGATCAAGGTACAGAAGATTTACAATTTTTCAATAACATTAAGAAGCTATGAATAAAGCTTATTATATTAAAAATCCCAGCTTTTATTCTGATGGTTTTTTAAATAAATATATTGCAATTAGAAGAAGCAATTCATTATATGGATGATCAACTTTGTTTGCTCTGAACCTCTTAGTGAAGAGATTTTTGTTTCTCAGTTTCTTTAATGCCTTAAGTGGAAATAGATAAAATAATATTTGAGATTAATTTTATCATTAATTTTTTATTTTATTTATTTTTTTATTCAATTGTGCGTGTGCGTGTGTGTGTGTGTGTGTGTGTGTGTGTGTGTGTGTGTGTAGAACCACGGGCGAATTCGGTAACCACCATGGACGCCTCCACCTCCTCCTTGTTTACTCTGCCCTAGAATTCACAGGCTCTGTCTTACCAGGACCAGAAATGCAGGCAGTCCCCACTTCCGCCAGTCATCTACATATACATGGGGTCTAGGATCCGAAATCAGGACCTTCCGCTTGCATGGCAGAGGCTTAACTCCTGAGCCACCTCTCCAGCCCATATCACTAATATTATTAATCAGTAGTAGTGATGGAAAATTAACAAATGACTTCTTATTTGATAAAAAACATCACAAAGAGCATTGTTCTAACCCAAGTTACTTCACTTTAAAATTAAAAATATTAAGTGGTACCTAAAACAATATTAAGTGTACACTATAATTTATATTTCTAAAAACACTTTAGCATGTTGAAAACATTGATATTGGATGATCTACTAAGACAAAAGAAAAAAAGTCTAAATATTCAAGTGAGAATCCGTCACTGCTTATAATTGACAGTGCACCTCGTCTGTTAACGAGCAGGCCACAATCCACAGGTATCCCTGATATCTGTCTCCATTTCCCACCACTTTCCGTGCCCTTCCTTCTCTGTCTCCTTTCCTTTCCAGATCCGATAGTGTCTGTGTTTCTCAGAGCCCTGTAATCCATCCTTCTCCCACGTATCAGCGAGCCCTCAGCAAACAACAAATCCATGACTGGTTTCAGAGTAAATCATGGAAAGGAATTTGTGCATGTCCACATGAGATGTGCCTAGGAAAAATCCAGGCACAGTTGTCAAGTGCACAGAAATTCCCTCTTGGGTAAGTAATTTCCATGTTTGAACCTCCTTCCTGAGACATGCATAGCTCTTCTGTTCTAAGGCATTCTGTTAAAGAGTGGCATCATAAGTTCATTACTACTGAGTTTTCCTGAAAAGCATAGAAGGCACAATTTTATGTCACTTTTTTGAAATGGGATTTAAGTAAGGCACCATGAATCGCAACGACCTTAATAGAAAGGGCTGCTACATTTGTGTGGGAAATTTCTAAGGTGAAGGAGAATACTTTCAATCTTGATTTTAGTTTTAATGTGGACAGTAAAATTCTTAACACATGTAAAGTAACACAGACAAATGTATGCTGTGTTCTCTTCCTATGCCCATACTCTCCTTTTGCATCTGATATCTGCTTACATGAATGCTTCATAGTTATTCTCTGAAGCCTACTTATTGAACAGTTGAGCTTGCTCCTAGATTTAATCTGAGTGTAAGTACATAATTAGATCTCTTATATAAAGCAGAGAATGCATGATTTTAGCTTATTATACAGTTAGTTGGTTCGAAATCAGTATCTATGAAGTACTTCACTTTCCCCTTTTGTGCTTGTGAAATGTATTCCAGCAGAGACTTAGTCTGCAACTTGCTGTAGCCTTTTTTTTTTGTGAATTTCACAGTAATGAACACGGTATCAGAACAATTTTAGATAAATTAGCATTTAAAAATAAGTCGAGTCCTCATTGTACTATGATGATGGCTTATTTCTTCATATTGAAGAAATTCTGGAAATTTTTATACCATAATTCTAAGTGTTCTACATGAAGATATACACACTGAGCTAGTGTGGAGAGAAGGGATTGTTACTGATAGAATACTTGTCCTATATTAAATGTGGAGGGCTGAGAACGGGATTTATATGTTTCCTCTCTCTTATTTATAACACATGTAGCTCACCTGCTTGCTGAAGAGGCACTGTTAAACATTGTCGATGTGGTGAAAAGATATGTAAATCAAGTAGGAGATGAGGTCATGAAAGATTTGAAGAAAAAATAGAGGGTAGGAAACAATGTATAGTAAGCAGCAAACACCCAGCTAAAGAAAAAAGAACCAAAATAGGTCTTAAATAAACTTGGCTGGACTCTTGGGAGTACTGTTGCCCTCAACTCTGCTGGCTCATTAGTATGCTGCATAAACTGGAACCTTTATATGCATGGTCTACATAGTGGTGGCAAATTAGTGTAAACCCAAGGAGCAGATATGAAGGGTAGAATATGGGAGAGTCTCAGCTCCTAGGACATCATGCTCCAAAGAGTCACAAGCTGCATTAGCTCCTAATAGTACTGAGCTCTGATAATTCTCAGAATGTTGACAAGAAAGACCATAAGGACACAAGGTCATAAGTCATTAGTTTCTATGATTTCACTAAGGTTCTACTCGCCTGGCTTACTTTTGAACCCTAATTTTAGATTTCTAGAACTTGGTGGTTCTAGAGGTTCATGGTGATATTGATAATATCCAGGTATTCAGTAGATTGGTGCCAGTGGTTAACTCTTCAGTAATCAAGACTCCAAGTTCATAGAGGCATCCTATCAAATAGGTCATTCACTAGTCTGGCACTATTGGAATTCTATAATCGATTGAAATTGAAGTGAGCATGAAAATGCTATTATTTAAAAATTGATTGTAATATTAGCATGTGGGTTAGCAATGAAGAAAATGAAGCTTTTTTCAATGCCACATATCTAAAGAATTAGGGACCTGAAATGGAACAAAATCCTATGTGTGGTATTAAATCCACTTGCAGCTGTAGAACTTAACAGATATCCTGGGATGTAACCTATGTGCATATTATCAAAAGAGGTGATAGTACAAATGAGACTTTCTGTTTTTCATTCAGGACCCTGCAAAAAATGGTACCATGGAAACATTTCTAGGGAGTTTTAAAATAAAGTTTGACTTTATTTCACATTATAGAAATACATATTTATATTGTATATGTGTCATATGATATATTATTAAAGGTATATGTGCTAACGGCTGCTTCAGAGAGGTTTCATCCAGTTAGAAAACAATTAACTCGTAATATGGTCTACAGATTTAAGGTTGTGGAATTAAAAGATGCCTAAAAGATTCATGATCCACATAAATTACTTGAGTAATCATTATGCAATTATGATTTTGACTGTAAATATTGTTCGAAAATGGTGTTTGAGAATGGAAACAATTCAAAAGAAATGATGATGGTGTTCTCACACTTATAATCCCTATACTCAGAAGTTCAGGACAGAGGGATTTAAAGGAGTTTGAAGTTGCTGTGAGTTGAGTACTGAGTTCCAGTTTATTCTGGATTGAACCTTTCATTCCTTTCTCAAAAAGAGTATATTCTGGTAAGTGATAGAGTACTTTTAACAGGGTCTTTAGATATTTGCAACCTCAGGAACTGATGAGATATCTCTTGTATTTTAAAGGGAATGAGCTTTACAATAAGGGAATAGGAATCTCCATTTTCTTTTGCTTCAATCCAAAATCCTGGAATAAGTTATATTTCTATTGTATAAAACACCAAGAAGCATGTTCACATTTATTTTTTTAACTTACCATTTTTGGTAGTGAAATTATTTGCCTCAGATTTCATATGATAGTACTGTTACACATGTATAAGCTTCTTATACAGAATTTAATATTATAAATGTTATTCAAACCTTCATTGAAGGTTTTCTGTTACTTCGGGCAATGTGTACCTTAAATTCTGTAATTGCTTTTTGTCATGTTTTTATCATTCTACCAGTGCTGTTTTAGTACTATAGTTGTTCAGCTATATTTACTTTCTAAAATGTTTTATTTATTTGAGAGAGGGAGAAAGGAGAGAGAAAGACAGGGATAAAAGAAGCACAGGTGAAGTCTAAGGACAATTTTTCAGAAGTCCGTTTTCTCCTTTCAACTCAGATCATAGGTTTCCAAATGGGTACTTTATTTTTTAATAAATTTATTAAATCTGCATTTTTATATACATGCATCTTGCCTTCCTTGTTCCCCCTTCCTTCCTCCCTCCTTTCACTCCCACTATCTCATCCCGCCTTCCCTCCCATTGCTACCTGGGTCCAGTCTACTGTCTACTCTCTCCTATTCTCCTGTTCTGTGGTGGCACTTCAATTAGGGAGTTATCTTGCCAGCCCCAGCTATATTATCTATACTGTCATCAAGATAAGGCTAAAATGGTGAAAGAAGGAAATGCAAAGTATTTTTAACTTTCATTATGAATAGATCTGGAACAAAAAGAAACTTAAAAAAAAAAAAGAATCTCCATTTTTGCCCATTGTCCTGTGGACTTGCAGAAGAATGGCAAGATAATTTAGTCTGTTCCATGAGACAAGGTCAAGATGAAGTTTGCAGCATTTAGCAGAGTTTTATTTTGTGAAACAGTGTTGCTGAGCCTTTCTCCTTCCTGCTGGAAATCAGCCATTCATTCCACACACACAAAAAAAGAGCAAAGAACTTCCCAGACTTTGTGTTTACATCATTAATCTGGCAAAGCTACAGGTACTAACTCTTTCCCAACAGCAGATTGTTCAAACTGCAGGATTTCTGAGATCACAAGATACCTGATTTTTGTTTATCCAAAGTATCAGATAGCAAGTGTATAACCTTCTCAGCTCAGGTCCCTCTTTTGAAAACTGCAGATGAACTTTGTAACACCTAACTTCCAAGGTAGCCCTAAGGGAAGGAAAGGTGTTCAAGAAGCCTCTTTGAACATTGCAAAATACTATTCAATGACTAGCTGCTGTTGCTCTTGAAATCAGTAAGGCTATTCTTACATCTAATTATAAAGCTTGATGAATTTGACCAAAGTAGAGAACAAGTTTCCTGAAAGTGAAGTGCATGGTTCTCATGAATAATTAACAGCAGTTTTCATCTGTGATCATACTTTCATTTGCTGCCTGTGGTATTGTGTTCCTGGGCTCAGCCCCAGAGCACCTAAAAAAGAATATGTAGCCATACTCTTGTTTCTTCCATATTCAGATGATCTGTGGAAAAGTCCTGTTGGGATTTCTATAGCATGGACAGTGGGTTGGATGACTAAAAAAAAAGTGCATTAATAAAGTAAGCAAAAACTTGAATTCATGTGCAGGGGGGTGAGAAAGCCTGAAAGTGCCCATTGCTAAAAATCCATCCATTTAACTCCTTCAAGTCAAATAACAGCATAAATATTCATATTTCAGTTTATCCAAGAAAGACACACTATAATAAGAAAATGACTAAGTTCGTAGTTGATTTGCTAGCCTGAAGCCATTGTATAATCAGAGAGTTGATTCACAGAGTGTCAGTCATCACAGAGAGCATGTTAGACTATTTCTACTTCTTTTGCAAATGCATGGGTGAAACCCTTTGTACAAGCTGTAATCTTTCATTTAATCTCTGTGGTATTCCAAATATTGCCATGTCAACCTTGGGGAGTCTCCTTCTCCCAGCCTTGTATCCCCAAGTAATAAATGCAATACTAAGAAAAAACCTGTGGGATTGGAATCTGTGATGTGATCACTGTGGAAACTGGAAATCTATTCCTCCCTGACTCAGGTCTTTCTAGGAGGTGGAGAAGGGCCTCTAGCAAAGTTATGCTGCAGAATCTGCCATTCAGACATCATGGTACAGGGCAAACTGAGTAAATGAATGAGGTGCCAAATCTCACAGCAATTCTTCTTCCCGAGGATTGCATATATTTCTACAATATTTGCCTGAAGTTCTTGACATGCTTAGTTAGGAAATGCTTCTCTTCCACACTGGTGTCCTGTCACAGAATACTCTCAGAAATTCCATATAGGAATAGCAGGTTCACTACTTGGCTAAAAGGTATTTTTAAAAATATTTCACTTATGTTTTTAATGTAGAAGAGAGAAAGAAAGAGGGAGAGCAGATATGAATGTCCCAGTACATGAGTGCAGGTCAGAGGTCAAGTTTAAGTAATATTCCCCCACCTGTGTAAGCTCCAGAGATCACACTCATCATCAGGTTTATGCACATGCAGCTTTACCCATTGACACCAAGGACTTATTTTTAGCAGAAGGATAAAAAGTGAGATATTTTTAGCTCATTAGAATACAGTTGATGTTCCTAGTATTGACTGGATTGCATCAATAGCTTCTCGACTATCTAGAGGTCAAGTCACCCAATTCACCACTCCATGAGGAACTCACTTTCCCTGTTCTATCAGTCCAGTCAGCAACAGTCTCCCTTACAAATTAATATCCATAGTGTCACTGCCTGGCATGTGTTATAATTCTCACAGCATCAGCATTATCCCGTGTTGTGTGTTTGTCAATGTTGATGATTCCTGTGATACAGTCAATGCTGGCTTACACATGTGTCCCATTTCTCATATTAGTAATACAAATTACTTCTTCAATGACTAGTCTTTCAGTGGCTCTTTCCCTTCAATAATAAAGAAATCAATAAAAAAGGTCTGTAACAATATTACAACTAATACAGCTTTTATGATTAGGAGAAAAATAAAATGTGGGAGAAAGAAATATTACAACTAATGATACTAACACACTTTTGTCCATATAAATACCTTTTAATAGACCCTTTTTTGGGGTGGGTTATCTTTAGTGTGAGTAATATAATTAACAGCACAGACTTGGCCTCTTCTCCAAAGAAGCCTATAACTAACAACAAAATATAGATTTGATCAATTTTCAACTTAAGTACAGAAAATTATTATTTTTTTAAATTTTTTGGCATGGTTATTGTAGCAAGAACAGCAGTTACAATCTGGGAAAACTTCTCTCTAGCAAATGGTGTTTAACTCTCCCAGAAGAGTGATTTAAAAGCACTCAATGTTTAAGAAAAGGAAATGAGACAGAGTCCCAAGAACTAAATCCATGAAGTAGCAAAATGTTTGGGACATTTTGGAAAGAAAAATAAGCCAAATGTGCTTGAAATGTTGAAATAAGGGCAGAAAATTGGCTTAGATGTTGTCAGGCAGATAAGGAGAAGCTAGATCAGACAAAGTCTAGCAGAACAGATAAAGGCTTTGAGACTTTTTTTTCCTAAGGGGCCAAAGACAGTAATCAGTAATCATAGAGAGTGGAACAGGATTTGTGTTTTAAATAAATCCTTCTGACTGTGAAGATCAGATTAGCTTCCATTCAAGACAATTGCTTAGGAGGCTACTATAAAAGACAAAGCAAGACATGATATTCATTAGAGAAGGATATTGAAAGTTGGCATTTTTCCAAGTAGATGGAATTCAGAGATATGAAGATATTATTGGCAAGACTTAGTAATTGATTTGATGAAGTTCAGGAATCCATGTGCACAAGGAAGCCTGAATTCTTGAGCAAGTGAATGAAGACCCCCATACCTTTACAAAGACTTTGCTGACTGCACTTAAAAGACAGTAACTCCCCATGGGAGATTGTGATGATTTCCTACACAGATCTGGACTCTGCTCAGGTATAGTAGCCTTCTCAGGAATATTCAGGGAGTATTTCTAAATAAGAGCACTGAATACCTGGTCCCAACCAGAAAGCAATTATTCAGTGATTTCTCATGAGGGCTTCTTATTAGTTCAGAAAATGTGGTTTGATATTTGGGTGACCTTTCAACAGGAAAAACATTCCTGGGTTACACTAGAGATTTCAAATGAACCGTTTTATTTTTATATTAATTGTTGAGGCAGGGTTTTGCTGTATAGCCCAGGATGGCCTTGAACCCAAGGCAATCTCCTGAGTACTGGGAATATAGGAATGTGCAGACACTCCTGGCTAGAGACAGGAGAATTTGAACTGTCTGACAGAATATGCAGATGAGTTTGGAAGGAAGATGTGGTTCTTATTCCATCATTCTCTCATTCTGAGCTTCCTGTTTTCAATGGTTTTCAGGCTTCAATACGACTGGGACTTGAAACTGTTCACTGGGTCTTCCTTCACTTCCTTCATAGCACATCTTCTATATGCATTACTACTTGACGGTGATTCACTGATAAAATGTGAATTTCAGTACATATATCATGTCCTGCGTTCTGGTTCTGTGCCATTTTTATAAATTTCAATATTTTCCATCTATTTAGAGTGTCATGGTTTATTTCTAAAATAGATGGACTATTGATGGTGCTCTTCCTCTCCAGTGGAGGGTGGATCTGAAAAATAACAAATCTCATAGAATGTCAATTCAGTACTGCACTTAAATTATTCCTAGCACACTGAGTCATGATATAGAATCATATAAAGATTGTGAGCATACAGCACACTTGTCCTGTCTCACTATGTGACAACTCTCACCATGCTTGACACATCACAGAGGTTGTGCTATGCTCTGAGACTCTCCAACCTTAAGAATTGTGAGAAATAAATTTATTTTCTTCATCCTTAAAAATAAAGATCATGAACACAAACACTAGTATGCTGTAGCTTAAAATATATAAATGATAGTGACATGCTGATGTACACAAGAATAATTTTTTAAATTATTATTTACTTAGATACAGTCTCCTTCTGTAGCCCAAGACATGAACTGGGATGTAGCACAGACTCATCTCAAACTCACAGCACTCCACCTGCCTACATGATCACTGATTTACAGGTGTGAAAGACCATGAATAGCAAGAATAGGACCATTCCATGAAGTCTGGAATCATATTTCTTCTACATATTGAAATCATATTTTTTATTTTATCTCTGTCTTACTGCTTATTCTCTACAAAGAAGAAGCTAATAATTAGGCCATGTTTTCAAAAATAAACTTTCATGTGATACTGATAAGGTGAATACTGTAATTCATCTGACACTTTCCAGCAATATCAACCTGCCTAATCTCCAAAAGGATAAAGTTGAGACTTGGAGAATACTTTGAATAACGCTTTGACAGACATTCAGAAATTTCTGGCTTTATTCCTTTGCTTAAGAGAAGGAAACTCATGCCTTCATCTGGAGTGATTATGAACTTGGAAACAACTGTAACCAACAAAGTCTCAATTCTCTCCTGTTATTTTCTCTTTATAAAAGATTATAAAATGGACATTAGGGGAACTTCTATAATTAAATACATATTTCTGTGATTATGCTTAATTTAGATATGAATTAATATAATTCACAAATATTAAAGGAAACTAGTCAAATGGGTTCACTGTGATATTACCATGGATACTTCATGATTATTCTGATAATTATCTTTAAATTCTTGCCTTGTTCTGTATAATTTAATCACTGTGATATGTGTTGTGCAGATCAAAATTTAGCTGGTAGTCACTTCCTTTTAGTGACTTAAAACACTGCATTTATAAACCAGTTCAGAATTACACATCGAAGTGGGTTTCTGATAAAATGAAATATCACTCAAAACCTACTGAAGAAATAGTCTAGAAAAGAATTCATGCTAGACCTATGCTTAACGGGAACACAGGAAAGGGTTCTGAGAAATGCCACTGGGTCCTTGCACCTCATCAGAGAGGAGTACCCAGAGGAAAGTTTGGCATGCACATTAAAGGATGCTCCAAGGATGGAAGGGGAGGCACTGGGGAATGTTGAGGGAAGGGGGAGGGGAGGGAGGCATAGGCCAGTGGGAGGTTGGAGGGAGGCAGGGGACCGGTGTACCTGTTAAGTTTGTATGAGTGGAAATAAAAAAAAAAGATTTCATGCTAGAGTTTCATGACATTGTGGTTTTTATCATAATCATATCATGTTGAAATCTGTGTTGCCTAAATGCCATTTGGGTTCATTTCTAAGTAGCTGATATCACAGTATCTGTATTACATCATTATCAAAAGTTTGCAGAGCCCATTTCATCATTTAGTAGATAGGATTGCATGGGTGAACATCTGATGGTACCTTTTTTTGGAAAATAAAAGCACAAATTTATAATGAAGAAGAATGAGAACCTTAAAAAATTCCATGCTATTATCGTCCCCCATGGACATTTTATTTTGAGGGAAGGTCTTGTGTAGCTGAGACTGTCCTCAAAACTTCTGGGAAACAGGGAGATACAGTTCTCAGTTGTATGGCCCCTACCTGGTGCGAGTTGGATGCAGCTATATCCATGCTGGATACAGTCAATCTAATGGTTGCCCAGGTGGCCCTTGTTAAGCCAAATGAGTTACAAAGAAGAAATTAAAAATTAGAAAAGAAAGAAAGAAAAATAGACAAAAAAGCTTTGCAGCTAAATTTTTTTGATTAGACAAAGTCTAGTAAATATGAATCCTCATCCTTCCACCAAGATTGAAATTTTCTTTCTATTAAGAACTACACTAGTAAGGCATTACCTCACAAACCTGGCGATCCTAGTTCAATCCTCAAAGCCCCCATGGTGTGTGTGTGCACTTCTCTCATCTCTCTCTCTGTCTCTCTCTCTCTCTCTGTCTCTCTCTCTCTCTCTCTCTCTCTCTCACACACACACAAGTAAATAAATAAATAAATGAAATAAAAAGTACAAAAAAATTCTAAGCAACCAAGGATGACTTGAACCTCTGTCACTCCCCCCACCATCCAGCTTCTTACAGAGGGCTGTGTGGAGCTCTACTGAAGGTAGAGGTTTTTGTAATTTTTAGCATCAGTAGAAAATTTCTGAGTGGTATAATGACCAAAATGAAACACCAATCCCACCATGCACAAATCAAGCCTGCTATGAGTCTGCTGTGCTTAGGGCAGAGCTCACCTGTATTTTCTCTTGTAACACCATTGCAGAGATGGATCTAAATATGTGCATTGGGCACCTTGGGGGCTACCACAACACACAATACCAATGAATGTGTGTACCATGCTGCAGCTCAGATTTATGAATTGCAGTGATTTTTCTGTATGTATAACTTTTGCCTCTTGAAAAAGCATAATGTTTCATGTAGATATGCAAAAGTGTTGTACACTCCCTACCATCATTGCTTAGCTTGTAAGCATTCAATCAATATATCTTTAGGTTTATTTTGTATTTGAATACTTTATTTTAAAAATTACTCTTTGAGATGCTGCTTGTGAGAGAACAGCCACCATCTTTGTCTGAGACTATCAAGATCACAGCTGATATGTCTGACATCCCCTCTGAGACAAAGGGGTTGGGCAGGGTCCGTGAACACCAACCTGGGTTTCTGGCTTCATCTGGATCATCTTCCAACTCTTAGCTTATGATTCTGTCTTAACTGAGTGTGTCTCACATTTATCCTTTTGGCCTCGATATCTGGAAGGAGCACTACAGTGTATAGGCTGAGGAAGGTTAATTGGAGCAAAGAGATTTCATCTATGCAGTCATGCATCCATACTGAAGAGAGACTTGTCACTGTCTTAGGGCACCCAGACTCTTTTTGTAAGTAATCCTCAGCACTTCTTCCATATGAAGCTCCAATATATCTGTTTCAGCAAGTTGGACCTTGGCATAATCATTAACTTGGTCTGTAGGTGAATTACTATCTGTGATGGACAGATGGATCCATCTTGTATCCATAGATAGGTATAGATGGTTGTGTCATACATAGGATGCTAACTTGAGTTCCATTTAAAAGAAATCATTACATGAATTTTATCTAAGTGTTGTCACAGAATTCTCAACAATTCTGAAATTTTTTATTATGTGTTAAAAAGTGAGCATTCTCAGTAGTGACAATTATAAAATTCCATTGGAGATGTTCTATTTCCTGCACTACAAACTATGATTGAAGTCTATACACAAGTAGTAAATAAGCATATTAATTTCATGTTTCCTAATTTACATTAGCATTTTAATAAATGACATATATATAATGGGATTGTCTTGAAAGTAAAATACTTCATTATTGATTTGCAATAAATGCTTTCTTTGATTTGGATATTGCATATCTATATGCTGAAATCACATAATTTCTAAGTAAAAAAGCAGTTATATGCTGAAAATAGTTTAGAAAACTGTGCTCTAAAATATCAATTTGAAAAAACTGAATATATTGAAATACCAGTTCTACTTTCTGTGTAAGAAATTTAGAGGCTTAAGGACAAAACCAAACCATGCTCCAATGTCAGCAAGTTATTCTGACAGCTTCTCTATAAGTCTAGCCATTTTAATGAGAAAATAGAAATATGCATTCCCTCCCAGGTCTGTGACTACTTTGCGATCAGAACGTGCTATGCAATGGAGGAAACAATACTATTATTACTTGCTCATGAAGTGTCTGCTTTTGATTTCTCTTGTAATTTATCTTCAATTTGACCAATATTGATTTCTTGGGAGAAATTGCATAATCTCCAAGGAGATTTTTTTAAAAAAAACTAATCTTAGTTTGTGCTTGATTTTTTCCATTGGTTTATTCTTCCCAGTGATTTATCTACCTAATAACTTTATAGATAAAACCTGCTCTTTCAATTTGTTTCTTCAAGAGCTGTTCATGTTCGAGCATGCTTTGTCCTTAATTGCCTGGGGATTTTTTAGATAGCCTCATCTTTAGCGGTCTGAAACAAGTTGCCATATAAGTAATTAAGGAACCCAGCAACAGACGTCTACAAATTGCTGTTTTGCTTCAATGTGTGATATTTAACTAATTGCTCATTGCTGTGAAACCTTTAACTTCATGGATGTCATGATTTTAACGTGAATAGGCATTGCTATTATATTTATTAAACTAGCATAATGTAATCGTGTCTACCAAAGCTTCCCTCTCGGAAAGACGCTGTCTTCTATACTATGCCGTGCCGTTTAATTTCAAGCTGCTGAGATTATCAGCCATCTCCCAGAAAGCAGTAGAATGTACTTGACTTCTACAGCGAGGCTGTAAAACACAGTAAAAATTGAGCTGCCGGAAAATCTAAGAGATGTCTTTCTGCCTTGCTGTGTTTTTACATTTGTGACCTTGTGGCTTCATTAATAAAAGCAAGGCTTATCTTAAATGAGTATAGATGGACTTTGCCTCAGAGTGTCTTCTTAGGAGAATGAAAGGGGTTGCACATGACGTAAAATGACTCCTGATATTTTTTCCAAGTACCGTAACCAAAATGTGAGCTGCGAAAATCCAGTAGAAAAAAAATTAAAAGAACATTAATTACAGATATCTTTTGTCCGTAATTACTGAAAGATTACTAAAGCCTTTCTATGAACTTAACTATTTGAAAATTTTTGTCTGGTAGCCTGGTGAATGCTTGGGAATTGTGTCAGCTTGTGTAGTAGAGAATGCAGAAGAGCGTGTGAGACAACGCTGTGGCAGAACATGGTATGTTTGAACTTGTTCTGAAGTTCACATCCAGCACTGGGAGCTCTGCTTGTGGCTGCTATTGATTTACTCTTTATTGTGGTTATTTGCCTCAAAATGCTGTTTGCCGCTTTCCAACCCATAGTTTTGTGCCTGCACTGAAAAACACATCAGCAAGGATAAATAGCAATGGTTCTTTTAACCCTCTTTCAAAGAAGAATGTGATGCCTTGCAAGATGTTTTCTTATTCCTCGGGCCTTTAAAATGACCTTAATCTGCAGACACAATCTGGCGTCATCACTGCCTGTAATACAAATGTCAATATTAGAAGGGGCTTCTTCCAACAGCTGGCCTCGTGGATTGACAACCAATTGAATAACTTCATTCTTAGAAGGCTCAGGGTTTGACGGTACTTGACATATCCTCTAAGGGCTTTTCTGTATACTGCTTTTAGTTTTTGTTTCTGACTAGCGGAGGAAAATAGAGATTTAAATCTTGAGCAGAATTTATAAGAGACAGGCTACTTGAAAGCAGTAAGAAACAACAATATTTTTATTCAAAGGTACTTGGAGCATGTTCCATCCATCCCTGCTTGAGGTGCGGAGTGGGCTCAGCTTTTCTGCAGACACCTGAGGTTTTTATCAATGAGAATTGTGAGATTTTGACAGAAAAATTCATGGAAAGAGGAATATCTGATCTCCTTAGTCCTTTTCAGCCATCTGGTGTAAAATTCTTTGTTTACTTCTACAAAAGAAACATTTGCTTGTAAAATTGCCTTGGACTTACATGTAAAACATTCATCTTGAGTGAAAGACTGGCTCCTAACACCACTAGGTGGCAATAGAGTCACATAATTATGGTTATTCATGCACCTGATCCTGAATAAGAGTGCTCTAGACCTCAGTGTTAGGTTTTGATATCTTGATATTCTTGCATTCCTTACTCAAAGAACAAGCATAATGGTACGTGAGTGATATATTCTTCATGTTGACCCCTGAAAAAATCTGTCTTTGGTTTGCTTTTATTTTCAAATAACATAGTTAAATCTTCCAAATACCATGCAGTTTTTTAAATGCCCAACATATAATATTTTAGAACATTAAAAATGACAATCCTGAGATTTTAAAACTTTTTATTCTAATTAAATGATAATAAAGCTTCAATCTCTCAATCATCAGCCTTGTCAAGGAGGAAATGCGTGTATATGACAACCTTGGCATATTATCGAGGTCAGCTCTATCTGAATTGTTTAATGTACTATTCAAAATGATTTCTACATGAAGATTTTGAGAAATACTTGTTTTTGGAAGGGTGTGCAGTGTCTTCTTATGCCTTCTATGTGATTTGGACCAATATATGCCAGTCAATATAGAGTCTTAAATTTAAGGAAATTACTTTATTCAGACCTGTGATGCTCTTGTATTTTTATGAAAAAAACCTTGCAACATCCAATGAAAAATGTTTTGGGCAATTTTTCTTGTTCATGTCTTTATTATTTCTTTGACAAACAAAACACAGTATCTGCAATATAGAAAAATAAATCAATTAAATTATTTTCTACATCTCATCAACTTCCTTGGCTAAAGTCAAAGAAAGCAAAACTAATAGCTTACTAGGTGAACATGCTTTGGCTAAATGTTTGCATATAACAGATCTTATTTCTTTACTGTCCATGTAATCTAATTTATTTGGGGAGAGAATCTGCTCTAGAGGATACAGTGGGATCCTCCATGCTGCCTAGGTCAGCAGGAACAGTTGTCTGACTTTGGATTGAATATTGTGGCCAGATCTGTCGTTCACCAGTTCCTGATCCCACGTAGACCCTGGCACCATGGGATTCTGCCATTCTAGTGATCAGAACTGTGTCTTATTTCCCAAGAAAAAAAAAGACATGAAAGGGGAACTTGCACAGAAAGTCAAGGGAGAAAGGCTAGGATGAAATTTATTTGGAGCTGACTAGAATTTGTTGAGAGCTACATATGCATAAACAGTGATAACCACTGGACTTTTTCAATGTGAGAAAATAATGTGCAATACACCATTAAAAATTTAAAAAACGAGGCTTTGTTCTAAATTTATTTTTTTCAAAATATCAGTCACCCAGGGTTTATGCATATATGCATATAAATACATATATTACATTTCCTTTCTTTGCAGACGAGTAGTAGCAAAGAAAGTTGATCATCACAAACTCCATAGATAGATTTATCTAGTTGTAATTTCAAGGTAAGTTCACAATGCCCCCTCATGATCGAACTGGAAGAGCTCTGTTTTTGCTCTGAAATCTAATTCCCTGTGGCCTATGATTTTGTTCTATCTTACTCCTTATGTGATGATAACTTTTGAGGTGGATGTGTCAGACTATCTGTTGTGTACCCGTGAACAATGGTATTAACTTGTAAACTTATCCAGCGTTATTGAATATGATAAGGAGACCTGGACAATTACAGGGAGGCAATAGCAGCAGACTCACCAAGTAGTTTGGCTAACTGCTCTGTTTTAGAATTCCATCTAAAGAAACAGTCCATCAGGTGCTGGTAGGAATGCTCTCTCTGATGTTCTGTGTTTCCAAACATCTAGTAAAAGGCAATGAGTACGCAAGAATGCAGCATTTACCCCTAGAGAACAACTTAAGTCCTGGAGAACTCTGGCATGGGACACAGAAGAGCATATACATTCTCTCTGGTCTTCATAGTTCAACACTCTGGTCTCTTAATTTTAATGTCTAAACAATTGTGTTAAATTTCCCCAAATTGAATGACACGACTACCTTGTCACTTGTCACATTTTGGCTTTTTCTAAAGGCTTTCACTGTTTGTCTACATTGATTGGAAAGCCTGTGCCACCTCTCTACTTGCAAAAGACTCAATTCATCCATAAGCACGCTCCAACTCCATCCTTTCCCAGATTAATTATCATTATTGGTCACCTGTCATAGATTTACAAATCATGTTTCCTTCATTTGAACCTGCTCAGACTCATTTCAAGACTCTGTTTTCCTAATAGAATAAAAAGATTCATCTTTGCAACCTAATGAAATGTCTGCTAATTTTAATGGCACAAAAAACCTCACTTAATTCTCTCAATATTGAATGCTTGCTTTTATAATATTAAGAATTTTGTAAGCATCAATTGATGTGTATCAAACAATACATAGAAAACTTTGTGAAGACAATGATGAATTGGAAAGGTCACTGAAATGAAAACAATTTAAAACTTTTTGTTTGTTTGTTTTTAAAACAAAGATTTAGTTGGAAGAACCTCAATTCTTCACAGGTCACTGCAAGGTTTCATGGTCCTGAAATTATCATTGAAAGACATCAAGAATTTCCAGACTTTATGTGAAAGAATAATAAATATGTGTTCATAATATCTGAAAACAGGCATCTGAGTGTTGGTTAAATGTAGGGATGTATTGGCATTTGGAAATATTCGGAGAATGTTCAGAATCACTTAATGACTTCTTATTGTGCTCAGGTCATTTGCGGGACCCACCTACTTTGATTTCAAGACTTGCCAATGGCCTCCACCTGACATCAGATCTTTCTCCTCCAGGGCAAGAGCCAGATATGACTAAAGCAACAACAGCATATCCATTTGAGCCACTTGTTACTTTAGCTTTATTATCATGACTATATCCACATTTGATTGTGAATAACTATTTTTACTCTTTTGACTCCCAATGTGAAAATATTTATGTGGCTCTTTTAACATGACCCTGTGAGAACCTTACTAACTGACCATGTAGTTAGTGCTCCATGCAGCATTCCGTGAGTTTACAAAAGAGGCTGCTTAAATCATGTACCCACTGAGCGACACATTGCATCCAAACACAGACACCAGACATTTATAACAGAAGTTAAAGTGAGCATTCTGACAGGTTCAAACTTAGCATGCATTTGCTGCCAAGCATCAGATAAAATTTCCATTTCTAGTTATGAAAGTTCAGCTACGGAAGTTGGCTCATCAAGTCCTGGGTCTTCTTTTTCCCTCATTGTTTTGCTCTGTGAAAATTTCATCTTTTTTAGTATGGTATGTTAAGGGAAGTTTGCTACAAAATCAGGAATGGCTACCATTGATACTTATTTGTTAAGGTACCTTATGGCTGAGAAAGGAGGAGACACTGGAGAAAGTATTTGATGGAACTTAAAGGCACCTTCAAATGTAAGGAGATAGTGAATAGACGAAATTGAGGTTTTGGCAACCTGGACTTCAAGGATTCAGGGGTATGGGGGGATTGTTGCTAGCAAAGAAGTGGCAGTCAACTATCTGGGATAATTTTAAATGGTTCTGTAATGCCACTCTGGGCAAGGATGAAGACATAGTATCATGCATCCATTCCCTGTCTGGCCATCCTGCAAAGCAAATACCTGAGTGGAAAGTAAGTGAAAGTTCAAATCATGTTCGATTTGCTCCAATGACTCTTGTTTCTTCAGCATGGCCTTGTTTGGATTTTTATCACTGTTTTATTATTAGTCTGAACTGACCTTAGTTCAGCTTTACTTAGAGTACTTTCCAGCAAGACAAAAGATGTGATGAAGCAATGGTCATGAAGATCAAGTCATGTCTCCCTCCGGTCATGTGCGTTAGCAATGTTTCATCAACTGAAGCTCAGGGACCTCTTGTGATTTGTTAAGGCCAAGTAGTCTAAACCCAGACTTCTCCTCTCCTCCTGTGTGAATATAATAGTGTACCAACAATGCATTGTTACTGGCATTGTAGATAGAAATGAAAGAGTTAGAAACCAAGATAAAATGTGATTCTTCTTAAAATGAACCTTGAATCAGACACTGAATCTTTCTTGCTTTGATATGAAACTGTCAATTTCAGGTTCTGGTATGGCTTATATTTCTGGGCTGTGTACTGATTCTTCCAGACTAAAATTCAGTGTGAGTTTTCTGGGTCATGGAGCAAGAAAAGCAAGATAAGGACAATCAGTCAGAAACTGAGACAAATAAAACAATTTTCAAACATTCACACAAGCCATTTTAGATTATCTTCTTCCAGTATCAATAACCAAACGTCATACTTGAGAACTTAGCACCCTCACATGACTGTGGAACTCTTTTGACATTTCTTATTGACACCCCATTGACAAAGAGGAAAAAAATAAGAATTGGTTCTTCTGAATATCTTAGGAATGTCAAGTAATGCTCTCAACATATAAAATTAAAGACATATCATTATCCTATTTAATGAATAGATATTATCACATTTCTGGGAAAATAAAGTGTTCACAAATAAGCAAAAGAGGGAAAATGCAAAGCTCAACTGTGTCTTTTGCTCCATTCCCTGTTACCAAGTAAGGAAAAGGGATCAAGTCATTCTGTCCCAGAGAACCTCATCAATTGCTAGAACTTTCATCTTGGAGAAATGGAACTCAAAAAATTTATTTTATTAAATGTACGAAGTGCCAATGTAAATGTTGTATTTTCCATCAGAAATATTTTCTCATCCGTACACTACATGCATATAGGCAGCCTGGTTTAGGGATTTCAAGGGTCACAAAATGTCATTTCCATAATAAGTGTTACTTTCCTATTCCATTTCATGGATTTCTTATCAATAATTTAGAGAGAATTAATAATATATTTATAACACATGCTAGAACTAGGAAAATTATTTTTAAATACTTAATAAATGTTTGATAATGCTTTTGCCATCTATGTTATAAATGATAAATAGGTGACTATAGATACCTTATTAAAAATTCATGTCCCGTGGTTATGGTTATTCTATAATGGTCTGAAAAAAGTTATTAAAAGAATGAATTAACATCATATATACTTTCTATAAACCAATTATGGGGAAATATGTAAGCTTTGAAGTAGTTTGCAGGAATTGCTAGATTATTATATCTAATGATATTTATTCAGCATTAGTAATTTATTATGAGCAATATGAAACAACAGACTAAGCTCTAATTTCTCTTGGAACTAAATTCCAACTTAATATTTGCCAAACTTTCACTGGTTTATCCCAAGACATCAGTGCATTAAGGAAATCCCTTAAATTCATTTATAGTAAAACATACATAAAAAAACAAAAATGAAAAGAGGAAGTAGCTATTGCAAGAGAAAAATACAGCCACCTAAGGTTTTAGTTTGAGAATCATGACACACAACTTTGATAAACATATGAAGTCCTATAAGAGGGGGTTCAGATAGTGAATGAAGCCAAGCAATTCTTGAAATTATGAATATCTCAACATATTCGCTCATATTTCAGAACAAGTTGGAACTCAATTAGCGATCAAGCTCAAGCAATCTGAGTATCCAGCCTCTGAAAGATTTTATCCTCTATCTATGTGCCATGCTGAACATGGGAGTTCATCTTCAATCTCTATCTGTGTTTCTCTCTGTCTCTCTCCCTCTTATTCTCTCTTTTTCTTTCCCTTGCTCAATCTCTCCCTATCATCAATTGACAGAATACTTTTAAAATTTAAAAAGGAAATTCAACAGTGAGCCAAAATTTATAAAAGTCAGTACTAACACACCTTTCCCTGCATGACAATGTGTGTACGATCTATTTTACCTCTGCCATATACTCCCTTCCCTAACATGATATGACTTTGTCTCCTTAATCTTAGGCTTTGTGGGAGTAGAAACTGCCTGCTCTTGTTTTCCTGGTCTTAAGGTAGCAAGCCACGGGCTGGGGAGCTAGCAGGCATTCAGCAGTTGTTTGCAGGTTCTAGGATTAGTCACAACATCAGGCAAAAGCCAGTCACTTTTACTTCTTTTTGTAATGAAATAGGAGGCAGTAGTGGTAATATATTCAGGCAGGTCAGGCCATGATTCTGGCAGACCATGAAAATGGAAATGAAGGAACTGACTTGAGAAATACGGAAAAAAAGCATCCGTACAATTTAGTGACAGACCGGATAGAATATGACAGAAATTCAGCTGCCATTTTGGAAAATGCCAAAAGCATCGTCGAGGGCAAAATCACCTAAGCAGGTGCCCTTATACAATCAGGCAGCACCAGGAAAGATCGAGTTCTCACAGAAGGCTTTTCCTCCATCTCCTTCCTGGCTTGCAAATACTGTCAAGCTACATTAGCACCAAAAGGAGCTAGATTGCAATGACCTTTACTAATCCGCCACATTTATGTTTGCGCGTTCCTCGCAATAAAGGTAACGTTGCAATTATTAATGTCAGCATTTTCTTTGGGAACAGTGGTGAACTCATTAAGAGCACTGCCAGGTGTTGCCAACCCCAGGTGTGAACCTAGTGGTTAGTGAGATGTAAATAACTCTTTATGGAAAATTTGCAGTCTAACGAATTAGCAAGCCTCACGCAAAGCAAACCAGCTTCCCGCGATTAGCTGCATTATGCCACTAGCTGCTTTTGTGAAGCTCAAATTAAAAAGAAAAAAATAAGATTCCTCTTCTTTTAGGATATAAATCAGATGAGTTCCCATCTCGTTGCCCACTGTTTCCAAAGACAGTTGTCAATCTGTCCACGAAAGTATTTGAAGACCCAACAGAAGTGTACATCAGGTCTGGAATTACTGTGTTCTTTTTTCTCTAACTACATGTCCTGGTGGAAGTCATGTGTTGTCCCCAGCTCCTGTGGTGCCTGTCATCCCCTAGGCAGCTTCCCTATTACTCACTATCATAGGGAATGGCATTTGCTGGTGGGGGTAGAGATGAACAATACTTTTCTAACTTGCTCGGCAGCTGCTCTGTAGCTAGCAGCTGTTTTGAGCTTTTTTTCCTGGCTCAAATGCTGTTTTCTGCTTCTCTTCCTGTAATCTCTGAAACAAATGTCAACATGATTAGGGTGGGGGGTAAGCATTTTGAGATCCTGAAGTCCAGATAATCAACCTGCCAGGCTACTGTAACCGTGTCTGGTTAGTGCTTCATCCAGTGCTTCATGCCAGCAGACAGTTGCATTTGTGATTTTCCATGAATGTTAGAATAAGAGTAATAGGAAAGGGATGTCTTTATGTTCCTTGACAGAGACACTAAATATATGTACTTAAGGAGCATAATTGATTAACGTACTTTGCACGTGATAACTTTCAAGGCAGTCATTTCACCTTTTGGCTTCAGCTAAATTGTTTGCAATATGCAGTGTGAATATTTTATCATTTGATACCATTTTAACTAAGCTAAGCATTGGATGATGGTTTTAATGAAGTAGGGTGGAGGCTAGCCACTCAACTGTGAGGACTTGGACAATTTACTTAACCTCATTGGGAACATAGAAATAGCAATTCTGAAACTGTAATGTTGTGGGAAGTAATGAATGGGACATTATGGACTTAGCTACCAATTCATACTAAGTAGAATATGTGTTCATAAATGTTGGTATCCTACTGTTTCAATTAAATAACAATCAATGTAATACTGTGCATATTGGGTGGTGTTCAGAAACTCTCCATTGAGGATTGCAAACCTAGCTAAGTGGATAAGTTGCTTGTTGTGCAAATGTGAAGACCACAGTTCAGAACCCCAGAACTAATATAACTCAGGGAGGCATGGCGGCTGCCTGTAATCCCAACACTCAGGAGTCATACTCTGGAGATTCCCAGGGCCAGCTGGCTAACAGGATGAGCTGATCCACAAACTCTAGGTTTCACCGTGAGACCTTTCCTCGAAAACTAATGTGGAGAACAACTAAGGAAAACACTAGACATCAAATTTATGCCTGAACACATGCACATAGACATCTGTATGTGTATACACATGCATGTGCTCACAGTCACGTGAAAACATGTATACACATATGTACCCCATACATACACACACGTAGAAATATTAGAAGGCATGAAGTAATTGCCCATTGACTTAGGAAAAATTGCATTAGGGTTGTGGTTTGTTTGCTTACATCCATCACCTTTAAGGCTCTGTCTTATGCAATATTCTCACTTTAACACATTTACTTTCATTCTCAAGAAAATTTGACTAGTTAATTTTCCAATTCCTGAGTAAAACACTCTGGAAAATGCACCTTTAGTATAGAAGGAATTATTGGGCTCACAATTCAATGGTATAGTTTATCTTGGTGTGGAGTCAAGGTGGTAAGAACTTGAGGCATGTGGTCACATTTTACCTAATTGTGAAGCAGAGATAGGTAAATATTTGTTTTCAGCTAGCTAGCTCCTTTTTCTTTGATTCAGAAACATGGACCATGAAATGGTAGTGCTGTATTTAGGGCGGGTGTTGTCATTCCAATTAACCTGATTTATGTAATTGATATTAATCATCACAAGCATGGCATGAGAGCATGTGTGGGCTCTCTGCTACTGCACATGAGGTTTATATCTTAAGGACTGTGAAAGAGATGAGATGAGCTCAAAATAGTTAGCTACTGAAATCTACTCAATAGGTATAATACTACATGGTAAGTATTATTATTAATTTGCATCTTGAATGATCCCCAGTAGTCATGTGTCACAGGCTTCGTCACAAGAATATGCAGTTGGTTGTGTATCTTTTAAATGTTGGGAGGTAATTAAGCCTTTTGTGCCCCTAGATGCAACAGTAGGACACCAATTCCTTTTTTCTGTCTTTATTTCTCCTGGCTGGCAGTGACCAGAGTGGGCTTTCTCTGGTGTCTCCTTCTGTTATGGGGTGACACTATCTGAAACAGGGACCCACTGATCACTGGCTGACACTCTGAAAGTGAGCCAACGTAAACCTTACCTCTTCATAAAATTATAATCTCATATATTGTTATAGTGATGGAAATCTGACCAACACAAATGTAGATATGCTCAGCACTATGTTCAGCATTATCAAAAAAAGAGCTAGAAAGAACTTCTCAATCTCAAGAAACTCTATCTAGTGTTGCATTAGGAATTCATGTCGACAATGAGCAGTCTTGCATTATGAGTCGTTTTAGCCCATTTACTGATGATGACAAAATATCTGAATCTGGCTAATCTGCAAACAAAAGAAGTCTGTTCAGCTCGCAGTTATGAAAACACAAAGCCCAAGAAGAGGAGGCCACATTGCATGGCATTTGATGAGAGTTTTGTGCTATTTCCAATGTGGGAGAAAAGAGTTTTAGGTCACTCCTCCATAAATTAGTAAATTTATCTCCCACATTTCGACAGTAGACTTTTAAGAACTGTTAGCAGTTTGAGGAGGTGTCCCAGTGGTATAAATCTTTGGCAAAAAGTGTGGATCCTGAGTTTAGATCTTCAGATCCAGGAAAATGCATGGTGGGTATGGTGGTGGCTTGTAACTCTGCTCCTGGAAGATGGAGCCTGTGAATCCCCAGAGCAAGTTGGCTAACCAAACAGTCTAAAAGGCATGCTCTGGGTTTAGTTATAGACCCAGACTCACAACAAGAAAGTAAAAGAGCAATCAGGGATAATTCCTTATATCACTCTTGGGTCTATACAGTAACACACACATATGAGTGCACTAATGTTCATATCCCCACATGTACACTCACCTGCATGCAAACACACAGACATAAAATAAAAGGAAATCTACTACAAAATCAAATAATATTGGTTCACATTCACAATGGCCTTTGGAAACTATAGTGCAAGAAAGAAAATTACATGCATAAAGGCATCCCTTTCTCCAACACAGATTTGATATTTTTAATAATAATGAAAATCAATGATATCTTGAAAATTATTGAGTCCATTCCATCCATTCCAGACGTTCCCTCTATTTTCAAAAGAGGTTACTTATAGACCTGCTCCTTGCTGGGTACATGTTAAATGAATGTTGCTAGAAATGTGAGACTATTTATTGACTGTTACAGTACAGTAAGCAGATGCTAAGCACTTCATATGGAAAATTATGTTCTAGTATAGCAATATCATTGTGAAACTTATCAAGGAAATCATATAACCTGCTGAAAATTATGTAACGGGAAACATACAGAACTACGGCTCAAACCTATTGCCATCTTAACTTCTAAGATCTTCCTCACAGGTTCTTATTTTTTCTCTATAGCAAATGAAATGAAAGTACAAACGTTGTGTGAGGTCCCAGTGTTAATTAGCACTCAAAATAAGAAATATGTGTAAGTCAGTAGTTTGATGGTTTCATAGCGAAGGTGGAAAAACAATACAGCTGGTGTCATGGTAAAGTATGCCCACAAGGCATGCCAAGTAGGGCATGGCAAAAGAGAAGTTTGCAAAGGAAGGAAGTTTGTGGCTAAGAATGGGTGGAGGCTTATAAAACTTTGGAAATCTTAGAGCAGAAAGATGATTTTTATTGTCCTCAATGGGCAGAAAGGAAACCGTGAGTGTAATGCAGAATGCAGTGTTTACAGCTAATGTCCTGGTTGCTTTATCTGGGCTATTGGCACCACAAAGCACTTCTGTAAACAGAAGCTCTAGTAATCCATTCTCTAGTAAGCAAGGGTCTGAGGAGGCAGTGAGATAAAGAAGTTTAGTCATATCTCAGATTGTGTCTCTTCTGATCCCCAGGTGGAAAAGTCATTAATGTACTCCTCAGATGCTTTTCATTGTGTTTCTCTCACATCAAAGGTAGCACTGTACGCAGGCCATTATCCTTGGTGAATACCAAACTAGAGGGCAGAGATAGTAAATCAGTTAAGAAAACACATCATCCTGTCCATAGTACACGAACATGGTAATCCAGAGCATAGAGATGTGGGGAGTATGTGGCAATGATTTCTTTGCACAGCAGTTGGTAGCTGGAAGAGGGAGTTAACCAAAGTCTCACACTTCCACAGTCATCAGTGTCAAAGGCCTAGGGACAGTCAAGCCGGTGAGGTTCTTTTACTACACATAAACATGTGCCTAAATGACAAATACATTTGCCATAAGTCCATTAGCTTGAATACCATTTAAAAAAACTATTTCAAAAATGTCCCCATAAATCGTCCTCTTTCCTTCTTAGCAAAAGGGAGCAGTGAGGAAAAATTGCCCTGTTAGTTCAAGTAGCAGGGTCAGCAAATGCCAGGTCTGGATGGATTTTTTATTTTTTTATAAACAACTTTACATTGCTACCATTGCTCATCCTGTGTCTCACAAGTTAAGAAATATGGCAATTACCAGCCATGCAGACAGAGTCCCGGGGCTCTTAAATGCACAGAGACTGTAATTTTCTAAGCATTAGAGCCCATATCCTGTCATCCTTGGGATGTTGAGGTCAACAGCACTTTGATCCAGAATTTGCATTTCACTCCCTGTGACAAATGAACCCGTGACCTTAGATGGATTCCACAATCCCATTTGTGTACTGTCTGCTCACTGATTGCCCCATGTGAAGTTCACCCACACAGTGTGGAATGCGCTACTTGATTCTGGGGTGGTTGGTGGGGCACAAGGTGGAGACCCATTTGGATTAAATGGAAAAATTGGGTTTTTAGATATAACACTCATACTTATCCTCTAATCAGAATCTGTAAGATTGAGAAAAGTTACTGATGGGCGGATGTCTCTTATATTTGTTTTTTTTAAAAAGCTATCATTATGTCTTTACGTATAGTAGTTTCATTGGTGAACCAAGTCTTACTACAAAAATCATTTTAAGTAATCATAAAAGACATAGTGTGTCAAAGTGAACAATTTGACTAAATTTCACTTATCACTAGGATAATCAATCATAGGACTTTACATGATTGCTAAATAATACAAAATCTATTAATTACTAATAGTTAAATTTCAGAAAGAAATTAATACTGCTAACCATTGTATTTGGAGTAAAGTGGATGATTGACAAGAAACAAGTGAATGTCACTTCATGTCTGCATGTTATCATTATACATTATATGAGCAAATTGTATGAACCTTCCAAGAATCATCTGTCACAGAACAGGGGATGGAGACAATGACTTCCCAAGAAACGTGTTTTTCTGATTACTAAAAGATGAATTGTCAAACAAAAAAAATACAAAGGATCAAATGAAATAATTTATTCCTTAGAGTCAGACATTTAAAGTTGACATTCTTCATGACCTATTCTATTTGTGAAACCATGACTACAAATTAGCTGAGTTTTTTACAGATTTTCTTAATATTCTCGTAGACAAAACAGGGCTGACTGATAATTCCAACTTGTCTTCTGACAATTTGCACACAAGAGGCATGATAGAAGACTCTTGGGGCTGGGAGGCCTCGATGCTGATTCTTCCAAAGTTACCTTAAGATGATTCCATTATATATATGACTTTGGACAACATTAATTCATTTCCTTAGCTTTACTCATTCAGCATGCAGCATAATAGCCTTATTAAAATAGAACTTTTATTCTTGTTAAGGAAATGAAAATAAAACATGGAACATACGTTTATCTATGAGCAATTATATAAAATTGTTATAAGTTGCCGTTGGTTTCCCTAAAAGAAATAACTTGATGCTGTACAAAGTTGTAAAGAGGCAGATATTTTATGAAATTATGTGTTTGAACAAGGTGACAAGTGGGAACATGAAATGCAGAGAAACAGACAGACGTGGCATATGTTAATTTCTGATCAACATTTATCTAGAGCTTGATGCATGATATCTATAAGTGATGAAAATAGATATTGAAAGTGGACAAATATGAATATGTAGCTGTAAATATTGAAGTATGAATGGAATGCTCTCTTCCATTTTTCAGAGGATTATGTACACATGATTGACTTGATTGAAGGGGACCTAGAAAGTGAATTCACTCCCAGAAACCTGTCTGATAAATATATCTGGGCACTGTGTGATACCCCCTAAAAACCCCATTGTGTTAATCAAGAATATAAAGTCATTGGGTTTAATATCACTTTTTAATATACCAAAGCCCATTGTAATATAAATGCATGTAATTTTTCATATTCCTGAATTTTATCATGGGGTTATTTAAGTTTCTAAAGATTTAATAAACACTAATGCAGAAAGCCAAACTGTAGCACAAAAACATTTTTCTCTAACAGCAGGGCCCATTTAATTTAATCTTGGAATACATGATTTATCCTTAAAGAGAGATACTGTAAGAAAAAAAAATGAAAAACATTGTTCATGGCCATATGTTATTGTGAAACAGCATATTTGAATATTTTAAAGACACTAAATTTGGTCCAAATTGAAGTAGGCTTTTTTCTTCTGTTGACAGTATAAAACATATGCTAGGACTATGAGCCATAATTAAGCAGCATGAGACAACATGCATGGAGTTGGGGGTGTGCCATGTATGGGTGTGCCAAATAAGGCCAAAAAGAGAGACGCCCACAGTCACCAACATCGTGGCAAAACTCCAATGTCTGAGCATATGCTTGTAGTCTGCTTGCACCAGGTTAGCAGGCCTTGCTTGTGAAGTGACTTACCTTCACTGTAAGAACATGGCAAATCCTTACACCTGACGCCAAAATCATAAAAATGCAAACTCTATTTTGGGACCTTTTCTTTCCTTCAGTGCATCAGAGGGTTTACCTTTCATTGTTTCCTGTCTGCTAAAGAATTAATTTTGCTGGGATATTCAGCAACCCTTCAAAAGACCCAAGTAGGTAGCTGGAAAATACTGATGTGATATGAACCCAGTAGGGAAGTGTTATCTCAGAGTTAAGCTTTGACTGCCCAGGCAAGTGGAAACTGAAGTTATTTGTTTTGCTTGTACAATTCCAGGCAATAGAATCAACTCACTGAATTTCTTTTCCTTAATATTTTTATAATGAATATTTCATGTGCAAACAAAATGAGTTTATGTTTAAGCTCCTTTCCCTTAAACAATCCAGTCATGTCCCTCCTGCCCTCATGTCCCTCTGCATGTGTGAACCACTGGGCTTCCTCGGTGAACTTGTGATAATAAAGGACCAGGCCTCTGTGGTAGTTGAAATGGCCCTTCAGTGGGTAAATTCATAGATGGGGGTCCTCTTGTCCAGAACCCATTCCAGAGATTATCTGAGTGTGTTTGCTTCTCTTAAGGTCCTCCTCCCTGTTCCATGGGGGAGTGTTGAGAGTTCAGCCATCATGCAGAACTGGTGGAGGTATAGTGAATTCCTAAATGCAGCAGCTCTGTTGTGACTGGAGTGGCCTGGCTGGCAGTGCATATCCCCCACAACACCATTGGGATCTTAAAAATTTTAACACACCTTCTTTAACCTGGATCCTTGTGCTTTGGGATGGGGAGAGATCTTGATGACCTGATTAAGGCCCTTGTATACTAGGGTCACCAATATTATGCACTCTGGTCAGTTGTGGTTTTCTGCCTCATGATGCATCTTCGGTGAGTTCTGAGAGTTTTTCTTATTCATATTCGTATGTCTCCACTCTTTTGGGATCTCCTTCCTACTCCCATGGCTTCTGTTCCCTTATAGTTTGTTGACATTATAGAAGTTTCCATTTAATGATCTCATTCTGAAGATTTACTGCTAGGATCCACTTATAAGGGATATTTCACTCAACATAATTTCTTCCAACTCATCCATTTATCAGCAAATTTCATTAATTCATTTTTCTTATCATCTGAGTAGCATTCCATTATGTGTAAGTACCACATTTTCATTATCCATTCTTCTGTTGTTGGACATCTGGGTTAATTCCGTTTATTTGCTCTTATGAATAGACCTGCAATGAACATGGATGTACATATGTCTCTAGTTAGATGTAGCATTCTTTGGCAATATTCCCAAGAATGGCATAGCTGGCCCATATGGTATTTTGATTTTTAAATTTCTTAGGAACATCTATACTGATCTTCAAAAAAAGGGCTTGTAAATATAAACAGTGTTAAGGGATCCCTTCTCCCTGTATTCTTGCCAACATGTGCTGTCAATAAATTGTTAAAAAATTGCTGCTTTGGATTTTATCCATTCTGACTGTGGTGAGATCATCTCACACTAGACCCCCTTTTCCAGTTGGTTCCCTTTTTGGCCCCTGGCCAAGTTCAAGGGCTTTAGCACCTCTTTCATGATGCAGCTGCAGACCACTGAGTTTCTTAAGACAAACATACATGGTATTCTTAGGATCTACTGAGCTTTAAAAAAAGTAAAGCCAGGCTGTAGAGGTGGCTCAGGGGTTAAGCCTCTGCCTTTCAGGCAGAAGGTCCTGAGTTCTGATCCCAGATCCCATGTATAGACGCCTGGCAGAAGCGGGGGCGGCCTGCGCTTCTGGTTCTGGTAGGGCGGAGCCTGTGAATCCCGGGTCAGAGTAAACAAGGAGGAGGTGGAGGCGTCCATGGTGGTTCCGGAATTCGTCCGTGGTTCTACACACACACATACACACATGCGCAAACACATACACACGCACACATGCACAATTGAATAAATAATAATAAAAAAATTTAAAAAAAAGTAAAGCCACACAGGAGAATAAGTGTAATATTTACCAATTTCGTATTTCATGTAAGTGTTTTTTAGCAATGACCATGAATTAAATTGCCTTTTCTGTAATTAATATATTGATATCAGGTTTTTTGTTTGTTTTGTTTTGTTTTCCCAGTAGTATGGGTTGAATCTAGGGCTTTGTACATGCAAGGCAAGTGCTCCATCAATAAACAATATCGCCAGTACTCTTTTTAATTTTGATTTTGAGACAGGGTCTCGCCAAGTTTCCCTGACTGGCCTTGACTTTGTGATCTTCCTGCCCTTGTCCCTTGAGTAGCTGGGATTACGGACTACACCACCAGGCCTAATTTTAATGTGAAGAATTGTTAAATGGCAGAGGAAAATCTTTCTAATTTACTTAGAAGATGGCCTGTAACCAGTGAGACCTTCATAAAAAAGTGAGGATCTTTTAAGGTGAGAGAACAGATTATCTCTTCATGTTTGAGGCACAATCACTTTGACAGAATGGGCCTGTGTACCAAATACATTGAATTCTGACCAGGAACAACAGTAGACAAAATAAGGCAAACTTGTTTTGCCATAAAACTAAATGTATTCTATGGGACAGAAAAATAGATATTATATATTTTTGTTTTATTTTTAAAAATCACAGTAATATGAGACAATGTTTATGACCATGCACAGAGAACAAGCCTGATTGAAGAAATGTTCAAGAACTATTTATAAATTTACAATATTGTTAAATTAAAGAACTCTATTATAAAAACAGAGAAATCTTTTATATCAGTTCTTTTTAGTATTTGGTTTTCATGAAAATTTCACAATTCCTATAACAAATATCTTAAAATATTTGATAATTGAAATATTTTTATTTATTTTATTTTTTAATTTATTCAATTGTGTGTGTGTGCATATGTGTGTGTGTATGCGCATGCGTGCGTGTGTGTGTGTGTGTGTGTGTGTGTGTGTGTGTGTGTGTGTGTGTGTAGAACCACTGACGAATTCGGGAACCACCATGGACCGCCTCCACCTCCTTGTTTACTCTGCCCCAGGATTCATAGGCTCTGCCCTACCAGGACCAGAAACGCAGGCCACCTGCGCTACCACCCGACGTCTATACATGGGGTCGAGGATCTGAAATCAGGACCTTCTGCCTGCAAGGCATAGGCTTAACCCCTGTGCTACCTCTCCAGCCCCAAAATATTTGATAATTGAAATATTAAGTTGAAATAATAATCAGTAAATAAGCTGAATGGAATCTATTTGTAAAATATAATATTTATATGAATAAAAACAATAATTGAAGAGGAATCCCTGTTTTAAAGTAACCTCCAATGGACCCAGCACGGAAACAGGAAGACAAATGAAAAAGAAATGTGAATTCAAAGGAAGGAAATATTTCAATTGAGTAAAAAGGAAGGATTCTTCATAGGGACTGTGACAGTGATGTTTTAGCTATAGATGCTGGGAAGATGGTTCAGTAAGTAACACACTTGCTTTAAGAGTGTGAGAATCTTAGTTTGGATCCCACGGACTTGGATATGATAGTAAACAACTATAGTCCCAGTGAGGGGTCAAGTGGAGACAGGAGAATCCCCAGAAACTTCCTGGCCCATTATGAGCCATGAATAATAAGAAACCCTGTGAATAATAAGAGGATCTTTCTCAAACAATGTGAAGGTAAAGACTAATATTTCAGGGTGTTATCACACACACACACACACACACACACACACACACACACACACACACACAGAGAGAGCTCTAAAAATAAGATTCTAACACTAGAGTGAATTTGCTAACTGTACAGTCCATTGTTACTCTACTCTACATCTGAACATAGACTAGAATGTCAGAAAGATTTTATTAGTAATGAAAGTCTGTGAAGGGTTAGCCCAGAGTTAAGACAACAATCACTTAAGGAACATGTTTCCATGATCTATGTGTAGAAAGACCTGAGTACTTCTGTCAGACTACATCAGAAAGCAATTTAATAATTTCATGGGAACAAAAGTGCAACAGATGAATAATCCCATATTTGAAGGTGTGTTTTTTTAAATAGAACAAGAAATAATGAAAGGTTATGACCAGACTAAGAGATCAATAAGATGGTTGCCTAAATCTTAATTTCCATCTGGTGAAAATCTACCTGAGTGTTCAAACTCCTTTCTCAAAGGATATTGAGAAAACTAAAATATACATTAAAAGATGTAAATTCATCATCTCACAGAAATGGAGGAGACATATGAAAATATTTACTTTTAGATGTCGATACTTGTCAGGTTAAAATAACAATAGAAGCTAGTCATTGATAGAGTCATTATAATCATTATCCATTTTGAATGCTCGCAAAGCCACAGAAAATGTTTAGGCTGTCACATTTTGAAACTGAAAATATTAATAAACCTCATTTGACATATGAGAACATACACTTCATGGAAATGGTGTCTTTGGAGAAATCAGCCATCTGTCAAGAGCATCCTATCTCAGCTGTCTTTAAGTAGCATCTCTGTTGGATAAAGACGTTGCCTCTAGAGCCCAAGGAGCTATTCCTTATCTTACATGACTAAGGGTGCAGGTGGGGGTTGTCTGACTCCCTTTCTTCCCCAGAGAAGGGCTGCCATCTAGAGAGAAGCAGGTGAAATAATCAGAATAACAAAACTAACCCACTTTCTTAAAGGATGTGACAAGAAAAGGGGCTCAGAGAGAAGGCATCAGGGAAGGGATCCCATGATTCCTATGGCAAGTAATAGACAGAGCATCAGCCCAGGAAAAGTAAGAATATGCTCTGAGGTGAAAAGAAACTAATGTGAACCAGGTGAAAAGCAAGAGAAATTTCTGGCAAAAGCTTTACTTCTTGAAAGCAAGTGAAAAGTGGATCTGGTGTCATTTAAATGTCATTCTGTACAGCATTTGCTTTTATGCCATTATAGCAGACTGGAAAGTAAGATTTGCCGGGAGAAGTGTTTGTTCTTTATTCACCATAATTGAGCCTGAAAATTCCAACACTGCTAAAATGAAAAATGCCAAAGACAACAGGATGTTGGTTGGGTTCAAGTACCAGATGTGAAGCATTTGCTGAGCAAAATACACCTTTCGAATACATGTAACAATATAAACAGAATGATAGGAATAGTTCATAACATTTCTTTACCTTTTTATATCTTTTCAGATTTGTCTAAGTTTAGTACAGACAGTTGATGAATTCATTTAATTGGAAACAATTCAACATCGGGTTTTCTGATCAATGTGATTTAGGGACTCTTTCATTGGTTTGCATAAGTAATTACATATAATTATTTGTTAACATTAAAACTCAAATTGTGTAAGTGCCAATGGATGAATACTTGGAAAAGACTTGACTTGGTGAGAAGGGTATTTAAGAACATAATAGTAATAGTAATACGAGCCACTGGTCATTAGTGTGCTGGGGTAACAGGGATTTTACTTCTCATACATCCTCCATGGTAGATATATTCCTAGATAAAGTTGCAATTTATTTTCTCAGTGAAAGAACTTCACTAACATTAGAAATGAGAAAATTATCATCAAAATCCTTTCTTGAAGCACAGAGTTGCAAGGATGCAAGCAGAGCTTTAAAGGATAATTTAAAAAAGAGAAAAATAAAGCCATAGAGACTACTACCCAAAAAAGAAGCAAGTTCATAGGATAACCCCATGAGACTAAATGGCTTGTTGAAAAAAAGGAATGAAATAAGGTCAGTCAAGTGCACATCATGTGTCCCATAAATACTGGCTTCATAATACTGGAGAAATGCTTCCTTGATGTAAACCTCAAAAATAATGGATTTAGCAAAAAAATAAATAACAAAGAAGGCCATAAAAAAAACTATACTGGGGGCGAGTGAGATGGCTTGGGAGGTTAAGAACTTGCTAGCAAGCCTGGTACCTGGGTTCAATCTCAAGCAAGCTACATGGTGGAAGGCGATAACTGACTTCAGAATGTTGCCTTCTGACCTTTACCCCCATGCCATGTGTTCTCTGTCTCTCTCCCTCTTCCTCTCTCTCTCTCTCTCTCTTTCTCTCTCTCTTTCTCTCTCTCTCTCTCTCTCTCTCTATCTCTCTCATATTGAGTTACTGCTTAATCAATTGATTGAATACAACAAATGATAGTTTTATTTAATATATCTTTGTATGCACAAGTCATTCTCTCTAGCTTCCTGGAGTGCCATATTTCCATTTTAACTTGTTCACAATGTCCCTGTTCTCCTTCTCTGTAACAATCCTTGACAAAATAGATATGATTGTTGAAATGAAGATAGGTAGAGAGAAGGAAATTGCCTGTGACTTACAAAACCAATTTTCTTGGTTTGCATCAGCTGTGAGTTTGTAGTGATTTCAGAAATAAGAACCAGATTTGTTAATTGTTGTCTTAGCTAAGGACCAATAGTGAGTCTACTATTGGGTGTTCGTAAAGGTTGTTCAAATGAACTGAGGAAACCTAGTCATGTAAAAAGCATGCTGATTTCTGAGATCTAACAGAACACAGGTGGTTTAGTAGATTTCCATGCAACACCAAGGTCTCAGAGAATACATGCTGTGCTAGACCCAAATGGCTGTTAATGTATTCACAAAGGAATTCAGCAGAATGATTGGAGCATGAAGCTAGCTGAGATTGGTGCTAATACAAAAGTAGGATTTATAGGAAAAATTCAATGGAATCTCAACAGAAGAAGCCCTCACCCCACTTAATTCTCTATTTGCAATTTAAGGGAAATTCTCCAGTCACTTTTCCCAGCAATAATTTGTAGACATCTCATTAAGTGGCATCTAAATTGTATTGTATGAATATTTTATAAGGCAATTTTGTTCATCTAATCATAATATTGAGATTGATCAAAGATAAGCAAGGGTTAGCTTATTTCTGATATCTGCACTATTTGTGGCTGTTTGTGAAAGCTTTCTCATTCCTTCCTGGACTTCATTTTCCTAAGGATATATATACTTTATTCAAAGTTCTCTGGTTTTATGAAATGCAGAATTCAATCCTGGTTCCTGGCAGTGAAGTTTCAGGAGAACTTTTCTTTTATGTTGTCATGTTTCTTCTATTATAGGAAAAAAAATGTCATGACTGGCCATAGTGCCACAGGCTTCAACAAACAGGCCATTCTATAGAAAGAAGTTCAAATTCTTTAAATTTTTATAAGGGTCTGTCTTGCACACTAGGCAGAGTTAGAGTCTTTGAGAATAATGAGCATGGTCAGTACCCAAGATCTATTTCTTTTTCAATTTTTTAAAAAAGAACTTTTCCTATCATGTATTTGCCTTTATTTGAACATAAAAGTATAAATTAGCAAGTATGAATAAAAAATAAGTTGGTGATAGAGACAGAAATTTTATTTCTGGAAGTATTGAAAGGAATAAAGCAACAAAGTAGAAAAATGGGAAGAAACATGTTCTCAAAGAAAAGAAAAAAAGAATAGAATTTTATACTCTAATGGTAAGTAAAATTCTATAAATTGCAAGCAATTGATTTATATCAATAGTTTAAATAAGCACCTACAATTTTCCTAATGGAAATTTACTAGGATCCATAGCATTATTGATAATTATTTTAAGATTTTAGTGAGCCAATTTTCCTTATTGCTTTATGATCAAGCAAAACAAAGTACAGTTTCACTTACTCATTCTTCTACAACTTGCGAATTATGTTTCTTTCCTCAATAAATCTTTCCAAAATAGTGTTCAGAATTGCATCATACCTGAAAGCAAATGACTCGAATAGAGAGTGTTCTAAATCATTCAAGGAGTTGAAGACACTTAACAAAAATAGAGAACTTTGGGACAACCTAGTTATTAAGGTGTAACGTGGTAGGTCAGCATACCGAAAAAACACTTCTTTATTGAAATAAGGAATATAGAGCAATGCAGAATAAATTCTCCACTACCATCATTGATTGAAAGAACAAAATTATTTTCCATAGATCCCTGATTAGTTTGAAATACAATCATATGGGTAAAGATTTTAATTTGTTTTAATAAAGTATAAATAAGTAACTTTAGATGGATGAGTATATTACAAAATAATTTTTGAATATGTATTTCCTAATAGGATATTAGAACTTCTTATGATACGCATTGAAAATTCATGAAAGTACATATGCATATTAAATATACAAATATTGACATTTGTTTGCTCTCTGTCTCTCTTTCTATGTGGGTGTGTGTATGTGTGTGTGTGTATTCTGAATATTTCACATGAAGAAATGTCCAAACAAAATAGAAAATTCTCCAGTTTGTCCTGAAACATGACAACAAGCATTTTTAATTTGCTAGACACTTTTCTTGATCTATGCAGAAAATTTCTGTTCTAATCTCTTTAGGTCACTGTTTGTTTTCCAAAAAGAAAAACAACATTAATAGAATCAGGAATCTTTTAAGAAAAAGTATCTAAACTACAGCTTTATCAGATAATCATATGTCAGATGTTTCATACTCTGAAGGCTTTTTTTTTTCTGTTTGATGGTCATTTATTAGCAACCATGCAGGTGAACTGTAGAAATCTATTTTTTTAACATTTTTATTATTATTTCCGCTCATACAAACTTAATAGGTAGACCAGTTCCCTCCCCCCTCCCCCTCCCCCTGAACCCCCTTCTCCTTATCCCTCCCTCCCTATCTCCCAGTGCCTCCCCCCCAATTCCCAGAGGGTCCTTTATTGTGTATGCCTAACTCTCCTCTTGGTCCTCCTTTCCGATGACGTAAAAGGACCCAGTGGCATTTCCCTGAACCCTTTCTCGTGTTCCCCTTAAGCATAGGAACACTACTGTGGCTGTCAATCCCTTGCCTCCAAGGATCTTGGTGCCTTTAGCCGATGTTAGACTTTGTGAGGTCAATAGTGTGACGGACACGGCGCAGGGCATGCAAAGTCCTATTATGATTGCTTCAGCCCTATCTAGTGTGGAGACTCTTCAAATCATTGCTCCCCCCATCCTTTTGCTCTTACAATCTTACCGCCCCCTCTTCCGCAAATGTCCCTGAGCTTCAGGAAGGGGGGAGATTAGGCTGGCTTAGTTCTATGTGGATGATACAGAGTCTCTGAAGTTCTGGATTGTGGTTTGTTGATTTTCTTTTGCAGTGTTGCTGCTCCTGCAATGCCCTTCACTCCATCCTGATGGGCACTGTATGTCACCCTCTGGTCAGAGACAAAAAAACTGTTAAACTGGAGTCTTGTTATAATAGCACATTGAAGGGTAGATGTAATAAAAGCAGGAAACCTCGGTGAGGGAGGGATCAGTCACCCATTTGCAGAATGATCTCTTTTCATCTGCCAGACTGTATGCCCTCCCCTTCTGGTGAGATCATCCCCCCTCAGTTGTAAATGATCAGGAACCAACGTCTGTGAACTTAACCAGGTGTCACATTACTTACTTGCATTCCTTGGAGGTCGATTTTCTCTGCTGTAACATGGTCCCCTCTCTCCTTGTATCTGGTGTGGCCCTCCAACCCCATCCCTCCTGTTCACAATCCTTGCAATTACCGTATTACATAGGTTTACCCTTGAGTGTCTCAATGTGGGCTGGGTGAGTTTGGTACTAGGAGCCACCTATTAGGGAGTATATACGGTGCTTAACTTTCTGGGATTGGGATACTTCACTTAATATATTTGTTTCTAATGACATCCATTTCCCAGCAAATTCCAGTAATTCATCATTTTTGATGGCTGAGTAGTACTCCATTGTATAGATGTACCACTTTTTCCTTATCCACTCGTCAACTGTTGGACATTTAGGTTGATTCCATGACTTTGCTATTGTAAACAGTGCTGCTATGAACATAGTCGTGCTTGTGCTATCGAGGCAAACCTCTGCTGCATGGGGGGTTATTCCCAAAAGTGGAATACTAGGGTCATATGGCATTTCAATCTTTAATTTCTTTAAGAATCTCCAGACGGCTCGCCAGAATGGCTGTATGAGCCTGCATTCCCACCAGCAATGTAGCAGAGTTCCCCTCTCTCCACATCCTCTCCAGCACTTGTTGTTGTTTGTATTGTGATTTTTGCCATCCTGACTGGGGTGAGATGATATCTCAGGGAGGTTTTGATTTGCATTTCCCTGATGGCTAAAGAAGTGGAGCATTTTTTAAGATATTTGTTAGACATTTTAATTTCATCTGTGGTAAAATTTCTTTTAAGTTCCAGAGCCCATTTTTCAATTGGGCCATTGGTTTCCTTGATGTTTAATTTTCTAAGTTCTTTGTGCACTCTGGACAGTAGAGCTCTATCAGATATGTGGTTAGTGAAGATTTTCTCCGATTCTGTGGGTTGCCTTTGAGCTCATATGACCATCTCTTTATCTGAACAGAAGCTCTTTAATTGCACAAGATCCCAACTGTTGAGAGTTGGTAGCAGTGACTGTGCCATTGGATGTCTGTTTAGGAAATGTTGACCTAGCCCAATCAGCTCAAGGGAGTTCCCTATTCGTTCAGTTATGATTTTTATAGTCTCTGGCCTGATATCAAGGTCCTTGATTCATTTGGAATTAAGTCTTGTACATGGTGACAAGTACAGGTCTAGCTTTAATCTTCTGCATGTGGAGATCCAGTTTTGCCAGCACCATTTGTTGAAGATGCTGTTCTTTCTCCATTGGATTCTTTGGGCCCCTTTGTCGAAGACCAAATGGCTGTAATTTTGTGGTCTTATATCTGGGTCTTCAATCCTTATCCATTGATCTGTGTGTCTATTTTGGAGCCAGTACCAGGCTGTTTTTGTAACTATGGATTTGTAGTATAGACTAAGGTTCGGTATGGTAATACCTCCAGCAGTGTTTTTATTACTCAGGATTGTCTTTGCTATCCTGGGTCTTTTGTGCCTCCATATGAATTTGGAGATTAATTGGTCAACTACTCTGAAGGCTTTTGTGTGAAAGAAACAGTTCTACATTGGTTACTCCCTGTCCTGTGGTCTAGTTATTTACATGTGCATAAGCTAAAAAGAATGCAGAGACACAGAGAGAGAGAGGAATACAGATAGAGAGAGAGAGAGAGAGAGAGAGTTAAAAACAAAAAGAAATGCTCTTGTCTGAAATCAGATGATTTCAGATTAAGACCTACAAAAGTAAGATGTCCGAGCTCCCATCCAATAAACAAAAAATGAGTTGCTTTAATCATATTGTTGCAGGATTGATCTGTCCCATTGTTGCAGGATTCTAGTGTTTGGAGTAGAAGATTGAAACCAAAACACGTGTGGAGTATTAATGTAGAATTGATTAGAGGAGAGAAAAAAACTGGAACTCATGGACTCCAGGCATGAAGTGCCAATAAGGCAGAATTAGAGCAGCTATGCTGGGATGAGTCTCTAAAGGTGTATTGAAGATCTTTGAAATTCCAGAAGTTCATCCCCCACTGTTGAGATCACCCCTGCCTCCCAGAGACAAAACGGCCAATTTCCCTAAGAGAGGTTACGGAGCTGACCTCTCCATAGCCAATGAACAACTAGATCTCTAACCCCACTTAGGCCTAAGAGCAACTGGGTCAGACCCCAATGTAAGCTAACCAGTGAGAAAAGGCCAGTTTCCAGGGCTTGCCTAGGTGTACAAATATGCCTAACCCTGGCAGCCATCTTTGGTGTCCTGTCCCCCTCATGGCACTCCAGTGTCTTGAGTTCTTTTCCAGCTGCCTGCTTCTCATGCCTGGAGTCCATGAGTTCTGCCGGGTGCCCTAGCCCCTTATGGCACTCCACGTCTGGAGTCCATGAGTTCCAGCCTTTCTCTTCTCTAATTAACTATACCTTAATCCTCTGCACGTGTTCTGGTTTCAGTCGTTGTCTCCCAAACACAAGAACCCTGCAACATTGGGACCATCATTCCTATAACATTTGGTGATCACGAAGGGACTATCTTGTAACATTTGGCATGACTGTTTCTGCGTTGATCCATCGTGCATCACCATTAGGGTCTAGGGCACTGGAAGAACAAATGGACTTCAGTCATGGAATCTAGGAGGGGCAGCAGCTAGAAATGAACTCAGGACTCCACATGTGGAGTGCCCTAAGGGACAGGCATCAAAGATGGCTGACAAGGTCAGGTTTATTTATGCCTTTTGATAACCCCTGAAAATGGCTTTTCCCCATTGGTTGGCTCCTATTGGGGCCCAAACCAGTTGATCCTGTGCCCACCTAGAGGTAGACCTATTTCTGTGTAGGGAGCAATATCCATATCCTTTCATAAACAAAGGGTTGGGGGAAGTTGGCAAAGGGCGTGTTCCTCCAGGGTAATCCCAGCCAAGGGAGATGAACTTCAGTAGACCATCCCCGCATGCCTGTTTCAAACCTGCCTTAATATTAGCTAGAAAATTTAGGAATCTTGTGTGTGTGTGGAGGGGGTTGGTCCTGATTCCTTAATTTCATTCACGCATTTCATCAAACCACTGGAGTATGACATCACACATTCCAGATACTTTTACAGTACTCAGGATACTCTGCGTGTTGACCACCAGAGATGTCACGTATTGTCATCAAAAGACTTGCAAAGGCAATCTTATGATTATCATGTATTTTTGGTTACTGTTTTGTTGCTGTGGTAAACTACTATCACCTGAGCAATTTAGGCGACAAAGAGTTTGTTCTGACTTGTTTTAGAGAAAAAGAATCAGTACATCACTGCAATAAAGGTATAATGGCTGGTTCACATTACATCCACATTCAAGAAGGGGAAAAGAGGGAAGAGAGAGATAGAGAAACAGACAACAGACCTCTTCACAAATTTCCAGCACACTCTCCCAATTACTTATTTCCTCCAACAAGGTTCTATCTTCTCTGTATTCCAAAGTCTTTCCAAACAGCACTTCCAACTGCTAAGTGCTTAAATACAAAGGCCTGTGGGTTTCACATGGAAATTGAGTTTTAAAGCAAAGGCATATCATGCACATTCAGGAGAGACATACAGTGAAAACTGAAGAACTAGAATTCAGTTTGTGGATTATTTAGGTAGAAGATTGAGATGCTACATTAAACAGAAATGGAAATGGTGAAGAAATTTCTTCAAGCTTTCCTTTTCTAATTCAGACAGTATGCATGATAGAAATGGTTAAAGAATGAAAAAAAAATCAACTGGTTCCCAGCCGCAATGTCAAGGTCTGTGCTCAAAAATTTACGTGTTAATACTGTATTGCAAACTAATGATACACACCTCCCATTGGGCTATGTCTATGCTATGGTTGTCATCAAATCTACTCATGAGTCTAGATGCTAAAGGGAATCTGTGCACAAGTCAAATGCTCATTCAATCTCATTGCAGGAGCAACAAAACTGCAAAAGAAAATCAACAAACCAAAATCCAGAACTTCAGAGACTCTGTATCAACCACCTAGAACTAGCCCAGATTAATCTCTTCCCATCCTGAACCTCAGGGACATTTGCGGAAGAGGGGACGGTAAGATTGTAAGAGCAAAAGGATGGGAGGAGCAATGATTTGCAAGATACTCCACACAAGTTAGGGCCAAAGCAATCATAATTGGACTTTGCATGCCTTGTGCCATGTCCAACACACTATTGACCTCACAAAGTCTAGCATCTGCTAAAGGCACCAAGATCCTTGGAGGCAAGAGATTGACAGCCACAGCAGTGTTCCTATGCTTAAGGGGAACACGAGAAAGGGTTCAGGGAAATGCCACTGGGTCCTTGTACGTCACGGAGAGGAGGGCCCAGAGGAGAGTCAGGCATGCACAATAAAGGACTCTAGGGGAATTGGGGCGGGAGGCACGGGGGGATGGGGAGGAAGGGGTGAGGGGAGGGGGAGCAGGGGGTTCGGGGAAAGAGGAGGGAGGAAGGGAACCCGTGTACCTATTAAGTTTGTATGAGCGGAAATAATAATAAAAATGTATATAAAATTAAAAAAAAATCTCTTTTTCATTGGGCTATTTAAACAGCAATTCTTTTTTTCAAGGGATCAATTTCATCAAATGAATCATATTTCTGTGACCCATATCATAGAAACCGTGCTATAAAGGCTTTAGTAAAAAAATCATATAAAACACCCTCACTTAGCCACACTTGAGTCTCACTGCTCATTTATTAAGGAGATAATGTGTTCAAAAGCCTAATAGTTCTAAAGAAAATACTAATAGCAGCCATTTATGCAAGTTGTCATTTCCCAATACAAGGATAAAAGTAAAAGGCTATGTATTTTTTTCTGAGTAGTAGACAAATTAATAAAATATACTTACATAAATACTGACATACCTTTATACGCCAAAAATATTGATGCATCTGTATATAAATATCATCATGTGTATACATACTTATATGTGAAGCACAAACAAAGAGCAACCTTGTTGGCTTGGTTGATAACCATATTTAGTAAATTCTGACATAGCTTGCCTTTATGTGAGTTTCAGTAAAAAGGTTATTATAATTCAATAAATTTCAATAGTGTTCAGGTTTTATTTACTTTGTTATATCTGGGGTTTCATGACAAAGAAGATAAGGCTTTTTATATATGGAAAGTCCATTTTGTTGTATTTTAACTCACCCAATATTTAGCCATGCATATACTCGCCTTCCTCACAATAAAGCAAAATTTGCAAACCTTAACACATGAAGGAGTTGCATTATCTTTATCTTTTCTTGTTTTTATTTTCCCCGTCCATGACTTTCCCTTCTATATTAGACTTATGATCAAATTTTTCATCTCAACATTTCTGAAAAAAAATCAATAACAGGAACTTGGATAGACAGGATTCAAATGGTGTCTAGTGAAAATCTTCAGTGCCTTTCTCACTACAACAGAAGCTAAAGTTCTGACTCCTGAGATTTTCTACCATTTACTGGCCGACTCTCAATGAGCTATTCTAGTCATAAATCATAGTAGGGAATCACTTTGTGAATATTATAGGTGTTCCATTAATTGTGAGGCATGCTGGGTGAGACTGAAACATGGTTTTCCATGTACCCCAGGGTCTTCTCCCTATCCTGTGTTTGGGTGCACTCAGCTCAGAAAAAGATAAATAAATAAATAATAAAGTCAGTGACTTAACTCTGACCATTGCAAGTGGGATTTCCAAATGCTAAGTGCTAATGCATGATTTAAAAGAATGCTCTTTCCTCATTCCTTTTGTCTCTCTCAGCTAAAACATCAAGGTCAATTGAAGGTCAGACTGAGAATAAACCGCACATTGTAAACATCTGTGGTTGGATATGCTCTCTAAACATTTCTGTGGTCTCTGGTATTTCTAAGCATTGAAAACTGCTCATTTAGAGACACAAAACAGAAAATTGATCATAATATATCTGCATCTGTAATAAAAATAGTTTTGGGCTGAAATCAATAATAAATGTAAATGATATTTTAATATATGGATTCATTTATTTATAGCATTAGCCATTACAAACCCAATGCTCTATATAAAATTTCAGAAGTTAATCTTTTAGCAACAAATTAAGCTGACCAATCATAAAATAATTTAATACACTTCATAAAATGTGTCATTGAATTATTCCAAAAGTTTGTACACTTCCAATGTGTCATTCATTGTTGATATTGCATTCAATTTTCTTCCAAAGGTTCATTGTTGAAAGATCCACAAACAACAAATTTATGAAACAAAAATGCTATTCTAAATCCCAAATTAAATTTCTTTTCACCTCTGATTGACTAGCAAGCAAGAATAAGCGATGATAAATACTTGATGCTTTCCTTGGTATATAAATAATTTTTTCTAAATTGGATTATTGAGATGTGTTCATGAGATTTTTCTGTCACATCATGATTAGGCAGGTCTAGAGCAGCTATGCTGGGACTGTCTCTGAAGGTCTTTGAAAATCCTCAAAGCTATCTCCCCACTGCTAAGATCACCCTGAAGGGGACCTATAACCCCCCCACACATACACCCCCTAATGACTACTCTAATCTTTTACAGAGATTAGATGCCCAATTTCCCGTAAATCTTAGCCTATGCAAGATTAAGTGGATGAGATGAATTGACTCAGGTGAATACACCAATGAGATGTAAAGGATCAAAAAAAGCCCCAGGAAGGTTGCAAGAAATGGGGAAAAGCATTCTCTCCTGGGCTTATCTAAATGCACAAATATATCCAACTCTGCCAGCCATTACACAGTGGTGCCCTAGCCCCAGGTTTGGAGTCCATGAGTTCTGTTATTTCTCTCTTCTAATAGACTCTACCTTAATCCTTTACATACGTTCTGGTTTCCACTCTGAACACAAGAACCTGGATACATCCTGACTCCTAGACAGCGATCCTGCAACAATGAGATATGATACAATGCTGGAAAGATTGACAATAAGGAAACATTAAGTAGTAGAAATTAATTTCCTAAATGGTTCTAAAATATTTCATTAGCCTAGAGGGTTAATTTTATCATTTTAGTGCAATCATTATTTATCATCTCTTGGTTTACGGGAAAGAATTAGAGTTATTAGCTATTAAATTATCCATGAAGATTTGACACTCCTTTAGACCAAACAAACCCTGGGGCTTGCTGATTTTCCCAGTGTGAAACATCTGTGGCTTCAACTAGAACTTAACATTGTCTAATTAGATTTCCAAGATTTATAAGGTTCAAATACTCTGTTATTGGGAACCTGAGAATTGGTGTGTGAATTTAAATTCTCACTTATTAAAGTTTATTTAAAACATCCTTAATGATAACTGTTTTTAATACAAAAAGATTGATTTGCAATTCATAATCAATTGTGGAGGGGAAACATAAAAGGGAAAATCTTAAAATCTTAAAATGAAATTTCTTAGGCCTGAGAAATCGCTGGCAGGCAATAAAGTGCCCACTCCCCTACTCTTCTCCAAAATTCCCCTTTGGAATGCCATTTGGTCAGAGGGCCTGAAAGAAGTCAGCATGGTGATAAAACTGAAACAGTGCCTGCTTTGGTAGGGCTTGCAACCTCCTTTGTCCCTAGTGTATAAAAACTGTGGAGATGTAATTTCTGGGCTGTACACATATCGCCCTGCCTGTGTGTGTAAGCCCTGGTGCCAGTCTCTCTCTCTCTCTCTCTCTCTCTCTCTCTCTCTCTCTCTCTCTCTCTTTCTCTCTCTCTCTTTCTCTCTCTCTCTCTCTCTAATAAAGCCTCTCAGTTATTAATTTTAACTTTTGGTCTATGGTGAATCATTGGATGACTCCCCTCAAACCCATATTCTGGGGGTTCCCCCAAATGAGGCTGGACTATTTTCAAGGAGCCGAAAGAAAGGCTTCTCTCTATAGTCGGGGCCGAAGGAAAGGCTTTCCTATAGCTGGGCATCTGTGAGCTTTGACCAAGCTCGTAGTCTCTGCCTCATTAGGTGTATTTTCAGACCCCGCAACACAACCAAGAAATATCTAAATATCTGTGAATAATCTTAGACATACTTGCAAACATAAGTAAGTCTTTTCTTTAAAACATTTGGAAATAATACTGATGATGATTTGACACTACTGGAAAAATTTCAAAGCCAAATTTTCTTCCAAATCATTGAATTAAATTTATGTATGTCCACTAACTATATTGATGGGTAATTGATCCATCAACGCAGAAATTAACAGATAAACAACCACCTGCACCTGTGTCCTTTCCATTTTATTGTGGAAAATGCTCAAAAGAAATTCAGACTCAGTCTAGGGAATTTAGTCAACATGTTGCAGTCTCTATTTATATTAGCTGTGGGATTCACAGATCCATTTATTTGACAAGGTCAGGTTCTGAAAAGGGTTTGTGGGAGGTCTACTCTACTTTCAAGCTGCTGTATGTCAGCCAACAGAGATTTCCTCCCTCTGTGCTGCTCCATATCCTAATCCTACACTTTCAGGAATTTATCTCATCCAAGGCCACACCAGGGGTTATGTTGACAAGGGAACCCTGCTGCCCCTGGAGATGAGGGGATCCAAATCAATCACTAGAATCAGACACACTGCCAAACGCAGGATGCAGATTTCACCTCAGGGGTGGAATATGTTTTTTTTTTCCTTTCTTGGAAAAGGACATTATGTCTTATTGTAATGAATTTCAGAGACTTATGTTTGCTTCATCATTCAGCATGCAGACTGCCTTTATTATTTATAATGTGAAACAAATTGATGTTATGCAATACTATCACAAAATGCATTATCTATCTATCTATATTTAAAAAAGAAATATATTTTGTTCTTGGAATAAATTTTCCCCACAATGACTCCATTTTTCCTTTTTTTGCAATAATTTCTGTTTAAATAAAAATAGAGTTTGGAATATAGGTCAATTACGAGAGTGTTCGCCCAGCATGCACCAAGTACAGGGTTAGATGACTATAAACCTGTATGAAGTTCATGACTGTAATTATTTCACAAGGGCAGGGCCTCCAAGAGAATCATACACTCAAGATCATCCCTAGCTACAAAGGGGCTAGAGGCTAGTCAGGGATAAATAAGTCCTGGTCTCAATAAAGAATAAATAGGGCTTGGAAGATATAGTACAATGGTAGAGCATTTAGCTAGAATGCTTAGAATCCTGGTTTGAATTCTGGTAACAAAAATATTGAGAAACTCTATACAGTTAAAATTCATAAGATTGGTCTTCCTTGCCCCTCATGTGACTTCATGTCTGGAATCCTTGAGTTCCTTTCATTTCCTTTGCCCTTCATGGATTCTAGGCCTGGAGTCTGAGTTCTTGGTGGCTCTCCTGCCCCTTACAGATTTGTGTCCATGAATGCCATATTTTCTCTCCTCTAATAAACTGTGCCTTAATCCTGTAAACATTCATAAAATTCACTTAAACTTGTTTGAAATTTTCCCTTATTTCAACAAATATATGTAAGGAAAACGGATAGCTATCTAGAGATGTCTTGAATTGCATAAGAAAACAAAATATTTTATCAATTGCAGTAAGTGGTTAGATTGAAAACTCAACCAACTAAGCTGTTTATTGAGGCATAGACAGTGGTAAGAAATTCTTTACTCATTGGTCACTGCATTGTGAATAATCCCAGTCAAGGAGACTGATAAAATTAGTTACAAGTGTACTAATGAATGAATACTGTGGGAAGGAGGGGTCAATAATTTTATATGCCTGACAAACGATTAACACCCAGAATATATAAGGATCTCAGAACCCTAAAGTAAAACATGATAAAGTAACTTGAAAATGAGAGATAGGCTTAAAAAGACATTTTTTCAAGAAAAAGACATGAAAGTGGACAAAAAGAAAAAGCAAAAATATTTATACCACTCATTAAGGAAATGCAAATCTGTATGTGTGGGATAGCACTATGTGTGACCATGGAGGCCCAAGGATAACTGCAGGAATCATCATGGATTTGCTTTGCTCTGGAGATTCACAGGCTCTTTCTTCCAGGACTGTACTGTCATTCTGGCCTGGCAAAAATGGATCCGGTATCTGAACTCAGGAACTTCTACATGTGAGGCAGAGGCTTAATCTCTGAGTCTTCTATCCAGCTTAAATTTTAAGGTTTCTCTCTATCACAATGGTAACTTCAGAGAAATAGATATGCTTAATTCAATTTAAATACTATACATATATATATATATATATATATATATAAAACATCATGTGTTACTCCATTAATAGATACATTTTCATATCCTTATGTAAAATAAATCTAAAGTTTGGAACACCTGTCAAAATTTTAAATGGAAATGATAAATACAGGCTTCTAAGAAGAATAAATGAAACAGGAAAGGAAGTAGCTAAAACTTGTGCTAATTTTATTGGGCAAATGGAGTATGGCAGAACCTTTCCAAAACCTGGTGAAAGCCTTCTTGCAGGAGAAGAAAACAGATTCAAAGGACAGGAATCATGTGGCTAATGGTGATTATTGAGGTATCTGTAGCCATTAGGCTCATTCTTCTACATCCTATGGTTTCCCTGGCATTGTCCTTGGGTGGGTTCATTGCTCATGCCTCCCTGAAATGTAAATCCAGTCCCAACTGTCCTTCTTAGCCTGCTCAAGTTTCCATAACAGAAAAACACAGATTTTGGCATTTCTGAAATAGCAAGATAAGCTCCAAATGCAACAGAGCAGCTTACTAGTGAAGCCCCTCTTCCTGCTGGGCAGTTAGATGCGGTCTTGCTTTATGCTCACACACATCTTTCTCTGGGTGCACCCAGCCCTAACATGGAGTACAGTCCTGCGTCTTGGACTCACTCTTTTGAACTCACTAAAAGAGGCTATTCCCTCGAAATTCTACACTGTTGCCAGAGAATCAAAATAAGCATTAAGTTTACTGATAACTAGAATTAAAACACACAGCAATATCTTTGCCAGTTTAGTCTTTGTTGGGCATGAGGGTGAATGCTCTGAAATCAGACAATCTAAAAATCCTTCACCTGTTTCTTATAACAGTGAGATTTCCACGAGTGAGTGTAAACAAAGAAACAGCTAACTTAGGTTCACACAAATTAGTCAAGGAGAGGGCTAGAGAGATGTCACAATGAGTAGAGTACTTATGGGGCAAGTGGGAGGACATTAGCTCAAATCCCCTCAATCCACATAAATCTGAGCATGGTACAGTACTTTTGTTAACCCTGTGTTCCTACTTGATGCAGAAATACATACAAGTGGAAATAATTGAGCTTTATGACTTATGTCTTTTCAATCATTTCCTTTCAATATTACCGAAGAAGAAAAACTTATTTGCAAGCTCACTGTCCAGCAAACTTGATGCATGCAACAGAGAACTAAACACTTGAGAGGCGGCAGCCTACAAGGCAGGATGTCCTTGGATCCCCCAATTCCCCAGTCCACATGCTAGTTAAAGAAGAAATATTTGGAACTTAGGCCTTTGAAAGAAAAAAGAGTGAAAATAAAATAGCTTACAAATAAAATTAGGTTTACTGATAACTAGAATTAAAACGTAAATCATACACACACACACACACATATATATGGAGAGAGAGAGAGAGACAGAGAGAGAGAGAGAGAGAGAGAGAGAAATTGGTACAGTGTTTCATATAGCTATTAACCAGAATGAAAGTATTTCTAATGAGTTTCAGTTAAAACTTTACCTCTTTGTCATTTATTTTTTTCTGATCTTGTCAGTCAGTCTAAGACAATGGAATAACAAGCATACCCTTAAAATAGTCTGAAGTGCAGAAGAAAATATGTCTATTTGTTTGTGTCCTTTGTACATGTTGAGCCCCTTTAACATGGGGCAGCAACAATAATGATTGTTCTGTATTTTTCAAATTGGTGAGATTAGAAATACATATAGATGGAAATAATTGAGCTTTATGACTAATGACTTTTCAATCATTTCCTTTCAATAGTACTAAAGAAGAAAAACTTATTTGAGAAAAAGAAAACAAATGTGAGAAATGTCAGGCTGCCAAATGTATGTGAAATAGAAAAATAATTGTTCAAATATCTGAAAGTAATAGGAAACACAGTACAACTCAAGATATTAAAACCAGTTTTCCCAAGCACAATTGAAAAAGTTGTATCCATTTCAAATATTATGTGAAAAAAGGAAATCTGTCATGTAATTGTCTTATTCTTCTAAAGAAATGAACTTTTTAAAGATTCAAAATATGCTGAAATTAATCGAAACTATTCTTTGGATTTTAAGTTAACTCCCAATCATACAATAGGGGCACTTATTTCTTTGTCAGCTGGAATTGATGAGGCTTGTTAGATGTTAATTTTAGGGTGTCACTAGCAACCATTTTGGGAGTAAAGATTGATTTGAATAACAGTGAGTTCTCCTTCTGGTAAAGCAGAAATACAATTAGAGGAAGAAGATCATAATTTATCTCAGATTTATGTAAAAATATTACTGAAAAGGATAAGAGCAACTAAATATATGTGAAGAATTTTAAGTCTTCTGTCAGGGGTAAATAAGAATATGTGTCAAATTATTCTTTTTATATTAGCTAGTCTTTGAAATGTGAGCATGAATTCTTTCCTATATACACTTAGATTCCAGTGTTGCATCTGGAGTGGGTTAAGACAAGACACGAGAACATATTGTTTGGACATACAGCACTTAAAATTTAAATCATTGAAAAAATGTCACCATTTTTTAGAAGCATCAATATTGCCATTATCTATCTGATAAAAAATTTAGGCAGGTAATAATAGCTGCTTTTCAAAGTGAAAATCGTCATCTTTAGAGCTTTGTGAACTTTAAAAATTGCATAAATATATTCCTTTGCCTTGTGATGTGAGTAATATAGGGTATGAAATAAGAACTTTCTTTTTAGTACTCTGTAATTCAGATTAGAATATTTATCAAAAAATTGTTTTATGCTTTATACTAGAGCATTTGTCATTTAATTATATTTAAATGCTCAAGGCTTATTCATCTCACAATATTTTCTTTTAAACTATAGTCCTTCCATTGGAAGCTAAATGATCAAATTTTGTACAACAATTTACCTATTCTGATAATGGGAGGACATCTATGAACACATCCAGTGGATTTTTACATACATCTTCATCTGTGATGCATAGGAAAAAATTTACTTTTCACTCTTGTTTTGCTTATTAGAATCTATGAATTAAGCTCAGAAAAGTTAGATAGGTACAGGGAAAACTATGCAAATTCCATTCGTATTATATACTTTACATGTATGAAGCCTTCATGCACCAAAAAAAACTTTAAAAAGTGTCTAAATGCATAAGCATGTAAACCATTTAAACCAAGAGTGATGCATTGTGGGAAATGACTAGAAAAAGTGAAGGATTGGGGCATCTGAGGAAAATAAATTATGGGTAGGTGACTAGAAACATATAAAAAATGTATGATAATAAGTTTTTTTGGTGTTTATGGCTTCTTTGTGTTCTGCTCCAGCTCAGCATCATACCATTTCTGATGATAAAGGACTGTTCTCTGTCTGGTATTGGAGAGGGGGCACCCCCACAAGAGAAATTTGAGAACTCCATTTAGGTAAATAAAGTCAAGTGTATGCCATTTTCATATGTCAGGATTTGGGATTGCCTTCAGAACCAAATATAATTATGTCTAAGTAATAACTTCTCACGTTCTTATCGCCTTTTAATTCATATCATTTATTAGGATGAACGTGTGCATGAATGAATAAAGGTTCTGCTTGCTGCTCAATATCTTAACCATATATTTAAAAGCACTTAAAAGTTTTAAAATAATTTAAAAACTAGGCATTAACAGACTTTCAATTCTGAATGACTGAAGCAACATAAACCTTTTCTTTGTATAAAGTTGCCTTCAATTTAAGAAATGCTAATGTTTCTGTTTTTGAACTATGCCATATTTAGTCTTTTAGTTTTAATTTTAATTTCCTAAATACTATTGTTTCACTAAAAAATACAAATGTCTATAGGGTGTCTAGAGTGTGGACATAGAATACCATTTTCCTCAGATTAAAAAATTCATTTAAATAACTTAAAATAAGTGGTCAATAGTTTCCTCATTTGTAAAATGTAATTTATACAGCAATTAGTATATCTTAATAGCAACAAATTAAAAGCTTTGTATCTTAGAAAGTCTTTAAATCTAGTAGGTGAGTGTTAAAGAATGGTCTATTCATTTGACATATTTAAATGAGTTCAACTAATCTGCTAAATGGAATTTTTTTCATTCTGAGATTAAAATATTTCTGTTCAAAATACTAAGAAGCTTCAAATGTCTGTACAATCATATTTAAGTTAGATATTTAGATACCTTGAAATTCTGTATTGATTATGATCTAGTCTATGTTCTTATATCATACAGTTCTTTGCTTCACAAATATTAAGTCATGTACAAGCATATGTGTAAACCTATATCAGTGCATGTGCATGCGTGTGCATATGTTCAATGTTGTGGAGAACTGGCAATGAATCTAAAGAGAAGAAACACGAATCAATCTCCAGTGATATATGAAGCTACAATAAAATATCTGAATTAATATAAATCTTCTAATCTTTGATCATACTTGAAGGAGAAGAAATATATATATGCATTATGTAAATTAACAGGACAGTATTCTAAATGTTTTAAAATATCCATAACAGTATAATATAACTTTCTATGAAGTAGATAAGTATTTTAGAACAAGAACATTAATCTTGATTTTTTTTCAGTGGTGGATTCATGGCAGCTAATGCAAAACAAAAAGTGCTATCAACAGATGAAAAACATTTCATGTGTACAAAACATTTTTGAGCAACAATGCACTTCAAACATTTAGAGTGTAGCTGAATTTAATGCTAATTTGAATTAAGTAAGTTTGGTTCATATGTATCCTTACTATATTTTCATGAATGTTTTAACTTTTCATTGAAATATTATTCCTTCAAGAAGTAATTTGTTAATTGTAGTGCATTCTCAGATATATTTGTATATTTTGATTATATTTAATAATTCATTTAATATCTAAATACTTGGATTTTGTTTATATATTTTCATGTTCATTTCTTCTGAAATAGACTTTTGGTTTCTAATTTCTATCGTTTTCTAAACAAAATATAATTTCTGCATTCTTTCTCCAAAGGATTGAAGTGCCATCTTGTGCATGAAACAGATGGCCATATGGGTGAATGTAATATTAGAAACTCAGTTCCAGTATTCTGTATGCCCATTCATAAACCATTATACGTTTGTATAAGCTCTTCATAGCTTGGATATATACTCTGAAGCTTTGCTTCTCTTTGACAGGATCTTGACAGTTCTTATTTTCTCATATGGAATCTAGATCTATCCTTCAACTTCTCGATATATATGTATAAATTAATGTCTTCCCAATATCAGAAGTTTGCTTAGAGATCTTGAACTTCTTTGTTTAATTGATAGATAATGTCTTTGTTTGCTGCTAATTGTGCTTTCATAAATTATTTTATCTCTCTAAAGGATGACTTGTGTTCACAGTTGATTATTTTAGATTAACGTTATATCTTTTCACTTTCTAACTCTGCTTATTACTTCACCTTCTCTACCCCAGACTCTGACAACAGCACCATTTCTATTTGGCTTCTGGGAATTTAATAATTTTGAAATTTCACCTTTAAATTAGATCCTATAGCATGTTTCTCATTAATTTCATTTAGCACAATGTCTTCTAGATTCATCCATATTCTGGCAAATAATCAAACTTACTACTTTATGGACAAATAATTTTTCATTTCACAATACATATCATGTTTCCCTTCTCCATTCAATTATCAATAATTATGTATCTTACTTATATATTTTGGTATTATTAATAATGATGCAGTCAATCTGAAGATGTAGATCTTGGTTAAGTTCCAATGTAATTTCACTAGCATGTGTACTCAGAAGTATATGTGCTTGAACCTATGATAGCTCCATTTTTTATTTTTGAAGCTACTAAACACAGATTTTCATAGTAATTGTACAAACTGAATTTCTATATACAGTGTTCTCCAGTTCAACTTTCTCTATCTATACCTTTACCAAAACTTGCTATCAGTTGTCTGTTAAAGAAATCTTCCTAAGAGGTATGAAGTGAAAGATCACTGTGCCTTCAAAAGGTGCTAACTGAGCACCTTTTAATAAAGTTATAGGCATTTATGTTTGAACTTTGAGCAAGTTTGTTCAGATCTCTTGGTTGTTATAATTTGAGATCTTCATTTTGTTTTTGAGTTGTCTGAGTCCATTGTGGTGTTCAGGAATTTGTTTCTTACCAAGTATGTGATTCACAACCATTTTTCTCTTTCTGTAACAAAGTTGATTGCCATTGTTGCTTTCTTTGCTATCCTATGAGTCTCATTTATTTTTACTATTCTTTCTAGTATTTTCGTTGTCAATCTACAAAAGGAATCACTGCCAAGACTGATGTCAATGAACTTTTCTTTTGTGTTTCTGCTTAGAGTTTTCTAGATTCCAGACTTTAGACTAACATTTATGTTTCTTTTCTTATTTAAGCTACATTTTGTGTATTGTATAAAATGAGGATCAGATTTCTTATTTCGCATGTGAATATTTAGTGTTGAAGGTATCTTTCCTCCAACTTTTGTATAGTTCCATAGACCCTTTCTGAGAGATAAATAACATATGACCACAGAAGTAACTCTAGCTTTCTATTTCATTCCATTAAACCTACAGTGCATTTTTTTTTCATGCCAGTTACATACGATTTTGCTCATTTCGGTAGAATGAGACACTATTTTTTTTAATCTTTCTCAGAGTTGCTTTGGCTGTTCAGGAACACATGTAGTTCTCTATAAACTTTAAGTGTTTTGCCTTTTCAATGATAATATGTGTGGAATTTGGATGAGATTAAAATACCAAATGAAGACATTAAAAATATTCCAGTGAAATTCTAGAAATAGTGGATCATTGAGGGATATAGACACCTCTGCATAACACAATTAAACTCATTGATCATGATTTATTAATTTTATTTTATAACTTTTATTAATTCGTTCAAGCAAAATGGCAAAAATAGTCCAAGGGAAACCCTAAATGAGTTTCTTTCAGAATTGCTCAGGGAGAGTGAGCACAGAGACTAAGGAATGGAGTATGTGTTAGAATTTTTCCCATCTCTAGAGAATTTCACCTAGAGCTAAACTGTTAGGGTTGACACTTGGAGAGAGACAATTCCTCCAAGGAACTCAGAGAATAATAAACACATTGCTTCCCTGAGGTGGGAGGAAGCAAGCAATAAGTGGCAGAAAAAGATCCTCAGGCTATGGGCATGTGAATATGTCTTTAAATGGAAAAGAATAAAACTGATTTGTCCCAAGATACACAGGATAAATGTTTAAAAACATGCCAATGTCTCTTTGCAATGTTTATGTTCAGTTAACTTCTTTAAAAACAGTTTCATAGAATTCCAATTGCACATGCAATTTTGGACTGATATCCTTTGCACTGTAGCTGGGTACAGAGATGCTCTCCACTATCCCTAAGATCTTGTTTTCCCATGTTTGATGCTAGGAAATGCAGATGTTTACCTCTATTACTGAACAAGTGAAATAACTAAGTCTTCTTAGTTGCTTCTATGTGTTCTTCAATGATCATTTTCTATTAGCCACAGTTCTACCTTAGGAGACAACACAATTTTTTCATGACAGGTCTCCAAGTGTGTGAGTTCATTCTTTGCAGTTATTCTCTTTATCAGTAAGAATTTTTCACAGTTCATTAACTATTTATGTGACATGGTTTTAGGGACCCTCATCATTTTAATTGCCTTCCTCCTGGAAGCCTTCGGCTGTCAGTATGTCTACAATATTTCAGGTGCATTTTTAATGAAAATTCATCAAATAATGTGATTACATTGTTGAATAAAGAAGAAACCAGTATGTAAATGAAAAAGAAAAAGCACCTCACATCTGGACTGATCCAATGCAAAATATAAATGTTTTGCTTACATGTGACTAGAAATCCTCCTTTGTTTATTTGAAGCCAAGACTCATGCTACCTCTGACTCAGGCTGATTTATTTTTACAATCTTCAGCAGTCTCCTGTCAATATTGAAGAGTCTACTGTGTTAAAATTCATCCCAATGCCTTTTATATGAATGACTGCAATCTGGGAACCACTCTATTTATCACTGTAAAAATCCTTTTTAAAAAATCTAAATTTAAACTTAATAATACCTCATTTCAGTTCTGTGCTGTTAGGTTTAGCTTAGTATCCTAGGGAAATAATTCTGAATATTGAATTATTTAATTATTTTCATATTTTATCACACATATTTTTGGGTCTTCTCAATAATCCATTTAAAATGTTAACCATAATAGTCTCATCTATATCAATGCAAAAATCCATAGGACATAGTACTGTCCCATTAGTCATAATTTGAGATTGTGGTGTGGATAATTAGACTTCCATAATTGTATCATTACTTAATAAAGATCTTCCAATTTTATCTGTAAGATTATAATTAGCTGCTGTGTAAAAACCTCCCTGAGATCAATATTATCTAGGGCAGTCACCTGCTTAATCAACTAACCAATCAATTGTATACTCAAAATATTTACTAACACTTTCACAGCTATTTTTGGCTAATAATATTATTTTATTGTGCATATTCAAAGTTTTTTCATTTCTCAACTAATTCCCATTGCATTATTTCTACAAGACTTTCATTTTTGCAAGTGTAAATATAGTACCATTTATTAATCTATTAGAAGAGTGTGTTTGCTTTTGTAATGTTGCCTAAAGGCCATGGCATTTCTTACAGCATTATTTAATAAGGCCTAGTATCCTTAATTCATTTGAAGATATTTAAGCTGATATTAGCAACTCCATATGTCATTCTATTATAAACATCTTTTCTTGGCTTAAAAGGAAAAAATGAACAAAATAGAATACAGACGAGATTGATTTGTCTGTATATAAACTCTCTAGAATAATTGTTTTCTGAGGAAAGACTTGAGGAATCTTACCTAGGAAGAAAGAAAAAAATAATCTAAACTATTTTCTAAGCATTCTAAAGAAGAATGACTCAAGAAATAGAAATCAGTCACACACTATGGTTTGAGAATCAGATTTTTTTCATATATTTCTCCAACCAGTGATTTCCCTCTACTTCACTAAACATATAGAATGTTCCCAAAACATTCTCTTTGTCCAGTCACAGTTTCAACAATCTTCAAATTTACATTCATCAATGTATAGTGATAAATAAGGGATTTTATGTTTTTTAAGGAGACTGAACTTTTCATTAACCTTAGCATCTGACAAGAATGTAAAGGTTGATAAAAATTATCTGTGCACTGAGGAATAATTTTCCAGTACAGGCTACAAAAGAACGAATGCAGAATCCAAATACTTTCCTAATTGCCTGAAGTCAAATTTTAGTCCTCTTTTACGTTGTTTTCTGTTTGGTTTATTTGCTAGACTGAAACTGACTTTGTTATACTGGGCTGCACAAGATTTTTGCCGTGTAAGTATAAAGTGCATTTTGAGGACATTTTTTCCCATACCCTGATGCCCTCTGCTTTCAAACGCATCTCCTCTTCTTTGTTCCCCGAGATAGTTTTGCTTCTAAGCCCATGTCGGTTCATATGCACAGAACAGACTACACCAGAACCCACATCTTCCTATGTCTCCCTTCACAGCATAGGGATAATAGACACATGCCCCCATACCCAGCAAGTTTCTGATGTATTCAAAGAGGGAAGTGAATTTGTTTTGGGGTCTTGTTCTTCTAAAGCTAGTGTACTAGCAGCTCCCTATTGGTTAATATACTACAGAGAAGAGGCAAGTTCTGAGCGCAATTCTGATTAGAATTGTACAGTTACTATTTATTATTTTCCTGCTGTGATTAGGTAATTAGTAAGGTACTTGGTGTTTAGGTGAATTTTCATTAGGAAAGCAGTAGAATTAAATTGAAATAGCAGAAGTGCCACTTATTTCTTCTCCTCTTAAATGTGTTGATTTTTTCATACCGGCCTTCAAGGAGAAGCTCAGCATGTGTTCACACATAATGTCACCTTCATTCCTTATAATTAACTCTAAATATATATTGAAATCAAAGCTACCTATCTACTTGAAGTGTATTTCTAACAATTACAAATGAGGCTGATCAATTTTAATACAACTCTACAGGACACCCATCCCAGTTCCTTAATTTGATGTATACTGATAAGTAAACAACCCAGGGGAAACAAAGCACAAATTTATTTCACATTCCCTGTTAGTATTTTGTCTGTTTATGTGATACAAACATGCTTTTGTCTTGATGGTAATTTTGTCAATTAGGCGATTTCTGTGTTAAATACCTCTAATAATGCTATGGAAAGAGAAGATGGAAAAGAGATTATTGTTTCTGTTTAAAATCTGTTCAAAGAATTTTATAGTTTGACGAAAATTTGCTTTCAGAGAAATAAGGAATGGAAAACAAATGCATGGGTAAGGCATATCAGGGGAGAAGGCCTTAGCAAGGATGTTGCTGCACAGAAGGCTCAGAGTAAATTTATGAGAAAAACTCAGTTAGCCAGCGTTCTGTAAATGACTATCAGTGATGATTAAAAGCACCAGAAAGTAACTTCAGTAAGTTCTTCAGATAGAATGAAAAAGTACTTCATATATTAGAATATGGGTGATCCTTTGAGGAGAAAACTTTTCAAACAGATTTGGAAGTGAGTCAAAAACAATGTCCAAGTCAGGAAGATGGCTAGAAAGATGAAAGTTAGTCCAGAAGTTTGACCTAGGTCACAGAGGCAGAATCAGTAACATTGCTTCTGTTATTATGGTATAGTCAAACCCTGACCTCTTTCTGAATGATAATGGATTTTCCTAATGTGTTTCTAGATTTCATGTTTGAGTATAATTCTAGGTCATTGAAGGTGAGAGAAGCACAGTTTGTTCTTTTTGCTTTCTTTAAGTTATCTGCACTATGATTTGATAATGAAATGAATGTGAACAAGCATATCAGACTATCAAATAAATTTGAAAAACTTATAGACTAAAAACTAGAGTAACATTTTTTATATATTTATTTTTTTTAATTATAAATTCATAGAAAAAATTTCCACTCATACAAACTTAACAGGTACACCGGTCCCCCCTCCCTCCAACCCCCTATACCCCTGTGCCCCCATTCCCTCCACCTTTCCTCCCCATCCCCCAGTGCCTCCCTCTCCCATCCCCTGAGCATCCTTTAAAGTGCATGCCAAACTCTCCTTTGGGTCCTCCTCTCCTCTGAGATGCAAGGACCTAGTGGCATTTCCCAGAACCCTTTCCTGTGTTCCTGTTAAGCATAGGAACACTACTGTGGCTGTCAATCTCTTGCCTCCCAGGATCCTAGTGCCTTTAGCAAATGCTAGACTTTGTGAGGTCAATAGTGTGTTGGACATTGCACAGGACATGTAAAGTCCAAATATGATTTCTTTGGCACTAACTTGTGTAGAGTATATTGCATATCATTGCTCCTCCCATCCTTGTGCTCTCACAATCTTACCGCAAATTTCCCTGAGCTTCAGGATGGAAGAGATTAGGCTGGCCTAGTTCCACGTGATTGATATAGAGTCTCTGATGTTCTGGATTATGGTTTGTTGATTTTTTTTTCAGTTTTGCTGCTCTTGCAATGCCCTTGGCTCCACCCTGATGAGTATTGAATGTCACCCCCTGGCCAGAGATGAACACCTGTTAAATTAGAGTCTTGTTATAACAGTATATTCAAAGGTAGATGGAATGAAAGTAGGAAACTGCAGTGAGGGAGGGGTCAATAACCCATCTGCGAAATGGTTACTTTCTATCTGCCAGACTATACGCCCTCCCCTTCTGGTAAGATCATATCCCATCATTTGTAAATGAACAGGAAGTTAAGTCTGTGAACTTAACCAGATGTCTCATTACTTACTTGCAGTCCTCGATGGTGGCATATTTTCTCTGCTGTAACATGGTCCCCACTCTCCTTGTTACTCCTTCCCCATCCTTCCTGCTCATAATCTTAGCAATTACTGTATTTATTACAGAGATCTTTGAGTGCCTCTAAGTGGGTTTCGTACTAGGAGCCACCTATTAGGAAGTACATACAGCGCTTAATTTTCTGGGTCTGGGATACTTCACTCAATATAATTGTTTCTAATTCCATCCATTTCCTGAGAAATTCCATTAAGTCATCATTTTTGATGGCTGATTAGTACTCCATTGTATAGATGTACCACAGTTTCCTTATCCACTCGTCAACTGTTGGACATTTGGGTTGATTCCATGACTTTGCTATTGTAAACTGCTGCTATGAACATGGTGGTGCTTGTGCTATCGAGGTGAATTTTTCCTGTATGGGGGTTATTCCCAAACGTGGAATCGCAGAATCATATGGCATTTCAATCTTTAATTTCTTTAAGAATCTCCAAATGGCTCGCCAGAGTGGTTGTATGAGCCTGCATTCCCACCAGCAATGTAGCAGAGTTCCCCTCTCTCCACATCCTCTCCAGCACTTGTTGTTGTTTGTATTGTGGATTTTTGCCATCCTGACCGGGGTGAGATGATATCTCAGGGAAATTTTGATTTGCATTTCCCTGATGGCTAAGGATGTGGAGCATTTTTTAAAGATATTTGTTAGACATTTTAATTTCATGCGTGGTAAAGTTTCTTTTAATTTCCAGGGCCCATTTTTTAATTGGGCCATTTGTTTCCTTAGTGTTTAGTTTTCTTAGTTCTTTGTGCACTCTGGATAATAGAGCTCTATCAGATATGTGGTTAGTGAAGATTTTCTCCCATTCTGTGGGTTGCCTTTGAGCTCATGTGACAATCTCTTTATCTGAACAGAAGCTCTTTAATTTCACAAGATTCCAACTGTTGAGAGTTGGTAGCAGTGACTGGGCTATTGGATGTCTGTTTAGGAACTGTTGGCTTAGCCCAATCAGCTTGAGGGAGTTCCCTACCCTTTCACATATGGTTTTTATAGTCTCTGGCCTTATATCAAGGTCCTTGATCCATTTGGAAATAAGGATTGTACATGGTGACAAGTATGGGCCCAGTTTTAATCTTCTGCATGTGGAGATCCAGTTTTGCCAGCACAATTTGTTGAAGATATTGTTCTTTTTCAATTGGATTTTTTGGGCCCCTTTGTCAAATATCAAATGGCTGTAATTTTGTGAGCTTATATCTGGATTTTCAACCCTTATCCATTGATCTGTGTGATTATTTTGGAGCCAATACCAGGCTGTTTTTATAACTATGGATTTGTAGTATAGACTAAGGTTTGGTATGGTGATACCTCCAGCCGTGTTTTTGTTACTCAGGATTGTCTTTGCTATCCTAGCTCTTTTGTACTTCCATATGAATTTTGAGATTGTTTGGTCAACTTCTTTAAAGAATTGCTTTGGGATTTCAATTGGTATAGCATTGAATTTGTATATTGCCTTTGATAGGATGGTCATTTTTATGATGTTGATTCTGCCAATCCACCTTCTGGTGTCTTCTGCAATTTCTTTCTTTAGGGTTTTAAAGTTTTCATTGTAAAGGTCTTTTACCTCCTTGGCTAGGTTTATACCAAGGTATTTCATTTTTTTAGGGGCTATAGTAAATGGGATTGTTTCTCTCAGGGCTTTTTCATTTATTTCATTCTGGGCATATAAGAAGGCCACTGATTTTTGTACATTTATTTTGTATCCTCCCACCCAGCTGAACTTCTATATTAGTTCCAGGAGCTTCCTGGTGGAGTTTTTGACATCACTCAGGTATAGGATCATGTCAAGAGATAACTTGACTTCTTCCTTGCTGATTTGAATCCCTTTTATTTCCCTTTCTTGTCTTATGGCTTCAGCTAAGACTTCAAGTACAATATTGAATAGAAGTGGTGAGAGTGGACAGTCATGTCTAGTTCCTGATCGAAGTGGGAATGCTTCCAGTTTTTACCCATTGAGTATAATCTTTGCTGTAGGCTTGTTGCATACAACTTTTATTATATTGATAAAGGTTCCTTCCATTCCAACCTTCTCTAGGGTTTTAATCATAAAAGACTGTTGGATCTTGTCAAAAGCTTTTTCTGCATCTATCGAGAGTATCATGTGGTCTTGGGGTTTGGGCTGGTTTATATGGTGAATTACATTTATTGATTTGCATATGTTGAACCAACCTTGTGTGCCTGGGATAAAGTGTACCTGATCCCCGCAGATGATCTTTTTGATATGTTTTTCAATCCGATTTGCTAAGACTTTAATGAGAATCTTTGCATCTGAGTTCATCAGAGAGATTGGCCTATAGTTTTCTTTTTTAAGTGTATCATTATTAGGTTTTGGGATTAAGACGATATTAGCTTCATAGGAGGAATTTGGTAGTGTTCCTTCCTTTGCTATTTGATGGAACAATTTAGGGAGTATTGGTGTTATTAGCTCCTTAAATGTCTGGTAGAACTCTGTGCTGAATCCATCTGGTCTAGGACATTTTTTTGATGGGAAGATTTGAGATTACTTCCTCAATTTCCTCATATGTTATAGGACTATTTAAATAATTCACAACTTCCTGATTCAATTTAGGTAAGTTGTGTTTACTAGGAATTCATCCATCTCTTTTGTGTTGTCAAATTTCACAGAGTACAAGTTTTTGAAATATGACATTATAATTCTCTGGATTTCGTGGGTATTAGTAGTGATAACTCCATTTCCATTTCTAATTTTGTTAACTTGGATTTTCTCTCTCTTGCTTTTGGTTAATTTGGCTAGGGGTGTATAAATCTTATTGATTTTTTCAAAAAACCAGCTTTTTGACTGGTTGATTTTCTGCATCATTTTCCTAATCTCGATTTCAGATATTTCTCCCCTTATTTTGCTAATCTCCTCCCTTCTACTGCTTTTGGGATCAGATTGCTCTAATGTCTCTAAAGCTTTTAGGTGTATTGTTAAGTTATTTATTTCTGATGTTTCCATTTTTTTGATGTAGGCATTAAGAGCTATTAACTTACCTCTTAGTACAGCTTTTATTGTGTCCCAGAGATTTTGGTAAGTTGTATTTTCATTATCGTTCACTTTCAGGAAATCTTGAATTTCCTTTTTAATTTCTTCTTGAATCCAATTCTCATTCAGCATCACAGTGTTGTTTCCAGGAGTTAGTGTATTTTCTGTTCCTTGTTGTGTTGTGGATGTCAAGCTTTAGGCCGTGGTGGTCTGATAAAGTGCAGGCTAGAATTTCAACTTTCCTCTATAGGTGGAGATTCATTTTGTGGCCCAATATGTGATCTATTTTGGAGAAAGTTCCGTGTGCTGCTGAGAAAAATGTGTATTCTTTGGTGCATGGATGAAAAGTTCGATAGAGATCTGTAAGGTTCATTTCACTAAGGGTTTGATTAAGCTCCAAAGTGTCTCTGTAAACTTTTTTACCTGTAGATCTAGCCCATATTGAGAGGGCGATATTGAAATCCCCAAGAATTATCGTTTTGGGATTGATTTCTCGCTATAGATGTTGTAGGGTTTGCTTAATGGGGAGGGCGTATTGGGTGCATATATGTTCAGTATTGTGAAGTTTTCCTGGTGAATTGTACCTGTGACTAAAATGTAGTATCCATCTGTGTCTCTTATGATTTTTTTTTTTGTTTTGAAGTCCACTTTGTCCTATAGCATAATGGCTACCTCTTCCTGTTTTCTGCTTTCATTAGCTTGTAGAATTGTTGACCAGCCTTTAATTTTTAGGATGTGCCTATCTTTCCTGCAGGCAGCAGATTGATGGATTGTGATTTTTAATCCAAGTTTGTAAGCTGTGTCTCTTGATCGGTGAGTTAATTCCATTAACATTTAGTGTTATAATGGAGAAACTATTCTTAATTCTGGACATTTATTATATTTAGTGGTTTTTGTAAGTATATTGCTTTGCTTTTAATGGTGTTATACTTCCCTTCTGTTCTCCCGGATATGCCTGTTTTTTTCTTCATGCTTGAGTATCATTTCTAGCATTTTTTTGAAGGCTGGTTTGGTGGACATGTATCCCTTCAAGTTGTCTCTGTGCTGGAAGATTTTTCTTTCTCCATTGATCATGATGGACAGTTTTGCCGTTTATATCAGCTTGGGTTGACATTTTTGCTCATTCAATACTTGAATTATTGCTTCTTGCTTTTATTGTTTCGACTGAGAAGTCATCTGTTATTTTAATAGGTTTACCTTTAAAAGTGACTTTTTTTCCCTTGAAGCTCTCAGCACCATTTCTTTTTCTTGAATGTGGAGTGTTTTAACTATTATTTGCCATGGCGAGTTTCTATTTTGGTCATATCTGTTTGGGGTGCAGAATGCCTCTTGTATATGGATGGACCTCTCTTTTTTTAGATGAGGAAAGTTTTCCTTGATGATCATTTGAAAAATTTCCTCATGTGTGGTATTTTGAGATTCTTGCTCTGGTATTCCATGAATACGCACGTTAGACTTCTTCAGGGTGTCTGGGACTCTTGAATGTTTCTCTCAAGTGTCTTTTTGGCTTTAACAACCTCTTCCATTGAGCTGGTTAATAATCCCACTTTGTCTTCAAGGTCTGAAATTCTGTTTTCTGCTTCATTAGTTCTGCTGATAAGACTCTCTGTTGAGTTCTGGGTTGAAGATAACTTGTCTTTTAGTTCAGTTTTGAAATCTGCTTGAGTCTGTTTTGGCTTCTCTATGCCTGTTTTTGTTTCTTGAACTGTTTTTTCTCAACTCCTCCAAGTGCCTGTTGTTTTCCTCTTCAAAGGGATTGATGTGGTTATTTAATTCCTCCCGGATTTCCTCTTTCATAGTATATAACATGGTAATGATCATGTTTTGAAAGTCGTTTTCCTGGGTCAGGCTTTCTTGGCCATTTTCTGTGGTTTGTTCTGGTTGGAGTCTATCATTCTGGGGTTAATTCCTTCAGTGGGAGATTTGTTTACTTGGGCGTTGTTTCTCATGGATTTGCACTTTGACTTGGGCATCTCATTTTAACTCTTAAGACCTTCTTTCAATTTCTGTGGGTTTTTCACTGAACTGAATTATTTGGCCTGGGGTTCTGGGGTTGGGCGGGGGCGGCGCTTACCTAGGTTTTGATGTGTCCTGGCTGGACTGGGCATGTCCCCGGCGGAGGTGTGGGGAAAAGGAGGATGTGGGGGTGGCAGGGCACTATTTAAACTGGGGGAGCTGAGGCGTGGTGGGGAGGGGGGGTGGGAGAGGGGGTGGGAAGGCGGGGGGGGGGGTGTCCTCCTCGTCCTGGCACAGCTCCTGCTCCAGCTGGCTGGTGGGAGGAGCTGGGTCCCTTGGGCTGCCTGGGGTTCTGGGGGTGGGTGGGAGCAGAGCTTACCTGGGTTGAGGTGAGTCCCATCTGGACTATGTGTGTCCCAGGGACGGTGGAGTGGGGAAAGGGGAGAGTAACATTTTTAAGTTGGGTGTATTTTAAAATCGACCTGTTTTACTATGGAAGCAGAATGTTTAACATTAATCTCATCATTGCCATTTTCAATAGCACAGATATTGGTACTGGAGATACTTATACAATTTTACCACTTACCACTATTGACCAGAGATTAGACATATTCTAGCTCTATCTTTAATTTTATAAATCTCATACAATAAAATCTAGAAAAAGTTTAAAAATTTTTCCCAAAGTATTGTAACATAAATTTTACAACATATTAGATACATTTATCAAGTGGAGGTTATTACAAATGAAGGAAATTCTCTGCAAATGTAAAACAATTTCAGTGCATTATTTATGCTGCATCAGAAAGCAAAAAAACAAAAAACAAAAAAAACAAAACAAAACAAGAGGACTGGCAGCCACAGTTTTGTTTTTAGTTTGTAAACTATTTTTAGAGAAGCATCACATGCCCAATGACTATAAGAAAATAGTCAAGGTGCTCTGGGTTAATTCATCTTATATATGATATACTCACTTCTCAAGCAAGGGTAGTATATATTGACTGAAACCCAAATGTTGTAGCTTCAATCATCAACAAATATATTTAATATCTTCTCAAGTGTGGGTAGTGGATGTTGGTTCAATCTGAACATTGCACTACTATGAAGTTTCACTCTGATTGAACCTGAAATTGCATTGAATAAGTTTGTTCACAATTAGACCTGCTTGCATTTCTCCAAAGAGGCATATGATTCAAAATATTTTTTTACTTTATAATAATTTTAATTGTTTGAGTCAGAAAATTCCATGCTATAAAAACAAAGGATGTACATGCTTTATATCATAGGAAGTTAGGAACAGTATAAGTACCATCCTTTATTTCATGTGCATTTGCTACACATCACAAGAAAATGGCTGAAGAATACAAAGATACTTGCTGAAAAGTCTAGATTAATCATAGATGATACCGGATAGCATTTGCTGGATTAATATATCCATGGTGTCCATTGAAAAGTACAGCTAACATGGCATTTAATTTGGAGACATAGACTATGGAAGCAGAATGTTTAACATTAATCTCATTCCGTCTAGAAGAAAGCTCCTTAAATTCTCTGTGCCTCACAGAATTGAAAATCTTGGCAATAATATAATTTTCACTTCTTTATCAATCATTTTAGAGATTACACAAAGTTCTTCACAGCACTTTTAAGAATACTAATGGACACAAAAAATGTCACAGATTTTCGTTACTTGACTTCCATCACAGTAATAGCGTGCAAAAGAAAGTCTAAGTAGAAAACCTAATTCCACTGACACTGCATTGACAGTGGGGTTTTCGTTTTATCTGCTAAAATTCTATTCTCCTAATATGACTATGCTCACAAATATATTACACTTCTCCAAGTAAAACAAAACAGGGAAAATCCATAGGTGATAATGTCATCCTTTAACTTGCCCATTGACATAGAAAAAAATATGTTATCATCAGTTGTGTCGATAATATGTCTCTCCTTATACAAAAATGAAATATCGTACTAGTGAGCTAAACTGCCCTGATACCATTCTAAGGACCAGTAAAATAAGCACTATCTTTAAACAGAATGGTAAAGGATATAGAGCATCATCATTAATCTATCATTGTTCTCTGGCGATACAAATGGTGGACAAGACCTTCGATATTCTCAAGCAAAGTTGGGATTTTCTTCATTTATATTGATTCCATTTTCTCTTATTAACATCACAATTGTGTATCTTCAGAACAGCTATGCCAACAAGAAATCATGATGAGAAATGAGATGATAATAAACAAAATTGATGCTATAGAATTAAACAGCTATTTAAATTTGTAACCTGTAGGCTTAGAGGTAAATTTCTATGTCTTTAAGAAACAAGAGGAAAGTATCAATGATTTAAACAGTAAATTTAAACAGTAAATTAAAATTATGAGTATAAAATTAAATTGTATGTGCAATTTTTCTAAAAACTTGGTAATATGAACAATAAATATTCTCCATGCACTAAAAGAATTTACTATCTTTTACTTTGGAGAACTAAAAGGTTAGATGCCAATGATGGTTAACCTGAGTGATCAAATTAGGGCAATAGGTGATTAAAAGGAGTATGGTTGATGCTAATCTTAGCAACAAGAATGAAGATGCCAATTTTAAATAAAAGAAGTTCCTGAATTTTGAACATTTCAGAAATGTTAGCATTTTCATTCATAAGGACTTGCAGACAATGTTCACATTAAGTAAGAGATGAAAATGAGACTTTCAACTCAGTGGTACAAATGAATTTAAAATAAACTAATGTTCCAGAAAGGCAAAGAGAATCTCAGAATAGCTTGCTTTATAGGTTGGGAACTTTCAAGAATGGTGTATTAAATTGCTTCCTAGTGCTTCAGGACTAGGAAATTCACAATGCATTCAGCATTAAGTTCAATATTGTCACTATGCAAACTATGTGCAAACTAAGGTACGCATTTGCAAGGGAGATCTAGTGTTTGTACTTTATTGTCTTGTTAGTACTGTTAAAGTAAGCCACCCTCAATTAAAATAGCATTCTTCATTTGTATAGGTTATGACTTTTAGAGTGTTAGGGAAGGCACGGCCTCATAATGATTATGTTGATAAACAGTGTGAACAAAACAAATAAGTCAACTCACTAATCTGCAACTGTCTAAAGCACTGGTACATTCTTTGTCATATAACATCTGTAAAGAAATAATACCACCTTATCCTGCAATGTTCCAGCTAGAATGCATTTTAAACTTTTCTTCCCATATCCTTTTGTACAACCGACCAACAAAAGCAAAGCTAGTAACTAAATTAAGACTATAAATGTAGCAGGCAGCAACATTGACTTATAACTCTTGTTTGCTAGTTTTTCATTCTGAGGTCTTACCATTATGAAATTGTGTTTCTCACAAAAAGGGGCATTAAATGATGTAAAATTTATATGTCACTCTAACTAGTGTTATAAGAGAAAATAATTGGATATCAATGATGGCATCAGGACCATCAAGAAGAAATGTATTGGCATATCAGGTGGCAGCCATACGTTTTGACTTCACAGAACATGCTAAAAGGGGTAAAATTCCTGCTTCATTTGTTTGCTGGCCAGAAAGTGTCATTCATGAATTGTAGTTCTGTCTACATCATTTTATAGATATTGAAGGTGAGGTATACTAGGTAGGTTGCACAGGTGAAGTATGATAGAGTTGCACCCAGTTCAGTATCACTTACTTGACTCTTACTCTACCTTTCTATATTCAATTTGTCCATGGTTGGTTACATTACACTTATGTGTATGAAGTGATAAAAAAATGCACAGATTATCCCAGAAGTGAAAAAATAGTAACTATTACATATTTTTCTCCTTTTCCTTCTTGTTAAATTTTGGATAAAGTTTCTCACCTCAATGATTTACTCAGCCTGCCTATAGACTTACTAGGTAGCCAATACTGGGTACTTAACCTTGTGATTCTCGTCCTTGTCTCCCTAAATGTAGGTATTTACTATGAAACTCAAAATAAGCATCTTAAAGACAAAAGTCATAATACTCACTTTTGCCTTCCAGCTTCCAACCGTGAGCAAGTCTGAGACACCTCTTTAAAGTGCTGTTAAAAGTTTTTTGGTTTTTTTTGTTGTTGTTCCTAACAACTGTCCTGGGTCATGTCATGCATGGTCATTATCTTCCTGAACCCCTAGGAGATTCACCCAAGTTTGGACCTGACAATATTCTGTTATGGAAGTTAGAGAATGGTCACGAAGTAGAATATGAGGTGTATAGATCCTGTCTGTGATCAAGTACCTATAAGCTCAGAGAATTGCTAGAGGAGATAGAAGTATAGTTGTCCAGAAGTTGAAAAGGTTCCTGTGTGTAACCTCTCATCCATGATCACATGTAATCCTAACCACCTCACTGTGCATCAATCTAGACTTGCGTGCAATCATTTCTTTAGTCTGTCATTGGTGCCTTATCTAGAAAAAACAGATGTTGTTCATGTTTAACCAGGAAAAGTGTAGGCATCAGTCTTCTTCCTCCTCTTGTCTCTCAGACTTATATGCCTGTCTGCCTGAATGATGGCTGGCTTGACAGCAGACAACAGGGTCTGTTTGATTACATACCCGTTACCTTTACTGTCTCAGACTCATGTAGACACTAGTCAGTACTCTATATGAACAAGTCTTCACAAGTTGGTGATAATCTGTGTGTTGGGTGTACTTAGCCACCGATTTATTTTGTGTTCCCTCAATGCCACCTGAAACACACCTATGAAAGGTCACTCTTAGTCTCATGAATTTCAGTTTGGTCCCCAGCTGGTTCATGAAGGTTATGGAATTTGTAGAAGGTAGAATCTATATGGACTATGTAGGTCATGGGGATGGGCAGGAAGGTTTTATAATACAGCTCTATTTCCTGTCCTCTCTGCTTCCTCATTATGGATGAAATGTAACTATCTGGCCTCCTTCTCCTCTTCCCATACCTATCACAATAGAATCTGCCTGTAACTGTTAGTGTGGATCAGACTTTTTCTTTAAATTGCTTATAGTTGGATATTTTGGCAGAACAGGAAAAAAAATTAACCAATTTAGAGACGTGGAGCTGCTGTTGAAATAAATTTGACTATGTGGTTCTCAGGCCTTTGTAAATGATTAGCTTCAGGAATTATAAGAGTTTGGGATTTGGAGCTAGAAAAGAAAATATTGAAAGCCCTAAAGATTGAGAAACAAATGTTAATTCTGGAAGCCTGGCTCATGACGTTTCAGAGGACAGCAAGGAGTTGATCTCGAAGAGGAATAGAGGCTAATTAGGTCCACTCTAGCATAGAAGCTAGAATGTCTCAGGATATTCTGCCCATGTCCCGAAAGCCTGAGCAATGTCTAATTTAAAAGTAATAATCTAATGTGTTCAAGGCAGTAGAACATTCTGGTTTGTGGTATAGTTATTGCTTACCTTTGTTATCCAGAACTAGAATAAAAATCTTTTTAAAAAATCCACATGGAACAGAAAAAAAAAACCATTGGTCTATTGAGAAAAATGTCACAAAGAAATATAAAATGAAGCCAAGTCACATTCAAAACAACAACAACTAAACAAAGCGGTTGCTACAGATCAAGCTGGTTCTCTGCACTATGCCATATGTGAGTGTCATAGACACAATACCACCTATTAAAAGTTTACCCATAAAAGCAAACAAAAATGTACCTATGAATGCAAATAAATATGAAAGGAGAGAGGCCCAACTGAAAATGCTATTGAAGTGGTTCCTGTTTCTAGAAAGCAACTGCTTAGGGAAATATCTTCTTGGGGTCAATACACAAAGGTTGTCATGCCTTTGTTCTAACTGGACCAGGCTTCATCCAGAACTGGAGGCTGAACTTGACAGTATTGACATATTTCAGGCAAAAAAGAAACAAAATTGAAGGTTTATTGAATGCTGTTCCATAATCCCAAAAGATTTTAAAGGCAATGTCAGAACTTCTAAAAGGTTACTAGGTGAGGGTGTGATGGTGCAATTTATGATATAATACGTTCCCTGGAATGGTGGCGCTGTCAGAACCGTGGGGCGTCCACTGATGAAAGCTGCATGAAGGGTGTTAAACAAATCCAAGGGAGGGGCTAAGTATCATTCAGGCAGAAAAGTTGGAATGCAGGAGCTACCCAAGCCTTTTGCAACATGATATTACCAATACTAGACACATATATCTCCCTTTGAGCTGCAGGAATTAGTTTAACTCTGCTGAATTACAGTATTACTTTGATCTAGTCTTTCCTTTCTGTGTCCCATTTCTTCCTTTCAGAATGGAAATGTTTAATGTGTCATTACATGTTATAAATATGTAAATTTTTGTGTTGTTTCATGAAGGCTTACAGATTGTCTTGAGTCTTAAAAGAGACTATGAAAAGTGATAGAATAATTAATGAAAAAGAGTGTTTTGAAAGTTGTAATTAATCAATTTGCAGCATGAGATAGCCATGAGACTATGGGTATCAGTGGTAGAATGTTCTGGTTGGAGCATGTGCCCCTACAGGTTCTGTGCTTCAATCCTTGGTCCCCAGCTAGGGATGCTATTTAGGAAGGTATTGAAACCTTGGGAAAGCAGAGCATTGATATGGGAAGTCAGTTTCTGGAGTCGGAGCTTGAGATTTTACAACTTGATCCTACAACCCTGTTCTCTCTCTCCCTTTGCTCTCTGAGGATGCAGTGAGACAGATGATCTCCCGCCATATGCCATTCCTCCCATCCACCATTTTGCAATGTGACCCCTGGAACTGTAAAACATAAACACTTCCTTAATTTGCTGCTTCTTAGATATTTTATCACAGCTACAGGAGAAGTAGCTAATAAAACATCCTTGGTATTAGCTAAATTTCTTAATGTAGAGACCAAATACCTGATAGGAAACATCTTAGAGGAAAGATTTCTTCAGAACATTCATTGTCTACACCCCATGGCATCTGGGTTCCACCCCAGCATCATGGAATAGGCTGACTATGCTCTGGATTTCACTATGGTAAATGGATATTAGTTTTCAGCCTATCCCCAGCCTTGAGTTACTCCATTTTATAAAACAACAGCCTTAATCTGCATCACTTTATTTTGATAATTGCTAAAATAGAATGACCCTACATCTTGTTTACACAATAAATTTCCACCATCAGCTAGCAAACCAGAAAGCGCACACTGAAAAATAGGCCAGTTGTGCCAATAAATAACAGCACCTGAATGGACACCAAATCTTATCAGGAGCACCAGACATGAGTTTATCAGTCTTGGCAGATGTAACCTCCTCACTGGGAGTATGACAGAATCATTTCAAGACTTAAATGTGACAAACTCACCAAGTAGTGTGGAAGCATATTCCCAGAAAGAATATTCACTCAATGAACTGCATAGGCTGATTTTTGATTCAGTTGATTGGGATTTCAAAGTATGTGGAGAGAAGTGAAATGCTACAAACTCAGAGGCTAATTTACATTTATCTTGGATGATCTTTACATCCCAATGATAGCCACCTCTTGCCCTTCCTCTGTATCTGTCCTGACATTCTGTGACTAATTCATTAACTTATCAGTCCACTAACCCCACCAACCAAAAGGCCAAGAATGTCATTAGATAATATTTCTAGCCTGCAACCGAGATCTCCCTGCTTTGCTATAACCCACCAATTTTATATTTCTACCAATATGCTTACAAAGATCTTGATTTATGATAACCTTTGTTTCTGTAATTATAAAGATACTATTACTACAATGGTACATGGAGTTTGGGGCAACCTAAGTTGGTGTTTCCAGCATATGGTCACTCATATTTGGCTCCAGAATAAATTACTTGACCCCTTTGAAGTGAAAGTGTCTTTGTCCACAGGCACTAGCTTGAACACAGTTTCTCCTGTTCATGATATTGGGCCAACTTCTAATTCATTGAGCTTGTCCTCTACATTTGCACTACTACTCTATGTTCCTGAGTATTATGCATCTGTCATGTCTGCTTCCCTGTAGCTCATTCCTGTGCCTACATCTGTTTCTTCACACATACCCACCCCCCCCACACAAATATGTCATTTTGTGTATTTATACATATACTCTGAGAGTAATTATTAATATAATTAGTATTGGAATAAAAAATCTGTGATGGCTAAGGGTCAATTATCAAAAAGTATCACTATCAATTGGCAAATCAGCTGAGGATATTGATGTAACATTTGAATATAATGTTTGTCATGTTTTCAGTGTGAGTTGCCTCCCACTGACTCATATGTTTGAATTCTTAGCAGGTGTTAATGTTTGGGAATATAGTAGTATCTTTAGGAGGTAGAGCCTTGATGGAAGAAAAACACACCATAGAGATCAGGCCTTGGCCTGGCCCCTTGTCATAGATAAGTACAGGTGTCAAGTTGATGGTTGAAGGTTCAAGCTATGGGCACATTTGTAGAGAATTAGTAGTTGAGTTAAGGTCAGAGCAAACCTACAGAAGATTGTCTAGTGGATGCAGAAGGACCAGTTCATAGTGGGTGGGACTAGTCCCTGGCAGGTGAATAAAATGGAGGGAGCTGTTTGAAAAAGAGGGCATCCATCTGTACACTTAGCCAGACATATTAGTCTGCAAGTAAGGATCTTCTCTTGTTCATTGGTTATGTGGAGATGGTGTGGTCAGTTCCTTTGGCACTTTGGTGATGGTATCAGCTCAAAGCTAGACTGAAAATTGTAACTAGACAATCATAAGAGAAAAATAAGTTCCTTGTTCCCTTCAACAGTTTTGCCTTGAGTTTATCAGTCATATAAATGAACTGCAACACCCCACTTTCACAGTTTGCTCTTCATCCACTATCTCTAACTATCTCTATGATGGCTGTGGTGACTTGACCAGTCTCCTGCCTCTACCCCCCATTATGTTGAGTATGAGTATGTGACTATGTTACTCTAATCCATAAGCCTACCCCCATGCTCACCTCTTCTTTTTCTTTTAGTGTTTATGTGTGTAAATGAGTGTGTGTGCACTTGAATGTGTATTCCTATGAAGACTCAAAGATGACATTGGACATCACCCTGGACTGACCTACCACTAATTGTTTGCTCTGGGGTTTCCTAAGGTCTGCTTTCCAGGGCCAGAATTTCAGCATGGCTATTTTTTATGTGGGATCTGGGAATCCTAGCTCAGGTCTTTTTGCTTATAAGGAGAAAGTTTTAACACTTGAGCAATCTCCCTAGCCCCACTTCTCACATCTTTTTTTTTCAGTTCTTACATCTTAAAGGTGCTACAACTTCCATAAATAATGGCTCCAAGAATTTAAACACATGATCCTCTCAGAAACATTTTACATGTGAGAAAATCATCCTGAAATAGAAAAATCTGGTCTGAATATCTTCAACAGTACACTATTAGGCCTTTTGGAATAGTACTGTTCCAATCCCTTCATACCACCTACTGATGACCATTTCATTCTATCCCTTGCAACCCTTCCATAACACTGTCTACATCCTTCCAAATAGATATGTCTTGATTAAATAAGATTTATATCTGGGTCCGATGCTGAATATATACTGTTCTTAATATGTACCTCATTGTAACTATTTGTTACTGATTGATACATATCTACTTAGAATAATTGTCATGTAATAGCATATAAAGCAAAAACACTACATGATTATTCATTTACCAAACATCCAATATATGTCTTTTATGTTCCATTTTCTCTGCTAAGTGGGGTATGTGTTGGAAAAAAAATAAAGTCAAAGTCCTTGTCTTTATTGAGATTATATTCCAGAGGGGGATGACAAGAAATAGTAATTCCAGCATGGTTATTATTAATAATAAGTAACAGAGAGCAAAGAGGATTAAAAATCATAAAAATGGCTGAGAATCAGAATATGAGCATAGGGTGGCCTTTACTGTATACAGATGAGGCGGCTGAATCCTCTGTCCGTATCTTCTTTCTAAAGGTCACAACTCAAAAGTTGGTACAAAACCAGCAAACCTTAGTTCCATGATCTTTTACTGTTTTTTCAGATGTTCATTCTAAATGGTATATATTTTACTGTGTTAACTTAAGCACAATGAACACAAACTTTATTATATATTACTTATTATACATCATGTATCGTTTATTATAAATTATACATTATATATTATATATTACATACTATATAGCATCTGTTGTAGTTTAAAAGTCTTGTTACAAGGAAAGTGTGACCCTAAACATTTAGGTAAACAAGAGGATTTTATTCAGGTTCACAGTTCCAGGTTACATTCCATTCTGTTAAGCATGATACCAAAATCAGGATTCAAGGGAGTTGTCCATGCCATGTCCATAGGGAAAACTGAGAGAGGGATGTACGCTTCAGCTTGCCAGTCTGACAAAGCCAACCAGTATCTCCCATCTTATCCAAATGCCCAGAAAATGGTACCACTCAGTACAGGTTGGGAGTTCACTCATTAGTTATCCAGAGGCTTATAATCACCTAGAGACCTGCTCAAAGTCTTGCTTGATTAGATTATTCTTCATTGGTCTACCCAAATGCTCTCAGTTCTTAATTTTAAGTTGTCATGTATCACTAATTACCACAAATTAATGTGTGGATATGAGCCAGAGTTGTATAGAAATATAGGAAAATTAAGGACATATAGGCATATTTGTTTGCAGATGCTCTTTTATCCTTATCTAAATAGAAAACTTCATGAATATTAAGAATTGATTATTCAGCTCACTTGTCCCTAATGGACTCCATGTCTGGAGTCCATAAATTCCTTTTGGCTCTCTTACTGCTCAGGGATTCCATCCTGAATATCATCCTTTCTCTCCTCTAATAAAATTGACCTTAATCCTCTAAACAAAAATAATTAATTATTTGGGGCATCACAGGAATTATAATCACTCAGCAATGAATTGAATGAATAAGGAATTTCTTCCTATTTTATTTCTAATTTAATGATTCTTGTCATTTTGGTATATATAAAGGTCTAGATCATATCTAACATTCTAAAGAACAATTTCTGTACAATAATGAAAAGAATAAGTGAGAACAGTACTCCACATAAATTCAAGAAGTTGTTGTTGCCCTTCTTTCAGAAGTTGACCAAGAATGCTAAATAGCATTTAGTTCTGAAAAGTGTCCAGAGATTATTGCCTCCTCTGTGTGATAAATGGATGACATTTAATGACAGCTGTCTTTTTTAAAAACTTAAAATTTAATTCTGTCTCTTATGATTTTCTTTCCTTTTAAAAGTTGGGACATTTAGACAGTATGCAAAAAATTGAATCTTGACAAACATTAACAATGAAACTCTGCTAACGTGTTTGTGATTCATTTGACCATTGTCTGTTATTAATGAGGGGGAAGGAAAGAAACACTTCAGGACAGCTGTGCTGCCACAATGATTTAGGGAGTTCTTAGTGTATGTGCTGTGTCTCTGAGTGATGGGCATTGTTCTTAATTGTGAACAGTGACATCAGAATTGCTTCTGTTCACATGTGGTCTGGACCTTCTTGAGATTCAGAGTTTTGAAGATTAGCGACATTTTCCTCTGCTGACACAAGTATGGATTATTGGGAGATATTTAACTCTATGTATGCTAACAATTGAACTTATTTTATATAATTTCAAATTGAGAAAAAATACCATAAATCTAGGCTCTAAATGACAGCATTAAAAACGTGGCGACAATTTCAGTTATCTACTAGGACAGCAACTGAGTCTATATATGTATATTGAAATATCTTTGTGTATACGTGTGAGCCTGTGTCCACATGCACAGTTGTGCACGTTTACATGCATGTGAAATAGATCATATCATAAAAGAGCAATATATACATGTATATGTATTTTTAATACATGATGTGAGAAAAGGAACAAACTAATTTATAACAGGTGCCATTTCCACAGGAGATATTGCTAGCCTTTTGTTTACAGATGAGTAGTCTTCTCTCTTATTCTCTGATAAATCACAGAATGATATAGGAACAGTCATGCTGTGGTTTAGCATTTCAATGTGCCATGTTCAAAAATTTTGTCAATACTGGTAACTAAGAGTTTCACTTATGTCCTTCGCTCCAGTTACAGTCCATGTTATATAATCTTTCTGTCTGTCTCCTAGTGAGAAAATTTCACCATACATTCAGGATGATATCTTCTAATTCATTTGATAAAGGTAGCTTAGTTCATCATAAATAAACGGCTGTTTTTGATTAGAACATTCCATAATATCCCAGCACACGTTCATTCAAAACCATTTATCAGATAACTAGTAATTTATAAGTTAGTGTGTTCTCAGAGAATTCATCCCAAGGAAGAAATATGGACTTTGTATTCTAGCTTTATAATCTTTCACTGTACTTAAATGCAACTAATTTTATTTATATTGTGTGCTATTTTTATATTAAGATCTTTTACAAATATGAATGACTTATAATTACACTGATTTCAAAGGATGCTTAAATTTTCAGAAGGCATTTTAACCTCTCAGAAGGCAATAATCATGTATATGTTAATGTTTAAGAGATTGAAAATATATAAAAAGAAACACATTGGTAAGAAAATAAGCAGATACTTCGGAGTCCACTTTTTTGCATGTGAGCCCTTAGTCACACCAATTCTACTATGGCAGTGAGCAAAAATTTCTGTGATGCCCATCCCCCTGCCTGGCTCTCTTATCCATTGTGCTTTGGGACCAGAAAGCTCAGAGTAAGCAATAAGCAGAAATCAAGGAAGAGAGTCAATAAAAAGTTTAGCAGTGTGAAATCTCTGGATTATTAGCCTAGAACTTTACTACTTAAAGAATATAGGAATCAACTTGTCTTTTAGCTCTCTTTTCATTGCTAGCCTCTAGCTTTTTGAACATGTTATCTTTTTCCTACCCAATGTGTGCAAATTATTGTTCAATTCTTGCATTCATGCATGCTAATTTGTTTTTCATTGGCCAAAGCTTTTTGTTCATGACATAGTCTCTGTCCTGTGATATGGGGCTGGAAAGGAAAAAACAAACACTAAAATTATATTGCTTCTGCAGTAGAATGAGAGTATTATGTGAGGCCAGTCTGCAAGCCTACAAAATTCCAACTGCTTCTCTATCCTCTCAGAGAATAGTCCCACCCATCATGGTGATGATGGGGTCTTCCCATGTCAATTAGATTATCTCCCTATAGGCTTACCTCAACTGCTTCTTAAAAGATGTGTCCACAGTCACAATCCCATCTCTTTAAACATCAGGTTGACAACTGAAACCAACTGCCACATGAGGTTTTGCTGATTTTGTATAAATAGTGGAGCGCTTTATGCTTGAAAGGGAATAGTATTAAATTTGTAGGCTAATTTGAAGATGATGGTGTTTTCTTCTTTAAAAAACATAATATACTTTCTTGACCTTTCTGTTTGTTTGTTGACTGTTCTTTTTGTCCCAGGATTCATTATGTGGCCCAGATAATCCTCAATTTCAAACTTATAATACCTCTGCCTCCTGAGTAACAGGATGTCAAGTCTGAATGATGATTTCAAGCTCCCTCAATCAATTTCATTGATATGTATATCTTTAAGAAACATTTTATATAATCCTGGGTTATTTACTTGCTTTAATTTACATGTTTGTAGTTTTTGTTAGAACATTATAGTTTTGTTAATACATTTATGACAATTTTCACAGTTATAATTGGCATAGAATAAAGATATGAATGTTTGTTGAATTAAATTCTTTCACACTGGAAAATATGCATTTATTCTGAGTAGTTCATTTAGTCTGCTTAGATATTAAAAGATGGCAGTGCTATCATTTACATGTCTAAATCTTGTACATTTACCTAAACCATTGGAATAGGTTGCAATCTGAGTACAATGGTGAAAATTCTAGCCATCTCTGTCTCTTTCATTTTTAATATCCATTCTTAAAAATACAATTCAAGTAAATTCCTGATCAAGTTAAGAATGTGTCCCAGAATTCTGCCTTGGTCAGAAGTTTAAAAAAATAATTAGCAATGGCTATCGAATTTGATAAAATGATTTTTTCATCATCCATTAAGGCCATTTTTGTGTGTTTCAATCTCTTGTAGTACTACATTACATTAAATCTCCCACACTTGAATGATTCTTTCATTTCTTGGATGAAATCTCCTAGCTCATGATTTATCATTATTGCAATACTAAGGTAAATTCTATTGATTTATATTTTGTTCATCAACTTTTCACTAAAATGACTTTAATCTAGGTTCCTTTTATTTTCAATATTTTTATGAATATATAAAAGAATTTCAGTTATGAAATGCCTACATTACAGATGCTCACTGGGATACACACACACGCATACAAACGTGTGCGTGTGTGTGTATCTTAAAAGTCTTGATAATGAGCTGATCTTGCATGTAGGAAGACACGAGTTCAATCTCCAGAACCTACTAAAATAGCAGGTATGTTCTTGTCACTCCAACAGTGAGGAAGTAAAGAAAGGAAGCTTGCTGGAACTCACTGGCCAGACAGTCCTGTCTAATCAGTGACCTCAAGGTTAGTGAGGGGCACCATCTCAAAAAGGTGGATGGTGCCTGAGGAATGATGATAAGGTTGAATTTTGTCCTCCACACTCAGGCACACACATTTACATATGCATCTGCACATACATTCACATGTACACATACACCCAAACACACCCAAACACACACACACACACACACACACACACACACACACACACACACACACAAAAGCACACACAGTAAAGAAAAAAGAATTAGGAATATCGGTTACTCAAATTTCAGCATTATTGAATAATAAACTTAAATAATTAAGAGTAATATAGCTAAGATATCAAATTCAATGAAATACCACTGACAGAATCATTTCCTGAAATATATCTGCCTCCCAGGTTGTATAGACTTAGCTTTATTTTGAATATTTCCTTAATAGTAAAAGTGAATTTGCTTTTTTCTTGAGGATTTACTAAGAACTTGAAGGTTTATATTTATTTTGATGCCAACTATTCTTGGCAGCAAAAGTTAAAATGAAATCGCAGTGAAATATTTTTTGAAAAGCTCCAGACCTATGTCTAATAAAAACACTATCTTGGTAAATGAAAATATTGGTTGATTTTATATGGTTCTAAATATTACTGTTAAATTTTATAGAAGACTGCTCTTCTATCATTACTTTATCATTTGCTTTAGAAGAAAGGAGGAAGCCTTCAAAATTTGAAAATATGCATCTTGTTCTGTGTGTTGCTTTTTAACACATAGTACATGTCTCACAGGACTTGAAAAACACAATGACTACATTCTTTTTGACAGAAGAAAATCTTTTAAACTTAATGATATAGAGTGGAGTATACGATATCACTTACATTAAGTTTCACTTTCCCTTAGACTAAGAAATAAAATCACAACTCCAAAGAAACTAACTTTAGTTCCTCTCCTTTTCATATAAGATAGACTATAAGGTGGCTTGTATTTCCAAGGCTTTGTAGGGTGTGTTTCATCTTTTTCCTGTGATTAGCATAATTCTGATATTTCTGACAGAACAGCAAATCAATAGTTGAGGTTGCAAGGATGAAAGGCATGTTTGTATAATTATTTTCTTAATAACAGGGTCTAGAAATCCTTGCCGTGTAATTTGCAGAGATGTCACCGATTATAGATTACAAAAAGAAAAGTCTAACTGACCAGATAAATTCTACGATTTTTCACATGTTTTTGGATGAGACCATCAGTGTCTGGAATTACCACCAGTTATGAATAGGAAGAATTGAGTGATGAAAGACAAGCATTAGTTTACTGTTCTACAGGGAAAAAAAAGAGCAAGGTCAAGGCAAATTATACAAGCCTACTGATGCCAGCTTAGACAGAAGACTCAAGTAAGTAGAGGAACTGAAGATGGGGAAGGGGACATCTGAGAAGTGTGTATTGACCAGCACACATGGACACGTTCAAGTGAAGAGGAAACAGTAAATACCACTATGTGGGAGAGGGGGAAAGCTCATTATTTCAGACACAGGGTGCTTCCGGAGTCACCGATACCTCTTGTCCCTGACAACCCCCTGGACTCATTCTCTCTGTCTCTCTGTCTCTCTCTTTCTGTCTCTCTCTCTCTGTCTCTCTCTCTGTCTCTCTCTCTCTCTCTCTTTCTCTCTCTCTCTATCTCTCTCTCTCTCTTTCTCTCTCTCTCTCTCTCTGTCGCTCTCTCTCTCTCCTTTTTTTCTGGTTTGTTCTCACCTTTGTTTTCCATTTCCAATCTAAAACATCTCTCGTTGTTTTTCAAGGCACTTAGAATAAACCTCAAATTATATATTGAGGAAAGACAAAAATGAAAGGAAGAGCGAACAATGACTTTCAGCCACCTTCTGCTTTGTGGTTAAGTAAAACAGAGCTGTTCTGTAGATAGCAACATGGAGGTGACCTCATGACAAGTGTAAGTGTGAGACGTTAAAACTCACTGAGACATCATGTGCATGAGAAATTATTCTGTCAGTCCTTCGCACATCTTTCCACACACCCTTACAACTGTTTCATGATATTTTTGCATTAAGTTGAATAATGTAATGTAGCAATAGGACTTGGTCATCATAAACTCCAGAATGTTCTACTGGTGTTCCAAGTTGGACACTTTTGCTGCTAAATAGCATCCTCTGTGCCCCTAATGCTGTGCTAGACTTCTCACACAATGGTGTTTTTCTTACTTTCTAGGAGATAAAAAATTGCTGCTTAAAAAAATAAAAACCTAGAGAATTCAGGCATGTCATTTTTTTTGTTATTTTTAAAATTTTTTTATTATTTATTCAATTGTGCATGTGTGTATGTATGTGTGTGTGTGTAGAACCACGGGCGAATTCGGGAACCACCATGGGCCGCCTCCACCTCCTCCTTGGTTACTCTGCCCCGGGATTCACTGGCTCCGCCCTACCAGGACCAGAAACACAGGCTGCCCTTGCTTCCCCTGGCGTCTATAGGTGGGGTCTAGGATCCGAACTCAGGACCTTCCACCTGCAAGGCAGAGGCTTAAGCCCTGAGCCACCTTTCCAGCCCCCTTCATTGTTTTTTAAAGTTCTTTAAATAATGAAAGGGATTTATAAATTTTCAAGGTAAAATTTTGAGACAAACATGTAAATCTAAAAGAATATTAAGAAACAACCCTCATTTAATCATATGCAGATAATTGGCAGTCATATTTTAGATGAATATAGAGCAATAATGTGTAGGTATATGATAGATTATAGATGAGTATGAGCTGCATTTATGTATGTACATATGCATATCAGCATGTATAAAAATAATAATTTCTTCTATGATGTTAAGTGCATTTGTAGAATCCCCCATGTTATACAGTACTACAGAATTTATGAATATGAAGATACCATGACAAAACATTCGCAATTTTTATCCATTACCAGTATTTAAAAACAACAGGAACCTAATTAAAAACACAGTAGAACTTTTGCATAACTGGTTTGAGAAGTACTCATTACAATAAACCTGGCCCTTTACCTTCCAAATTAAACAGCTAAAGATTTTCAGAACATTCGTAGTCATGAGTAGTGGCTTCTGAGCTCCTTGGGTTACTGTAAGATAAGAAAAAATTATAAGAAAAGAAGAAAGTACATAAAATTCAGAGTCATTGGGTGCAGACCATAGACAAAGGACTGGCATCTCATTTAAGTGATTTTTCTCAGTCTTAAATTGTGGAGCAGGATTTTCTGTATTTCATACACAGGTCCTTTGAGGCAAGTGGATATAATAGATATTTTATCAAAATTAAATCTCTGACCCAATGCACAGCTTTCTTTAATCAATTTCTTATTATTGTGGGGTGCGCATGTGTGTGCGTTTATTTTTCCTCTTTACCTACAGTTTTTCTCTATAGATGAAAACTTTGCAATGCCATGGATGTTTTATCCCACTCTAACAGTCTGTAGAGAACTAACAGGAATTACTTCTGCAGGATTAGTTCAGATTCTGTAAGTCCTTTGGACATAGATACTACTTTACCTGTTGAGCATTCTGCTTGGCAGTTGAAACCAGAATTTGAGATGCCGGGCGAGTTTTCTTTCTCAATGCACATAGAAATCTTCACCAGAGAGGAAAACTAATGTGACACAATTTCATAGGCTGACTCTGGCAATGAAGAGGGACTGATAAATAAGGCAAGTGTATGTGAACAGTTTGTGTCTCCCTGCCTACTAGTTTCATAAAATGTCCTTGTTTGGGTTTTCAGCCAGTGTTTCTCACAAGGAAATTGTGCATAAGCTTACCTATGCCTCACCTTTTGCCCCAAATGTTCCCAAATAGATCAGCTACATTGAAATGAATTTGTTTTTCAAAATGAGAACAATTGGTGAGTTGATAGAATAGTTTCTGTGCACACATTCAGGTAATTACGGATGCATGCTGATTTTACTGTTTTGCTATTTTTCCATTTCATTCTGTTGCTGGAAGACTGATGAGTTATGTCTTAGGCACACAATTGTATATTTTTAATATTTTACTTGTAAATTAACAGAATTTGGGTCACTCTTTTGGTTGCAATATTTATCTGTAATGAATTTTGCATTTAAACAAATAATGTCAGACTGATATTATAGACAACTGAAGATATATGTGTACTAGCACCATAGGGGACATTAGCCTTTTAGCCCTCAAAAGTAGTTGATGTTATTTTACTGAATCCTTTGAGACCTATTAGCTAGTTGATATTTCATTGTTACATTAATGTGTTTTTGCCTAAGCACTCAAAAGAATGACAATTTTTTATAATTTTAGTTGTAAATTTTCTTGACTTCTCTGGATTTCATATTCTACTTCTGCTTATTTTCTCTTGGCTGGATTCTCTTTAATTTGTTAGTACTATTATAAATCATAAGAATGAACTTTTGGTTTCCATGAATCTTAACAAATATCCTCCAATATACAGTTATAAACTTTTTTATCTTCTGTGGAAATATATTAATAATAATGTAGTCAATTATCTTATGCACTAGTTTGAGATTTAATTTTTTGTGTATATGTGTCTCTGTGTGTACACATGTGTGTGTGGGGGGGTCCATGTGTTCATCTGTGTGTATCCAAAAGATTCAACCTTGGGCACTGTACTTCATTTGCTGACTATCTTTCTTCTGAGATAGAGTCTCTCAAATAGACTAGGCTGATGATCCAATGAGACTGAAGGATTCACTGTCTCTGCCCCTCAAAGCCCCAGTATTGAGACAAGTCCTGTCATTCTTTCTGGCTTCTCTATCTTCCCCTTCTCTATCCTCTGGGGTGGAATAGAGGATTGCCTATTTGCAAGGCAAGCATTATACTAACTAAGAGATTTCCTCCATGCTCGGATTTATGTCTATTTTTATATATTGTTCCTTTCAAATGTGATTGTCTTCATTGCACATTTACAAGTGTTTGTGTTTTCCGTATTGCCCTAGCAGGCAATTGGTAGACTTTCTGCTTAGAAGTCTTGCATATTATCATTGCTCTCAATAAATGCATCACTTCAACATTCTCTAGCTCCCAGTAGTGTAACTAAGAGTTCATTAATAGGGAATTACTTTATTTTTGTAAGTTTCTTCTGTTTTCATAATCAAAAGGACTGCAGGAATATTTCACATATTTTTAATAAAAGGAAATATTTCACATTTGTTTAATAACATAGATTAACATAGCATGTAAGAAGACATAGACAAAAAATCTTTAAGTAGAAATTGGAGAAATCTCAAAAAATTATTGTGAATGAGAAAAATGGCTATATGATAGAATAGCACAATTATAAACTTATGGAACACAGATCATGTTAGTGTATGGGTCCTTGAAATCTAATATATAATGTTCTTCTCAGTATTTTCAGAAACTATCTCCAGGAGACAATATTCATTATAGTCTCAATTACACCTATTCCTTTTCCTTCCTGTAGAGTTAGTCAACTAAGTTTTAGGACTTAGTCAATATACTAAAAGGTCCTGCATTTTTTCAAGGGGGAATTGTTAATCTTAGAAAGAAGGTCATTGTTCTGTTGATTTGTTTGTTTTATTTGTTTGTTATTTGAGACTGAATCACATATGGGTAAGGTAGGCCTCCAACCTGTTATGTAATCAGAGATAACCCTCTACTTCCCAAGTGCTGGGATGTCACAAACTTCTGTTTTTACCCATAAGTGCATGCATGTATACCTAGAGCTAAGAAAAGAAAGGAGGAGAGAGAGAAAGAGAGAGAGAGAGAGAAAAAAAGAGAGAGAAGCAAACCATTTCTAGTACCTGCAGGTTGTCCCTCTCCCCCACGGTCTGATTCGCCAAGCCAGCATGCTTCCCATTCTACTTCTTAAAGGTGTCACAGTCTTCTCAAAAACTAACACCAAATAAGATTTACACACATGAGCCCATAGAAAATAACTCAAATTGAGACCATGATACACAATTTTCATCCCTACCATCAATAGGCAGAGATGAGTAACAACCTTATAAATGTTAGCATCTACTTCTAGACAATTCATGCACATTTCACACATACAAATGCATATATAAAATACACAGACATCTAAGATAAAGTGTGTGTTTGCATTATTATATTTAATAATTAAAATGCATAGCATATACATATAATATGCAATATTTGACATATGAATTCTCACATCTGTTATATACTTATACTGTTCATATATAAAAATTATAAACTAAATGTAAAATAGTGTAAACATGCTTTGAGAACTATATTTATGTAAACTCAGTTCACAGTGATAGAGCTTTTCATAAGTTAGCTATGTTTTAAAGTAAAGAATGCCTTCCTTTATCCTTACTACATTTAACTTTTTGATCAATATTGTTATAGTTAAGCACAGGCGTCATCTTGACAGTTGAGGGTTTGAGCTCTGGGCACATTTGTAGAGAATTAAAGTCCCAACCTATGGTGGGTAGAATTAGGCCCTGGAATAAATCACGGAGAGCTGGCTGGGAGAGTCGGCATCCTTCTGTTCACTTGGCCAGACATGCTGGTCTGACAAGTAAGAATCATCTATCATTCTCAGCCATTATGTGGTGATGGTGTGGCCAGTTCCCTCGGCCCTGGTGTTGGCGCATGCTCTCCCGTCAAGTTGGACTGAGAACTGTAACCAGGAATCATAAGAGAGAATAAACCCTTGTTCCCTTAAGCCGTTTGATGGTCATTTATCAGCAACCATGCAGGTGGACTGCAACAACCATACTTGTCTGCCCCTTCTGTACATCTTAGAGTCATCTTCCCTCAACTACCAAGGCCTTTGCTTTGCCCTTGCCATGTATCTATCCTTACATGTCAAGGGGAGCCTTCAACATTTACCCCTTTGATTTCTGATACACTAAGCCATGTCATCACCCCCTCCGAGCCACCACATGGATGCTGCACTCAATGTCAAAGACCCTTTCTGTTCAAAACACATGCATCACACTGGTCATATTTTGGAGCTAACTGTGGCCGCAACAACCTTCTCCCATTTTAGCTTGGATCCTTTTTGGCCTTAGGGACTCAAGTGTTTGGGGAGAGAAGAAGAAAACAGTATTTTGAGTTTTTTTTTTTCACATTGTGGTACATTTCATTCCTTTTATTTATTAAGTTATCTTCTATTATTACCACCACAAATTATTTTTGCCATATATATATATATATATATATATATATATATAACCACTTCGAATATGTTTTTAATAGGTACACAACTTTATTTCTGCTGCATAATTACCAAGAGATAGATTTTCTCTATCTATGTGACCTAAATCTATGTGATTCCTAAATTGTTTGACAAGATGACACTTTTACCAACACATAAAAGGTTCTGCTTTCTCTTTGCATTCACCACCAGGTGTCCTACTAGGTAAGTCACTGTAACTCACTCCAGGTTTTATTTATATCTCCCTTAAGAAACTAATGAATTGGAATACATTTACACATTTTACTTAAACAACTGTATCTTGTCTGTAAAGCTCCAGGTCAATTATCAAGCTGCTTTTAATGCATTGCAAAATTATTACTTTATAATTCTTTTCACTAGTTGCGGATGTGCAAACCATTGTCCTTTCTTTCTGGCATTTTCACTTGGGATCCAAGATCCAGACCCAAACCTTGAGCCATCTTCTCTCCAGCCCAAGCTTCTGTGTTTCATCAGAAGGCACAAGATACACCTGTATCTTGTCTGTAAAGTTCTAGGTCAATTATCAAACTGCTTTTAATGCATTGCAAAATTACTTTATAATTCTTTTCACTAGTTCTTTGGGCAATTGCAAATCACATACAATTTACATATAAAAAGTGAAAACATTTAATCCTACTCATTGGATTATAAGAAGTATTATCAGTTTTTATTATATGTTAAATGCTCTTTCTTTCTTCAAAAGCAGTATTATTTGCATTGGTACTTTGAATAGGCTCATAATTTCTTCTGGAAAATCTGCAAATTTAAGTTTACTCAATTATGTGAAAGACTTGAGCAACTTTCTGCACATAAAGTTTAGATTAATGATTTGCTTTTTATAGATGGATTTCTAGTTGTTCTGGAGTCACTTCATTGAAATATGTCTCTTTCCTCCATCAACAAATTTCATTGCATTCATTTTTAAATAACTTATTTTTGTTCACTTTTAACTTTAGTCCTGTGTGTACCAAAATCATATTTATGTGATGCCAACACTTTGAGATTACTATGTCTTGTCAATTTTTCAATATATGGTATTTACCTATGAAGTTCTAGGTCTGAGGAAAAGAACATGTATTCTACTCTTCTTGAGTACTGAGTTGTAGAAATTCCATTGACCTGGGTGAGTGTTATGAACTGCCACTATTTTCAAAATTCCTTCTCTTTTCCTATGATTTTTTAATATTTATTTATTTGTTTGTTTATTTATTTATTTTTGTGTGTGTGTATCTGTGTGTATGTGTGTTTTAGAGGGAACACTGTGTGTGTCTTTGGAGGCCCGGGGGTGACTTTAATAGTCATCCTGGATTGACTACCTACCTACCTACCTCCATGTGACTTCAGAGCGGATGTGCAACCCACTGTCCTTTCTTTCTGGCATTTTCACTTGGGATCCATGATCCAGACCCAAACCTTGAGCCATCTTCTCTCCAGCCCAAGCTTCTGTGTTTCATCAGAAGGCACTTTTTTTTTTTTTTTGCCTGTGGTATTCATGCCCAAAGTTAACTACTGGAATCATCCTAGATTGCTCCACCTACATTTTGCTTCACTCTGGGGGATTTTAAGGCCTTGCCTTCCAGGGCTGAAGTACAAGCACTCTGTCATTTCCTCCAAGTGCTTTTTATGTGGGAACTAAGCTTCTGATTCAAGTCCTTCTGCATGAAAGGCACAGGATTAACCCTGAGTCAACTCTCCAGTCCCTCCTATGAGTTTTTTGAGTTGATGAATGAGCAATACTAAATTTCATAGTATTGTTGTAAATGAATTCATGTTTTTCTGTTGCTCTGTAGTTTATACTTCATGTATTGTGAATATCTGTTTCAGATGTATACAAATTTAGGATGACTTTTAACATTTTAACTGCTACATATAATTTCAAGTATCGTTCTTTCTTCTGATTTCCATCTTGCTAATATTAAAAGAGATATTCTATCTCTCATAATTAGTTTTGCTTGTATTTTAAATATCATTCTTTTACTTTTCTTCTTCACATTCAATCATGTGTAATCACAAAGTACAACTGGGTTCCTTTTGCATTGTATGTAGTTTAGTGTTCTCTGTCCTTTATTTGAAATCCTTAGACTATCAACGTCTGTTACCTCTGATACAGATGGGATGAAATCTGCCAACAATTTGCTGAATATTTTCTGCTTCATCATATCTAAAAGTAAATATAAAAATTACCAAAAATCATTACAACAGACTAAAATTATAAGCAAAATTTTGAAGTTCCATGAATACCCCTGAGATTAAACACAACTGCTTGTAATGAAGTTTTGGAAGTTCTGTTCTCCCTTCTACTACTTAGATTCTCAGGGAATAAAAACTACTTCAAGACATGCCAGCTGTGGTATATATCATATTGAAAGCTACCTGGAATAGATAGCTTTATGTTTTACCTAACAGTTTATTTTAGTCATCTCATTGTAGAGATGTTATTTCCCAGAACATGAGCTTATTTCTAATCCTGCATTGTGAGTGTCTTTGTGCAACCCCAACAAGCAGCAAGTCATTAACTTTACAGGTCTTCTTTTGAAAGAAGTGCAAGTAGATAAATCTACTGATTTATTTTGCATGAGTTTGTGTATATGTGCATGTGCATGTGCTTGTGTGTGTGTGTGTGTGTGTGTGTGTGTGTGTGTGTGTGTATCAGAGGGTGCTGTGTGTGCCTGTGGAAACCCAAGAGAGACTTCAAGAATTGAAGGATTGATTCTATTTCCTTTTTGCTTTGCTCTGGGGTTCTCTAAGCTCTGCCTTCCAGGGCCAGAAATAAAGGCCACCACCTTTTCTGCGTGGAGTTTTTATGTGGGATGTGGGATCCTTCTGTTTGTGAGGCAGAGTCGTAACCCCTGAGCTATCTTTCCAGCCCCATAAATCTATTCTTTCTCAGACCAGCTTATTAGGAGTGAAAGGGACAGTAGAGTTCAGGATACTGATTTCATTGTCAGGATGTGAATTTCAAAATTCTTTTCTGTAATATCAACATATATAACTCAAGGACAGTGATTCCTCTGTGTCTGCACATTTTAATTGGCATGTCTTCTTGTGAAATAGATCAAGATTCATTTTCATCTACTTCTGTTTATACTCAGCACAGAACAATTCCTGGCAGACAGCTTGTAGATTAATACTGTCTGACTTGTCTAAAGGAATACTCTTTCAGTATGTGTGTTTGTGTATCTCATTTGTGTAATACCAATGCTCTGTCCTGCTGAGACTCATCTAAGAAAGCGACACTACAAAATGTCACAAAATCCATTAAGGTTTCAAGGAAACCACCATCTGAACCATTAGTTTTAGAGAAGTGTGAAAAAAAATGGAATGTGTTTGAAAGAAAAAAAAATCAGACATAGAAAATGTAGGTTCTTTATGTATATTATTTCTCTTTTGTCTTATTTTACTATGGGACAATTAGAAATATACAATGTGACAGCTCAGATGCTTATCATGTGAGCAGTTCTGCTGTGCTAATTATAGCCATTATAATATAAGATGATCACAGCAATTCGGGGCTAACAAACTTTTTCCTCGAATAATGAACTTACTGATTCATGAAATCTGTAAGGACTTGTGAACATTCATTTATATGCCTTTGTGAATATTCACTTAAAATAAATTTGCTCTTCAGATGAGAGGAAGAGGATGCATACCTTATTAATTTATTTCCTTAAAAAGATGGATTTATATTGAGTGACTATTACCACATTTTCTGCTTGAGTTGTTCAAACCAAAAATCTAATACTAAATAACAATTTTGGATATGCCATAACTTAAGCACAATTCTTTAATGAAAGAATCAAAGGGTGTCCCATAGAAAGCCATACATTGCTCTCCCTTAAACTTCTGGTCATGGATTTCATTGCTAGGCATTCTCAGTTGTACTGAATACCTAAGATGTGAAGTGCTTATCAGTTGTTTCAGGTTTCTATCTTAATTTTATGTAATTGACATGGAAATATTAATTACCATTGTAAATAGCTCATTACATCATTGCAGCAAAGGTGAGAAAACCTTAGGGGTAGACAAAAGCTACTAAGTCGTAAGTGACTCATTTAACCACAGAAGTTGTTTTAGTTTTGTGCATTTTAAAAACATTTCTGACATATGATTAGCTCTATGAGGGGAAAGCAAACCTTCATTCTATGTTTGCTGCAGGAACTACGTTTCTCCATATCTAGGTTATGCATTTTCATGTCGGTAAAAGAAAGCCCTTGACAGATGTTTCTGGCTTGGTTGAGGCAGCAGTACAGCATTAGAGTACTACATGGGACTCAACAGTTTACAGGGTTTCACAAACTGACATGAATATAGGTTTTATATGTGAAGGCACTGATAACTATCATATGTGTGTCTGGAGGTTTGATATGCTGATGAGAAGCCAAGAAATTATCAGTGGAAATATGTTTGTTCTGTTCTTTGAAAGATCCTCTAAAACCAGGCTCTAATCCCTTTCCCTTTGGTTAGAGTTTACATTGTTGGATACTGTTTGGCTCCCCACCTGAGTGAAGCATAGGAACGAGGGTACCGTCTCAGCATTTTAACCAAGGTTTGAAAAGGCAAGAGCACAGAAAGAAATTAAGAAGAAAATCAGGTGAGAAGCAAAGTCATGCTTCATTTCTAATTTGAACAATAGTAGCAGATGCAACATTGAAGGGTTTTAAAACTGACATTTACAGTTAATGATACGTTTTTTAAAAGTGTATGAGACAGATAATAAGGTGCTGCTAATAAGGCTGCTTGTTGCAGGAGAAGAGGAGATTCAGACACCTTGCTGGAGGTTCATCTGCAAAACTGTTTTTTTTTTTTCTTCTTCTTCTTTCAGTATCTTCTTTCAAGGGTTCTAACATGTCCTTTCTGTCATCAGTGGAGACAAAGAGCATTCAAAGGACATCATTCTTGAGAGAGGGTCTTTTTTTTTTATAAGATTCTTTAATTTCTAACAGAGCTATCTACATTATTTAGTACAGGAAATTTGAAATGACCCCTTATGGAATATCTGTGTGGAGTTTTGCAAAAAAAACGGGGGACAGTCACACATACACACACACACACACACACACACACACACACACACACACACACACACATACACACACACACCATGCATACCCACTCATACACACCAAGCATAGTTAGTGTAGCTCTCAGATAATGTGGGTTTCATCCATAAATATTATTTTACTGTTAGTGTAGATCCCGCAAATTTTGATTTATACACAGTATATCAAGTCAGTAATATTTCTAGATATTTAATTTTTTTAATTTTTTTATTTATTATTTATTCAGTGGTGCATGTATGTGTGTATGTGTGTGTATGTATGTGTATTATGTGTGTGTATGTATGTGTATGTGTGTAGAACCAAGGGCGAATAGGGGAACCACCATGAACACCTCCACCTCCTCCTTGTTTACTCTGCCCCAGGATTCACAGGCTCCGGCCTACCAGGACCAGAAATGCAGGCTACCCCCGCTTCCGCCCGGCATCTATACATGGGGTCTAGGATCCGAACTCAGGGCCTTCTGCCTGCAAGGCAGAGGCTTAACCCCTGAGCCACCTCTCCAGCCCCTAGATATTTAATTTTAAATAACTATTATGTTATAAATAAATAATAGAATTTTAAATTCAATAAAATGATATCAAAAATTGTGAACTCTAGCATTGCCTCCTATAGTGGAGAACATCAAACCACAGAACCAGACAAGTTTGGCACAGGAACTGAAATTAACTCCAAGTTTTAAAAATTAACTACACTGATAACACTGTGTTATTGATCAAGAGCTTTCAAGATGAGAAGAAATTCACCTAATAAAACACCTGATATAACTCTCATCTAATTACTTCCACATGGCACATATCAGACCAGTTTTTGAAGCATTGAATATGTTAACTAGAAGTTAAGTCTGAAATAATGTGCAGTCATGAATGTGGTAGTTGCCCAACTACACACGCTGTGGAGATTTGTCAAGGGCAGTCTCAAAATGAGATCTTCTGACCTCAATTCATCTCCCTTCACTTTGCTCCTGCATGTGAACTCTCAAGTTTCCCACACTGTCTCTCATAGTTTGGAACCACTGAAGCAAAGTTCTCAAGACCACGTAGTTCACAAATATCCACTAATAAGTTGCTTAGGGACTGGAAGTAGACATTAGGTGAAGAATTGGGAATATGCTTTTTTTAAAATTTATTTATACTTTGCTTTTTTTCTGAAACAAATTATTTGAAGATATCATCAGGGAGTGTTGAGCCAAGTTTGGAGAGCAATTAAAATATGACCTTTCAGTAAATGACATATTTTTATACCAGATTCTCTCCCTGTTCACTGAGTAAACATTTGCAGAACAGGATAAATGTAGAATGGAAGATTAGATGAGAATTATTCATAGGAATCAATGCGGCACCTATTATATTCTGGGTATTGATTATAACTCCTATCAATTTAATTAATTCCACTTGGCTTTGAAATCTTCTCTAGTGATTCAAAAAAAAAGTTAAAACTTCAGTAACTACTTCTTGTAGCATATCTATTGGTAAAGACTGAATTAGTTTGAAAAAGTTTCATGAATACTCTTTTTGAAATTTTGCAAAGCTGTGGTTCAACTGTTAGTGTAAAAATCCATCCATTTATCCATTGTCAGAGTGTGCTCTCGCTGGACCAGAGGAGTTAACAACATGGCAAATCTTGTTACACATGCAAATAAATTGCCTCATTGCAAATCTAAAACTCAAAACTCATTATATGAGGCACAAAAGTTTTAAGTTTCCTCACGGCATTTCTATGTTGGTGATGTCTACCGAGAATCACTTCAGAGAAACATCTGCAATTTTCAAACACAGAATGCCACATAGGAGAATGTATTACTCTAGGTCACCAGATGCTGAAATTGGTAATAATCTCATACATGAAATATGCCAAGTTAATCTCTATGAATACACAATACGCAGGTGATAGAGAAGACAGCTATGTGTTTCTGTTAAAAGACTGTTCATCTCCAAAAAGCAGAATCTGTCACATTGTTCATGAACTGGAGTATATTCTCTGCCCCATTCCTACCATATTCCATACAGACAGTCATATATATTTTCTGGAGCCATTTTTTTAATTCAAATAATATAGATTACTAAACACAAGATATATTTCCAGGAAAACTAATTTGGTCTCTTGTGGAAGAATGTCACAGACTTGTCTGAAACCAAAAATCTGAAACTTTTAACTTAAATTGTGTATAAAAACAATCTTGTCATATATGTTGTTTAAAACTAAGGCTGTCTGCAAATAAATGCTAAAAAGCCTTATGAGAGTAAAAGGATATCTACTAGATATAAACACATCCATTTGTGACATATGTTGGCACATTGTTTCCAAGACTAACTATGAAGAGTACAATTAATTTTATCCATTTTTACACTTTTCTATTGTTATTAAGCATGTCATTAAGACATAGAGCTTTAAAGATGGACATCTAACCACAAGTGCAGGTCTCAGATCATACTGGTTGTCCACTTGGGTGTTCAAACTAAGTACGGAGGAAGTTGAAAGTGCTATTCGACTTTTGTGAAAAAGGTATGTTTGTTGTTCAATTCTAAAACATTTAAATGTTAGAGAAAAGCCACAGACATCTATAAGCCTGTCCACGAGACATTTTATCTGTAAAGATGAAAATGGAAAGTGCACTTAAAAGTTACCTTTGGTATTTTCAAAGAGAGCAAAGGGTTTTACTTTGCATATAGCAATATCTTTGCTTCTCATATGCTTCAAAGTATTAAACACCAAAGTCTCTATTAAAGGCAGCTATTTTCTATGATTTTGATATTGGCTTAGACATTTTTGATAGAAATTTTGATTGGGATGACAGGAAGTTATATGTATAAATAACGGAGTTTCCTATTGCATCTCTACATACGCTGAAAAAGCAAGAAAGTATACATTTGTTTATTTTATAAATAGGAAAATCAAGTATGGAAAATGTTTCAGAAATATTTTTTGTTTCTCCCACTGCACCAATTTCTCATTTGAAAATGAGACTATAATAGCTAGATCTAAAAATGATTGATTTCTCTACTAAATAGAAAGTGGAAACCTGACTGGTGTTCTGATGGGAGAGGAATAGATAAGACTGGAAACAAGTTTCTATTACAAACTTGTACTAGGTGCTTTGGGGTAATTGTGTACTTCTGTGTTAAATTGAAGTGAATTGCTAACAGATGACTAGGAACTTTGACAGAGAGTGGTCTAGACTAGCCCAAACCACATGAAGACAACTGGATTCAGAAAAAGAGTAAAGTATATTTTTATTCCAGATTCATTTGCAAATATGATAGAAAGTGACCTCTGCCCTTGATTCCACCTTAAGATATTCTGGTCAAAAAACAAAAACTTTGGCTTAACAGACTATTCAATTTTCCTAAATAGTATGAGTCAATTTTAGAATTATCTAATCACTGAATATCATACCTTTGATCTCAAGGATTCAATCTTCTATGGTTCCTTTCAGAATAAAGGATTCATTTTAATTCAGTTATTATGATTTTTTCTGTATTAAAGCCATGAAGTTATGAGCCAAATTTTGAAAGAAAAAGAATGCATTTACCTCCTGTGGATATTTTGTTAAAATGGGAAACAGAATTCATATAAATGGAGTAAACATAACTGATCAATCATTTCTTTCTAAAAATATAACTATGAATACACATATGCATGCACATGTGTATATGTGTATTTCATATACACATACAATATACACATATACACAAGTATACATTTAATGCAAACATAACTGTGAGGTGCTTTTTAAAGACATGTATATGAAACCACATAAACCTCAGCAGTTAGGAAGATGCTAATGTTTCAGATGGAGCAAAATGTTCCAGAATCATTCCACATTACCAAATCAAAAGTTAGATTTCCTTTCTAAAGAGCCATGACCATTCAAGGGAGCATCCCTAAAATGGGGTTCAAAGAAATACTTGGTTGCACAATATGAGTAATCTCAGCCTGAGTATAGCCTGAATTCATGTGTCCATTTGTCTTAAGACCACCGAGCCAAAAATTGTGAGGAAAATTTGTGTGGTACAAATCAATACCAAAGACCCAGTATAGAGAAGCACCACACAGTTATACTATATAATACATTGATCAACACTCAATGATCATAGTACATGGGAAAATTAATGATGGGCAATTTTTATAAGGTGTGGAAATGTGAGAGCAATGACACACTACAGCAACTGTAAGGTAAAGAAAAAATACACACTGAAGGGAGTTCTCATGAATGGTATTAAAGGCTTCTAAAAAGATATACTAAAGGGATAGCAGATTTATCTTATAATGACACAGTCAGAATCCATCTAAGAATAAGGAGAAAAATGCAATCACTAGCACCCTGATCTTTGACTTCTCTATCTCTAGGAAAGTAAGAAAGTACAATTCATTTATTTTATTCCTTTACTTATAGTAAAGGAATATAGTACTTATAGTACTCTGAGAAAATAATACAGACTGGAGATAAAGAGCAGATCTTCAGAAAACCCCAAAGTGTTGCTTCTATTGAAGGGTTAAGGCTAACAACAAAAAAAATAGGTACAGATTTAAATTTCTAAAAAAAAAAAAAAAAGAAAAGCATTTACTATGTTGAAATTAAATCCAAAATTCATCCAAAAGAATATTAGGAGAACTAGAACCATAAGAGTTAACACATTAGCATAATCCATTTTTGCTTAAAACTGCAAAATTCATGCTGATAGGTTTTGAAAGAAAATGGATATTCATAGTAATCATTCTCAATTTATAATGTAACCATTGAAATGGAACATGTGAGAACATTTGCATATGTTGATATAAAATTATGAAGTTCTAATAAAACTATTCTAAACTAAATTTAAAAACTGCCATGTACCAGTATCTATACTGTACATTCTCCTGAAATATTCCAGGACATTAAATTGAGATCAGGGTATCTTCCACTTAGAATATTACTATTTACCTACTATTTTTTAATTTAAATTTCAATTTGAATTTTTTCCACACAGAAAGAATTGTAGTAATTAAAAATGCTAATAAAATATTATAAATGCAATATTATAAAATTTATTTAGTGACATATGTATATCAATATAACCTTGTAAGGTTAATAATATTATTTTCCTATTTGACCAAGCAAGTGGGATTGGGAAAGGGGCTCAGTAGATAAGGCACTTGCCCTGCAAATATGACAATCAGAGTTGGAATATCAAGAACCTAGGGTGAAAAATTCAGGCAGGTATGGAGACCACTTGAAATACCAGCACTCATGAAGCAAAGACAGGGGGTCCCCAGGACAATCTATCTAACTATCAGAAATGATTGGTGAGCTCTGGATTCTATTGAGGAATCCTGACTTAATGATAAAAGTGGATAATAAAATTGCAGAGGAGTACTGGCACTGAATAGCCACAGAGGTCATAATCGGCTTATATACTTAGTAATTATTCATTTATAGCATTTTATTTATATGTTTAGATATTTATCTTATTCATATTTGATAATTCATTACTTATTCATCAGTCATAATAATTACATTATGGATTTGTGGATTTATGTACTAACAAATATTCATTGAGCTCCTATTTGAAATCAGGGGCACAGTAATGAAAGTGACAATAAGCATAAATTACCTGCCCATGTGATGCTATCATTCCAAGGGAATAATGACCTTATCAAAAAGGCAACCAATTTTCAACTCTTGCTATCATTAAGTTCTATAAATTCACTTGCTCAATGAATTAACAATTAATGAAATTTGCTATTTTAATGAAATAGATCTGCTTATAGTGACTTTTCAAGTTAAAGCATTTTTGGCATCTTGATTAATATATCACTTTGCTTGATACTCATTTCTGTTTAGAGGCTTATAATTAATTGTGAGCAATTGGTTCATTAGCATTGAACATCTGGGTACAAGCACTGCTATGCCATGCTCAACTAATACATACATTCTTCTCAAAGTTTGTCATAGATTTCACTTAGTAACACAAGAATGCTGCACACTATGCTTCGCATAGAAAACATGGAAGCAGAGACACCATAAATAATATTTCCATGAGAGGAAACAAAGAAGACAGTATCACCTTGTGCAATATGGAAATTTGACAGTGGGTTATATGACTTGTTTTACTGTTCTTTACATATCTAAGAATGCCTGCAAATGTGCCACAAATATTGACCAGGCATTGACAAGTTTCAAAATATGAGATCTTTGAGGAGAACCGATTGTACATTTGCAAGTTCTGCAGAGGAAAATAAGCAGGATAAGAATGGTGACCAGCGGAAGGGATCCAAGCTGATGTCACTGATGTAGAAGAGTCTTACAGATTTAAGAGCATTCCAGGCAGAAAAAATACTAGCCTCAAAGCTATAGCATCTTTTGGCATTTTCAAATGGGTGAACTTTACCCAGTATACATGGGTTGTAGTGAAAGACAGCCTTGGGAAATAAATTAGAAAGAGAGAGATTTCAGAATAAAATCATGTATAGATCAGTAGAAGTTCACCTTTAATGCTGATTCAATCAGGATGTTACTGGACAGCTCGGGGCAGAGAAGCAAAAACCTGATTGGGATTTTATAGTAATCTTTCTACTACTCATGTGAAAGTAGATTGAAGAATGACTTAATCCTGTACAACTTGGGTAACAGGATAAAGAAATGCATTTGGAGAAATGACCAAAAGTTGTGGCTGACTTTGATTAGAACTGTAGTGACTAAGCTGATAAACACATCATGGAAAATTCAGAATTTAGCTAGGAAAACTACAAAGATCATCTGATCGATCGCACATGGAGTTAAGAGAGAGAACTTAAGTGGGAATACATATGATAGACTTGAACAACTGATGTTGTAGTTACTCCTCTGTTTCTGATATGAAATAAAAGCAAGACAATATAGAGAAATAAGAGATTCATTTTTTGGCTTGCTAATTCTGTTCACCAGCAAAATAGGAGTGTCATATTAGCATCAACAGCTGAAGGAAATGGCCATACTATATCCATAGAAATTGCTAAAATAGTGGCAGACTTTCTTACATGTCAGCTGTTTGTCTGCCAAGATACTGAACCAACTTTCTGTGTTTTGTTCATCTTCTCAGACAGTAGCCCTCAGTTTTCCCTTCTCAATTGGTGGAAATACTGAGGATTAGCTCAGAATAGATGGACAATCAGAGCTGGGTGGTGGATATGAACAGTTATAGAGGTTCTTGACAATTTGAGGGGAGATTTTAATTATGGCACAGAGATGGACTACATAAGACTTCAATGAAAAAATTAAAAATATGTATCATTTTAGTGAATGTGCTCATTAACAAATAACTCATTCTCCCTTCATTTCCTAAAACATGGAGTCAAACACATTGATGAAATGTTTATATAGTATAATAACTTCAATTTTTATATGCTGGGGACAGCATGGCCAGGCAGTAGAGTAGCATATAGTAAGGAAAAGAGTATTACATTTAGGAAGAGTAGGAAATCAGCAACTGACTTATGGATACACTACTATACAAAAAATCTATTTTTGAATACCTGTGCAAACTATGAAATACTGTGCAGTTTTGACCATGTATACCACAGAAAGTCCAGTATTTGTATTATATAATGTAAAGAGCTGTACTCATTCGAGGTCAATGACATTGAAGTTTCAGAGTGACAAAAAGTTCCTAGGAGGGACACAATATCTCTGAAAGAGTTTATTTCTGAATATGAGCAATATATAAAACATACATAAAACTTCACATGTTCTGCGCAATTGTTTTTTTAAGAGCGCATTTTGGAATGCTTGCTTATATTGGTCAGAATGCAAGGATATTTTTGCTGGGTAGGAATCACTAATGGTCACTGCATATATATGAACTGTCCTACACTGTGGACTTCATTAATAGTGGGAAAATTAGAAGGATCATATTTTCTTGATGAACTTTTGATACATGTTAGTTATCAATTGAACCAAATTATGGATGATGCCTATTATGTTTATAAATAGATATAAGAAACATGTAGATATGAAAGAAGCATCAAGGCAGAAAATACTATAATAGCAAAACTTATTATAAGAAAGAATATTTGGAATAACTTGCCAGGAGGGTAATGACCTCAATTAAATGTTATGTGAAGTAGTAATTGGTGATTTTAATAAAGGAACCCTATTGCAAATTGCATATTTGATAATATAATATTTTGGTATTTCTTATTTCCCTCTGGCTTGCATTTATATTAAATAAAAATCTTCGAGATAATCAAGTAAGATTTATAATTTAAAATATGCTTTCAGCCTACTTAAATAGCTTTTAGATAGTTTTAAATTCAAGAAGAGCCAGAGAAGAAAAATATTTAATACCTCCCTACAGATATTCGTTCTGCCAATGAGGGGGAAATATTGGACTATAAAGATTTTCTGTGAATGTGGAAGTTGCATAAGTAGAGAGTAGGGACTTAGAAGCACAATTCTTGGAGATATTTTAGTGAGATAAATATCTTTGCTATGAATCTCTAGAAATATTGAGGTTCAAGTATGAATTTTAAGTGAAAATGCACTTTTCTGTCCAAATTTAAACTTTACATCCTTATTTTCAAAATTTAAACTTTACATCCTTATTTTCAAAATTATGATTTTTATAATAGTCACACTTTAATGTACTCACTCACTGACATTATTGAGCTTAAATAATTTTGAAATTCAAGTAGGAAAAGCTTTCATCTCTATCATGACAAGCAAATCACATTCCTTAGAAACAATGCTGAAATATACAGAGAATCACTGGGCACATGGAAATGTCCAATTTCAATGACATGTGGAATCAGTAAACCTGCATTGTCTCTGGCACTATTCAAGGCATTTTCCTGGCTTCTGGCCACCCCATGCTCATGCTTTCATGGTAGGGAGTCAATGGGAGGGAGGTTCATTGTGGAACCTGGAACCTCTGAATCCACCTTCTTGTTACTTTACATCATCTTCTCTCAGTTATAGTCGGTACTGATAGCAGCTATAATAATATGCCTAATCTCCCCCCATCCTGAAGCTCAGGGACATTTGCGGAAGAGGGGGCGGTAAGATTGTAAGAGCAAAAGGATGGGAGGAGCAATGATTTGAAGAGTCTCCACACTAGATAGGGCTGAAGCAATCATAATAGGACTTTGCATACCCTGCGCCATGTCTGTCACACTATTGACCTCACAAAGTATCGGCTAAAGGCACCAAGATCCTTGGAGGCAAGGGATTGATGGCCACAGAAGTGTTTCTATGCTTAAGGGGAACACGAGAAAGGGTTCAGGGAAATGCCACTGGGTCCTTTTATGTCATCGGAAAAGAGGACCAAGAGGAGAGTTAGGCATACACAATAAAGGACTCTCTGGGAATTGGGGGGGAGGCACTGGGAGATGGAGAGGGAGGGAGGGGGAGCAGGGGGTTCGGGGGGAGGAGGAGGAGGGGAGGGAACTGGTCTACCTATTAAGTTTGTATGAGCGGAAATAATAATAAAAAATGTTAAAAAAATAATAATGTGAGATCTGGATGGAATGAACAACAGTCAGATGTAAGCTTGAGGGACCTGTTTTACACACGAGGAACATCTTTGCATCACCCATGTGTGACTTATGATCAGAGTGGTTGACACTCATTACTGGTTGCACTTATATTGTGCACCGTTTTATCATTTTATTTGCATCAAATTATATTTTCTTTGTATATTTTTGAATCGGCTCATTTGGGACTTAATTATATTTTAGGAAGTACATGGAAAAATTCTTAGTCACAATAAGTTGCTCATATTACTAAAATTTGACATCACAATATTCACAAATGAAGAATTAAAAGGAACAAGGATAATTAGTGAAGTGCTTAGAACTCTGGTGGTTCATTTATGGAGACATCTCAATTTAACAATGTTCTTCTTAAATCCTTGTATCCAATATGACAATATCTATATTGTCCAAATGAATCTGACAAAAAAAGAAAAATTCTTTTTTTCTTTTTCATTTTCTGATAAAGCTATTGAGGCTGCTTAGGTTCTGATAGCTAGGAATCATATCATATGCTATTTATATATGGAATGTAATCACTTCTAGAAATAAAATCTCCAAGGGATTTAATAGTCAATGCTACTGCTGGATGCATCTCTTAGAGTTAGTGTTTCTGTAAGCATAGGATGAGCCAATGAAGCTGAAAGTATTGGAAGGTCAGTTAAGAGCAATTCACATTTGTCTCCATTTCCTACAATATCACTGCTTAGCCCTACAAACATTAATATAAATATCAGAAAGCCACACTATTATGTGCCATTCTGATAAAGGAAAGAAACCTCTGTGCTCAGGGATTTTTTTTTCGTAAGCTAGGCATTTAGAGGTAATCTAATAATTCATCCACATATGGAAAATTAAAAACAATTTTTAAAGATATTGATATTAATATCACACATTGTTTTACTTCCAGGAAATAATACCTTTGATTGTAAAAAGGCAAACGTTGAAAATATATCTGATTTGCTTTTAAATGTGACTTGCTCCTTAATGAGCACGTTTATAGGATGGAGAAGAAATGAAATCATTGGTTTAGAACACTGTAATGGATTTTTGTGACACTCAGGGATGAACTCCCCCACACACAGAGCCACACACATATGCACACAATCATATGCATGCATACATGCACATGCACACACACACACAAATACATACATACATATATATATGTATATATATATATATATATATTGGCATTTTAAAGTAAACTGAACCCAGTGTGCACTAGGGTCAGCTTGAATAGTCTACCACTTTTCTGCATGTGTTAATTCAGAATGTCTCAGTAGACAACCATTTTCCTCTCTAGGAAATTTTCAGTACGCTCCAAAGACATATTGGATTGGTAAAAGTGGGAAGAATCTGCAGACATGAACTAGACAGAGGCCTCAGACAGATGTCTGACTATGCCAGCAAAGTCTCCCTCAACGAAGGAGTAGCTGGAGCAAGTGTCAATGGGTTTGAGATCCAGGAATCCATAAAAAAATCCCCTAAGTCTCCCAGCTGTCCATTTGAGTTGACTCCCGCTAAACTAGTTTCAAAGGTCACTGGCTTCATGAGGGACACTCAGAAGAGAGCCCGCTGTGAATCCTGCAGGTCCTTTCTAGCTGTAGACTGCCTGTGTTGCCTGCTTCTAGAACAAGGCACATGAGCATGAATTACTGTCTGACTTCAGGTTATTTGCTGCTATTTAATTGATAGTCATTGTGTTGACAGCCTTCTAACCCATTGTCATAGTGGATTATGTTATGTGTTACATTTTGCTTCATAGTTCCTCACCAGATTTCAGCATTCAGCGTCAAATCGTGCAACTGGCTTGTGTGGTAACTGCCCCTCACTTCCTGAGGAGCTGATTTTAACCAGCTCACACTCCCTCCCACAGATTTTCCTCTATAAGCCTGTCAAGACAGCCTGTCCAAACACAAGCCTCATCATATTATCCACCTGCACCTCAAGGCCATCATGATAAAAAGCAAGTCCTGCCCTTTGACATGAAAAAGCACACTCTGAACAACCTCACACCAGTGGCTTCCCCAGACTAATCTCTGCATTTTTGTTTCATGAGCCCCGGATTTCATTGAGTGTTCTATACAAACCATGATATTTCTCATCTGGGAGCCTTCTTATCGACCTGATTGTGTGTTCACGGGCTCACCTTTCACCCTGGTCAGCTCCTTAACTGCAGTCGGTTCATTTAGTGTTCTCCAGGAAGCTTCGTGTGATCTTCCCAGACATGATTACTCATGGACATCCTGTGTGTTTCTAGTATGGTGCTTCCCCGGTTGCTGGGGTACAACTAGCCCTTTCTATGCTTCTGGACTCACCAAAGTCACCAAAGATATGTTCTGTGCATTTTGTTTCTGAGCAGTCTAAATGAGGATCTGAAAGATAATTTTCTTTGAATAAATATTAAGTGACTCAATGAATAAATGAATGATAAGTGTCCAGATGTATCACTTCATTGTTACTAGTGAATTAAATGATTTGCCTTCATTTATTCTCAGGTAATTTAGGTATTATATCTATAATTTCCATATTATAATTGGTTCGAAATGTAGCTTCAGTGTTTGGTATCATTCTCTCTGCTAGCAGGTTCATTTGGATGAGTTAGGATTGTTAAAGATTCGATAACATGCAAATGCCAAATTATACATAATATTATTTATTGTGTATGATTTCATATGACTGTATGTATGAGGTATGTACATGCCATGATGCACATGTGAAAGTCAGAAGACAACTTGTAATCTGCTATCTCTATCAGACTCAGAGTGTCAGGCGTGGTGTGAAGTGCTTTTACCCACTGAGGCATTGTGGTGGCCCTGATACATTATGTTTTTAAGTACCTTTTAAGTACCTGTCTCTTGACAGCTTCACATCTAGTACTCTGGTCTGTGCCATACCTTAGTGCAGAAAAAAATAAAGTAATGGTTGGTGATAACAGATAATGTCAACCAACTGCTGCAACTCAGGTGCTACAGAAAAGCATATGCCACAACATTATCATGCCCTATGAGGTGATTTTGTCGTTATTTCCAATTTAAAAACTGATTCACTGAGAAACAACTTGAGTGTTTCTATTGAATTAGGTCACCAGTGTGTTCAAGAACTTAAAAATTTAGACCAGTACTTGCTGTGGATCAAAAGCAAAAAGTCTTTTATTGACAGGTAAAGGTAGCATCTAGCTAATTATTCCTAAGTGATGAGCAGATGTGTTCACGTACGAAGCATGTATTAAGTGGTCAATGAATGTTAACTCAAAGTTACCAAGATTTGACATACAAATCTTTTAAGTCAGTTTTTCACCAAACATTCCTGTTTCTAGCTTTAAGGACTTCAAGGATAAAATATGTGTAAACATTTCAAAAATCACAAATTAAACCTTCACCTCTGTGGACTTTTTTCTCCCTAGACTGGAAAGTGAGAAAATGGCCAGGTGACTGGAATGAGCTAGGCTATGTAAATTAAGGAACCTGATAAAGCTAACTCCCGCATCCATGCAGACTCACTCCCATAGGGACTACTGAACCATTGATCCTTAGTGGGATCCTCTGCAAGTTTTCTGGAAGTGTTTCTGTCAGGAGAAAGCAAGTTCCTGTCTGCAATGAGCCCTACGGCTACCCCTCTCCCTTCAAGCCCAATTGGTGTTGATTCTAATGACTAATTGACAATGATGTGATGCTTAAAGACCAACTCTTGCTACCTAGCAAGAAACTTCTGCGGAATGATTGAGTGGGCTCTCACTGTTGCTGCATTGGCTAGTGGTTTCTTACCTGCCCCAGGTTTTACTTGCCAGGTTCAGCAACATCATGTTCCAAGGATCCACAATACTGTTTTTTTCCCATGTGCTGTAGTGGTCAATGGTCTTGCTGGCTATAATTTTTCTTTTTCAATTTTGGTTTCCACTTTGACTCTTGAGATTCTTAGGCATCTTTCAGGGTCTTTGTTCTAAAATGAGACGTGTATCAGCTGCCTCAGTTGAAGAAGAATGGGGATTGAAGAACTTGAAAGTGTTGTTTAAAAAAAGATTTCTAGCCATTGTCTAATTTAGACAACTAAATAAATATATGTAAGGTAAATTAACTTGCTAAGTTCTCCATTTTGACAGTGTATAGATCTGTAGTGACTTTGCTTCCTAAAAGCAGAGTCTAGAGTCATTCACAGCCATGCCTGGGTAGCATGATGATGATGATGATTGACCCTCACCATTGTGAAAGATGGAGAACACCCCACCAACTGTGCTTTGTCTCCAGCCCTTTTCAATTTGGTGCACACTCAGTTGCTCATACTTCAGTCTTATGACCAATGGTGCTCTATACAAATATCTCTCAAAGGCATTGCATGCTGGAGACTCCGATTTGATTTAATTTTTATATATACGTTAAATAATACCCTTATTAATATCATGTATATAATATTACATGTAAATATAGAGTTTTAAAATACCACTTCTTAAAAACATTGTCCTTTCCACGTCACATGTTCTTGGTACCCTTTATCAAAAATAACCATCTATCATCAATGAAACGGTTTATTTCTGGGGTCCGTCTTTTGTTCCATATGCCTAGATTTAAACAAATGTTTTAACTGTTGCAGCTGTATCCGAAGCTCACAAATCTACTTTGTGTTTTATTTTAATTCTTTCTCACTACTTGATAGCCACATGAGGCAAGTGCAGGTTCTTTTATTGCCATCTTAACTGTTAATATTGGCTCTCCAACTCACAATACGCATCACATAGTACATATTTGAAATCTACATATGTATATGTATAATACAAAATAAATGAAACTTATTTTTAGAGAACATAGCTGAGTACAAGGAGTTTGAAGTTGTCTGTCTTACTTGGAAGGAGATTTGCCAAAGAATCTGTGGAAATCATGTAACACATAACGCTGAAGTTCTGCTTGGAGACACTGCTGCAGAGTCAGACCACCTCTGGGTCATGAGTTCCTGTCGAGCCTCTTGTTGCATTTGAGGTATAGAATCCAGGTGAAGGATAGTAAAAGATTTTGAGGCTAAAAGACACTGGTCTGGATGGACACAGAGCAATTCAAGACAGTAGCATCAACACTGGCTACCAGCTAAGATAAAGTCTCCAAGAATTCTCTGCCTGAAAAATCCACAATACAAACAACACCAAATGCTGGAGAGGATGTGGAGAGAGGGGAACTCTTCTACATTGCTGGTGGGAATACAGGCTCATACAGCCACTCTGGCGAGCAGTCTGGAGATTCTTAAAGAAATTAATGTGCTCTTTCCTCAGTCTGGTGTTCCCTGTAATTTCTTCTACCTGGTTTCCCTGACATGAGTTAAATATACCCAAGTGATGCTATTGTCCCAATTTTATTTGGATACATTTTTAGGCTACCACCCTTTCTAGTTGAAGTATGTGTGTGCCTGGTGGTGGTGCAGCATAGATGGTGCTTACTATGCACCCCCTAAGTTGCATAGTCCTCCTACTTCTGCATTTGCACTCAAGACAGAGTTAATGCTATTTGTAAAGTGGAGTTTCACAGGGCAAAGCCCAATCTGAAAAACCACTGTTTAACACGATATGAAGTAACTTAGCAGGGCACAGCCTGATCCCAAGAGTATCCCCATTCTTCCCTGTGTAAAAGTCGCTGCAAGGCAAGCAGAATCATCTGAAGAATTTAAGAGTCGGAATGAAGGTTTATCCAAAGCTTGTGCAGGTTGTCTGAAGCAGTTTTGGCTGGGGCAAGGCCTCTTAAAGCACAGGCCGCCGGCTATAGCAGCACTGTTTGCCAGGTTCCTTGTAGCAGGAATGCAGTTTCCTTAAGACATTCATAAATTTTCCAAAGCACCAGTGATGATGGACAAAAGAAAGGGCCCAAGAGCTGTCAATCAACGGCAAAATCACTAGGCCAACACTCTCTTAGCCTAGTTGACCAGACTGCTTGGGGAAAGAGATGGTTTTATTGTTACTTATGAGTCTGTTTACAGTTCACAGGTCCAGCTTGGGAGGAGATTTCATACAAACACTAGGAGCCAAGAGAGCTGGCCACACTATAACTACAGGAATTGCTGAGAGAGGAGCACACTTTCTCACTTGCCAGACTGTAGTCTGCCAAAGTATGCCAATTTACCGAACCAACTTGCTCCATCTTACTCACCTGCCCAAGGAGGACTCCCATTCACTATCTGGTCCTCCCATATCAATTTGTTAATCTTCTACAGGCTTTCTTGAGTCTTAACTACCAATTCGTCACATATCCACTCAAACACTCATTAATTGATTGCCAAGTTAGCATATGTAACTAATTTTCACAAACATTAAATACTATTTATAATGAGCTATCATTAACATCAACATTCTTAGCATTAAAAATTCTTCTAGTAAAATGCACTCAGTCCTCCCTTTTCTACCTCAGTAGTTTTCCTTATTCACCATAACAGTCACAACTTATGCAACTTTACAACAAAGATTGATCAATGAGAATAGCACATAGAAAATTTATTTAATCAAAATGTTACATGAGAGCTGGAGAGATGGCTCTGGGGTTAAGATTATTTTGCAAGCAGAGAAGGTCCTGAGTTTGGAGATCCCAGGTCCCGAGTAAAAATCACTAGGAAGAAAAGGCAGCAACTTTCCCTGGTGTGCAAAGCCTGGGAAATCCCAAAGAAAATCAAAAAGGAGGTAGACATACATAGGATTATTCTGTAAGTCAACCATGGTCCTCCACAGGGACCTCTGATGCACACACACACATACACTCACACGCACACTCTCTCTCTCACACACACACATTCACACACACACTCACACACACATACACACACACACACAAACTCAAAATAAATAAAGTACAAAAAAGTTGAAAGTTTGATTTTTTTAATTAGGATATAAAGGGGAAAGATTCTCTGAAGCTGGTCCACTCACATGCTACTTGGGCAGCTGCAGGAAGTTCTCATTCCTACAGGCAACCTTGCGACTGAATCCTTACACCTCATCAGAGAGAAGAACCCAGAGGAAAGTTTGATGTACACATTAAAGGATGCTCCAGGGATGCGGGAACGGAGGCACTGGGAGATAGGGAGGGAGGGGGGAAAGGAAGGGGAAAATAGGGAGGGAACAAGGGGGTCCAGGAAGGGTGGAGGGAGGGAAGGGACTGGGGTACCTATTAAGTTTGTATGAGAGGACATAAAAAAAGAAGAAATCTCAACTGTGGTAAGAAATAAGGGATTAAGGGAAAGAAAGTTAGAGGAACTTTCCAATGGGTTCTTTCCATTGACTGTCAGGTTAATATGCTCAGCATTTTGGCATCTAGAGTTCTAAGCCTCAACAATGCAACTTTGGGAAAGTCCACTCTCTCTTTTCCTCAATTTGCTGCTTTTCTGTTTGTCTGTTACTTTTTAGTTACCATTTCTATATTCCTGATTATTGTAGACTATCTCCATGCTGATGTATAAACTTCAAATGGTTGTGTGATTATTTTCTGATTCTTGCCTGGGCATATGCGATTACTTTTTTTTTCTATGAATATGTAATCCTTTTTAAACTTATAGTCTTTAGCATTTGTCTCTCAAAAGAAGAAGAAAAAGGAAAAAAATTAAAGATTCATGTGAGTGAATTCCCTTTAGATCCCCTGGAAGTCTTTCATGCTGGAGTGTGGGGACTGAACACTGTATTGACAATGTCTACCTATATTTGTTTGTTTATTTGCGTGCTTGCTTGTTTGTTTCAATCAGCACTTCTCTGATGTGATGCAGCAGTCAGCAATCACAACATGTATTCCTGATATCTAGATGCATAAAAAAAATGGTCATGGCATGGTTAGGGGGTAGGAGATGAGTAGTTGTTACTATGTACAGTTGAAATTGACAAGAATGAACTTCATTTGCTGTTCAAACCTTTCCCAGAAGTAGCAGACCCTTGCCATACTCCAGAGAGCCAAAAGAGTTGCATATTTCTAGAGATGAATTGTTTTCTCAGTGCAAAACCAGATTCTTGGTGCTTCTGAATCTGCCATTTTCTCTATACTTTCTTTAAAAAAATTCCAATAATTTTTGCAGCATCCAGGATTGGAGTTTGCCTGAGCTGCTTAATGGCTGACATGTCACCAACCTCCCAACATCTAGTATGGATCACAGGGGTGAAGGCTCCAGGCAGTAGCATCCTCAGAGGCAAGGGATTAAATGGTAATTTTAGAGTTCCCATACTAAGGGAGAGCCCAAAAAGAGGCTCTGTACTATGACAACGAGTCCTGAACCCTCACTAGGGAGGTTTTTCATTCACATCAAAGAATGCTCCAGGGGATGGGAGGGATGAAGGGAGAGGTACTGGGAGAGGTGGAGGGAGGAAGAGTGAAAGGAAGGGGGGAAGGAATGAGTGCAGTGCCAGAGGACTATGGAGTGGAGGGAGAGGGAGAGGATGTGGATACCTATTGGGCTTGTGTGATTAGAACAAAAATAAGATATGGGAGCAAAAAAAAATTCCTAATTTTTTTGCATGTTTAAATTTAAAAAATGTGAGATGCACAAAATTGAAAAGTTGAAAAATATTTTTGTGCCATTGGATTGTAATTTATATAACTCAGATAGATTAAAGAAATTTGAGATTCTTACTAATATTTTCTTTTTTTAATAAGTATTTCAAACCAACCAGCTAATCAAGTGCATTAGTCAAGGTTGTACAGAGGAACAGAATTGAGAGAATAAATATATATTAAAAGGGGATGTATTGTGTTGGCTTATGAGAGACAAGTTCTAGGTATTCCAATGTTCCCAACCAATATCTGGTCCATCTACCAGGCTGAATCTTTGAAAAGGGCAGTCTAATGTGGAAAGTCTGGAATGGTTTCTGGGAGACACTAGTATTCAGTATATGTTGGAAGTTCAAAACTTACCATGTGATGGGAGGCAAGCAAACCAAGCTAATTTTTCTTCATTGGACTTTCCTTTCTATCTGGTCTGTCCCTCGCATGTGCTGCCCACATAATGTGAGCCCTCTTTCCTCACATAACTTGATCTGGATAATTCCTCCAAGTGTGGCTAGAGGCTAGTCTTGTTCCAATCAAGTCAATGACCAAAATTCACCATCATACCAACTAACTGAAGGATTTAGGGATAAATCAAACAGCTTTATAAGACAAAATGATCTTTTTGCTTCAAGAAATTATCATTTTTACTTGTTTTTCTTATTTCTGGTATCTCATCATTTTATTTCCTGGGGTGAAGGAGAATTATTTAATGACAATGATTCTCAAAAACCATCAGGTTTTCAAAGGAGAAACCCACAAGCACAAAAATGACAGTCTGAATGTGTACATTCTACTCACTTTTGATTTTGCATTTATGTAAAAAGTTTACACTGTCAAAGCATAGACCAATGAAAGCAATGGAGTTTGGTTAGTAGTGCAACCAGAGATATTAGGGCAGAATCCTGGGTTCCTGCACCCATCCCACCCCCGAAAACTAGGTTTGTCCACTCTTTCCTAGTATGCCAATTAAAGGGACAGTTAAATGCAGAGGGAGGTGATTTATTCAATGTGCCCACATTGGGAAGAGGAACAGTTAAAGGGGTGCAATCATCCCATGTCCATTTTCAAGCTACAGGCATGGGGTTTTATTTTAAGTTTTTCTAAAAAAAGAATTAGGTAGGGAAATAAGAGGCATGCATAATCAAACAATCTTAGTCAAAGTTTGATCTGGTTCATTACTGTCTTATTTCTGGTTCAAAGCAGCAGACAAAGTCCTTATCAAGTTCTGTCACCTGAGCAGATCAATCTAGTTGCTACGATGCAATCATTTCCATTTTGTGATACAATCTTTCCTTCATGGGTAATCATCCTCATCTGGACAAGCCTGTCCTGTGAGGATTCATTCTTCCTAGACTCCAAGGTGACTGACTATAAGTTTAGTATCTGTTTGCCCTGAGCCAAAGTAAAGGAGGTAGACAGACATGAAATTACGGCAGAGACTTAAGTTTTTAACTTGCCTTTAATGACCACATGGGCTAAATAAGAAGTCAAGATATTGAGAGTCAGGGCAGTTCGGAAGCCTCACTGGGACTTGAGTTTTATCTGTTACATTACGAATTATGAATGTCAGGGAGGGAAGAAAGTTAAAACAAAAGGATTTTCATAAACTACTTATAATTTCCTGAAATAGGTCAATGAGTCTTAGAATATTTCTTACATAGCTAACCCTTAATGTTTAGTGTTCATACATAACACAGAGTTTTACTATTCGAAGGCAGACAAAAATCCAATATGAAAGTTGCACATATGGATGATATTATCAAAATAAGTGCTATAAAAATCTAAGTAGCAAGGAAGAATTCAGACTATGGAGTTTGGATGAATGCAGTAATAGTACAAGTGGACCTTACAGAATATGTATGTTGACTGAAATTCAGAGTATGGTATCTTTATCCTAACGGCCACCGACCTAGTTCATATCTTAAGCCAGAAATGCAAAGCCAACAAGCACCATGAAGCATAATGAAGGTGTTGTATGAAGTCGGAATGAGAACATATTGAACAAGCTAAGTGATACATGGCTGCAGCCTCAACATTCAGTTTTCTGAGGCAGGAGGACAGTGAGTTCAAAGCCAGACTCGGCTTCAAAGTAAGTTCCCATCTCTAAACTACCACTAATGACACACGACATGACAAGGAAACAAACACACACAGGATTGGTATCAGAAAGGACAACAAAGGTGCTGAAGAGGTAATTCATGAGCCTCTGTTGCCCAAGCAGGAGGATCTGAATGCATATCCCAGGTCCCAAGTAAAAACGCTGAGTGGAAATGGCAATAGAATGTACTTTGGGCCCTTGAGTCATATCCTGGAAAACCCAGAGTAAAGCAAAAGAGGGTAGAGTAACTCAGGATGATTCCTGATGTTACCCTCCATAGGCAGCACACACACACACACACACACACACACACATACACACACACACACACGCACGCACGACAACAGGGAGAGCTTTGTGAGAAGGTAATATTAAAAGGAAAGGAATTAACCTCATAAATACACAAATTGCACACATTCTTTGGGAAAGCTGCTAAGGTAGGGGCCATAGACAAGGATGTTACGACATATTTGAAAAACTCCAGTAAGTTAGTAACCTGCCCTGTGATGATGAGTTCTGCAAGACATAAACTGATACCTTATCTTCCTTAATCCTAGAGGTCATGGCTGAGACTACTTTAAGAAAAGACAGATTAAGAAGAGATTTAAATAAATTCATTTAATATAAAATTTATATGCCATGTAAGCTTTCAGGAATGAAATCCTAGGGTAATGGGGAGATCTTTGTGTTTTTATAGTCAATCATTTGAATATGTAGTCAGAAGACAGAAGCAGATAACCTAATATTGAGTTAATTTAGCAAGTCCTCTTTGTTCAGTTTCTCCTAGGTGGAAGTTAGAAAACTGTCACAAATGGTCCTCAGAGATGATGGAGACTTGAGGATCAGAGTCTTTGTGATCTGGCAAATTGCTAGGGCAGTTTCAAGAAAGGAACCTTCTTCAGGGTAGAAAGAAGCAAAAGAAAGTCATAGACTCCCTCCTGCTTTTGTTATTTTCTAATTTCCAAAGGGGATCTGTGGATAACATGTCCTTTATTCCCTCAGAGTAGAGTAGAAAAGTAGAGTCACTGTGACCCATCATTTGGGCTGCATCATGCAGGGACTTTTCAGAGCAAACACCTGATGAGGTGCACTTCACACAGGCAGGCTGAAGCAGAGATAAACGCTGCTGCATTGCTTTACCTGACAAGCTATGAAGAAATGTATGCTCTGACAGATAGGTCCCTGCACGCCAAAGAGACCAGTCCACTCAAGTCCATCTTGGTGAGTCAATGGGTTGATCAGGGTTCCTTACAGGAGCATGAGAGATTCAAAACTAACTGTTCTACCAAAGGTTCTCATACCAGCATGGATGGACTCCCAGAAGCCTCCTCACTGCAGTCCCACACTCTGTCTTTCTTCCGTCTTTGTACTCTTTGTATTCTTCACCCAGAAGAGCCCTAAAGCTGAAGGTAGAATCTCATGTGATGGTCTCATGATCCCCTCTTCTAGGGGGTAATGATTACAACTCTATTAACATTACCTTACACTGCAGATTTTGCTCATACAGTGAGGACCTTGATCATGTTATGTCTTACAAACTGTGCTATATCCATACAGCAGACACACACACAGGAGGAGCAAGAATGGCACTTGGAAACTTACAAGCAATTCTCTGTGACTTTCTTGCATTTGACAAATGGTGAGCGATTAAGAAGTAATTATGTGAAATTAAAAAGCTTCTGTACAGCAAGGGAAACTATCAGCAGGGTGAGCAGACAGCCTAATGAATGGGAGAAAAATCTTTGCCAGCTATGCTTCAGACGGGGGACAAAAACTAAGATACAGAAAGAGCATTCTCCATGGAAGTGGATGATCTCTCCAGACACTTCACCTTACTGAACTCTAAGGCCAAAAGGACTAAATGATTTGTCCAATGATAAGTCATCCATGCCACATCTAGCACTCAGGCACTTGCCTGTAGGCATCCCAGATGAATCCCAGTGGGCCACATGAGCAAAAAGTAGGAAGGAGATTGAGTGGAAAGAAGAAAGTATGAATTAAGACAGGAGGGGGAATGAACTGACTAGTAAGGGTTGAAAACATGCAAATTCATTGTATATATGTATGCATGTGTCAAAGAATAAAAAAATAGAAAAGAAATAGCTGCCAAAAGTAAATGTGCACACACATGCACATCTACACACAAACTGCCAAATGTGCCTAAAAATCTGAACAGTCTGAAGAGAAAAAGCACAAATGGACAATAAATATTCTCAATCCTTAGCCATCAGGGAAAAATGGAGATCAAATATATGTGATATTTCAGTCAGAATGTTTATCATGGTGAAAACAATAATAAAAATTCCAATGAAGAATTCAGACATATTCATAGCTGACAAGCATGTAAGCTGCTCTGGCTAGCGTAGATATCAGTTCGGAGGCTTTTCAGCAAACTAAGCTACAACTACTGCATGACTTAGCGGCACCAAAGAAAGCATCCTTTCCTATGATAGAGACACCCACACATTATGTGCATACTCCTCACAATAGCGAGGAAGTGGAATCAGTGTAGATGTCCATAGATGAATGAGTGGATAATGAAAAGGTGGCTCATGTACAGAAGAGAACTCTTTTCAGACATAAAAAAATGAAATTAGGAAATTTTCAGGAAAAGTATGGTACTGCAGAATACATTAAGCGAGTTAGCAGTACCAGATGAACAAATGCCACATGTTCTTTCTCTACGCTGATCCCATTTTCTGATTTTTAACATTTATAAACTTATGTAGGTGTGAGTGTGGCTATGGATCTTGAAACTAGAAAGAGGATTATAAAAAGGGAAGAGAGAGTTTAAAGTTTGGGGTGGGGAGGGTAATAGAATGCATGTCACATAATAATGCAGAGGAAGAGTATAGTGGGTGGGGGGAGAGAAGTATGGGAGAACAGAGGATGGAGAGCAATCCTCACAAAGAATTATGAATATAACACAAGGAAACCTTATATGAGCATATAAAAGCTAATGAAAATGACATTAAAAATGTGTTGACACTTAGCAGTTAGTTTGACCATGAACTTGTAAACAGCTTAGTAGGAGAAGAGTCCCGCAATATGGCAGTGTGATATATCATGTTTGTTTTTCCTGCATTCACTGTTTGAGGAGTGGGGTAAGCGCAGAGACCAGGAATCCAGTCTGCGAAACAGAGGATTGGAGCTGGAATACCAAGAGAACATTAATGTTAGAATCTATCATTTTCTTACTAACCAAGCCAAATCACACTGTAAGCTCCTGATGCCTAAAACAGACCATTAATATCAGAACTTCTCTATGAGGCATTCTCGATGGACCCCAGGGGGCAAACAGTTGGTAAGACCGGAAAGTGGCTGTATCAAAATCCAGGGGCTGGAGAGATGATTCAGGAGTTAAGCCTCTGCCTCTTAAGTAGAAAGATCTAAGTTCAGATCCCAGATCCCACATGAAAATGCCAAGCAGAAATGGTGGTAACCTACACTTCCTACTGTGGAAGGCAGAGACTGGGAAACCACAGAGCAAAGCATTAAAGAGATAAAAACAATCCAGTATGATTCTTGAAGTGACCCCTGGGCCTCCACAGGCATACACAGTGTGCTCTGATACACTCACTTACATATAAACACTAAAATAAAATAAACATAAAAACTTACCTAATAAAAAGAAAAAAATTAGCAGTGTAACAATATAAATTCACATTAGAACATTCAAACTGATAGATGAAGAAAATATTCTAAAACACTGAGATAAGGATAACACACAAATATTTTGCCAGAACTGGGTTCAAATTGGTAATAGAATCATAGTAGAGTTTTGACACATCACTTAGTGTTTAAGGAAACAGAAAATATATTTCTGATTACTCAGAATAACTGTAATGATAATAAAAGATTTGGGAATAGACCTACTGATCATTGCAATTCATCAAATAATTCTGCCAAACACGATGTCTTTTTGCAAGGCCTTCCCATCCCTTCAGGCAGAGGAAAACCCATTTTGGAAACATTTCATGGAAGAGTAACACAAACAATTAAGGTGTAATATGGTTAAATGACAGTTTAAAAACACTTAAAAGTCTTAATTGAAATGAGAATACTTCCAGGACTGGCTGGAGGTGTAGAACTACTGAGATTAATGTGAGGACAATAAGAGATAATGTCCTGAAATTAAGTAAATCATGTTGACCCCTCCAGTTTTTGGATTGCAAAACTTACAAATGGCAGCTTTAAGTCACTATGACTCCAGAGGATTTAAGTATAAGTATGTATTGCTGAATGCTCTAGGGGGTGAGTTTTTTCAGTATATAAATTAACGAGGAAGTTCAAACTTTTAAATTTATTCCTCCAAGTGATGTAAAATAGAAGCACTCTCATTCAAACAAGGAATGCTTTCTTTGAGTGGTTCATCAGTAAGCGAAGCGAAATCATCGGGACGAGAGTTTTAAATGCTGAGAAAATTAAGCTTTGTTCACAACCTAGAGGCAAAAGTGTGTCTCAACTCATCCATTTCAGAAGAAAGAAATCAAAGCAAAACGAGGCTGAGCAGATGGAGAAATAATGCCATGAACATTCAAATCGGCACATTTCAGTGTTTCTCGTTAACCCTGTCCTGCTTCTCCATCTCATTTAGAGATTTGTGTGTGGTTGACAAGATTGAGAGATGCCAGAATAACAAACAAGTCTGAAATACTACTCCACGGAAATAAAATGATCCTGGGCAAGTGCTTTATAATGAATGTCAATAACTTTATGATTATCTAAATTATAATGTGGGTAAATGTTTGTCTATATGTTTCTAAGTAAAGATACAGTGGAAACAGTTACACTAAGTTGGTTCTATCATGGGTGAATCCTGAGGTCATCTGACAGGATGATACATGATAGATAAACATCTAGCTCACATGGATACTAGAAGCTAGTAATCATTCTCTATAAGCAAAGATTCCCAGAAAATATCTAGGGATAAAGAAATAAGGACCTGCTCAAGGTCAAGTAAATTAGGCCTTGAGCCTGGGTCATTGATATTTTAACCCTGAATATCTATACCTGAAAGGAACATTTTGTGTGTCAGCAACTTTCACGACAAATGTGGACTGTTCTGGAATTCTTGCTTTCGTGCTAACAAGAAGCTTCTACTGAGTCTGGAGAAGGATCTCCCCCTTCCCCCACCCAGTGTTCCCATCCTTTTCCTGGTCTTTCCTTCCTGCCTCAAACACACAGGAAAACATCTTAGTACTTCTTTCCCCTCTTAGAGGACTTCCAGGTATGACTTGTCAAGCACATATGGAAAGATTGATTTCCTTCCCCCCCACTTCAAACATGAATGAGTCAATAAATATCAGACACTTGAATAAAGTCAGAATGACAGAAATATAGCTGATGATTGGACACAATGCATTGATTCCAGCGCAGAACAGCAGTAAAATCGCCAGAAGAGAACTGAGAAGATAGTACCTATGTTAAAAAAACCTGAAGGGTTTAAGAGTTTACCGTTTGTATTGACCAGTCTGTGATCAGCCACAGAGGTTGGCATCTAGGACAGAGACTAAGAACTGTTTATTTTTCATAGCACTGGTTCTAGACAGAGAGTCAGCACTTTTGGTCAATGAGGTTCCCATCTCTAGAGGTTGGTGCAGAGAGCCAAGATCTCTTATACTGGGTCTGTTATAGGACAGGAACACTAACCTTAGAAAGGTTTTCAATAAAGTTCAGGCTTCCTGACCTTTGCATCACAATGAACTAGTATTATCTGTGTCCCATTGGACAATAAGCAAACTTTCCCTGTTCCAAAGGGAGGCTGTGTTCTGAAGCTTGCCTTTTGTTTAACAGCAAATCTTCAGCGAGGTAGCATAGATTAAAGAACACTGGTATCGTTAGTTACAAAATGTGCAGACATTTTGCAAACTGTCCTTATGTGTCATCTAAGCTAAGGGAAATTTGAAAAGTTGGTACGTGGGCAAAAACCAAAACAGACACTAAGAAAAGTGGACACTCAGAAAATGAGAAAAAGCTTTTGTATGAGAAATTAGTCACTGCACAGACATGTTTCTCAGATTAAGTCTGAGTAGTCTTTGGAAGCATAAACATAGGTATGTAGAAGCTGGTATAATGTTTATCAATTTAATTAGCAGCACTAATAGGTCTCTCTAGAGCCAATCCTTCCTCAACCATGGTTTTCTAGGGTTAAATTTAGTGGGACACAAAACAAATGAAGGTAATATGTGTGGGAAAGAAAAGAAGTTGGTAGTAGTGGGACAATGGGGAAGAAAGGGAAAATAATCAGAGTGGATTTTACTATACATATTTGCCAGAGATAAAAACACATTCACAAAAATGAAAAAAATATAATTGTTAAATTATGGAAACATTTACAGCTGGAAAAAAGAAATTTAATGAATTTCTAAGAATACACAATATGTTTTAAAAAAGACAGATAAAATACGTATGAAACTATATGAAATATTCAGGATTCCACCATTAGAGGCAAACTTCAACTAATATAAATTGCAAAAACAATGAGAGTTAGGAAAGTTATGTAAGATATAATACCAGAATGCTGTTGCAGAGCTTAAGAGAGACGTAGGCTGTCACCTTCTTTTTCTAAAGAGAATTAATGATTCCCCCTATCATGCATGAGTCCAATGCAGGAGCAGTAAGAGGAGAGCAGGGGATAAGTAGATCAAAATTGCCTGGAAGTTTTAAGAAGGGAAACTGTTCAAGAATCTCTGGCCCAATTGGAAATAATCAGAACAAAACATAAAAAAAAAGAAGTAAAAGACAAAGCAGTGAACACAAAACGCAACCCATGAGACTGCGAAAGACCATACAAACATGGCACTGCCAAATATTAATGATAGAACAGAATGCAAGTTTTGGAAATCAGATCTCTCTTTTCAGAATCACCAGGTTTCAGATTTCCGTACAAGAATTTCACTAGCCGGGTGACCTTGCCTACTTTTCAATATTTTAAATTAATTCATAAATGATTTAATATAATAGTACAAATATATATGGATGTTGTGAACTATCACAGTGTTAAATTCAAAGTGTTTGTAAAAGAATAATTAAAATGAAGAATAGTAATTTCTTTATATGAAAAGTATAGCATTTGTGGTTTATTGCTAAAATTCCAAGAGCACTAAAATAGTCAAAATAGTTAAAATAACTATCTTCACATGAGGATTTAGGCAAGAAGGAGAAAAGAAAATCAGCTACTTCTTATTTATACAGCTACAGCACAATATATATTGTTTAATATTAATGAATGGAGAAATTACCTAGTAACGTCAAAGAAACTGGTAGAAGAACTAAAGGGAGAGATAGCTAAAACGTGGGCACCTCTACAAAGCAGCACTGGGGATGAATAAGGAGCCAAGAGAGAGCATGGCTTTTCATTATACTTCTGTACTACCATTATTAAAATGCCTATGTGCTACAACATTTCACCAATGTAAAATTATTCATTCTGTATAAAAATTTAAATAGACAGGGAATCTTAATGATGGCAATTCCCTTTGGCGTAGGAATGAGGTCAAGCCTTAAAAAATTCAGCTTTATAAAAGCATTGAAAATTTGTAACGGTTGTATTTGAACTCAAATATCACTTTATTGATCCTGATGGGTGTTATGTGGTATAATTATAAATGCATGCACACTATTTGCTGTATGGGATCTGTATGTTCTGAATATACACTTCTTTAGGTAGTGATAATAATTTTATAATATGCAACAAAAAATATCTGAAATGAGCTTTTGATTTTCTTCCATTTCTTTGATAGTCAAGACTAAGATGCTACTTCTCCTTTGGGCGTATACTTTAAAAACATTTGCTGAGAAAATACTCATGGTTTTATACTTACATATCGCCTTCTGAGAACGTGTCCCTTATTTTTGCTTTGTTTCTTCTTTCTTTTTTTGTTGTCTGAAACTTGTATTTCTGCCTACTACTTCCAGCAACTTGCATAATGGTGATGTTCAGACAAATCCAAAGGGCAATTTACACTTAACCTTTCTTAACAGAATTCCCTAAGCAGGATGTCTCAGCAGCTCATTTACAATTCTTACTACAGACAACAGACTACAGCTTGTCTCCAAAATTGGCTTTATGAATTGTAACCACAGGAGTAGACAGTAAAGGTTTTTGCATTCCTTGCATCTTGGCAAAGATATTATGCCTCAAGCAGCTTTCCCTGGAGTCCAGTCAAATAGAATCAGGGGTGAGGAAATTACTGACCTTTTTCTACTGAGCTGCCATGAACCTCATGCAAAGAGGCACTTGCTGAGGAAGGGCACGGAATGACTTGAGTGTCCTGTTCTATAAAGAAGTCTTTCTCTGTCTTTGATTATTCTTGCTTTCTCCCTCTCCCTCCCCCCTCTTTCGCTCTCTCTCTCTCTCTGTTTCATTTATATATACATATATATATATTATTCCTTTAGTGTGTATATGATACAGAACATAAGACAAACTATATTGACAATCAATGTAAAGTATTTCTTGGTTAAAATGATGGAATCACAAGGGCATTGTTCTCTAACTAGCCCCTAATGGGCTTTTCAGACTAGCACACAAGTCCTAATGCAAGAAGAACTTTGCCAGTTTCTCAAAGGAATTGCTGCTTGATTCAAAATGAAATAAAGAAAGCCAATGAATCTATCAGATCTTGAGGCAATTGCAGACACATAATAAACATTTAATGGAGTTGAGCATAAATGCAGCTGGACAGAGTCCTTGAATCCCACACAAAACAAATATTAAATAAAACATGATACACTGAGATAGTAGTCCGTTCATTGTTATGGATGACTAATGGAAGGTTATTTCAGCATCAAAGTATAATGTGATTCTTATTTTTAGGATATGTAAAATTACAAAGATGAATTCTATACCGCCATCAAACAAATATTTTATTTGAAAAGAATCAGAATCACCTCTTAAAAGTCTTGTCAATGGTGACTTAATCTCTAAAATTTGATAATGTGAATAATTGAGTCTGACTATAATCTTAAAAGTCACATAGACATTTTATCTCATATAGAGAAGAAAATTAACTGCAAATCTTAAAATTTCACATATACATTAAACTTTTATCTCTATATGCACATGTGGATGTTTATTCATGTAAGTCAATTCTTAAGACTGCATACCTAATATAAATTGCAAGGACATTTTTTCTCAAGTACTTTGCCTTTTAAGTTCTAGGGAATTTTAAACAGGGAAAATTTTGTCCTAAAATGATAGCTCTATAGAGTGCATGTGACCATGTGTCTTAGAGTCAAGGATGTATATATTAAATTCAACAGAAATTTTCTTTTAGTGCTCAGTAGAACCTCAGAAGATGCTCGTGCAAGTAGATATACATGGATTCACTGAGGTAGGTAAGGTATTAATCTTTTCAAGATATCAGCCTTACTTCTAGGGAGACAGTATGGTGCATGCTGTCATTGTTTTCCGCAACAAAGTTTTCTTTTTGATAGTGTTATGAAACAATGGTTTATTTATTTTTTATTTTTTTATTAATACATTTTTTATTATTATTTCAGCTCATACAAACTTAATAGGTACACCAGATCCCTCCCTCCGTCCTCCTCCCCCCTCCCCCGTACCCCCTGCTCCTCCTCCCCACCCCCTCCCTTCCCATCTCCCAGTGCCTCCCGCCCCAATTCCCAGCGAGTCCTTTCTTATGCATGCCTGATTTTCCTCTAGGCCCTCCTCTCCGATGATGTACAAGGACCCAGTGGCCTTTCCCTGAACCCTTTCCCATGGTCCCCTTAGGTATAGGAACACTGCTGTGGCTGCCAATCCTTTGCCTCCAAGGATCTTGGTGCCTTTAGCAGATGCTAGACATTGTGAGATCAATAGTGTGTTGGACAAGGCGCAGGGCATGTAAAATCCAATTATGATTGCTTCAGCCCTAACTTGTATGGAGCATCTTACATATCATTGCTCCTCCCATCCTTTTGCTCTTACACTCTTACTGCCCCCTCTTCCACAAATTTCCCTGAGCTTCAGGATGGGGAGAGATTAGGCTGGCCTAGTTCTAGGTGGTTGATATAGAGTCTCTGAAGTTCTCGATTGCAGAAAGCACATAGATTATATGTTCTCCTATGCATAAGGTGATTATATAGGTTTAGTCGTATAAATATAATAACCTGCGAAATTATTCAGTTTTAATTATTGAACTTACTCCTGAGCATCCAGTGTAAGTTTTTTCTTCATTGTTTTTGCTCCTTTGTCTCTTGACTTGTGTCATGTATGTGCTTCATTTATCATGTGTTACATATATTATATATATGCATATAAACATCACATATATGGCTAAAGTAATGTCATAAAAATCTCTCGATAAAAACTCAAATTCCATATATAATCTATATCAAATTTCTGTATATTCTATCTAAAAATAACACAATATACTCTTTTACATAGTTTACATGGACATGTTCCAACTACTTTCACATAGTAGAATTCAGTCTTTTGTATAGAGGAAGTCAACAATAATGCTTGGGGTTTTCCTCAGGGTATTGCTGGACACAAAATATTGGGGATTTTTTTATATGTGACAGAAGGGATTAGGGGGGAGAGAGAGAGAGAGAGAGAGAGAATATTTCTGGAGGCAGGCAGTTCAGGCTTCCTCTGTACCACTTCTTCAATACTTAGCAAGAGAATGGTAAAATAATGCTTCCTGTTTCCCCTGCTAAAATGAAATCAAATAAAATAATCTAACCTGTCCCCCCATGGAGGAAGAGGATAATCTTTATGTGCAAAAATTAGTGGATATGTAAGAGTTATCGTCCCTTAAATATGAAGATATTAGCTTTTGTATATTACACATCGACATTTAACTTTCAAAGCTTTGTTAGGAGTACATTACTTAGAAAAGTAATAACTGCTTATATAGCCTATTATTAAATTTGTACATATAAAAAGATTTAAAACATTATCAATGTATTTTTAATCTCTAAAATAATCTTTTGGGTAATAGCATTTATCAATCATAGAGGCATCTCAGAAAATATACAAAACCTCTTACTATCTTGATTGTCAGAGAAATGGTACTTCATTTGTGTATTATCAATGCCCCAAAACTACAGAGATAAACTAGTATGAAAGGTTTCCACAGTTTCCATGAAGGTAATGCTAAAGTAATTTAGCAGTCATGTCTGAAGGTCACAGAGGCATTTGTAAGAAACAGCCTCTTAACATTTAAAATAATCATGGTCTGATTGATTAAAAACTATTCCTGTTCTTAGTTTCTAGAAAACGGTGATGCAGATGTTACTTACGCACTTAGACAACTTATTCTTTCATATAACTGTTAATGTATACCTATTCTATACATATCTAAATCTCCAGTATGGGTAGTTACCTGTCATGCCCACGTATCTAAATGTAGACTTCCAACCTAGACGGAAAAACTCCTTAAGTTCTTCTAAGATGGAAAAGTGATGCAGGTTGTTGCTGTTCACCTGCATGGTTGCTGATAAGTCACCATCAGATGGCTTAAGGGAACAAGGGGTTTATTTCCTTGTGACAGTCCGATTATAGTTCTCAGTTCAGCTTGAAGGGAATGCATGCACCCACTAGGGCCTAGGGAACTGGCCACATCATCACCACATAATGGCTGAGAGAGGGACAATCCTTACTTCAGACCAGCATGTCTGGCCAAGTGTACAGAAGGAAGCCACTCTCCCAACCAGCTCTCTGTAATTTACTCTAGGACCTAATTCCAGCCACGATAGGCTTGGCCTTTCCCATTAGCTAAACAATCTTCTTCCTGTTTGCTCTGGGCTCAACTCAGCGACAAACTCTCTACAAATGTGCCCAGAGCTCAAACCTTCAATAGTCAAGTTGACACCTGTGCTTAACTATGACACAGGAGTACTCAGATAATGTTGCATGCCCCAAGAGGAACTAGAGAACTTGGATTTGTGTGAAGGGACAACTCAAAAGTCAGATTTCAGAGGCGACACAGGGCATTAAGAGTGTCTCCTTCAACTCCATGAGAAGCTTCTTGCAGCTCCTCTCACTTCCTCTTTGCCTCTGGAGTAGGTACCTAATGATCTCATCTATTCTCACTAACAAAAACCACCTCCATGAAATACCTTTTAAGTAATGATCACATCTGTTCTTTGTTCTGATCTATTGACCGCTAATTGCCCTAATTTCTGCTTCCTGTGAAACTAAATCATGTAACTTAACTGCAAATAGACAAGGGATGTAAGAAACAAAGTCAGATGTAATGATTTTATTAAATTCCTTTAAATACCAATATTACAAAAAAGGAAAATTATTTTCTCTCTCTACTTTAAGAGGTCAGGGAAGATGGCATGTCTCTGTCGCTCAACACTGGATAGTTGTCCAGGCGTTGAGTATTCTCTTTTAAAAATCTCTTTCAAAATCAATTTTAAATGGAGTACGCCTACTAGAGATGGGCCAGGAAAATTATCCCTTGACTTCTGTCTCTAGGATTATTCCCTCCCTCCAATATATTTCTCAGCCTGATAACTTGCAGGCTGAAATCTCTCAACAGATGCATTGCTGGAGGGAAGAGCAGGGAGATGTCATTTGAGGACTATGGTGGGGAATGCTGTCAGGTTGTAAATTAGTCCATGTGCGTTAAAAGAAACTAATGACACCTTTGTCAGCTAATGTGTTTCACCTGCAAAAGACACCATTGCATCCTCTGCAGATTCTGGCAGACAGGGAAAACTAGTTATATATAATCCCCACAATTTGGCCAGCCTTCTCCCTAGGAACTCCCTGCATAGAGTTGGTGTGAATTAGCATCTCTCAGAAACAATTTGTTCATATTCCCTCTACAAACTGCAGCAATTTCATATTATGGCTTCTGCCAGTTTATTATTATTATTATTATTATTATTAACAAGACTATACAGGGGCCAAAATACAGACATCTTCATAAAATGAGGAAAATAGAGCTGGAAAGATAGAACTCCAAGATGGCCTTTGCCTTGCAGCAAATGAAAGGATTTGAATTATAATCCCAAAACTCACATAAACATTCTGGGTGGAAGTGATAATGATCTGCTCTCCATCCCTGGATGACAGAGTTTAGGAAACTCCAGAACAAAACTGCTTAAGGAGGTAGAGTAATTCAGGATGATTCCTTAATCCACCTTTGGACCTCCATAGGTATGCACATGATCCAGTGCACACACACACACACACACACACACACACACACACACACACACACACCATAGGCATACATAAAACTAAACAAATAAGGAAGAGGGAATGGGATTTGTTACTACAATACTCTCAGACATTTACCCAATTTTTGTTTTTCATAGTAAAAGACCTCACTAATTATTTTTTCCTTCTAGGCACTTTAGCATGCTATACTTAGGACGTTTCAGTGTGTCGTTATAAGGATAGAAGTGTTCCAAACATGGCATGTAAATTTCAGCTGCTAATAGCATCATCATTTAGATCTGTACCCTGATTCATGATGATCATGAACATAAAGTTATTTCTATAAGAAGATGAATCAGGACAAGCTTAGTGCCGTATAGTAGAGGGCCTGTTGGGTCCTGGGTTTGACCAATGGCACCACATGAAGCAGCCCTGGAGGAACATACCTATAATCTCATCCCCTGGGAGACTTAGGCAGGCAATAAGAAGTTCAGAGCCATCTGCCCAGGTTCTCTTCACATTGCTGATAATACATGACAAACGACTTAGGACATGAGGGAATTCTTGCTTTCTCAAAGTTTGTCCCAGTTTCTCAAAGAATGATCCAGAGTACACACCATTGGCTAGATCTTCTCACATCCATTTCTCACAGATAGATTTAAGGTTTCCTCAACTATATATTCTTCACAGATGTGCCAACGCCTCAGCCTTTAGTCAGTTGTCAAGTTGGCTCAGGCATCCAACTGGTACTCCATCCTTGCTCCACAGTGAGTTTTGAAGCCAGCCTAGGCTACAAGACCCCTTTAAAAATATTCGTGGGGATAGGTAAGAAGATAAGATAGCTTAGCTAGTAAATGTGCCTGCATCCAAACTTGATGACTTGAACTGAATCTCTGGAGACATCAAGGTAGAACCCACATGGGAGAAGGAGAGAACAAACTTCTGAAGGTTATGTTCACATGCTATGCATTTGCATGCTCGCTTGCTCCCTTTTTTGGCTCTCTCTCTCTCTCTCTCTCTCTCTCTCTCTCTTTATCTACATACATATATATATATGCATGTGTGTATTTATAAATAGATAGATATAATTTTATTCAAACAAATAGCTGTTAGGAGAAATAAGTAGTCAGAAACAATGCAGAAAATACTCCTCATTCATAGGGCTTGCATTTCCATTTGTACCAACCTCCTGAGAATCTCCTCCACAGTAGTACCTCTTCACCACTGATACAGGAGTAAAGCGCTTCAGAATATCACAGGGACCTCTTAAGCTGCTGTCTTTGAATCATGAACTTAATTAATCAAGCTTGTTAAAATAAGTCCCCTTTCCCACCAGTGACCTGACACACTCTGCTTTTCTGAGAGATGACTCCAACACAAGGCAACTTTCGCTTCTTCGCAGTTTTTTTCTTCAAATCTGCAACCCCCGTCCCCAGCTTTACAACTTCCTGTCATGTGCATGTTACAACTCCATCTGTTTCACCAGCCCTCTCTGCGATTTTTTAATTTAAATGATTGACTTCTGGGTTCTGAGTCATCTGCCAAAGAAATGATGAACACCTTGGGACCTGTCCCTTTCACCCTTTTACTCTCAGTCATAATTACCTGAGGTCCGTGGTGGGTTGATTCTCATTGCAGACAGACGATTGCGTGTCAGGAAGGAAGGGGAAAACCTTGGATAGCTCTGCTCTCTGCAGATTGCTATCGTACAAACAAACTTGGTCAACTTTTCCTCTCTTTTCTCTGAAGAAGATGAAAACAAGAGGGACTGATTATTTTCTCCCCTAGATTTCGGTTTAGGAAGCCGAGACTTTATTCATTACTAGCAACAGGCATGGATTTCCAACCTGTCATTTTCTCCTCTCAGCCAAACACTGGCAGAATATGTGCAGTCAGCAGTGAGAGATAACAGGGATTCTGGGAATAAGAGCAATCGGCATCATCTGGCCTTGACTTGTGCAAGTAGGATGGAGTCTCATTAAAAGGTCTTTCTCTTTCCTTCGGGCTTCTTCCTGCAGCGCAGAGACACCTTGGCTATATGAGCATTGCTCTGCTGTTTGTGGCTGGTGCAAACAGATCTTAATTTGATATACACATGCACTCTTTCCTGATAGGTATCATTGCTGGAGTACTTGCAGCTGCTCCCAGTGCCGCTACAAAATACCTTTTAACCAAGAATCCTGCCGCTTCCCTGCTGTAAGCAACCGTGGATGGATGTGCGATTCATCAGCTGTACTCTGTGACACTGTAGAAATATAGAGTAAGGACCAAATGTTTCTTCCCTTGGATTCCATTACAGGGTACTGCACCAACTCACAGCTGGAAACAAATTAAAGTCGTTTTTCTGATAATGCAAAGAAAGTAGTTTCCAAGTAAAGATCCTATTCAAATCATTCAGGATGGTTTCCCTTCTAAGAGTATGTGTCTTTATTTGCTAAATGAGATTGGTTTGCATTTAAATGTTGATAACAAAGAGAGTCCTTATATAACTCAAGCACTGCAAGGTGATATATTCGGGCAGTTATGTGCATTCACCAAATGGTAGGTCATGCTTCACATATTTATTGCTTCTTTGGTTGGTTTTCTATCTGTTCAGATTATGAGAATATTTTAGCATCATAATGCCAGTCCATTTATTTTGATAATTATTATTCTTTATATTAAAACCCTTAAAGTCAGTCTCTTTTTGTTAAAGCCTCTGTATGCATTTTTTCTTTTTGAAAATCTGCTTTCTTTATCTCCTGGATGTCAAAGTTCTTTTCTAACTTTGAAAATTATCTGTGAATCTTTCTCCACATATGCCAGGAATACAATCAGGTAAGGCAAACACTTCTACACCCGAGGGAACTAAAGGCCTTTCCATCTGAGGCATTTTTCTGCGCCCTGCTCTTTCGTCTTTTTCCTGCTTTATATTAGAATAAAACCCTGAAACCAGCACTAAGACCTATATTGCCTCTGGTTTCTTTTATTAGTTTAAGCACCTTGCTGACCTATAATAACTCAACATACAAACAACATACATATTTCCTTCAGATTCGCATGCATTTGCCACTCTGTTAATGATTTTAATTTTTGCTCCTTCAGAAAGCATTGCTTACCCAAAAAAGTACAGATGCCCAAGGAGTTTCTATCTCAAGTTTATGGGGTCTTGGGGGTCCAGGTTTGTTTTCTCTGCCACATAATGGACAGACCATGTGTTATAAGGCAAGGAAAAGAAGTGAGAGTGCTGAGATTCTTTTAAAGCAGACAGCAGCAGGAACAGTGGCACTCTGCAAGATGGAACCCCTGGGGCTGCTATGGTGGCATCCACGTGGAGGGTGGGAAGCAGCTCCTGGAGAAGGAGCTAGAGTCTTCAGACAAATAGGGAGAAAAAAACAGGAAATCAGGGAAAGCATGTGAACATTTTGTCCACCAGAGCACAGAAGAGGAGAGAAAGGAAAACTTTCACTCCATGGGCTTAGAGCTGAAGAGTGCTTAGGATCTACACGGTGGACCCCCTTTGTCCTGCTTCTGCCCATGTTAAATTTTGGAGGGAAGTTTTGGGGAAAAAAAGAGCACAGGGCCCTCCCATTTTTTTTTTTTTTTTTTGGTATGCTACCAGGATCAAGATTCCCTAAATTCACTGATAGGACAAATGATTTTTAGGATAAGCTTACTTTAAGGGTAGAGAGAATGATTCCAACATTACCAGGGAAATGAGAAGTAGGATCTAGTGAAATTATTGAAAAGGTAACAATAAAAAGGAACAGGTAACAAGGCAATTTAGACACCAGTCTGGATACTTCACTCCAAAAGCACCTATATCCCTCATTGGTTTTGACTTGAATATTAAGAATAAGCTAGATTTCACCACAGTCAGAAGTATCTTACAAGGATGTAAAAGGATGTTAAATAAGAATGTTAAGAATTTGGAACCACAAAAGATGTCACACTAACTATTTTAAATCAGAGGCATTTGCAACCCAGTCTGTGCATAAAGATCATCCAGAATTTCTGTTTGTTCCTTAAAAGGAGGAAATAAATTCCTCTTCTCAATGGCGTTTTTCTCTGCCAGAAGGAAATCACTATTTTTTTTTAAAGAAAGATTGACAAGTTGAGAAATAAACAATATATGGAAACAATTGTTAAATGATCCCTTATCTATCTCGTTATCTCTCCAACAGATTATCCAGTTTATCCAGCCCACAGCATCCCCTCACTTGTTCCTGTACACTTTACAAGTACTTTTGACAGTTGAAGATAAAATGACTCCAACTGTATCTTTGAGTCTTCATTTCCTTACAAAGGCTCCCATTCTGTGTAAAAGTATATGAAATCAATGTGTATGCTTCTTTTGTTGATCTTTGTCATACCAGTTTAGATTTCTGATTTAAAAGGAAAGAAAGAAAGAAAGAAAGAGAGAGAGAGAGAAAGAAAGAAAGAGAGAAAGAGAAAGAAAGAAAGAAAGAAAGAGAAAGAAAGAGAAAGAGAGCAAAAAAGAGAGAAAGAGAGAGAAAGAGAGAAAGAGAGAGAAAGAAAAAGAAGAAAGAAAAGGAAGGAAGGAAGGAAGGAAGGAAGGAAGGAAGGAAGGAAGGAAGGAAGGAAGGAAGGAAGGAGGGAGGGAGGGAGGGAGGGAGGGAGAGAAGAGAGGGAGAGAAGGAAGGAAGGAAGGAACGAGGGAGGGAGAGAGAGCGGGAAGGAGGGAGAGAAGAGAGGGAGAGACGAAGGAAGGAAGGAAGGAAGGAAGGCCGGAGGCCGGAAGGCAGGACGGAAGGAGGAAGTCGGGAAGAGGAAGGAGGGAGGAAGAGAGAGAGAGAAAGAAAGAGAGAGAAGGAAGAGAGAGAGAAGACGGGGTGAATGCGGAAGGGATTGAGGCAGCGGCGGGGGCCTTCGGAGTTCTTCTTGTCAATTTTTGGCAGATTCCTTCAAAGAGAGAAAAAAGAGCCTCCTTCCTTCCTTCTCTTTAAGGCAGTCGGAATTTCTTCATGAAGGTATTTTCTTTTTCTTTCTTTCTCTTGGAAGGAAGGAAGGAGGGAGGGAGGGAGGAAGAGAGAGAAATCTAAAAGCAACAGTTAAAGCTTTACCATCCTCATATACTGTGTGCACAACAGTATGAATGATGCTTTCACTGATTTATTGACGTGTATCCTGAGATCTGGCATTTCAAGAGCTTTGACAAGACTAATAATTTCTTGGGTTTTTATAGCATTTCTGACTCCTCTACTTCAGTCCATGATACCAACTTGAACAATGCTACCTCCCTCACCATCTCTTCTTCATGAAGAAGTTATTACTATTATTATTTTTGAAGTGATAACATTAATTCAAAGGTTGAAATATTTACTGCAAATAACCACAAATCAGATATCTCACATTTAAATCTAAATTTACTAAGAAAATGTGAATGGAAACATATTTTTGTGAATTTTAGATAAATTAAATTTAAAGGATTAGTTTGTCTATGATTAACAACTCATATATCAGCTGTAATTTTTATCCACATGATTTTCTCTTTTGAATTAGATGTATTCCATTCAGCTAGTAGCAACCATATGTTATGTTACATAACAATGTAGGAGAATGATTGCTGGCCATGACTAGAGTTCATAGCTCATTATTCTTTGGCTTCAGTTTCAAGCAAGGCCATGTTAAAAAACTCCCACTTGACGGTTGATCACTGACCCAATGATGTGAGTTGTTAAACATCACTGTTGTTCATAGAAGCCTGGTGTGAAAGTCATGATGTGAATGATTACAAGCAGTATCCCTGTTGGAAGTGCCAGACAGGAGGCCAGTGGTAATGATCCATGGAGATTTAACTATCCACATCCCCAGAGGTCCTCCTTGTAGGGCAAGCATGAAACTTAGCAACGGAGCTAGTATCTTCACTGACTTCCTAGTGTAGTCGTAAATAGATTTATGGTATGAATTTCAGCTTCTTATATTCCACAATGTTTTTTTCTCTCTCGACTCTGTCAAAGCATACATTTATGAAATAGCAACTTAAAATCCCATATTTTTACATTTAGTGGTAATGTATTCCTACTTCACTTAACACATCTGTCAGTGGAGGAATGCCTAAAAGATATAGCTAATCTCTTTACTAACACAAGTTATTAATTAGTTCTCCGGAGATATTTACACAATAGGGTACATATATTTTTAGTATACTGAAATGCATTCTTAATTATGATTAAGATAAACTTTCTTTTTACCACATGAAAGAATTTTAAAAGAATTAGAGAATCTACCTTTTGCAAAAGTCATATGGTCACAACTATCAATATTTACAGATTAATTAATATGTACTTACCAAATTCCATTCAATTTGCAGATACTAGTTTTGTTCTTTGACAATCTCATAGATATGTACAAAGAATTTGATTAATCATTTCTACCTTATCTTCCCTTCCACTTCCACTGGACATTTTCTTCTGCAAGCATATCTACCTCCCATCTTTATGTTCTCTTTAAAAAAATGGCTTACAAATAATATATGAGCCAGAATAGAAAATACATTTAGTATGTAAAAAACATTTAGCATGTATGTATAGTAGTCATGATTGAGCTTCTAGCTCCACATGGTTAAGGAGCGTGGTAAAACTAAAGAACAACAATTTTCTCAGTTTCCTATGAGACTGAGTTTATTATGTCAGTACATGTATCCCAAGCCGCAGGAGACTGTCCATATGTGAACACATGAAGGATCTCATAGGGATGCCGGTAGACGATAGGAGTACACAGAGCCCCAGTACAAGGATACAGTCCTTGTCATGAGCACATGGAGCTGTGGCACAGGGATGCTGTCCTCATGTGAACACATGGAGCCTGTCCTGTTCCCATAGGCTATCCCTATTGTTAACACATGGAGCCCAGCACATGGGAGGCCACTTGTGTGTACACAGATATGGCATTCAGGGGGGACTTTCAGGCAATACAGAATGCCAGGCTACTTAGCATGTGTGTGAAAGTCATGATGTGAATGGCATACGTAGCCCATGCTTTTTACACACCTAGGCATCTCCACAGCTCATGTAATATGTCATTGAAGAGGCAATTGTAGCAGCCCAGGATTATGAAGTCAGAAAATCACATCCTCAGTTCCCTTACTGATCCATTCACTAGGCAGCAGGCAGAGGATTCACTTCATACTCTCCACATGCATTAGAGGCTGAGGTAGCAAAAGGCCTGATGAAGCTGCTGTCTTCAGGGACATTCCTAATAAAAGAAATGTGTGTGGAGTGTGAATCTCGTAGACACATATATGGAAAGCAACTTAAGTTTGGAACAAGAATTAGGAATAGAATAGAGTTGGGCAATATGTTAGATTATCAGAGAAGGTTTTCCAGAAAAGGACCTCTTAGATAAACACCTGCATAGGTAAGCAATATAGAGGGCATTTCGAGATAAATGCTATTAATTGATTTTCCATCATGATACCAAATACCTAAGATACTCAGTTTATAAAAAGACATTACCACCATTTGCATTTTTGAAGGATTCAATCCATGATCAAGTTGGCATGTATATGAGGACTTCATGTCCTAGTGGAAGTTGGTGTTAGAGCCAGCTATTCACTGTAGGGAAGGAAGCAAAACCAAGAGAAAGAGGAAGGATTTAGGCTTCCACAATTCTCTTTGAACAGTCATTTCTGACCATTTAAAATGCCCCATTAACTCTAACTCTTAAAGATTCCTGAACCTCACAAGTGACACCCTTAAATATAAAAGCATTCAGCATCATCTGCCTTTGGGGAAATACCAGCATCAAAACTATAGTAGATATCATGGCAATTCTTAGAAATTGACAGAGTAGTCATGGTGTAAGAATAAGCCTAGAGTATAAATACAGAGAAGATGGTTAGAAAATACCATGAAGTGAATAAATGAGAGGGAAGAGATACAATTGACAAGAGTACAACAAGATAAACATCAAATAGAAACTGAATGGGTTCTATGTCTTTGTGTGTTTGCAACATACATGCCAATTGTATCTATCTAAAGAGTCAGCAAATCTCAAAGAAAGAGCTCAAGTCTGGGACTGGCTAATACTACAGACACCCAGTTGCTAACTGCTTTGTGCTACTGGGAAGATCATATCCCTTTTCAGACTCTCAACTTCAATAAAATCCATAAATGAATTCTTTCTAAAATCCAAAATCATCAATATTCTAAGCTTTGTTTTTAGCTTTGGAGAAAAGGTCTCACAATGTTTAACTCTCTAACTTTGAGTGAATTCTCTTCCTGCTTCAATCTCTGGACTGCTGGGATTACAAATATGCCGCCACTACATCTGATTCTTCCTAGTGCTTTGTGAGATTTTAGGTTTAGATCATCTAGTGTTATTACCCATCCAGAAACACAGAAGCATACCTTCATTTTATGAATCTTTTAAAGGGAATGTGAAACATTAGTTCTGTTCATGTTTCCTTATTTAGCAAAGGAGCCAATAACTGAATAAAAACCAAGTGCATAATAGCTTTTCAAAGGTTAATAAAAATCCTTTGTGTATACGTTTACTTATCTTTCCCCACAAAATATTTATAGCAGTTATTATTCAAATGAATAACCTCTTAGCCAAGTTTCAGAATGGTTCCAAATGTGCAAACTAATCTCAAAATAAAATTAATTTTAATTTATTCATCAACTTAAAAGCAAATATTGTTTACATTAGAATTTCAGCAAATCATAAAATCAAAATAGAAATGAAAATTAGCTGTAGATTTTAGTGTGCTAACACTCACTTTTTAAAACTCTTAAAATTTCACTTCTTCTAATATTTGTTTGTAATAAATTCATTAGTGTATTGAAATAATTAGCCAAATTGTCTATGAAAACATTGGTTGACCTTGGTAGACATAAAGGCAGTTATTATGAGTATCATTCAGTGATATATTCTTTATTATGAGCACAAGTTCCACCATGTTACTTAGGATATTACTGTAACTATATCAAATGGGATTGAAACTGAGAAAAATTACCAGAGGGCATTTTTGTTTTGTACTTAAATTTTATTTTGTCATTTATTCTTATTAGCAATCATTAAGCGATTTAATAATTATAAGCTCCATTAACATTTTAATGAGTCTAGTGGCCATTGCTAGATGTAATTAAATTACATTGTATGATATTTCAAAGCTGTGATTAAATTAGGTTTTACTGTGCTTAGAAGAATAAACCTATGGAGAGACTGCAACTCACCTTATTAACTTATAAGGTGCTGATAAAATAGACACTAATGGAGACAAGAGGACAATATAATTCCCCACTGAGTATACTCTCAAAGTAAATCTTTAATCATGTGACTTTGGAATCAATCAAGTAATGACAGCATAATTTTATTTAAGTGCATTTTTCAGATAGAAGTAGAAAAGGGAGAAAAAAATAATTGGGTTTTCTGGTTATGTGGCATTTCTCCCCTAGTTCTGTAGATAGAGCCCACAAGATTGAGATGATAGATGAGCTAATGATTTTGTAGTATATATATTAATATATGTGGAATTGTTTGATATTAAAAAATTCAAAAATATTCATTCATAAATTTGAAATTTTATTTTAAAAATGACATCTTTTTTTTGGTTTGGCAATGATGTAAACACATATGAAAGTTCTAAAATGCAAGCCAGTGGTAATTTTTAGGTCTTTTTCAGTACATAATTCTCAAATATATATTTTGAAATCTTTCTGTCTTGTCATCTATGAAACTTTCTCCTGAAGGTTTTTCAATTAGAGAGTATGTGACTCAGAAGATGATGGTATATTACATATTCCTTATACCATATTGTTTGTCTGAATTAAATCTGAGAATTAATTCTTATTGCTGCTCCTGTTAGGCACATTTTGAAATGCACAAAGTTAAATTGTATACTTTGAGACAGCCAAACTTTCTGATGAATTCCCCTATACAAGAATGGGATTAAAATTTTTATAGAATAGTAATTTATATAGCATGTATACCACATGTTTACTTAAATGAATTTTGTGGTTTTGCTGTAATTATTATATTCTATCAATACTGTTCCATTATGCTAAAATAGTTCCAAAATAAGTATATGAGACTCTATGTCAAGTGATATTTCAGAAGCCTCAGAGATATTTTCTTTTCATTTTTAAAATGTCATAGAAATATTATATTATTAAATTTATGCATTCCATTTACTTACCTTATTATAAGAAGACATGTGGGTGTTGTCTTACTTTCCTTTCTGTCATTGTGATAAACTACTCTGAGAAAAGCAGTTTAATGAAAAAATGGGTGTATTTGGCTCACAAGACATATTATGGTCCATTATGGCAGAGAATTCAAAGCAGCAGGAACTTAAGGTACTGATCAAACTACCTCCACAGGCAATAGCAGAGAGAATTGGATCAATGCCTGCTTGCCTTCTCTACATTTTGCAATCCAGGATACAGTCTGACAGTCTCACTGAGAAGGGGCCTCTCACATCCATTAAAGTAATCATCTCCCATAGACTTGCCCAGAGGCTCTTGCTCCCATGTAATTCCTGATTGTGCCATGTAAACAATGCAGGTTAACCATCACAGACATGCAGCATTGAATGCTCAGAAGGACAAAGCAGGTATTGAGAAATGTTAATATATTGTCATTGCATATGTCATAAGTCAGTGACCAAAAAAAATGTTAAGTCCTACTTTGATTTTTTAAAAGCTAAAGCTAAAGTGATTCAATTTTTAAACTATACTCACATACTTTAAGAACCTTTTAAGCACAGCACTGATAAATATATGAACCACCAGCATGTGACTCAATATTTTCCTTTACATTTTTGGGAAAAAAAAAACTGAACTTTTCCTCACACAGAGATCACCACTGAGATGCTTCTCTATTATTAATGCCATGTCTATTAAAGATTTTAAATTTCTTTAGAGGTGAGTCAGTAAATACTATACTTCAGATGAGGGACATATTCACTTTGGCCCTTTTTCTTTTTTGTAATCACTGAGTCAATATACAGTGTAGTCTTTTTGTAATTCTTCCTCTCCATTCTCTTCCCAGATGGTCATGGCCTTTCAATTCATATTAAAATATTTTGAGGAAAAAATGAATCTACACTTGAGTTGAATATTGTGGTCCTTGCCTATTTGCTAAATGTACTTGAGGATGTCCTTATACTTCTAATTTGTTTTTAGTCTAGCCTCTTCCCCTGTGAGTACGTTACTATCTGGGAGAGTTTTTAACTATATCATAGTGATTCCTTTGTTTCAATTCCAATAACAAGCTGTTGTGTGAATTTTCCTGGGGTGATGTTACCCCAGATAGGACACTAGATCAAAGAACTATTTCTGTTTAAAGTGTATTTTTGTGAACTAATGAGTCTACTGGAGCTCCTAACAGGAGCAGCTGAAATTCAAGAAGCCCACACAAGATAGGTGATAGTTTATGACAGACTCATTCTTGCAGCCCCTGCCCAACCATCAGGTGGTTTTACTGACAAATCTCCTCTTACTCATGACCTTCCCATAAGTTTCATGTGTACCCCAGCCTTACATGTTGCATTAGCGTACTGAGCCTTAGTACCTTCCCTTCCTCCAAGAGGAAATGCATCAGCTTGGAGGAGATATTTGCACAACACATTGAATTTCTAGATATGATGTTTGATATTTGTTTAAAATCCCTGTCAATGGTCTCTTTTCATCTCTACTGCTACAAAGCATCTCCCCAAACATTATCATCTGTAAATACCCTCAGGCAATTGTTTCCTAATTCAGCTCTCCCTGCAAATCTAACCCTATGTGACTCAATAAACTATTTAACAACCAATCAGTTAACCTGACTTTTGAAAACATTTAGCTTGTTATGTTTCCTCTCTGATAAAATCACCTTCAGCATTTTCCTATCAACACGATGATGAAATACCTTGAAACAAACTGCTTCTTTTCTTCCCTCTTCACATTGTGAACTCCAAGAGGGAAAAATTCCTCTATAAAATTGTTACAGAATGCTGTGAGCCCACTACTATGTCTAATGAACAATACATACAAATCTCTTCCATTTTTAAAGGATTTTTGCTCTTTGTTTATGTGTTATATTTGCAAAGCATTCTTACTGTTTTCACTTCTCTCTCTTCCCCTCCTCCCTACAAGTCCCTTTTCCACATTCACATCTTTTTATATCACGATCCATTGAGTTTCACTAGGGCCATTTGTGAGACGAAGGTTTTGGTGCTATCTGCTGAAGACTTTCGGGTTCCTACCATTTGACAATTGAAAGGAGTGCCTGCCATTCACTCAGAACCTTTCTGGAGCCAGTAGTTCATGAGGGTGAGGTAGAGGACCTCGCAAGGCTCTGCCCTTCTATCCCTGACTTTCCACAGGCCCTTCTTGGTTGGGTCCACTGCAGGCAACCCAGCTGCTCAGATTTCAGGATTCCAATGGCAGGATCTCGCCCAGCTGATGGCCTGAGAACCCTGTACTAGTTTCTATTTGTGCTACTGTGAGACACTGCTGAACCTTAAACAACTTAAGGGGATACAAAGGGAGATTTATTCCATTTACATTTCCAGAGGGGAGATACAGCCTTGCATTGAGGAAAGCATGGTTGGCTGGCAGAAGCTAGAGGCTGCCTAAGTCATGTCCTACAGACCTCTCCCAGAAGTAGGGTGTGACTAATGACCTCCTGTGACTGTTTTTCTCTAGCAAGGCTCCATACTTAACAGAGCCATGACCTTTCCAAACATGTAAAGATCCATACACATGAGCCTGTGGGGGACTACACACATTGAAACCATGACATCTATTTCTCCCAGCTCTGATCATGTTTTTTTTTCACTCTTCCAAGGTGCTTCCTGTGTCTTGAAGGATGAAGTCCGAGTGTCATCTTTAAGATGAACACTCAGCTGTCTCACTCTCCTTTTGTCTGGTTTAAGGTTTATACAGTCAATTTAATTTCATTCTTAAATTCTCTTTTTCCAGATAAGCTTTCTGTGATAATCCTATTTAGGAAGCCACCTTAAGTTTCAGAGCCTTCTTTCACAGTACAATGTTAAATTTCTTCACTCTGCAATTGCTGCTTGTCTGTCTTTCCTACTAGAATAGATAATTCAGGGAAATAGAAAATGCATTCATGAGACTCATTCTGGAGTCCTGAGCATGTATCTGTGTTTAGTGAAGTCATGGGTTAAACAGAAGATCGCCAGTCAACACATTGTTTTTATTAATTTTATAAGTGCATCAGCTGTAACAATGAGTTTAGTTCTTATGCAAAATTATTTTTTCTCCTTCTGAACATCAGTTGTGACAAACTTTTCATGTTATCAAAGGCAAGGTACTTTATCCTCTCATGTTTGTTTTTCAATATACATATTAACTCTTAACAGCATACAGTATTTGAAAAAGTATGCTAAAAAAGATTGATAGTTCATATTGATTGGCCTTCTTATATGCCAGGAATTTATATAAATGATGTTTTTAAAGTTTAATCTTTAAATATGCTGTACTGTATGAAAGTATATGCTATAATCATCTTTTAATAAATGAGGAGGAAGTACAGTTTGCCAAATACTCTTTTTTAGTTTATCCTAGCAAATATGAAACACTGGCCTATAGATCCATATTAGGATTCAAGCAAGTTTATATGCATCTTTATTAGAAAAATAATGCTTATTTAATAATGAATGTATTTTATAAAAGTGATAAGCAATGCTTATTTGCCTAAAAAAATACCTCAATGGAACAAGCTGCATTAAATGTATGTGTATTTTTAATTTTCTAGAAACGAAAGCCAAAAATTGTGATAATTTTTTAAGTTTTGAAACATCATTTTTTATTAATTTGTATCTAAGGGTAGGTGGGATGGATTCCCTGTCACACAATTGTAGTTCAGAGAACAACTCTGAGCAATGGGCTCTCTCCTTCTATCTTTACTCATTTTCCAAAGATTAAAACTTATAAGGTGGTCAGATGTGTGATGAACCATCTTACTGCCCTTGTGATTCACTTTTTTGATTAAATGACAGCATTCCTTATAAATTGCTATTTCAAGTTAAAAATCATTTTAATATGATTTGCAGAATAACATAAAAGTGAAGTGGTCAAAAACACTTCTAAGGTTAAGATCAAGTGAGCATTTATGACATGATGTGTCATTTATTTCCCCTGATGTTGGTATGCTTTGTGTTCTTCTATAAATTAGGCATGGCCAAGAGGAGCAGAAAAAGTTCTACTTGGTTGTTTATTGATTTATAGTTAAGTTAACTTATCCTTAATTATTTAGTGGTTGGGAGACATGAAGATAAAAGCTTTGCCAAAAAGCTTCAGCTGTCTGTGTTGTACTTTCTTTTCAGCTTCTTGTGTTCTTGTTTGTGGCTTTTTTCTTGGCATTTGTCTATAGTCAGACAGTAGAGCTGAAGGTTAATGCCCAGTGGATAGGTCCAAGTGTACCTTTGATACCATCATTATAAGCACACAATTATAAGACAGAACAAATGAAGGCTCCAACCTGCCTTTGCCCAAGAGCCTTCAGAAAGATGGAAAATGTCTCAGTCCCCAGTTGGCATAATGTGTGACATTAATCATCTGACATTGTGAACCACGAGACAGGTGTCATTTGTTTTTTAAAGTTATGCGATGTTGTTTGTGGAACTGCATAAATCTTCAGGTCTTTTTAAAAATACTCTCCACAGGTACAGCAAATAGGAAGTGAATCTGTCATCCTTGAAAATGTTAAAGATCACAGCGAGTGCAGAGTGACTGTATATCTGATCTTCTTCCTTCATCACTGGGTGCCAGAACTCTACATGGAGAGAGGACTGAGAATGGGAGGCACCAGTGTGAAGCCTGTGTCATGTCTGGAAAGGCCTGAAATCTTCATCCTCAGCATTAATTTAGGGAGTTTTCTAGCAGGGTGCACGGAACAGCCAAATAGTGAAACTTTTCTGATTTTTTTGTGTAAAGGAATATATTGAGCTGTCATTTTTGGAGTAATTTGTTACACAGTTGTGCTTTAGCGATGGAGAAAATCGCCCTTCATATGTTAACAGCAGGTGATCTCTGGGAACCAAAGACTGACTCAGGGGATCATTACTGGTTTTAATTGCCCTGAGGTGGCAATGGCAGGGATCTTTAAAAGAGCTTCCATCCAACTGTAGTTCACACATTGGTCCTCTGAACAGTATGTGCTACAAATATGGTCACATGACAGACTTTCAGTGATTCAGAGATATCATGATATTAAATTGTAAGTTGGTGCTTATTTCACAGAAGAAAACTTGAAGTATGGATTCTCAAAAATTGCAAATGTCTTAGTGGTGTCTAAATTCAGTGCAGAGCAGAAAACTTGCACAGTGGCCTTTAGCTTATATTCACATTTATCTTTTGTATGGTTCTAATTTCTTTTGAGATTGGTAAAATAATTAAATGAAAGTTAGAACTCTGTATCTCATAAACAGGTGAAAGCAAACAAATCTCTATTTCTGAAGGACGGGTGATTTAAGAATGCACTCTTGTCCTGTAGTTATCAGTGCATCATATTGTGATGTATCTTTTTAGGATGATAGCTAAAATAAAAGCCATTATAGCTTCTCATTTATTTGTATTAGAAATTGGGATCATTGTACCATTTCCTACCTGATTTATAGAAAAATTCCATTGCCATTTTAAAGGTGTTTGGAGTCAGAAGACAAAGGATAAAGGATCACTCTAAGTTTTGAGTTAACACAGAGAGTTCTAGGCTAGTAAGTGTTGCAGTCTGCCTGCATGGTTGCTGATAAATGACCAACAAATGGCTTAAGGGAACAAGGGGTTTATTTTCTCTTATGATTATCTGGTAATAGTTACCAGTCCAACTTGACAGGAGAGCTCACACCAACACCAGGGCCGAGGGAACTGGCCACACCATCACCACATAATGGCTGAGAGATGGACAATCCTTACTGGCCAGACCATCATGTCTGGCCAAATGAACGGAAGGATGCCAACTCTCTCAACCAACTCTCTGTGATTTATCCAGGGCCTAATCCCACCCTCCATGGGCTGGGTCTTCCCCATCAGCTGGACAATCTCCTTCAGATTTGCTCTGCACTTAACTCAAACATCAACTCTCTACAACTGTGCCCAGAGCTCAAACCCTCAACAGTCAAGTTGACACCTGTGCTTAACTATGACAGTAAGGGACAGTGAGACTGTCTCAAAAAAGAAAGAAGAAAGAATAAGTGTGCATAGCTAAGTGATAAGAGTTCTTGACTTTCATGCCCAAGACTTTGCGTTGAACCCAGTACTAAGAAACAAACGACAAACAGCATTAGACATCAGGATACAGCAATGTGGATTTTGATATATAAGGCTTATGTGAAAACTGAATCTTGTCTCAATAGAAGTAACAACTCAGTGTTTTAAGTCTGTACATAATATTCACACATGCTTATATATAACAGAAGACACCACTCTTACATTGCACTAGCCTTAACTCCCCTCCCCCCCAATTACTTTGGTGTAATTCATGTGGCAATAGAGCACTTTGATGCTCAAAGTACAGTTCAGATTCAGAAAATTATGTCAATGAGACTTACCTCCTTCAGACAGACTTACCATGCCAAGTGTGTAGTAATGATTGCAAACATTCTCCCCTCTCAAAGGATAATGGTCCATCCTGGTTAAGTCCCCTCTTGATTTGCTTGGTACTCTGAAGGAACACTAACTTTTGGCTAGAAGTTGATGTTATTCAGAAAACTCTGGACATGGCATCTGGGTCATATCCTAGAATCTGTGACAGGCATGGATGTCAAGCACATCATGTGTGTTTAGCGGCAGAGTAGATTCCATTTTGTGGGGATAGGATGGATGTGTGGTAGAAACAGAAAATTTGGCCCCAAGGGACTTATGTTGAGACGAGTGGGAGCTTCAGAAATGCTTCTGTAATTCTGAAATGGAAGGGGAGGGCTGCTCAAGATGGTATCTGTTGCCAGAGACCAAATGGGCAACAAGAACAGAAAAATCAGGGTGAATGGATTTCTCAGTGCCACTTTTCCTTGAGAGGGGTTCTTCCTTCAAAAGAGCAAGTTTGTAGTGTGCATAAGTGGTCTCCAGGATATGCAGTGAGGAGGTACTGGTTATCTAGTTTTTGCTGTTCTTTGGTTTAATCCATTTTTCGAATCTAATTCTCTGGGGTTTCCAATCTCCCTCCCTTCCTCTCTTCTTTTCTCCTTCCTTCCCTTCTCTTTCCCCCCTTTCTGTTTAATTTTACATTCAAACATTTATGTGATATGACAGTTGACTCTTATTTGACTCACTCTTTTTTTCTCCATCTGCATACATCTGAAACTGGTACTAAATTAACTAAACTGATAAAATACATCTTTCAGAAATAGATCAGATAATCTAAGGAGGCTCTTTCAGCTATGCCACAGAAATACAGGATAGGTTGGAACAAAATTGTTTTAATGATGTAGCTGAGTTTCAAGAAAAGAAAAGAAATAATAAAAAAGGGAAAATTCCCAAAGCCCCAAATGACAAGGAAGTTGAAAAGCAGAAGAGCCAGAGTTACACAAAGGCTGCCCTAAGGGGCATGTAGCAGTCTCCTTAACAAGAGGTGTACTTTCAGGATGATGTAGGAAAAACAAAGGCCTTGGACCCTTGCAAGGTAGAAGGGAGGGACTGAAACTTCAATGTACAGTGCCCAACCTTGAAATGTACACTCTCAAAGAAAGAATAGTAAAAAAAAAAAAAAAAAGAACCTGCTGGCCTGCAAAAAAGAAATGTCAGAGAAATGTGTCTGCCTGGACTCTAATTAAAGGAAACAGTCTTCTGTTTTACACATAAATCTCCCAAACCCACAAGGCCTTCACAGGTGTGTCTTAGAAGTTGAATTCACCACACTGTTGTCCAGCTGAAGCCAAGGAATGAATTGTGGCCCCTCCCTTGTGAGGTAGATGCCAACATCTTATAGAAGCTCATTTAATCCCTCTAGTTTAGTGTGTGTTGAACAATTCTTGGTTCCTTACATGTATATGCTATGGTTTCTTTCATTTGTAAACTTGCTTTCAATGTTCCCATACACACTAAATTTTGTAAATAATCGGGTTAACATTGAGCTATATTATGGTACTCTCAATCTCATTGATAATTAAAAATGAGTAAAATACAAGTTATTTAAACAGGAGCAAATTTCAGAAATAAAATATTGCTTAACAGGTTAAAAAAATTGTAGCTATATGGTTAAAACACTGAATTTCACTCCCCAGATTTTGAGTAAGCATTAGCTTCCATGGTGTAAATGTAATACCCGCGTGTCTATGAGAATAAGAGATGGAGACACGAAAATATTTAGAAGTTCTCAGGTGAGCCAGTCTGACTTACATAACTGCAGTTTCAAGGATTGCGGAGCGGTGAGGTGTAGCTGGCCATTGTGGTAGTGATGACTCCAGAAATCTGATGATAGGCGCTTAACTCACCATAGCCTGAGGACTTCTGCTAGTCACCAGTCTGAAACACCTTTATGGCCTTTCAAGGCTGCTTTTATTAAGGAGCACAGATTTTGCACACAGGCTGCAGTATCAAATACAAAGCAGGACATTTGAGGATTTCCTGTCAATATAGGCAGGATGCAGCTGGGCTTACATCAAGGTGGAGAAACAGACTCCCTAAGAGAAACAGACTCCCTAAAATCATAGACAGAGAGAAGGGCTGTCATTTTATGCTCCCAGAATTCCTGGAGCAGGTGTGCAGGCAGGCATTTCATGCCTGCAATCTTCAGCCAGTCAAGGTCTAGGGAACTCAATTAACCAGGGGACAAGATGTCATTGTTTCTAAGGAACATGGGGTGGGGGGAGATAACAGCAAGAACACCAGATGCTTGTCCTCTCTTTTTACCTGGCTGCCATGGAATACATGTCCCTGCTCCCACACAAATGCACAAGACATAGTCATACACTCACCCACAACACACACGCACACACACACACACACACACACACACACACACACACACACCAAAATCAATAAACAGCAAAAAGCTAAATTCTTCACTTAAAGAACTAGTTTACAGTGCATGCATCAACTATTATTTTTAATAATGCAAACATACATGTACACTGTTATACTGACCATAAAAATGCAGATATATGGGTGAAAACAGCCAAGAAAAGCAAAAAAAATGGATGCATAATTCATAGCACAGTAGTCTTCAGAGAGAAGGAATGTTGATTGGGAGCACACATGGAGACCCTTCAGAACATTGGTATTTTTTTAAGATCCATGGGTGAACATGGAATTTTATTTTATTTCTCTTTTAAAACATACATTCCTTACATTCACTTTTTTCCCTAAACGTCATCATATATTAAAATTACATATAAAGTGAATGGGAAAAGTGCTAATAAAGACACATGAAAAATATCAAGCTGAACAGAAAAGTTGATCAACATCGTACTTCCAAATAGAAAAGTGAAATCACTGTAATTTACTTGCTTTATAGATATGTTAATGAGTCAGAACAAAAAAAAACAATTTTAGAAAAACTAAATAGGAAGCATTACATTTAAGTACCTATTATCAATTAGATCTCTTTTTATATGTTGCATGATCTGCCAATTCTACACTTAAGCTTGTTTTTATTTTTTTTTTTTTTTGGTTTTTCTAAATTATCTTACAAATGGTATTTTATTAACTATTGAATGTATTAAGTATGAATAAAGACAACTTTTTACGTTCATGTTTATGCATGTACAGTGTGTGCATGTGAATGTGTAATGTGTTGTTGACTTTGAGTGGGGTGCCATGAATGTGAAACCCAAAGGTGGGGTGCTGTGAATTTGGAGCCTGAGGGGTGATAACTGGAATCATCTTTGGTAGCTATTCCAGTTTATTCTTTTGAACCCATAATGTGCTAGTATTAGATGTCAGCTAACAAACTGAGAGCCGAACAGTTTGACAAAATTGTAGGAGATTATATGATTGATGTGAGAAGACCCAAACCACCCCAGGTGAGAGCATTCTGTGTGAGGGTAGCTAAGATGGAGACTGGTTGGCTTTTGCAGACTCAAAAGCTAGACAGCATGCTGATCTTTCGGTTCTTCCTTTGATAAGTTGTACACATTTCCTTTGGCTTCTGCTAATTTTCCATGTTTCTAGCCATAATGGATGTGAGTATGAATAAGTTTCTTGCTTCCCCAAATGGTTTGGGTGATGTGTTTATCACAGCATCAGACCTGTAATTCTAAGGCATTTTTGGTGACGAGAATGTTTCTGTGGAACAGTGACTATTTGGAACCAGAGAAATGAAGTCTTATGGCTGGTAAATGTGACCATGTGAGTTTTGTACCTTTGGAAATGCTTCATTTGTTGAAATGTGGACAAGTTTAAAGTGTGGGAGTCAGAACTTAACATTACTCGCTGGAGAAAAGTAGTCCTGAGAAAGATGCTTTTTTGCAAGTCCAGGTCATGAGGAAGAAGCACTTTGGGAGAACTAAAATTCAAGATGCTAATAAGTTCTGAATGAAGTTCTCTCTCTCTCTCTCTCTTTTTCTCTCTTTCTCTGTCTTTCTCTTTTTCTCTACAATACATTAATATTCATACATGAACAAAACAACGAAGTTTATGGGAAGCCAAGATATCATGTTTGATCATTGTGTCTTTTACTTCCCATAGTCAAAGTCCTGTAGGTTTTTTCAGTGTTTCCTTTATTTTATTTTTATCTATTTATTTATTTTTTTAATTTATTTTTTCCACTCATATAAACTTAATAGGTATCCCATTCCCCTCCCCCCCTCCACCACTCCCTGGATCCCCTTGCTCCCCCCCCCCCCGTTTTCCCCCCTCCCTCTCTTTCTCCCGGTGCCCCCCCCCCCAATCCTGGAGCATCCTTTAGTGTGCATGTCAAGCTTCCCTCTGAGTCCTCCTCTCTGATGAGGTGTAAGGACTCAGTAGAATTGCCTAGAGTTCTTTTTTTGTGTTCCCCTTTTGTATAGGAATACCATTATGGCTATTAATTCCTTGCCTCTAAGGTTCTTAGAGCCTGTGATCCATGCTAGACTTGGGGGGGGGGTCAATGACATGTGGTCATTGCACAGGTCATGCAAAGTCCTATTATGATTACTTCAGCCCTAACTTGTGCGGAGTATCTTGCATAGCGTTGCTCCTCCCCATCTTTAGGCTCTTACAATCTTACCACCCCCTTTTCCGCAAATTTCCCTGAGCTTTGGGATGGAGAGAAATTAGACTGGCGTGGTTCCTGGTGATTAATGTAGGGTCTCTGATGCTATGAATTATGGTTTGTTATTCTTTTTTTTTTCTTCTTCTTCCAGTTTTGGTGTTCCTGCACTGCCCTTGGCTCCATCCTGATGGGTATTGGATGCCACCTCCTGGGTCGCAGTGTGTCCTCGCTGGACTGCAAGCGTCCTGGGCCGGCGGGTGGGCAGAAAGGCTTTTCAGTTTTTCCTTATGTCTAGGTTTACCTTTATAGTGCTGTAACTTATTTGAGAACGTCTGTTTTCTGACTATAGGTTCAGTTAATTTTCTACATAATTTCATTATAAAAGATAAGGCTTATACCCATCTTTATTACATGCCCATTTCAAAATTTGATATTTATAATATTACTCTCATTTGTTTCTATTATAAAGATTAAAATGATTCATCTTTAAAGTTATATACAACATATGTCAACAATCAGTGAGCTCTGGCTAAACTGAATTGCAGCTTTTAGTTCTGAATGAAGACAGGGAGAAGAACAATATGAAATTTTACTAATACAATAGATTGTTCTTTTTTGTTCTTTTGTTCTACCTCACTTCTAAGAGACAAATTCTATTTAGTTTCTTTTCTTCACTAGATTTTGAATAGCTGCAAGATTTTTTAATAAGCTGACTTAGCAAGATTCTTGCTCAAAATGAACTCTGTAAAAAAAAGAGCAGGAATCCACATTATGCCTAGACATAAAGGGATCAGGGGCTTGATTAAGGTTAGATTCAAAGAAAAGATCTTTGTCTAAGAAGAATATTGATGTAGGTCCAATTTAGAAGACAGAATAATTGAAAATGAAAACTGGGTGTATTTCACTTCAGTAAATACAGCAGGCATTTAAAAAAGTAGTAAACTTAGAAAAATAAACTTTGGATTAATAAGACACATATGAAAATTGAAATAAAATTAGGATAGACAGTATATATGTATCATAAAAAATTAGAAAAAAAAGTTGCCTCAAAAGAGATGTGGAAGGGCTGGAGGGATGACTCAGTGGCTAAAGCCTTTGCTGCAGAAACAAAAAACCTAAGTTCCAATCCCCAGATTGCACCTAAAAAATGCTGGGTGGATTTGGAAGGAACCTGTAATTCTGGCTCTAGAAGGCAGAAGCTGGGAAACCCCAGTGTAAAACAGTGAGGTGGAAGAGTAATCCAGGATAATTCTGCATGGTACCTTGGGGCCGCCACAGACACACACATTCAAGTGCCCTCTTGCGCACACACACACACACACACACACACACACACACACACACACGCACATGCACACACACACGTGCAAAGACCCCATGGCTGTAGGTCTTCAGTGTACAGATATTGATGGGTCCCCTGTATCCAATAGGAATGCCTAAAGGAAAGGCGAAGCAAATGTACCAGACCCACAAATGTGCTACTCTAACAATACAGAAGTATATCAGGGAACATGATTCTATTAAGATGATCAGGGAGAATTTATTCAGAATTAAAAATTCCTGTCCATTCTCTACAGTAACTGTTCTAGTTGACTTTTTATTGTCATGACCAAATATTTGGAGAAGTCACTCTAAAGGAGAAAAGATCTGTTTTGATTCACAGTTAAAAAGCATTTTGTCCCTGGTTCTTTGCTTTCAGGACAATGTAATGGCACCCACACCATGGCAGAAGGACAAGAATGTCAGGAAGAGAAAGAGTGGAAGTGTTTGGAGACAAACTACACCCCAGCTCATTCCTTTCTCCAATAGACTATACTTCCTAAAGGACAATTAAGTCCTGAACTAAAATGAGTGTCCACATAATATATTTCAGTGCAATGCAGCCACCACTGTGGATCAAGGTTTCACAGCATGAGCCTCTCTTCTTGAGAAGACATTTCACTATCACATCAGAAGGTCAACTTCTCAAATGTCTTATTCTGTTTATTTTTTTCCTCATGCTATCTTTAAGCTTTTCTACTAAAGAGTCACATAGCTGATGTGGGTTTTCTCCAAGGTTATAACAGATATACCATCCACTTGAGAGCGAGATAAAACATGTAAAGTTAAAGCAATAGGTTAAGTGGTGCATACCAGTAGCCCTTACATTTGGAATGCTAAAAAGGACAATCAGGAGTTCCAAGTCATCCTTAGTTACATAATACTTTGAAGATCGGCCTGGTGTTCTGTCAAAAACTGACATTGATATGATTTCAAAGTTCTCTTTTCATATTTAAAGGTTAAGACCTAATCATCAATAGTACATCCAAGAACTTGGAATAATAGCATATCTTGCCAATTTCTGTGTCTCTGGTTTACATGTGCATTTTCACAAATCCTATGACATTAGATTTCTAAGACGATTAAACTAGCATTTGCATCAATAGGAGGAAAAACTTTCCTCTTTTATTTATAAACATTGTGGATAAAATAACTAATTTACAAAAACTCCACATGCTGGGAGAAACAAAATAAAACACTATAGTTGTAGCTGATTTCATTTGTTGATATTTTCACATATTTCACATAAAGAGGCACTTAAAATGAATTTTAGTGTTATTCTTTGAGTCTGCAAAAATACAACCTTGGAAAGTGATAAGGATAGTCAACTGATGTGCTTCTCTTACTTGTTCTGTTTGCTTATCAAGAAATTGTTATTTTATGGATAAATGCATATGTGTTTAGAACAGAGTGACAGCATGTTCAACAGGGACTTCAACTGTCAGTTGAAAAGATCCCATTAGTGCCGTTCTTGATAGGAACATGCATTACAGTGTTGATCAGCAAGTCTTTCCATTTTGACATCTTAAATTTTTGTTTTATCAAAGCATCCTTCTGTTTCTCTTTTCATTAGAAACTGCTAAAAAAGAGAGAGATTGGTCCTCAGAATAAGAGCACATTTCAATTCCACAATGAAAATCTTCAATGATTGTAGATTTCAAGAATATTCTATATTTGAACTAATGCTTTGTTAACAAGGGTCAAGGTCACAGTCAGTGTGATCAAGCATAAATATCAAAAAACTTGTTTCCAGGCTGAAGACCAAGCTGTGACAATTTACACAGAGAAGACATAAGATATAATTTCTCTTCATGAACACAAGTCCCTCTAATTTCAAAGTTCATTTTTCTAATCATCAAAATCCAAGAAAGAAAGATAAAGTACTTTAGACTGGACAATATAGAGCTAGTTGAAATTTATTTCTCATAGTTGTGAAAACAGTCTGATGAGAGTTTGCTCCCTGCTTCATAGATGGGGTTTATTGCTTCATTCTTTCCAAAAGAGAAAATTGCATCCTCATGTGACAGAGGACACAATACAGGTTTGTAAGAGATTGTGGCACTTCCTGTGATGGAACCCTGAAGACTGAGTAATTTCTACAAAGCTCCAGCTCTTAATATTATCATATCAAGCATTTATTTCTTTCATGTAAAACCTGGAGGAACACATATGCTGCAAGAACTCGAATCACATGTCAGAGAGAAAATGATGACCAAACGATTTCAATATGATCATTAATCTCATTTCTTCACACTGACATTGATTTCAATGAATATATAACTCTTTGTGCTACAGTTTTGCAAAGAAGTAGCAAAAACATATTAACTATTTGGATTTCTTTACGGACTCTACAGCAAAATTAATACACCAAAGTAGGATCTTTGTTCTTAATCTGAAATTACAATGGGTTTCAAGGTTTCCTTCAAGGTGAAGCAGTAATACTGAATGGAGTTTTAGGGTTCCTTTGAGAGAAAGCCTCAGTGTTTAATCCATGGGGTAGAATCTCAGAGCTACAGCTGTGTAAACATCTGAGGAGGTCGACAAGCTTGATTCAAAATGTACATTAAATTTATCTTAAATATGTAAATATGAAGTTAAAAATTGCATAGCTTTTAGTGCTTGAAGATATGGGATTGCTACCTCTTTTTCTAGAGTTTGGTTATTTTTGTTTCAAAGGAAAGGTTTAGATGTCTTACAAATATCAGATGTTTCCTATTTTAAATTGTTTTCATGGCATCAGTACACTGATGAGATAGGGGTTTAAAAGTATTATCTTAGATGTGAAGTGCTTTTCCTTTTATTTTTCTAAGTACTTCCTCTTCATTTTTGAGTAAAGAGTGGAAACTTTGAATGACAAAGAAACATGTCTTTATTTTTCATAAATAAACGAGCACGAAAAAAATTAAAAAGGAGGGAATGCATGAAGGGAGGAAAGAATGCAAAAAAGATGGAAGGAAGGCAGAAAGGCAGGAAGATAGGGAGGGAGGAAGGAAGGAAGGAAGAAAGGAAGGAAGGAAGGAAGGAAGGAAGGAAGGAAGGAAGGAAGGAAGGAAGGAAGGAAGGAAGGAAGGAAGGAAGGAAGGAAAGAAGGAAAGAAGGAAGGGAGGGAGGGAGGGAGGGAGGGAGGGAGGCAGGGAGGCAGGGAGGCAGGGAGGGAGGCAGGGAGGGAGGCAGGGAGGGAGGCAGGGAGGGAGGGAGGAAAGATAGAAGGAGACCTTGCCTTTGCTTAAATGTATACATTACACCTAGTTGCCATGTGTAACATGGTTGTTCTTAGTTGAGCACCAGTATCTTGGCATTCTTCCTTGAACTCTAGCACTTTGATGGTGAGGGCCTTATGAGGAATCAGGGCAATACCAATATAGAACAGACACATGGAAGTATGAGAAGACATGCCCTAACTCATACATTTTTCATGGAAGCCTCACATGACACTTAATTTTGTTCAAGGGCTTGCATACTCTTTGTTGATACCAAATGTGTATTTAATAAAAAAGTGAGCTTCCTGTTAAAGATAGGATCAAAAGCTTATTAGTAATTAGAAAAATATGTTTTGAGCTTTAGATGTATCTATATTCACATATTACTCTACACCCTGAAGCTTTTAGATTTTTGCTTCAGCAGAAGAAATGATGCAATTACATGTGTCCAGTAACCTGCTTCTGAAGCTGAAATGGGAAAGGGGGAAGAAAAGAAAGTAAAGGCTGCATGGGGAGATATATTCAAAGTAGAATACACACTTGTATGGAAATATCTTTATGAATTCAAGTGTTATATAAATGAATACATCCAACGGGGAGGAATGACGATGGTGCTTTGAAGGTCATTTTGGTATTTTGTGAAAACAGAAAAGTATTCGTCAGATCTATTGTTCTTGTGAACTAAAGTAACTAAAGAAGAAAAATACCCAGAACAACTCTAGAGGAAGGAACTGGAATAGGATGGTATCTGAAATATTTATGTCCATGACTGGACCTTCCCGTCAGGTGCCCATGTCAAACCATGATTTCATTTGTACAGGAAAGCAGAGATCTTAAGCACTCAGATGTGCAATATGATCACTCCTGAGATGGAAGGAAGAAAGAGGAGTTAAGTCTCGAGTTCAAGGATGTCCCGTGATACCAGGCTGAGGCAGAACCGAAGAGACGCTGCAGTAGAAACAACTCCTCTTTTCCATCAGTGGGATGCTCATATGACTGTCTCAAGAGATTAGGAAACTATCAAATCCTTCTTGTTGAATTAAAATGTCTTGGAACCTTTGTCCAGTACTGTCTACTGTATTGGGTCCTCGGCCACTCCTCCGCCAGCACCCTTGCCTAGAGGCTGAGTCCTGATAGAGAATTACTCCCCAGATCCTTTAGGAAAGAAAAGGAGGTCAAAAGCTTACCAAAAAATCCAATTTAGAGAACTCTACTGTCTGAACCATTGCAATGATGGTTCATCAGAGTTGCTTCTGTTTCATTTTGCTGAAAATGGATAAGCGAGACGACATAAACAAAAAGATGAAGGCTTCATACAACACAACTACCCATTTTTGTTCCAGTACTACGGTTGTAGTTACTCCTGCTACTATAAGACAGCACTCAGACACAAATAAAGGCAGAAAGGGAGATTTATTTGCCTTTTGAATCCAGAGGGGATTCATTACAACAGAAATCATATAACACAGGGTATGGCTACAGATGGAAATAGCAGGTAGGTTAAGTGACTGTGCCCATCATGGAGATGGAGGAAAAAGGAGAGACAGAGAGAGAGAGAGAGAGAGAAAGAAAGAGAGAGAGAGAGAATGGGGGAGAGAGCAAACTGGACTGGGCCAACAAACCTCAAGTCTTGCCACCTATAACAAGTCTTCGTCCAGCAAGATTCCATTTCCTAAAGGTGCCAAGACCTTCTCAGACATTAACATCAGTTAAAGATTCCAACACATGAGCCTATGAGGGACACCTCATATACAAACCATGACACCTAAGCTTGTCATAACTTCTCTAAGCACCAGAGTCCTCAGTTGTCCTGAGCTTGACATCTGATCTTTCCTGAACTCTAAGTTCCTGAACCCTGGCTCTTTCAAGGTGCAGAATCATCTTCATCTGTGTTTCTTCATCTGTGCATTTCCTGGACAGACCCTACAGAATCTGAGATGTTCTGGGCTTACAGACCCTTTCACTTTATGTATCTGATGGGTGTCCAACTAATTCCTCAAGATTTGTGAAAAATGTAGACCACTACTTACATGTACTTTATTATAGAATTAGTATTCAGTGTGTGACCATATGTGAATTTTTACCTCCAGAAGGCTGCTTAGACTGTTTTAATTTCAACAACAAGCATGTGTCTCCTCAGCAATGCTTGAATCTCTGGGACCTTCAGTAATATGTAACTAATATGCTAATTTAGTTACTGTGTTAAATAATTCAAATATTAACAATATTTAAGAGAATCTTTGAAAGTTATTTAGGAAAATTTGCTAACCCTCTTAGATTTAAAAATAAATATGAGGCATTTCCAGCATTTCTAGCATGAATTCATCACCCTGATCACTTGAAGAAGATGACTACTTGTTCAAATAAATAAAGGGACCATGACAGTGGTAAGAAAAGTTAAACTTTTCTGCCTTTCCTGATCATAACAGCATAATTCCTCCTAAGAATAAATAAGTAGCACATTATATTTGGACAACTAGGTGGCACTGGTGCATTAGCTTTTCAATCTCAGACAAGTAAAATCACAATCTTCTGCATTCCAGTTCAGCAGCAGAACATGCATACACGCTTCAGCTGTGCTTCTGTGGGAGATTAGGTGAGACTTCTGAGTGAGTTCCCACGTGCTGTCACTTTGTACAGCATGCTAAGTACTCTCCTGCCTCTCATGCCACACTCCAGCTATTCACCTTGAGTCTAGAATTTAGGAGAGTTTGATTTGGCTTTGCAAATGTGGGCACTTAAGAGAGTAGAATATTAAACAGGACATTCAAAATGGTTTCCTGGCTGTCAGATAGTAAATAAATGAATTTTCCTAGCCCACAGTCAAAGAGATATTTAGCCAACTTGATCCATAATCAAATAATATCTGATTTTATGTTGTGATGATGTTAAATTAACATTAGATATTTGTACATTTGTTGATTTGCATTTATAGACTTACATATTATTTACATTTATTTTACATTATTTATAGGCTTTACATATTATTTACATTTATTTACATTATTTACATGAGGATTATTATAGTTAAGCACAGGTGTCAACTTGACAGTTGAGAGTTTGAGCTCTGGGTCTCATTTGTAGAGAATTAGTTCTTGAGTTAAGCCCAGGGTAAACCTGCAAGAGATTATCTAGTTGATGGAGAAGGACCAGCCCATGGTAGGTAGAACTTGGTCCAGGACAGGTGGATAAAAATACATAATGCTGGTTCAGTTAGTATCCTTGTATATACTTGGCCAGAAATGCTGGTCTGGCAAGTAAGGATTGTCCCTCCCTCAGCTGTTAAGTGGATGTGGTGTGGCCAATTCCTTTGGCCCTTTGGAGAAGGTGCATGCTCTCCTGCCAACTTGGACTAAAAACTGTAACCCGATAATCATATGAGAATATACCCCTTGTTCCATTAAGCTATTTGATAGTGATTTTATCAACAACAATGCAGGCTGACTTCAATAGAATTAATTCCTATTTTTGCATGTTTATTGGGAAATAAAATGGTTTAGTTATTTTCCCTATGTCATGCAGCTGTAAGCACGAAAGAGTGTCAGATTAATGAAAATATCTATGTTAAATTGCCTCTGAAAGAGACTTCATGAACACTACCTGAATATATTTGCATAGGAGAGCAGATGCTTACATAATATTTGTTGTGATGGTACAAGAATGAGACTAAGATAGGAGAGTCTAAAATAGTACCTGTAGATAGTGACTTCATATTTGCTTCTTCGATCTGGCTACTATAAATCATTCACATGCCTCAAGTATAGAATTAATATTAACAAACTTTAAAGAGGAATTGGAAAGTGGCATCTGTCTGATATTAAAATGATTATAGGTTCCATAATTTTGTATGATAAAACTAACATAGAATTTTAATTTTACTTGTGTATAATTTAAATATATTAGAAATAGAGTCTAAGGCACACCAGGAAGTTTATCAGGCAATTTGGAATGGGGTTATTAAGGACTGAATACACAGGAAGCATGCAATTGAAATCCTCAGATAGAATGGAAAGATGAATTTATTTAAAATTGTTTTCCTTTTCACAACTGGAATCCATAAAGAATACTAAAGAAAGCATGCCTCAAAATAGAAATAAGGACAATTTACATTTTGATAGTGGATACGGGTGTGTATACTTGACAATTGCAAGGCTGAGCTTTGGGCACAACTGTGAAGAATCAGTAATTAAGGCAAGCACTAAAGAAAACCTGCAGAAGATTGTCCAATTGATGAGGAAGGCCCAGCCTGTTAGGAAGATAAGGTGCAAGGATCTGCTTCAATAAGTTGGCAATCTTCAGCATATTTGGACAGATTTATAGTCTGGTGAATGAGGGTTGCCTTTCAGTATTTGTGGGTATGATGTAGTCAGGTCCCTCAGCTCCTGGTATTTGGATGAACTCTCCTGCCATGCTGAATTAATAATGGTAACAATTGTAAATGGATACATAATTCCTTGTTTTCATAAGGTGTTTTGTCATGATTTATCGGCAATTTGTAAACTGTGACAAGCACACCTGGAGAACTTTCAGGAAATTGGGGCTGCAACATAGAACACTATTGAACTAAGAACGTGACTGTATTCGTTTTCTATTGGAGCATAACATATGCTCACAGCCTAAAGTGATCCCTGCTCATTAATTTGCTATTCTGCACTTAGCTAGGTGTGGTAGTTCGCACCTGTATTCCCAGCTCTTAGAAGGCAGAGGCAGGAGAATTGTGCAACCTTGGTGTCAACCTTCATTATATAGTGAATTACAGGCAAATCAGATGGCACAAGAGCAGCTTAAAAGTATTCTGTACCTCCAAATCTCAAGATCCTCTGCTTCAGTCCTCACAAGGCCACAGACAAGATTTTGCTTTGTTTTCTGAGAGAGGATCTCTCTTTAGAGCCCACGGTGATAGCGAATTCAGGCTTCCTCTATCTATGCCTCCTGATAACCTAGATGACAGGTCTCTACCACCATGTCCCAATACTTTGAAAAACCAAGTTCTTTTATTTTGGTCGCAGAGACCCACTTGGGTAGCTTAAATTAGTCACACACTGTTTATTTCTATATTTTAAGCCCAACAGACTTATGACTTTAATTGCAACTGTAATAATCCATATTTTAGGGACTGATCAAGTAATCAGAAGTTTACAATAGTGCAGTCACTTTTAGAGCTATACCTAACCATATGCAGCATGGCTGCTTGTCTTATGAGTCTCTAGCAATGGATGATTTTTCCCCAAAGTCGAGGTGAGCATTAACATGGACAACAAATGCAAAGATTAAACAAAAAACAAAGCAATGAGCATGATGGATTGAGATCAGCGAACATGTCTCCCTTTGAGCCTCATGCTCTGCTTCAAGTAGAAAGCTGAACTTCATAGACTTTCTGTGGCTCACTAACATCAGTCAGTCAGCAAATGAGAGAGCTAAACATCAAGACAAGAACTCCATGAATATTGCGTCTGTGCTTTCCGCAGCACAGCATGAAGGAAAGGGGATCTGAGAATCTTGTCCTTGAGAAGAAAGCTATGCTTCAAGCAGAAAGATTAAATGAAATTTGTTATGCAACATCAATATGATTAATGATTCATTATGGAAGGGATAGAGTAAAAGATTTTTGTCTGTCTGTAACTCTGACTCTCCATGTATTTTTACACCAATAATTTAAGCAGGTTTCATATATGTGTGCTTACATATAATGCATCTATCTATTATATATAAGAACTTTAAATTGATTCAGGGATGGCAGATACTTTTACTATTTGTTGTTACAGTATTTTGTCAGGAATGATAAAGTTTAAGGCAAATCTGAAATAGTACCTTGTGGATAGAGTGATTTCATAGTTGTTTATTTAGTCTAGCAACTATAAATTAAGGTGCCATTTAGTGCAGACACTTGCATACAAATGTGCAGCAACTCTCCCGTATGGACAGACCTGGCTTCTCCCAAGTTTATGAACTACAGAATTCTGACTACTCTGCCTAGTTTTGAGATAGTTATTAATGTGTTTGATCTCATCTTTGATGTCGTAGTTCTTAAAATCATTAGCAATGAGAATTTCATTTAAGTATGGAATTTGGAGACAAATGCCCTATTTTGAAGACTAGGACCTAGAGAAGGATGGGGTCGTCACCTTTTCAAGTTCTCACAGTTAAATAAGGTACAGTATTAGGATTTGGGCCTTGGCTGTGAGTGGCTTTTCCAAATTCTTACTCTTTCTTTAGTGCTATTGGAACCATATAGTTCATCTATATTTTGAATCATATGAGATCTTGCAATTGCATTGCGGTTTGTATGTAACCGACCAAGTCCACATGTACATACCATTTCTTTCCTTCCCTTCTTTGCTTCCTGTTCTGGCATTAGTATTAAATGAATCCAGCCAGATGTCATGTGTAGCCATGAACTAGGATGATACTGTCTGTCATTGACATCAGAAAGCAGGACTAGCTCTTAAAAATAGCAGACTGTGATGAACATTGGAGATCCTTCTGGCAATCTTTTCCTTATGAACACAAGGTATGCATTTAAATAGTTCCCGGTGAAATGGATGTCATTAGAAACAATTATATTAAGTGAAGTATCCCAGACCCAGAAAATTAAGCACCATATGTACTCCCTAATAGGTGGCTCCTAGTACCAAACCCACCCAGCCCACCTAGAGACAGTAATTGCAAGGATTATGAACAGGAGGGATGGGGTAGGAGGGCCACACCAGAAACAAGGAGAGAAGGGACCATGTTACAGCAGAGAAAATAGGCCTCCATCAAGGACTCAAATAAGTAATGAGACATCTGATTAGGTTCACAGACTTTTGTTCCTGATCATTTACTACTGAGGGGGTATGATCTCACCAGAAGAGGAGGGCATATAATCTGGCAGATAAAAAGTAACCGTTGTGCAAATTGGTGATAGACTCCTTCCTCACTGTGGTTTCCCACTTTAATTACATCTACCTTTGAATGTGCTTTTATAGCAAGACTCTAGTTTAACAGCTTTTTGTCTCTGGCCAGGGGGTAACATACAATGCCCACCAGGATGGAGTGAAGGGCATTGCAGGAGCAACAAAACTGCAAAAGAAAACCAACAAACCACAATCCAGAACTTCAGAGACTCTATATCAACCACCTAAAACTAGGCCAGCTTAATCTCTCCCCATCCTGAAGCTCAGGGAAATTTGCGGAAGAGGGGGTGGTAAGAGTGTAAGAGCAAAAGGATGGGAGGAGCAATGATATGTAAGTTACTCCATACAAGTTAGGGCTGAAGCAATCATAACTGGACTTTACATGCCCTGCGCATTGTCCAACACACTATTGACCCCACAAAGTCCAGCATCTGCTAAAGGCACCAAGATGTTTGGAGGCAAGGGATTGGCAGCCACAGCAGTGTTCCTATACCTAAGGGGAACACGGGAAAGTGTTTAGGGAAATGCCACTGGGTCCTTGTACATCATCGGAGAGGAGGGCCCAGAGGAAAATCAGGCATGCACAAGAAAGGACTCTCTGGGAATTGGGGCGGGCGGGAGGCACTGGGGGATGGGAAGGGAGGGGGGGGTGAGGAGGAGGAGCAGGGGATACGGGGGGGGGGAGGGAACTGGTGTACCCATTAAGTTTGTATGAGCTGAAATAATAATAAAGATTGTAAGAGCAAAAAAAAAAAAGAAAAGAAAAAGAAAGTAGAAGGAGAAAGTTAACTCCACAAAAAATAAATAAATAAATAAATAAATAAATAAATAAATAAATAAATAAATAGTTCCCGGCAATCAAAAAGTACTTGTCCCATTTTAAACTGATGGTGAAAAAGTGCTGAATTATTTTTGTGCTTCATGATTTTGGAATATGAAGGATAACATGGTGGAAAAGTTTGTGTAAGAGAAGGAGAAAGATTCATAGTAGGGGCAAAGTACATGTAAGAGCCAAACAGGCCACATTTCTCAGGTGAGCCAGACTGAATAAGTTTATAGGAAAAGATCAGTGTAAGACATGGACCTACTTGTTAGAAATCATTTGAGAAATTAAGCAGAAATCATATAGAGGAACAAATGTTCTGGACTTTAATAAACTTGGAGCATAATGGCCATGGGAAAGTAATGCTTATCATATTCTTATTTTCTAAATATTCTTGCCATCAGCAATAAGAAGCTATAAAGAAAAGAACTAAATGTGTTTTAAAACTTTAAAGCATTAAAGGAGGAGAAAATTAAAAAGAAGCAGTAAGTGCTGATTAAAAAAGTGATCATTTTTTGGCACTGGTTGGCTGCCATCATCTACAAACCAGGGCCTGTGGGAGCCATTTGCTAGCTCAGTAAGCTCTTGAAGATGAATTTTGGGTAAGCAAAGTAACTTCAAGAAGAGTATCTTAAAGATGTCTGGAGACTCAGGGGAAAGCAGGTCCGTATGAAACGGAGACGTATTTTTCTCTATACAAGGAAATAAAAGCTTGATAGCATGGGTTGGAGGGATCAGCAAAGCAGAAACAGGCCAGGATGCTTGTGCATGTCCTCACCTTCTGCAGAATCTCTGTTCTGGAAGAAGGGCTGCTGGTTCAAGGGATTTGATACATTTGAACATGAAATTTTTCAAATTATTGGAATCTCTTTCTTGGAGCAGCGTTGAGTTACAGAAAAATTGAATAGACTGTACAAGGAGTTCCCATAAAACCCCAGTCATGCTTTGAGATATTATGAATGCCTTAAATTAACAAGGTTACATGTACTTGCAACTGAAGGGCCAATTTGGTAATCCATAACCAAAGATTGTGATCTGCTTTAGGGTTTGCTGTTTTTAATGAATAGTTTGTAAACATTTCAGTGCTGACTATCAGACAGTTACCAATACTTTGCCTAGAATCACAATAAAGATTCCAACTATTTAATGTTCCCATTGCTTGCCAAATCCCCTCCAGTTGTTTTTCTGTTGTCTTTTCTAGTATACCATATTGCTGGACTACAGTGTTTTCAAAGTAATTTACTTCATTTAGAACTTCACTTTAAGGATCATTCTGGTATTTTTATAGTCATTAGCTTATTTCATTTTTTTCTCTAAATGTCCACGATATTCTTAGCTCTTCATATATTGGTGGACATCTTAGACACTTCATTTTGGCAACTATGTATAAAACTGCTCTTAGCCTTCATGTTTGGGACTTCTGTGGGAGAGAATATTTTCAACCTATGTTAGTAAATACCCAGGAAAGAAATTGCTAATTCCTATAGTAAGCTTGTGCTTAGATTTATCTAAATCTGAAATCTTGTCTCCTAAAGTGGCTGTATAATTTCACTGTAACAGTAGCAACGAGTGAGTTTATCTCTTCATACACCATATAGTACTTTTGCTCTGGAAGATTTAATTTTTCTATTGCTGTGTGTGTCTGCATATATGTACGACTGTGTGAGTGCATGTGCACTGTGTTCAGGTCTCTATATGCTTATGTTAAGTACAGATGTCAGAGGAAGGTGCCTGCTATCCTCCTCTGTCACTCTTTATCTATACTACCAAGTCTAGGCACCTTCCTGAACCTGGGGCATATCTTTTCTTGGCTAGGTGGAAACCATCAAGCCCCAGTCAGAATTGTTGCTTTCACCTCTCTCAGAGCTGAAAGGAGTTTGTGGAGAGTCAGGCTTGTTATGGATAATGAGATGCAAAGGTTATTGTTACTGATTAAAACATAATTATAAATTTAATGTTATATTCATATGCCAAATTTAAATGCATCATTTTATATACAACTACTAATGTAACAATTGTACATTATAGTAAATGCTATGCCAAGATGAATACTAAATATAATCTGTAGCTAATCTGAGCTGACCATTGATATCACTAGTATGTCAGTGTAAAGGGTAACCTCAACTTTGCCTATACTGTTGATAAGCTAGTAACACTAATAGAACCTATTTAACTACAAATTCTAGTCATCAGAAATCTATTGGGCATAGTTGTTGGAAAGTTAGAGGTTTGCTTTGTCTGGGAGGAATCATTGTTAAAGGACAGGTGGAGGATCCTACCTTTCACTCTAAGGAACATGGGGTTTAGTAGTTTGAGGAAGTCAATTTCATTAGAAGTGCATGTGAAGTCTTTATGTGAATTTGAAAGAGTTTTTGCTCTCTCAAGAACTTACTATCATAGTGAATATGACATGTGACACCCCATAACCTATGCAGTTCACAACACTAAAACTTGAACACTTTTGTAATTTAATACAGCAGCCATTGCAGAGCTTTTCGCCCACTATTTCTTTCTTGTAATAATCTTCCACTCTTTGGGCTTCAAACCTTATCTGATGTAATATATGCATTTTCTTTGTTTATCCTTGCTCCTGACATTTTTCTCCATTTGAAACTTTGTTTAAGCATCTTGGACTTCCCTATTCAAATATTTTGATACTTTCTGAACTTATCCCCAAATAAGCATTGCATGCAAGCTCTCTGAGCAGTTCTTCCTAACAGTAGATGTGTGTAGCAGCCACACCTTCCTGCCTGTCACATAGGAATCATTCCTATCTTTTTTCCTCCTACATTCAGCATCACCCTTGATAGTTATGAGTTTTTCACACAGAACAAATCTAAGGTCCACCAGCTACTTCATAGGTACTAAAGATATGACAATCATTGCATAACTTGGATAGAGGGCAAATTTTTGTGCACATCACAGTTTTTTATGCATATCACAGTATCAAAGGAGGTGGTTCATTCTCAAAATACAGAATCAGCAGACATATTGGCTGTGCCACAACTGCACGACAGATAGTTTAATCAAATCCAAGCCGTTTCACACAACGGTGAGATCTAAGCACTACAGGATATATTAACACTGTTTCAGAGTGTAGTATACCTACGAACAGAAACTGGAAAGGAGTAAAATATTAAAGATCTCAAATATGAGCAAGAAATAACTTAATGAGATTATCTTATTGTCTAGTCATTGTTTGTTGCAGAAAATAGTATGGCAAACTATATTGAATCTAATACGGATCTGCTGAGTGATCTACCCTAACAAATCCTTACAAATACTCTCAAGGATTTGTGGGTCATTAAAGTATTGTTCAGAGATGCACCTCCCAGTTCTGTTCTGCTGAATAGATTTTGCAGAAAGTTGGCCAGAGGGCAAATATGGTAGACTGCTTCCTAATACATCAGCTTGAATCAGCAATATAAGTTATTGGAGTTGATTGACAGCCATCATCATGCAAAACACGGACCATTGACACTGAAAATAACAGCAGCAATGCTCATGAGATGCCAAGCGTCCCTCACACATACCAGCAGCCTCTCCACTCTGTGTGCATGGGGATATTTTGAGCTGATGTCAGTCTCTGTGTGGCAGTAGTACCAATTCCTGCTTCCTCCCATTAAGCTCAGATTGTTTCTCATTGCTAAGGCAGACATCACTACTCCAGTGAAGAAATCAAAACTGGTTCATCAGTGTTACCGAATAAGACTAGGTGACAATGGGTAGGGATACTAGTTGGAAATAACTAGGTCCTCAGCGTTGTAAATATATTCAAGTGGCAGATAATACTTGATTAGCATAGCAATATTTGACATCATTCTATATAATTCAACCTCCATCAGATGCTTCTGAATTGCTCATTATTGTATTTTTTGGGGCAATCAAAGGCATCTGTTCTTTAATTTTACAGTTATGCCACATGGACAAGTGCAATGTGCTACCCTCCACTGAGCAGTGAAGGGGACTGAGATCTAGGAGATGTAAAATCTTTTAAGTGCCCCCAGTGTCTTTGACTGTGAACCCAGATTCAGCATCACTGTAAGACTGCTTCCACTTGGGAGTGTTGCATCCTTCAGGATACCCCTGCAGATGATCTCTCCAGCCATTGGAGAACAGCCCCCCACCATAGTCCAAAGACCATCATGCCACAGCCACATGGATTGATCCAGCAATCTCAGACTATTGAATACTAGACTCCAGGGTTAAAAAGAACTTTTAATTCCTTTCCTATGATGCTTTTATTAACCTTAGCTCTTATTGTAGCACACACAGACAAAAATATCATTAACAATTATAGAGAGATTTTATCCTATTTTTAAACTGACACATTGCGATGTGCTAAAAATAAGAAAGGTAACTAGTTGCATATGATAATCCTGCTTATACCAATGTCTGCCAGTCCATCCTGTTCCCCTGTGAATGCAGAGGTGGAAGAAACTTCTGTTGTTTTAATTCTATTGTGACCCCACTCTGAAGCCACCATGTGCATACAACCATTTACCTGTCCACCACAATAGTCATATTTATCTGTAGTTATTGAGTATCTTGAAGGTGGCACATGGTGAAATCTTTCTCCTCATTTTAGGCTTCATATGAGCTGTTTTACAGTGACTTTTCAGTAACTGGACTTTCTGATATCAAATAAGCACACTATAAAGGAATTTCAATTAAGTTCCAATCTGAATTAATCAGTTTCTACCATGTAATGAAGGGAAAGCCACATAGAATTTTAATGCATTCACATTTCTATTTCATTTCAGTTAGATCTACATGGGGAAATGGGGCCAGCACAAGCCAAGCTGATTTGAAGTCCAAGGAAATATTGTTTATCCAAAAGTTCTCAAATACATTGTGGTTGTGTTTATTTATATGTATGTGTGGAGAATGTATATATCTATCTAGATAGATAGATAGATAGATAGATAGATAGATGGCATCTATGAAAAAGCAGCATTGTTGTTGCAAAGAGAAAATACAAGCTAGTCTCGATTTTTATAAATTAACTCTAATTCTTTTATTGCTGATATAGTTTATCAACCATATGGTAGTAAAATTAATAATGAAAATTTTGAAGCTAAGGGGATAGTTGGCTATGATACAGCTTTAGTTAAACATATTAAGAGGTAGAGGTAGAAAACTGGCAGGTGTCAGGAGACTCTATGCTTTGGTTTATTTGTTTTGCAGCTTATAAGGCTGTGATCTATTATCCAATGCGGCTACAAGGAAACTATGGAGTCTCATGCAATGGAAACTCAAATCATGTCCATTAGTTTCTTTTAGACAGACTAGTTATTTTTGTACAATTGCTAAAGGCAATTGTAGGTATTTAATTTTGGCCTATACTGTGTAGCTGCCACTCGGCAGCATATTTGTGCAGCAGCAGATAAAAAAAATAAACCTAAGGCAATGAAAGTTTCCATTTATTAGAGGACTTTGTTAGAAAAAGCACTTCAAAGTATAAAACCTGCCCTCCTATTATTTTTTAATTAAAAGTTTATTTTAGACATTAACACAATTTTGTTACCTAAGGGAAAATTATGGTTTGGAAATTTGATGCTGCTCAGGGAAGATAAATTCATTTATTTTCCTTTCTACTGTTAAATCTGAATAATACAAGGTATAGAAAAAATAGTTATTTAAAAATCCCTTTGTGAAATTTTTGTAGATTTCTATGTCTCTTGTCTCATTCTATTTGACAGAAGAGGTGTTGAATTTTATACTCACCAATTCTTGGATAATGTATTCAAATTTTGTTTTGTTACCTTGTGCATCTACGAGATCCACTCTTATATCTACCCAGGGTCCATAACTTGTTAAAGGACTCAGTATTTTAGAGAATTTGTCTTTGGCACATACCTTAGCACAGACTTCTACTGAGAGAGGATGTTAAAGAACTTCAGACTCATAACAAAAGAGTAAATTACATATTAATGTTTCAACTCCACACACAAGATATAACAGTGAGATTAACTTTTACCTTGCAAATATAAAACATTCATAGAGTCTCTAAATACTTTCTGAAATTTAGTAGCATATAGATAATTATGTCCTCATATCAAAACAAGGCTTTGGAATATGATTAATGTGAAAGTCACATTGAAGTGCTAGCCTCTAAATATTGTGGTTTAGAAAGTAGTGTCCTTTGTAATATAGTAAGGCTAAATATTTTGAGTAGCCTATGACAAAAATAAAACCTCTGAGAATTTTAAAAATTTTTCACTTATTTATTTATCTTTATTTTTTCCACCTCACAAGCATATTGAGAATTCATCCCAGCTTCCCTGCCTCTTCCTCCCCTCTGTTCCCTCCTTTTCCTTCACCATTCTGTCCCACTCTTCCATCTGCATGCTTCTATGAACTTTAGGGTTCACTCTGTCTTATCTACTCCTGTTTGGGTTCAGGCCTCCATAGTGTAACAAGCTACCTTTCTTCAGGCCACCCCATTGGTATGTACATTTTCCCTTCACTCACGAATGATTAGACGCAAAGGTTTCCACTGTGAGTCCCCATACTATAGGTATAATAACAGCTGCCTACAGAGCAGTTTGATGTACTCTCTTCCTATAGGTTTATTGGCTGTCTTCCTTATTAATCTATTTCCTTCCCTTTTTCTAAGGTTCTTATTCTAGTTTACAGTAACATGGATGGGTACCATCTGACAAGTGGGTCTTGAGTCCAATTAGAAAGCTCTTGGATGTCTCCTTGGTATTCATGCTATTATTACAATGGTAGTCACCTGTTGCCATGGTGATTTATATGACGACTTACAGATCTCATTATGTTGATGGGGACTTGTGATTATTTATCTTCCCCAGCAGCTTTTACAGCATTCCTTGGTACTATATAAGCTATCGAGTAAGAAGAAAGTCCTCAGATTAGTTCTAGCTGAAATACATTTCTCATGTACTGTCAATTTGTGTTGCAGCTTCAGTAATAGGGCCTTACTGATGGTTTTCGGAGAGCGACAAAGAGCCATGGCAAATGCCCTAATGTTTGGAGGGCCTTTAAGACCTCTCTGACAAACATTTTTTCAAGAAGTACCACATTCCTCTTACTTCTAGTATGATTGTGTCCCTGCATTCTAAGTGGATCAGCTCAAGGCTTTTATTTTATTTTATCATTGCCTTTTTTCCTCAGTCTATGCTGTTTCTTTTAACTCCAATATGTCTCTGTTTAGCTTTTGATTTACTCACCTATGCAATAGTATTAGTGGGGAATTGAAGTCTCCAACTACTACTGTGTTTAAGATTGTAAGATCTTCTTGCTGGGATTTTCCCTCTACTGAGATACTATTAAGATCTATTTGCATCTCCTATGGTTTGCTTTGGTTTGAAGTCTACTTTGTCTGATATTAGGATGGCAACTCCTACTTGTTTCATTTTTCCATTTCCTTGGAGTACTTTTGACCATCCTTTTACCTTAGAAAGTGTTTATCTTTGAAGGCAAGGTGTGTTTCTTGGAGGCAGAGAATTTATGGTCTTGACGTTTGATCCAAGTTTTAAGCCTGCGTCACTTGATTGGGGAGTTGAGCCTATGACATTTAAAATTATTATCGAAAGGTGTTCAGTGGTTCCTGATATTTTTTTTATTTTGTGGTGTTTGACTTTTTTTTAAGTCCCTCATTCAGCTTTTGTGTTGATATTGTTTATTCCCTTTAGCTTCTTTGATATATGTATCCTTCTCTCCCATCTTCAATATTTCTTCCTGTATTCTTTGAAGCCCTGGCTTAATGATCATATAGTCTTTTAGTTTGTTTTTTTTATGGGATATTTTTCTTTCACCTTCTGCTATGACTAGAAGTTTTACTGGATATAATAGTCTGAGTTGGCATTCATGTTCATTCAGAACTTGTATCTCTCTAGGCCCTTCTGGCTTTTATGGTTTGTATTGAGAAGTCAGTTGTTATCTTGATGGATTTACTTCTAAATGAGGCCTGTTCCTTTTGTCTTGCAGATCTTAAGATCTTGCCTTTAATGTGTATATTTGGTGTGTAGCCTATCATATGTCATAGTACATTTCTTTTTTTTGTCCTGAGTATTTAGTGTTTTGAATGCCTCTTGAATCACGATAGATCTATTTTTCGTAAGTCAGGGAAATTTTCATCTATTATTTCATTGATTACATGTGTTGAATCTTCCTTTTGTGTATCTGTTTCTGGGATATGCATGATCCATATGTCGGGCCTTTTGATCATGTCCCAATGTTCCTGTATGTTCCATTCCAATGTGTTTTCCAGCTTATCAGTTTCTCTCATTGACTCACAAACCTCTTTTGTCTTATCCTCCAGTTCTGAGACTCTGTCCTCTATACAATCAGTTCTATTTTTGATATTTCTATTGAATTTTGTATCAAACTGTTTAGATTTTTTTGTCCCAACGTCTTTATTCTCACTGTGTTTGTAGATCACCTTCGCTTGTTTTTTTTTTTTTTTTTCAGTGCTTCAGGATCTGTTTTCAGGCTCTCTATTTTCATTCTATTTGTGTCATGTTCATTTTTTATAGTCTTGGAATTCTTTCCTGAGTTTGTTATGTTCTTTCTGAAATGTGTTTAGGCATTTATCTATGTTCTCTTGGAGCTCTTTGAACATATTCATAATTGATCTTTTAAATTCATTGTTGTGGTATTGTTTTCTTGGATACCTTCCAATGGGTTATCCATTATGGGGTGTGAAGACTTATTTTCAGTGATATAGAAGGGTGACTTGTTTTCATGTATTCTTATGCTTCTTCTGTTTTTCCTGAGGGATGCTGGAAATTTTAGGATGAGCAGATGTTGATCATAGTCTTATTTGAAGTCAGTCTGGAATGGTGTTTCTCAGCACTTAGATGATAATAGCGTTTGGGTTTGTCTTTGTGTTAGGTAACAGCTGTTTGGATTTTCACTTCCAAAAAAAAAAAAAAAAGCAGTGATTCTAGTGTTCTTGCTTCTCAGATGGGTCTTCTGAGGTGACAATTCTGTTGTTTTATGAAGGTCTTTTCTCTCTTTATTCTTTAAAGTTTATTACTGTATGAAGTCCTCTGCTCCAACTTATTTCCTGCATGTATGTGATGAGTGGGGTGGGGATGTGGTTGTTGGTGCTGACAACCCAGGGGGCAGGACAGGAAAGAATCCTCTGGTGGGTGGCCAGGCCCAGAAGCTGCTCACCAGGTGGACCCAAATGCCCGGAAATCACAGGGGGGAAGGGATAAATCCTCTGAGAATTTAAAGAGAGATTTGTTTGTCCATTTTACCTTAATTTATCAATCTTGGACTTGTATGTGCAATTATCTAAGAATATTCATAGTCAATGAATACCTCAAATATTTATTTGGAAGAATTAAAGAAGGAGTGAGTGGGTTTTAAGGGAATAAAGTTCAGTGGGAAAAAGAACTTGCAATAAAAGACATTGAATACAGTTAAATTCCATTTTATGGCTTTGCAACTAGTCTATGGCTTCAGTATAGAAAAAAAGACAAATACAGAATCCATAATAGGTATTTATACTTGCTTGATCTGAATGTGTAAGCACTGCAAAACACAGGACACAGAAACCCCACAAAAAAGACGGGATTGGGGAGTTTGCTGCTTCTATCAGATAAAGAGAAAATCTTTTTGGGGGGAGGGATTAAGGCAGAATTTATTAGAGGAAAAAAAAGAGTAGAACTCACAGACGTGAATGTGTGAAAGACATGAGAGCCGCCAAGAACTCAGACTCCAGGCATGGAATCCACTCTGAGAGTGAGGGAAAGATGGAAAAATAATTCATGGACTCCAAGCATTCAAGGACTCCATACCATGAGAAGCAAGGACATAAAGGAAAACATAAAGGAAAAATTCAGTGGAGGAGAAATAGCAATGTTTTGTTGGTGTGTGTGTGTGTGTGTGTGTGTGTGTGTGTGTGCGCGCGCGCGCGTGCATATTTGTATGGTCGCACGTGTATTTGTATGCTCATGTGTTTGGAGACCAGGTTGACAGAGTGCATATTTCTTAATTACTTTCCGTCTTAAATTTTTTTGGCTGAGTGTCCTAGTGAACCTAGAACTCCCAGTTTGGCTCACTGGCCAGTGAGCTCCAGAAATATTTCTGTTTCTACCTTTCCAGTGCTAGGATTAGAGTGACATACCCCACACCTGGCTCTGTTTATGTGGGTGCTGGTGATCCAAACTAAGGTCCCCATGCTTGTGTTGCAAGTACTTTTATGACAGCCATCTTCCCAGACAAGTCCTTTTTTAAATATTTTTTTTCCATTTTACAGCAACCAATATTGCAGCTCTCAGCTTCCAAGGTGTCTGCAGTGATGTAGCCTCCTTCAGCTTTGGCCAGCCAGCCATGCCACCTCTGCTTTGAAAGACTGTATCTCCCCTGTAGAATTATAAACTGAATAAATCTCCCTTTTTCCCTTAGGTTGCTTGACTTTGGGTGATTTCTCACAGCAATATATATAGAGAGAGACAGCCTGAAAGGAATGGCTGCCAACCTCCAATTGGCTGGAGTAGGGTCTTCCTCTGTGTTAGTCCTGTTTATACATGTATAATTATAAACCAAATTCATCACAGTGAAAGCAGAACAACTATTAAAAGTCAAGACATAGCACAGTTTACTAACCCCACCACAAGATACCTATGTGAGGACATCCATCTCAGTGTTTGACTACGCATCTTGGCACCAAGACCCAGCCAGGCCTGCTGGCACACAATGCTCTCCTTCCCATCCTTGGCTCATTCTCTTCATTATTACACAGTATCCCACCTACAGGACAGTTGCCCTTTCTATATTCTCCAAAGTTTTCAGGGAGTTTGTTTTCCCTAAAGCATGTTTAAGGTTATCACTATTAAAAATTGTTACCCATCTGAATTATTATTTCGGTTATTTTTGCTACTGATAGACATAAGAACTAATTGTTAAACACATTTTTTATGGTGGGCAGTGGAACATTCAAATTTCTTTCATGTTTGGTATCCAAAATGCACCACAAAAGGAAAGTAGCCATGAAATTTAATTTTTCAAGAGATGGGCCTAGGAGTCAGTGGTTTTTAAGAAACATGTCATGAGACTTCTCAGAGATGAATTGACAAAAATGAGACTGCATTCTATTGTGCTAGTTCGATACAGGTATAAACAACAATTGAAATGTCCAGCTCTAGGAGCATTTGTAAAGAAATAGTACTTAAACCCTTGCAAGAGATTGTCTAATTGATGGGTATGGCCCAGCCCATGGTAGGTGGAACTTTTGCCTTGGCAGGTGGATAAGATCTGGGAAGTTAATTTACTAGTTTGCTATTCTTCAGCACTAGACTGGCACTGTCATGATGTTCAGCTCCTGACCTGAGATGGCAACATAAACGAATTCCATAAACATGAGCCCACTGTGGAGTTCTTTAATTGGTTCAGTGAGTTGTCAGTCTTTGACAAACTTGGACAGACATGCTGTCTGACAAGTGAGGTTTGCCCTCTCTTAGCAGTTCTTTGGCTATGGCGTGACAGTATTCTCAATCCCTGGTATTAGTATGAGTGTCTCTGCCAGAAGGAATAAGAACTATAACCCAATAACTGTAAGCCAGAATAAAATCCTTTGTTCTCTTAAGCTGCTTGGTCATGGAAACATGAATGAAAACTACATCTCTAACTCCCAAGTTTTTTTCTGCATTATGCATGCCTGCTTTAATAGGAGACACTATTGCCTTCTACACTGTGGCCTAGTGAGTCAGCATCTGGCATCACATGACCACAGGGATTTAAATAAAACTAAGAGCTATGAAGTGAGATGTCCAAACAGGGTTGGCCCCTAAAAACCTATTTGTAACACATTATTTTGAGGGTGTGTGTGCAATATTTCATTGTTTTTTTCATTTTGTATAAATGATTGTATGTATGATGTATGTGTACATACACATGAATTCCCATATGCCCTAGCATGCGTGTGGAGGTCAGAGGACAACCTTGAATGGTGTCTTCTTCCATCTTCTTTCCAGAGAAGGTCTTATTGTTATTCACAGCTGCAAATATCAAGCCAATGGGGTCCCAAGCTTGTAGAGCTTCTCCTATCCCATCTCTCCAAAGTACGTTCACACCTGACTTTAGTGCGTTCTAGACATTCATACTCAGGTCATCTCATTCACATAATCAGCACTTTTAACCACTAAGGCATCTCCCCAGCCTCTTTGGCATTTGAAAAACAGCCTTTTATTGCAGGTCATATTTACAGTAATGCCTTGTAGAGTCCAGAACAGTGAAAGTAATAACAATTTTTTTTCTATTGCTTCTGTCTTACCATCTTCATATGGATTTAATATAATAGATTCAAAATGAGTTTCTTGGCAATCTTGACCAAGATTCTAAAGAAATAAACTTTTGTTTGCTCAGAAATAGAAGGTTCTTCAGAACCCAAGCAATGGTTATGTAAACATGCCAGACATCTTTTATAATAGTGTAATATATTTTTCTCCTGCTACAGAAACAACTTCTTACTATATAAGTCCTATATGATGGTGTAATGTTTCTTATTCCCGTTCCAGAGACAAATTCCTTCTCCTTCTTACCTAACACTCTACTCAGGTGTTAGAACAATGTTTTACACCACAATGTCCATAACTAAACAACATTGATTCATCATAATGAATATTTCACTGTACCCAAAAGGCTAATTTTTCCTTGAAGATCTTATTGACTTTCAGATATGATGGTATCTTATAGACATCAAAATTTAGAATATTTTTAATAATGTCAGTGATAGTAATAGAAGTCCTATAACTCCTTTCCTGCATTCATAACAATCACAGTGAGAGGAGGATCAGTGTGTATTTTGAAGCTGATATTCTAAGTATGGAAAACACAGCTACCAGCCATGGTAGCTATGATTTTGATTTTGATGTAATCAACCCCCTGCCTTTTGAGAATTGATTTTCTTATAAATTAACAGGAAATCAAAAGTTCACACACTTAGTTTTTCTGAATTTATTCAGAATTAATGTTCTTTATTTTAAAGCAACCGTTTGGATTGGGAAGATCATTAACTTGCTTTTAGACTATCATCCTAACTTATTCCTAAGCCAAAGAGTTTTTAGCTTTCATGGAACCACTCTTTTTCTTTTATTTTTTTAATTTAATTTTTTCTAGTTTTATAATATTGAGTGATTGTGCTTGCCATTCTCTTTATCTCCCTCTTCTCCTACCCTCCCCTCCCTTCACCAATGCATCACACTCCTTGCCACCCTCCCAGCAATCTGCTTTTGTGGGCTCCAGAGTTTCCCTTGAATCGTCTGCTATTGTTGGGGCCCAGGCCTCTGTGGGATATTAGGTAAATGGTCCTTCCTTGGGTAGACTCACCAAAAGGGGTACCCCCCTTCACCTGTTCAGCCCCAACCACCTAGGTTCCCACTATGTGTAATTATTTCTCCTGAGATCCTCCCTAGTTTGTGAGATGTTGACATGTCAATCATTGTACAGGTCTGGTGAGGATAAGTCTCATTGCAGTAGGTTCCTAGTTGCAATAGCCCTGGCTTAAGTGGAATGTCTTATCTAGCCATGGACCTCTCCATCTATAGGCGTTTACAATCTTATTGCCTCCTCTTCTGCAAGATTACCTGAGTCTTAGGATGGGAAGAGATTTTGTTGGCCTGATTCCTGCTGAGTATTTCAGGGTCCAGATACTCTGCATTCTGTTTGTTGATTGTTGCCTAGTTCACTGCTCTTGAATTGCACTAGGCTGCTTCTTGTTTGAATGTTGAGATCTGTTCTTATTTAAAGATAAACTGAGAGGTGAGAAGTTTACTCTCCAATATTTGTAGTTGGTATAGAGGCATCCTGTCCTGTTGTTTAGACTGGTTTACAGTGCTGGATATGTGTTCTCTGTCATGGGAGGAGAGGGATATTAGGGGCTAGTAAATAGGTGGTTGGTTGAAACACTTTTTCTAAGAAATTTGTTTGCCCAGTTTCATTGTAGGTTCTCTTTTAAATAGTCCTACAAAGACCAAAGAGATGACTTAGTATAACTTACAACCTGAATCTAGTCTCTGGAAACCATTTCAAAATGGATGAAGTCAAAGAAAGTCCATCAATTTGGCCTCTGGCGCCCGTGTGCATGCTATCACATGCATGTGCCCAATAATTATTCTTATTCTATTTTATTTTTGTCTTGAGATCAGGTTTTACTCTGCATCTCTGGATGACTGTGAAATCACTAAAGAAACTGTCTGGCATTAAACATTCTGCTTTCTTTCTGCTTCTCCATGTTGGAATTGTAGGCTCATACCACCATACCCAATTGTTGTACTAAGTTTCAAAAGCACACATCATGGTTCAGTTCAACTCCTCAATGTAGAAATGTTGTGTTTGCTTCCAGGCAGTGCAGTCTGAGAAAAGACATTTTTTGGTGGGCCCCACACCGCTAAAGAGCAATGAGTGAACAAATCTGCAGGGGCCAGGTTTACTTTTCCAAAGAGCATTGTCATAGCTACAATATTTTGATAAAAATATTATCAGTATTCATCAACAGAAAATCTCTACAGGATCTGTTTAAAGTGAATTATTTGTCTTTCATTATTTAATATACAAAGAAACTACATACCTGAGGATGGTAGAGGATATTTTTGCCTAAATTTATAAAGGAAAGCAGAGACAGAACAGGAATTGAAGCCTGGATCAAATTTCAGAGTTCATACAAATAGTTTATAATAATTTTGTCTCCCCAAAGAATTATGACATTCATCAAAAGGCATCAGCCAATCAACACTTCATATGATAGGGTATACACTTGTGTGTGTATACACGCCCAAAACCCCAAATGTACATACACTCAAATAATTTTAAAAAATAGATAAATTGCTCTGTTAATAATCATTAGCACTAACATTTTTGTAGAAATTTTTGAATTAAGTTCCTGAGACATTGATTTTTCTTTATCCTGTAACTGAGAGTCCTGAACATAACCAAGAACAAAATTATTACTATTTTTAAACATCAATATATTTGTAACTTATTACTACATCAAGCATTTTTTCTATTGCATATATCCCACTGTGCCTGCTTTGATTTCACATTTTATTGTTTAAAATATTTAATATTTAAAAGTTACATGAATTTTACTTAGCAAAAATAGTGTCCTTGAACAGAGTCTCCCTGATAACCTGGCTGATCGTGAACTCACTGTACAGCCTAGACCAACATTAAATGTAATTTGTAGCCTGTGCTGCTTCAAACATGAAGTAACTCTCCTGTCTCAGAATACCAAGTACTGGAATTCCAAGTACATGTAATCCCTTCCCATCTAGATTGTTTTATTTCTAAGCAACATAGTTCATTTTGCAAGTTTTGGGTGGTGGTTTTTTTCCAAATCTGTTTTTTACAATTTATGACTTGAATTTTCATTTTCTTGGTAGTATCTCATGAAGGGAAGACAGTTTTTTGTAATCTTTAATGAAATTTCCCCCTGTGTTATCCTTGATAGATTTTCTGTGTTTACACTGTACATTGAGCTAATAAGATGACTTATATGAAGGGTGTAAAATCTGTTTAGATTCTTGTTTTCACATATAAAGTTAACTGAAAAGTTACTGAAAAGATTGTCTTTGTTCCATTCCATCATCCTACACCTTTTTGAGATCAGCTTACTATGTTCATGTGAGTCTATTTCTTGGTTGTCTATTTATTTCACCATGCTATAGACTCTTGATACCTGTACCTGCAAGGTAAATCTTAAAGTCACTCACCCAATAATTTTCCTTTCTTATAAAACATGTCCATGTGTTTGTATTGTGAACAATCTTTGCAGCTATTTCCTTTGGAAAAAAGTAACCTTCAAGCTAAGATACAAAATGCCTTCCAAATTTCCTATAGCTTTCCATTGGAATATGTTTTATCTTGATTTGAAGATTTAATAGTACGTGGATGTTTTCAAAGATATTGTTTATATGTTCTTAGTACATAGAAAGCAGGAAATATTAAAAAAAGAAAAATAACATTAACTAGAAATTTATCTGCCATTATGTTACAACAATTGAATTAATTTCAGCCATTAATTACAATTATTCTTTACCAATTCCACATATATTTATAAACCTCATGTCATGTTTTACAATTTAAAATCATATTTTGAAAATCCTGAGCTATTTCAAAAGGTTGGTTGAAATTCAGAAGAAACTAATGAATAGCTATTTTAGAGTTATTCAGCTGACTTTGGAATGTTAGTGAATATCACTTACCACAGTTAAATGAAATCTTAATGAAAAAATAGAGAAAGAAAGAGATCTCTTCTGTTGTAAAACAAGCTTGACAGACTTACTTAGTGAACCCTCTCAGCTGACAAAATCATGTCCATTTTATTGTTTGTGACCATGTGTAGGGAAGGCATCTATGCATGTCCAATCTCATTTTGTCAGTAAAAATGAAAGAAAAAAATAATGCAGGGTGGTTAGTTGTTCTTTCTGGAACAAACCAATCCCCATCGGGATAGATCCAATTACTTTGACTTCATTAGCATGAAAAGATTTCCCAGGACTTAAAAGTGTCACTATTGCTTGCAACAAAAAAGATTCATATACAAGGCTGATTGCCTCTGGAATCACTGGAAGAGTTATTTAACCTTTTGTTTGATGTACTTTTCAAACTTCAAAGCAAAATATATGTCTAGTTAACACATTGTAAGAATAGAAGTAGTGTATTTCAAAAGTACATTTTAAATACCATTTTCTGGGTGTTTTTATTTCTGTTCTGCTTTAGATGAAAATCAGAGTAGAATTGGGCCTCTCAGGCAAATCTAGGTCCTTATCCCTCAAGAGTGAAGTTCAGCTGACCTCCTTCTACATGAATTCTGACACATAGGGCAAATATTAGTTTATCATGCCTTTTGATATTGTTTGTAAATGATAAGCAATGAAAAACTGAACTTGAGTTCCTTCAAACATTGCTGCTACTGCTACGTTAACTGAAATGCATTTATGAAATTGAGTGTGTATAAACAGAAGTAATCAGAAACCTAACAATATCTAACACAAAAGCATTTATCAGAACTGAGACAAAATTTCCCAGAAAAATGAAATACTCAATGTATTGGACAGACTTACTTCCTATATTCTCTCAGTTAATATAATTGTATTCTGTTTTTTTCTGATTTATGAACTGGTAAGAAGGGGCCAGAAGTTTTTGATGTTTTAACAATGAATTACAGGGCAATTATTACAGATTGGCAAGAAATAAGAATGAATGCTAGAATAATAAACTGAGTGATAAAGGAAAAGACAATGAAGTGCTAGTGATGTCAGCTGAATGACAAATGCTGCACAATATTGTTTCTTTACATTTTTGTTTATTTTTAAAGCAGTGTCTCATGGAGTTCAAGCTAGTTTTGAATGCCACCTAAGAATGACTCTGAACTTCTGATTCTCCTGCATCTTCTTCCCAAGATCTAGGATTCTGGGTGCACAAATGCTGTGTATACTCTTAATGAAATGCTTTTATTTATACACAGAGAAGCCATATTCTCTGTAATCTCTGACCTTGTGTCTTCAACCTCACTAAGGCCAAAATTGCATCTCTTTGGATTAGAAAATGAAAGTGAGTAGATGAAACAATATTTCATATACTAAACCTTGAAAAATTGCCACTATGAAATATTTCTGAGAATTCAAATGAGTAAGTCCAGAAAGAACTAGAAAGTTATTTATAATTTATTGAAAAATACCAAAACGACTAAAGTAACATACTAGCTAGAGGTCAAGGTGTGGAGGTTAGGAACTGTCTCCAGACATGAAAATAATGCCCAGCTATAACGGTCTATCTTTCTGAGTCACAGCCAGGCTTGTTCTCTTACGGAGGATTTCTTTGTGGCTTGCTCTTTCAAAGTGTTATCCATATACCCCATTCCAACCAGTACAAAAATCTAAGCTTGCTTTCTTACAGTTACCAAGGGGAATCAATGGATTTTCCCCTCATTAGCATATGAAACCATGGTCTTCCCTAAGCCTAAAAATTAAATGTCTTTATCAATAAAATTCACTCCTTTTGCCCTATGTTCCAGATTAGCTGTATAGTAGGCAAAAATGATTTCTACTCTCCTGCACCTATCCAAATCAATAGTGTCTCAAGGTCAACACTATTGACATTTTTTTAAACCAGATCTTGCTTTTTATGAGTGTGTGGGAGACCTGAAGGCTCTTCTGTGTATTACAGAATGTTTGGGAACCTATCTGGCCTCCACCAACTGGCTGTAATTGCAATGAGATGACAGTGAAAAATATGATCACACATTTCCAAATGTCTCCCAAATGGCAAAATTAGGCCTCTTTGAAATCTACTGGACTGATGAAAGAGTATGCTTTCTTCCTCTTCTTCAATCAAGAGACAAGAATACAATATTAATTTTTGAATTTTTTTTCCTGATGCAATGTCCTGGTTTGCCTGCTTCACTGTTCTCTCTCATTGGTATTGTGGGAGTAAATGCAAGGGTTTGTTTGCTCTTCATTTTGAAATCAGTTGATTCCCAAGAAGGACATTGACTTAATTTCTTTGTCCTCATTAGAAAATAATGCAAAAGCAATAAAAAATAATACATTCATGGGATTGTTAACCTTCTACAATTACACATACCAAAAATGATCCCCAGATACCTTAATACTCAAATGCAGAGTAACTGGCCAAATCCAGTTATGTGGAATTAAAATATACTTGGAAAGTAAAGAATTTAAGTCAAGGTATTTTTTTTCTGAAATTCTGTGGATAGAATTAAAATATTTTGGTTTTTCCTTTATTGAATCAGTCACATAGTTGCTTACTGCAACTTTTGCTTCTGAAAATGACTATGCAATGGTATTATTGAAATCCGGAACTATTTTTTTTCCCTATACAGAGATCTAAAAGAAAATGATCATTAAGGATACTTTGCTGATCCATTCCTTAGCACAGATGATACGTGATTAAGTCCCCGTGTATCCACTGTTATGCAGTTTATTTTCAGTGCTCAATGTGGATGATGATTAAATCTCTGTAGTTCATGGGAATGTCTGGTTCCCGTAGGGAGCAGCTCATGTGGGGCGAGCATGGCTCACTCACCCTGAATTATTTTGTAGCACCAGTCATACTAGGAAATGACAAGGCTTCATAAGACAAATATTATGGATCAATCCTCAGAGGCCAGCAGGACATACAGCCAAAATCCTCATTGGCAGAACAAAACTGAAAGCCCTTAATGAATTCTGTTGCCGTGGTAGCATACTGTCAAATTATGCACTAATAGCAAAAGAGGTCCAAAATCACACCAAGCAGCCAGCATGGGTTTGGCAGGCTAGGAACCAAGGTCTGGTGCTGAGTTTTAGCCAAAATCCTTGTACAAACCCTCCAAGGACTTCCCGTGTGAATCCCAGAGTGCTTACAGGGATGAGGGGATCTATTTCTTTTCTCTTTTGTCTTCTACCTGTATTGTTTCTCTTCCAGATACAACTAATGTTATTTGGTTTAATAAAAGAAGACATATCAAAATAAAAGATGGTATCCACACCCATGTTCCCACACTGGAAAACAAAGTTCTATTAAGTTAGTGTATATACCATTTTGATCTCTCTAATTTAAGAACTGTCAGAATTTTAAGTTAGTTAGCATAATATAACAAACCAGGAATGCATGATGGTTTAGAAAGGAACTTGTATTTTTATTTTGGCATTGTTTTTAAATGAAAACTATGAAAAAATTTTTCTTAGAATTATTCATGCAGCTTGGTTTAATTTCCTTAAAATATCAGAAAATCATACAATAGCTTGATAAATGCATCTGGGTGAATAAAGATGTCCAAGAACTCTGTGAAGTGTCATTAGTTTGTGATTTTTTTCTCTTAAATTTTCTGTTTCAGAGCTGTGTTTCTCACTCAGTTTCCTAAAACTTCACTGAATGCAATGCAAAATATTTTCTTTGCTCAATTACAGCTAACATGTTTCCTCCCTGACTTACTTTGAGAAGTGAGGTAAGGGATGCAGAAATATGTATTTGAGATGTTACAGACAATAAACAGACAGGTTCCAAAGAGGATGGATCTAATGTAGATGAGAGAGGATGCAGTCACCACAAAGGGCAAAGCTATAGAATGTCCTTTCCTATTCCATGGCAGTAATCCAGTAATGTTTCATCCATAAAACAATTTCCCCAACTTCATACAAATAGACATACAAATACTAAGAGAACACACAGTGTTCGTGGGAAGAGTTGTCCATTTGAGTAAAAGGAAAATTAAAGCAAAAAATGCTACAAAACCATGTGGTAAATGTTTTGTGCTCTGAATAGTCTTCCTCTAAACACACATGTTTATTTTAAAATATTTAAATTAAAATATTTATTTTATTTTGAGAGACAGACAGAGAGGCAGAGAGAGAGAGAGAGAGAGAGAGAGAGAGAGAGAGAGAGAGAGAGAGAGAAAGAGAGAGAACCTGTGGAGGCCTAAGGGTGACTTCAAGAATCATGCTGGACTGCTTCTCCATCTTTTGTGCTTTGCTCTGGGGTTTCCCAAGCTTGACCTTCCAGAGGCAGAGGTGTGGGCTGCTTTTATATCTGCCATTATTTTCATGAAAGATCTGGAGATCCAAACTCAGGTCCTTCTGCTTGCAATGCAGAATCTTAACCCCTGAGCTATTCCTTCAGTCCTCTTCTAATCACATTTAATGCAGTATATGTTTAATAACCAGTGACACACATTCTTTTCAAAGTAACTTCTCTACTTTTCAGATTCCTCTACAAGTATTTTCATTCTGTGCACTGGTACTAGAGAATTTTCAGTGATCACTCCCTACTTCAGTGTGTGTGTATGTGTGCACACATATGCATTGTATACATACATATATATACATATATATATATATATATACATATGTATGTACATGAGGGAAGCTTGCTACTTTTTCATGTTCATGTGATATTGAGAGGTTGTTTCAGAAATTTTATTTTTAATCTTTCCACATTATTATTTGAGGGTGGATCTCCCACTACAAATTGAATTCTCTGATTAGCCAGAGCAACTGGTCATTTATTTCATGGAATCTACCCGCTTCTGATCTCCTGCTCTGGGACTGAAGACACTTGTCATTTGCAGTTTTCACATGTGTGTTAGGATCTCACAAAGACCCACATTCTTGTGCAGCAAACCCTCCACCTACTAAGCCATCTCCCCATCCCTGTGTTAGATACCAGTTTTCTACAGAAGGAAATATTTTGGGGAAATGCAGCTTTTAAATATATTAAACATATTAGTGGAAAAATATTTCAATACTTGTTTGTACTACTAAGGTTGGCTTTGTTAAGGAAATAAACTAATACAGATAAATAATTCAAACACAAATGAACAATTACAATAGAAATTTAAGTCTAAACCAGGTTTTAATATAATTAAAACATTTTTATATTTTTCACAGAAATATAAATATTAGCTCCTATAGCAACAAAAAGATTGCTGCATTAAAAAGAGTTTTGATGACTTTATTTGCTATCTCAGATGTTTAATTAAAGCCATGTCATTTCTTTTTGTGTTTGATAACTTTCAGCCATGGAAAGCAAATTTGGCATTTAAGAAATAATTCAAGAAAAATGCTCCTCTAATAACATTTGCCCCAATGAGCTGGATAATTCTTGTAAATTGGTCTTTTGGCCTGAGCAATTGAGATAATTAGTTCAGTTCATTATTTCAGGTCAAACATTCAGATAGTACTTAACATCAAACACGGGAAAGATGATTTATCTTTTTCTCAACATATTTCTCACATACTGAGTGAAATAGTGTATTTAATCTATGTATTGTTTCATAACTTCTCCATTTGCTCCAGAATATTGCCTGTAATTGAATTAGACCTTATTTTCTCCTTATTATTTTCAAATCTGTTTGATAGATGAGGAGATATTTGTTGATTCAAAGAACATTTGGGATAAACATGAAAACATACATTTTAAATCAGAATGAAATCAAACTGTTCCTTATCCACTCAAAACAAACGAATGTTCATGTGGTAAAGATGGATTGAATTAAATTGGATTTCTTTTCAGTATTCAAAATTTAATTTTTTCTGAATATTATTTTGAAACATAATGAACATTGAGAAATACTTTACATTTGTCTTTTATAATTTTTCATTCATAGAAATAAAGCTAAAACCAGAGTATTGCAGCTGGAATAGCCCTTATTTATGAATATAGAGGAATCTTATTAACTATTGCAATTTAGAGTGTATTGTTTTTCAAATTAACATATTCATGTTTCTGTGCTGTTTTAACAGGCAGCAACTTCCAATTCTTGTGGTGGATATAGATTACGCTCCAAGAACATAACAGTAAGTGCTTGCATGCATACAATAACTTTTAAAATTATAACATTCAACGTTTAGGTTTCAATTCTTACTTAAACTCATAAAAACATTAATGTGATTATTTAAATTTATTTGCATAGTTTTGAGGAAATGTCATCATTTTATTGATCTACTGTAGAAGTCTAATAAGATAAACTAAGTCCCTTTAATATTGTAAAATTAAATATCACATGACTATCCATTTCACTTAGTGTTTATATTTATGTCATCTAAATCTCACAATATCTCCTTTCTCCTTGATTAGTTTATTTACAGAGTTTTCAGGGCATAATTATTTAACAAATGATTACATTTGAGGTTATGAAAGGCTTATTTTGCACAAATTTTATTAATATGTTTATTAAATTAACATTTTTTGCATACATGCCTCTTGCCTCCCTTATTCCCCAACCTCCTCCCTCCCTTCCTTCCCATTCCCATCCCATCCCTACATGGCCCAGTCTACTCCCTCCTATTCTCCTGTCCTTTGATTTTTTGAGTCCTAGGGTTCCCTCTATTTTTTCTGTTCTCATAGGGGTTCAGGCTTCTGTGGAAGAGAGAGAGTCTCTTCCTTGGGCATCCCACTGATATGGATACTCTTCTACCTCTAACCCCTGGTTGTGGTTGTACATACCAGTAGGATTTGCTGAAGAGGCAGAGGCAGGGAAATGAGGATTTAGAAGCCAACCCAGGCTTCAAAACCAACAATTTCTTTTGGAACAATTCAAATGGTTTTTGTTTTTTCTCTAGCTTGCTTATATGTGGTGGGTGGGAGCTTAGGTTGTATGTGTTCTCCTGTGTGTGGACACATGAATACATTGTACACACACACCCAAAACGGAACTTGACATTTTTCTTTATTGATGGACTTTGTTCTTTGGCAATTTGATACATGCATTTATTATATTTGTATTACACTCCCTTTACACTTTCTTATCTGCTCCCTTCCAGTCCTGCCAGACCCTCGTCTCTACAGTCTTCTTCCTCATATATTCATTCCTTTAAGTTTCTTTTTTGTGTCTATCTGGTTTGACCCAGGACTTGGGATTATCTATTAGAGCCTAGTTTTATCATCAAGGTAGTGAGTCTGAATTGCAAGAAGAGCTAGCTAGTTTGTTAAGCTGACTAGCGTGCTTGCCATGGAGACTACCTGTCTTTATTTAGTGAGTACTGTAGGCTTTTATATGAGTTCTTGGGATCCAAATACCATGGTTGCAGGCAAGCACCTTGAGTCATCTCTCCAACCATCATGACTTTAATAACATTAGATATTATGGAGTTCTCATAGATATATGAGGCAGCAGACTTGCGAAGGGTGAAAGGGGACACCTCTCAGTCACTTGGAATTAAATGATAATGCAGGATGGAGCAACTTGTCTATTCTTCTGCAAGGCAATTTTCAAAATGACTTTTATCTATGTTTACTTCACAAATGAACATAAGCAACTTTTATCTTTCCTAAAATCCCATGTTATCATTTTTCTCTTACTTTACATTAATGTAATTACTGGGAATTATCTCTATTCCAAATGGAAAAGAGAAATATCAGCAGCCTGCAGGCTCTTTGTGCACACAGGAATTAAAGTGATTTAAGATGAGAGGTCTTAAATGGGAACTTTGTTCTTAAGAGAAACAGCATTTCATTTACAGAGGTGTTCATTTCACTGAAACTTTCAAAGGTACAAAAATGTACTGCCAATTCTAAGTTCTGGATTTTCTAAGTTATTCAGCTTCACGGTGCTTTACTTGATCAGGTTTCTGGAGTGTTAAGCAAGCCGATTTGTGTTCTGGCATGAGCTATGCATTGATATAATTTCTTGGACATAATACTGACAGAACAGTTGAACTATTTGGCAATATTCCTGTCCAGTGATTTTCAACTTGGCTTGGGTTTCCCCAGGCAATTACAGTGTCTGCTTGAGTGTATTAAATTCAATATTGTCATACTATGGAATTGGTAACAATGTTTATAATTATAAAATGCTTATACAACCCATCCAAAAATGATGTATTTAAGAGAAATTGCTTTCAGTTTTAGGAATGCCACCTTTGTTTTGGTTATGTTTATATAATATAATAATGTAATTTTTCAAATGAATATTTTCATATTTGGAGAAATTATTTAACTGGAACTAGGTTTGATTATCTATTATAATTATGAAATCATTGGTGAGAAACTGAAATTATTTTCGTTTCACTGTGGATAGGGAATTGTACAAAAGGCTACAAAAATAACAGAAGCATGATGGCATTTGCTCTGGTATACAGTAATTAAATGCTACTCACTAACAGTAGGAGTGTGTATTCTATAAATAATATTAGAGCACATTAAGAGCAAATTCTCTGTTTCTCAGAAGATATTTCTTGTGTGTTTTTATTTCTAAAGCTATGTCTACATATTTTACAGAAGAATCAAACATTAAACTATGTTTACACATACAATATGTATATGCTTACATACATAAATTTGTACATCACTACATGCAAAAATACATACATATATACATTTTTGACACGTACATACAACTATATATAAGCACATATATATTTATAGGTATATGTTTAAAATATACATACAACACATATTTTCTTCACACAGGAGAATATAAAGTTTAGAATGCACATGCAGGATTTTATTTAATCTTTCTATTATGCAGTTTTCTATTATTTAATTTCTTTTTTGTCACTTTTTCATGATCAACAAACTCTTTACCAAAGAGGTACATATACTTTGACACAAAAGATGTAAAAAGGAAATGCTGCTTCTTACCCTATAGATGCTCAACATCTATAGGTTTCTGGTGAGGCTTTTCTTGAAGCACAGTAGATGCATGCAACTGATATGGTGGCAGTGGTGTGGTGAGTTTAAGTTTGAAGGCAGAGGCCAATGGTGTGTAGCAAAGGTGACTTGGGAAGAAAAGATGTGGCCATTGTTTTATCCTTATAGGAAGGGAAAGTACCATAATGCTCCAGTGTGATGCAAGACGAACATGATCAGAGAGCATCACTTACTCAGAAAACATGGAATTAATGTCATAGGAAAGTAAAACATGAAATAATTTGAACTTAAAATTGTATCAGGAGCTTTGCTGAGGAATTAAAATTTTATTTCATGTCTTCCCATCATAGCCTTAGCATATTTTATATTTAATAAAAAGAAACAATGAGATTAATCTGGGAAAAACCCATAGCCATACCAAAATGGAACAGCAGCTTTCAACAGTGGATGCGGAAATGACAGAAGCATCAGATGAAAGAGACAATCCAGTTATGAAATAACTGTAGTATTTCCAAGTACCAAAGATGGCTCACTGACCCATAGCAGTGACTGTTAGAAAGAATGGAAGAACTCTATCTAGCTTTGAAATATGCACACCAAGATTTCTATTAGGATCATCTGGTCTATTCAAAGAAGCAAAGTTACAGGATAATCATTGATTGAAATGCGCCAGAAAATGAAAAGCGGTTGAAAGAACAAATTGATCCAATTTAGGCCACTAGCTCTTACTATTAAAGACTCTCTGATTTGTAAGGATTAATTGATATAAAGTACAAGGTAACAAATCCATTCCAAGAAAAAAATCACTATGGTAAACATAATTTTTCTCAATGTTTCCCTCAATTTATAAGTTTTGTATGATTGGGTGAGTGCATTTTTGTGTGCTTATGTGCATGTATGTTGATGCTCTATGTGTGTGTGTGTGTGTGTGTGTGCGTGCACATGTGTGTGTGTAAAATCTCAAAGATGATAAAAGGAATTACTCTCATCAACTTTCCACCATATTCCCTTGAGACTGTTTTTTTTAATTATAACTGGGTCTCTCCTTTAGAGCTAATCTGACCAGTCAGCTGACTCTTGGGATTCCTGGCTCTACCTTCTGTAAATGGAATTGCACGCTGGCTGCCACACCTGCCTGGCATGTTACTTGAGATCTGAGTATCCACATTGCAGACCTTTTGTTTTCACATCAAATGCTTTAACATCTGAGTTATCTTCCAGGCCTGCTTAATATAGTCTGACAATGAGGATTTTTTAGTGGGAGGAGAGACGTTGTGGTCATCAGTTTCTTCCCTCCATGCAAAATCATCATAATGTAAGGCAGCATTAAATCATACAATATTTTTGTTTGTTTAAAATACTTCAGAGTTATATTAAGCCTACTCAATCAATTTCTTCCTGGGACTATTTATCAAAGTGCTTCTGCTCTGTCCTGGTCCACAAGAACTTTCATCCCATCATTTAATCTGTGCTTATCATGATTGTTCCACTTTCCTCAACTTGATTTGTGTGCTTTCTCCTCCACCTGCCTTCCTGCAACCAGCCCCTCGGTGTTCTTTTTTGTTTTGCTTGGCTTTTGCTTACAAATATTTCACCCTTCAAATCATCTTCTCTGGTAACCTCAGTCTCAAATGGCCTCTTCTTCTCTTTATCCTCACTTCTTATGAAGTTTATTGATTTGATATAACTACACCTACCTCCCTTGTGATTATATTTGAATTACATTTAACTAAATGATCAGAAACTATTTCAGCCTGTTAGTCATGTCCCTTTCATCTAGCTTTAACATGATCCTCATGTAATAACCTTACTTGTTTACACTGATGAGTGTATACGCGAAAGCTGTGATGAGAATTCAAAGAAAAAGAAACTTAAAGCTCACATCTGACCAGCTCACTAGGTCATACAGAACCTATATATAGAATATTGAGAGAAATAGTACAAATAAGTCATAAAATTAGCAGAAGTGGAGATAATGAGCAGAACACATCCAGGGGATGGAGATATGGTGGTCAAATTGTAACCAAGATTGACAAAATCCACAAAAGGATAATTTTCTTAAACAATGCAAATAATATTTCTTTAATTAAAGTATACATAACAATTCATCTGTTAATGTTACTTCAGAAAATAAATGGTGAGTTTATTAATAGCACCTGCTGAGATGACTACTTTCTGTCATGATGACTACAGACCAACCATGAAGCATGCAATGCCAGCATTTCTCTCCTGTACTGTTTGCCAGGGTGTGGGCTGAAGTATAATTAGCACAGATAATAATGACACAACATTAGTTATACCTGTCAACTGTCAAATGATGTCAACTTAATGTAAGAATCCTGTCAGATTATACTAATATATCTGTCAGTAATCAATCTGTTCTGTAGCTATGAAAAATTTGATTCATAAACCTTACAAAAGTTTTAATATATTCATGCATAATATAATACATATTTGTATAATATATATACATTTTATATACCATATATAAAATATATATCATATATATAAATTAAGGATATATATATACACACACATACACATATACATAAATGTGTATACATCGACTTCACAGTATGTATACAATTTCATATTGTCCATACCTCTACAAGAGAAATCCTCAATTTCAATTGTTTTTTCACTTTCAGTTAACAAAAATGATGAAACAAATTCTTCCATCCCTCAACATTCACTAGTTTCTTCCACCCAGGTTCATGCTTTTCATCCTATTCATGTGTATTGACTCAAGATGCTGGTAAATTTCCACACTGTATAGTAAAAGCATATATTTGCTTAACATGGAATATAGCCAAAAGAATTACAGTAAATTTCCCAAACTTGAAAGTTAATTTTTTTTCTCAATTCCTGACACATTCTAAAAATTCAGAATCCTTACTGGTGAAAACAAACACTTGGCTTTGGCATGTAGGAAAGATGCACTCCTAAGATGGTGAAATGTTATGTTATTTTGTTTGTCTTACTCAGTTAAACCAAATGTGCTTATGCTTTAAGATTTTCAGTAAGTTTATTTTTATTTTTTAATGCCAGGGAATTGAAATCAGAGTCTGGCCTTTGCTAGACAATTGCCTTGCCATGAAAACACCAAAGTCTATAGGAATAATTTTTTAAAGCTGCTAGAACTCTGTGGAAATATCTGAAAGGCACAAGGAAACTTAAACATATATTTAGTTTATATTTATTTGTGTTTCTATGAACAAAAACATCAGGCATACTGAATTAAGATATGAAAGAAATTATGGGTTTTTAATTACTCTCATTAATGTGTTTAACGCTATCTTTCAAAACTTCACATAAAGAAAAACAGATATTTTTAGATATGAGATGATTTAATTCATCAAACATGTATCCTGCTAAACTTACTTTCTTTATTCAAGATCCAGAAGTTAGATTTAATTTTAAATGAATACCTACTAATATCAAATGTGTAGGAGATGGTTTGTTCTACATTATCCAGCAAACTAATTTACTCTAATTACAAAAATACTAAGATAATGTGACAAAAAACATGAGAATTACTATAGTTGTGCCTGTGTTTATAAGTAGAAAACTTTCAAAAGAAAGTAGGAATGACATTTGATGGTAATTCTCCGTATTTGGAGCAAAATTGTTTAAATTTTTCTTAGACATAACTGTAATTTAACCAAGAGTCCCTTAGTACATACTGTCAGAAAAGAGTTGGAAAAAATCATTATCAGACTGTGATTTTGTATCAGGAGAGATGACAGATCTGAAATAGCTTTCCTTCCACAGAGTGTAAGACACAAATATATGTATGTGTAACTTCGTGATAATGGAAACTGACTTTGTAACCTCACGTAATTGGTCAATGATATTTTTCCAGAATACCAGAAAACTATAGCCTTATATTGAATGGGATAAGTTTAAAAATGGATTCAGTTATGCTATTTGGCATTCTTATTTAAATTTTTACAGAAATGAGGTCTTGACTTTGGGATGGTACATCCCCTATCTAAAATTTACTCATCTCTTCTATCAACCTGACCTTTTGCTATTCTGTATATTTACAGACTGGACATTTCACCTATTTCTCTTGGTTTGGGAAAACTAAAAGTAGGAAAAAAATGTATCCAAAGGTCATCCAATCAAAATGCAGAATGTGGATAGAGATCAGTATGGGAGGGCATGCAATTAATTTCTAGTATATGTCACACAATAAAAATTTATCACCTTTTTATTGGCAGAAATAATTTAATAAAAGAATAGAAACTACTATGTAAATCATTTCCATGGAGATCTGTAAAATTCAAAGTTACTAACGGTATTTATTCATTTTCACTAAGCTTTTAGAATCACATTTTAATGCTTTTGAAAAAAGGCCATGTACACAAAATTGCAAAACAACAGACACATATTTGAAAGTGTCATATTTAAAAATTTTCCATTTTCTTTATCCATCTACGAATTATAATCCTAATTTTATTTAATCTAAAAGAGGCATATTTTTGATAAACCACAGTGACTATGGTATCATAAAAGTTGTTGATAATGCAATGTTACTTTGTATTTTAAGACACAAATGATTGATTAGAAAACAAATACGAATTTGTATTTATAGTAGAATTCTGAGGAATAGGGTAAGTTGAGTAAGGCTTCATCATAGAACTCAAAATCCTAATACTGGGGCTGGAGAGGTGGCTCAGGGGTTAAGCCTCTGTGTTGCAGGCAGAAGGTCCTGAGGTCGGATCCTAGACCCCACGTATAGACGCCGGGCGGAAGCGGGGGCGGCCTGCGTTTCCGGTCCTGGTAGGGCGGAGCCTGTGAATCCCGGGCAGAGTAAACAAGGAAGAGGCGGTTCATGATGGTTCCTGAATTCGTCTGTGGTTATACACACGCATATACGCATACACGCACACACACACATACAAGCCCACAATTGAATAAATAATAATAAAAAATATTTTAAAAAATCCTAATACTTGGAATATGTGGTTACTATATATGATAAAAAGTTGCTGAGGTTAAATTAATGTCCATGATGTGTAAAACGTGCTCTTATCAGGAAAAGTCAGAAAATCACCACTCTAAAAGGACACATAGGGGCCTTTTAAATCCACACTTAGGAAATAAACAATTTAACCCATACAGGCGCCAACGGGTTAAGGCGGCCATGATCCGAATCATCCCCAGCTGAAAGACCCACATTATCTCATCCTCTAATCTCAGGAGAGATCATGGCACTGGTTAAGACTCCAGTAAAAGTTGCTTCAGGGCTGGGGGATGATGGCTCGGCCAATGTGCATATCTAAAAAGACAAAGGACCACAGTTTGGAATGGAGCATGATCAGTCTTTAATTTATGCAGGAGAAGGTGTGGCTGCCTGCCTATTAATTCTAGCTCTTGAAGGTAGATCCTGGGAATTCCCAGAGCTAGGTGTCTAGTTGGACTATTCCAATTTGTGAATTATAAATTTAATTAGAGGCTGAGCCTGAGAAGGATAAGGTGGAGAGTTATCAAGAATAATTACTGGTATCAACTTCTGGCCTTCATATGCACATGCAACATATACACCTGTACCCACTTGTACAGCTACTATCTCCAGACACACATACACATACACAGGAAAAAATGGAAAACTAGAAAAGTGATTACTGATTTTCTTTCTCTTAACTACGTAAGAATAAATATATGTTATTTTTAGCCCCCAAGCTTGTGGGTATTTTTGTTATGGAAATCATGAAATCTAACAAAGGTAACTTTTTTTTTTTTTTGGCAAAATAGCAGAATGCTTGACACCTAGTAGCTCAAAGCTATAAGCCTTTTAAGTGATACTAAGCTATGGTTCACAGTTAGAATCTCATTGATACCAGTGACACAAGTATGCTATTAGTACCTTACATAGCATACACCTCTGAACAATTTATTTCCCAACAATAAGGGTTAAAAATAGCAAAACTAGTTCTTTTTAAATTTGATGTATTTTTAGTTAATGTCTCATAATGATACAAAGATGTAAACTTTTCAGTTTGTCCTGACAAATTTCAGAATATTCATCATCATATATGATGTCCTGGCACTCACATATCATGCTGCAGAAGAATGAACATGGGATGGGAAGGAAGAGTCTGTACATACATTGCATTGGGCAGACAGCCCAAACTTGCTTGTTCTTTAATTCATCCAAACTTAAAGAAGATAAGATATTCTATAAAGAATCTTTTCCATTTAACGTAAGTATTTATTCTGAAGGAGAAAGAAAGAGAACAAAGAAATTTCAAATTCTAGGAAGACAAGCTTGGTGTCCTGCCTCTGTGAGTATAGGAATCACATGAAATTCTGAAAGTATGAAACATGAAACTATCCATAGCACTTATGCAGGGTAAGAATTTTATGGAGTGGAAAGATACTCAAAATGGCACAGTATTCAGGTAAACATGTTCTATCAGTATCTGTCAATATAATTAGCCCACATGCTATTTGCAGCCAGAAAAATTAATTTAGATAAAAACGCAGAAAGATCCATGGACTATCCCAGGGTGACAGTAACCCTGTAAGGAGAGCCGGACTGACAGGAGAACAGGTGAATAAAGGCATTCTCAGAGAAGATGATGAGGGTGTAGTCAGTATTCTGTTAATAAATGCTCATAAGCTCCATGATGATGGGGCTGGAGAGGTGGCTCAGGGGTTAAGCCTCTGCCTTGCAGACGGAAGGTCCTGAGTTCTGATCCTAGACCCCACGTATAGGCAGGGCGGAAGCAGGGGTGGCCTGCGTTTCTGGTCTTGGTAGGGCAGAGCCTGTGAATCCCGGGGCAGAGTAAACAAGGAGGAAGTGGAGGCGGTCCATGGTGGTTCCCGAATTTGTCCGTGGTTCTACACACACACACACACACACACACACACACACACACACACACACAATTGAATAAATAAGAAATTTAAAAAAAGCTCCATGATGACCCTTGGAATTAGGGGAAGGAGATAAGGCTTACTTAAAAGAATTAAAGCTGAGATCTTGCCAGACATACTAATGATTAGGGAATATATTTTGATGCAATGCCATTGAGATTGTTGTCCTATTGATCTTATTTCAGGATCATGGAATTACAAGTATCATGGAAACCTTGATTCATATAATGATTGGGGTTTTGAAAGGGTTATGCATAGCACATGGACCCCCAACTCAGCAGAATTAAATTAAGCCGGGGCATAGTAATAGTGAAAGGTAATCATGAAAGACAAATTTAGCATATACTTTTGGTATGCATTCCTTTTAGTAAGACAGTTGTTTTAAAAAATATTTCATCTGAAATTCTACTTAGAAGATTCTGGCATTATGAAAGATCAAACTACATTTGCTTAAATGCTCTTTAGCAGTTCATAAATTATTTTTTTCCCTTTATCTCTAGCACACACACACACACACACACACACACACCCTTCTAATTGCAGACCACATAAGACACTGTCACTACTACCTTATGAGCTACCTCAGCCCTTATCCTAGTAGCACATCAATTTAAAGCTTGTCTTGCAGATAACCATGAAGATTTCTCCAAATTATTGGGAAAATCAGAGTGCCTGTGAAATACTGTGCAGAAATAGTCAAGTATATAATTTAACATTATAGCAGTAAAGTATCTTACTTAAATATAGACATCAAAATGAGAGGCAAATTATAAAGATCATATCAAGTTATAATACAAAAAGCAATTTAGGAGAGAAAGTTCAGCAAAGGAAATTTTTAATGGTGAGCAAAAATTCATCACTGAGGTTGGGGATGCTAAAGTCTGCTACAAATGTAGAATGTCACAATAGCTTGAAAGTTCTTGGTCACTGTGACATTATTGCTAACACAAGAGATAAACTTGGCCAAGAAAGCAGATTATCAGCATTGCTGTTCATCTTAAATTATACTGAAACTTACTAAATGCTAATGGATTGAATATATATATTCATGACTCACAAAGGAACGGTATTCTATTTGTATTTCATTCAGTAAAACCGTTTATTTCTCTTTGTAGTATTTAAAGGTAGAATAAGAACAGTGACTAGGGCCCCTGTGTTTGAATTTACAGAAATTTGGCATACATTGTGTCTAATTAGTCATGTAGACAAAAGAAGAAGTGAAAAGCAAAGTAGCAAAACAAAAGTTATGAACTGCAAATTTCCAACTTTGAGAACTGAATAGAAAGCAACTACAAAGAAAAAAGAGCTGCAAATCTTACCCCAAAGTGGGGGATGATGTGAAAAGCTAAATAATCTGGAGTACGAATAAAAGGCTTTGGCTAAATAAAGTGTTGATTATCTGAAAAAGTTAAAAAGCAATCCTGATAAAAGGAACATGTGGTTTCACTACACATCGCACTGATCTGCCAACAAATAGGAAAAAGAATAACAAAAGACAAAATTCTAATGCTATTCATTGAAATGACCACTAAATTATTAATTAATGGCTTAATATTAATGATTTCCAAAATTATATGAACTCACAATTATGTACAAGAGCAAAAGATAAAAAAATGCCTGTTATTTTCACTATAAAAGAATTGACTCAGTAGTGTATGCATAGGACCATCAATTATTTTTCATATTTTGACACTTTAATAATATAAATGCTATTATTTATATTGTATTTAATCACTGCCAATTTTTCTTCAGTTTTACAGTAGGCAATATATAAATACATACAATGTATGCATACAATAAATATATACAATATATAAATAGACAAGTATATATTTAATTAATATAATTAGAGAATTACAATCAGATTTGGATAATAATATGCCAGTTATATGCTTTTCTGTTCTATTGTTTGATCTGGAATGAAAAAATATTTTATTTATGCACAGACTTTTAGACTTTTCATGATTTACTGTAATTAAAAACATGATGTTTGTGCATTGGTGGGACAAATTTTGCTAAATATACACAATTAAATGAGTATCTATGAGATATGGCTCATGAAAATATGAGAGAGGGAGTAGATCCTTTACTAATTACATGTAAGTGTGAATCTATTGTTCAATTTAACCTATGAATTGGGCACAAAAGTTCCAAGAGAACAAGAGGCTTCATTAGACCACTGGCAAAGAGTAGACAGTAGACTGGGGACAAGGATCAAATATGAGAAGTGTTGGGCATCAACAGTAACTCACCTTCTAGTTCAGGACTAAGCTCACATAAGTACTCTGGAGACATTTTGTCTCTTGTCTGGGTAAGAACCTCTTATTCAAGATATCAAGCAGTGATGGGGCTCCAATATAGATTTGTTAATAAAAATGAGAGATTCTGTCATCTCTTGATTTTCATGACCCTTGAAGCAAGAAAGTCAGTTAAAGCAACATCCAGGCAGCAGTATCTTAGCAACTAAGAGGAAAAATTCTGCTTTTTGAAGTGTTAAACTTCATTGAACTTTTTGAAGTGTTAAAGTTCATTGAACTTTTTTATTTATACTACATTCATCCTTTCATTATTTTTCAAAATCACAATGACAAAATCAAGTAACAGAAGTCACTAGAAAGTTTGATGCTGATGATTCATTCTTCTAAATATTATCAATTAAACAAATAGTTCATCTCTAAAGTAAAAAAAAAAAAAAAATACCGCAGTAAGTCTCAGCATCTGAGCCCACTGATAGGTGCCCTCATTCTCTCTCTGTGAGGTGAAATATCCTTACTGGAAGATAATATCCCTTGCCCCTAACTGATAAAATGGAGGTATGGAAAATACATGAAACACTTGTGTAGACAAGCAGGCAGGGAAGCATGAAAACAGGAAGAATATCCAAGCCTCAAGCTTGTGATAAGGTTCTGTGCCTTTTATAAATACCAATCAGGCAGGCTCCACAAATCATATCTGAGTACATTCCCACTCTCTCCCATGAGCTACAACCCAAAGGCAGTGCTCCAAGAGAAGCTGGGCCAGAGAGACATTAGGATGGATTACTCATGGAGAATTAATTTAAAAACCTATTTTTTACTAACTGTGAATCTGCCTGGAAATCTGTATATAAGGAAAGCTCAACTTTTTGGTAGTTTAATTCCTGGTTAGATATGCTAAATAACAAGCACAGCCATTATCACAGAGTCATTTCTTCCTCAATTGTTAAATGTACTGGTTCCCCGCAAAGCATTGTTAGGAAAGTAAAAAGCAGAATTAGACACATGATGACATAAGATGCACTCACAGCTAAGAGTTTCTTATGAAACTTGATTTCAGCTTATTCTTCTTTATATCTACCTGAAGCAGGCATTACTCTTACCATCATACCCAGATAATGGACATTTCTGATGACTTCTTCAAGATCAGGAGAGACCTTATACATCAAGAGCTCTGGGTTAATTTTCCTTAATCTTATGATATGTCCTCAGGGTTTTCATTGAAAACCTCCTGAAACATTTATTCCTCAACCAAAGGAAAATTCCAACATTTGCACAAGGCACCGAATTCTATGTCAGCAAGAAGGACAGAGGCTTTTAGCATACTCCTTCACTTACTCATTCACTCACTCACTACCACTTATCATAAGAAGGCATGTGTGTAAATGTTTTACTGTGTGCTGGTTATGATGCCATTTGCTTGTAGTAAAAAACTTAATTAATCCACAAATGTCTTCAAAAGATATAAAGCATCTTTTGAATTATAAATAACATATTTTAGTAGGGTAACCACATGTGCTTCTCCATCAATACTCTCAGAGCCTAGAGCAATGGTATTCCAGGGCAGGTACAATTTAGTGGTGCCTTGCTTTGTTTTGCTTAAAGTGTTAAAAAAAGAAGGGTGTTCAAAATTCTCTTTGCTTTTAAATTTGACATTTAAAAAAATTTGTGTGTGTGTAAGTACCTGTGCTAAGGATGACTTCAGGAATCATACTGGATTGTTTGTGGGATTTCCTAGATTCCACCTTCCAGAGTTTGAAGTGCAGGCTATAGCCATTTCTACCTGATGGTTTTATGTGGGATCCAGATTGAACTCAGGTCCCTCTGCTGGGAAGTAAAAGCTTAACCCCTGAGCCATCTCTCTAGCCACATGGTAGATGCTCTTGAAATACTATTTTTAATTGGTCTTTGACTATATATTATGTCTTACCCTCTTAAATTCCCCAAAACTTTCCACCTTCATTTCCTGTTTTGTTATTAATATTATTATTATCTTATTTTTACTATTTTTTAATATTTTTATGTAGGTGTCTGTGTGTACCAGAGGGCTGCCTGTATCCCTGTGGAGGGCCAAGAGTGACTTCAGGAATCACCCTGTATCACTTCTACCTACTCTTTGCTTTGCTCTTGAATTTCCCAGGATCTGCTTTTCAGAATCAGAAGTGTAGGCCACCATCATTTCCTGGGATCAGGATCCGAACCCAGGACCTTCTGCTTGCCAGACAGAGGCTTAACCTCTGCACTATCTCCCCCTTCCCTTTTAAGATGAATAACACATTGAGGTGAATAAACATACTGACTCTCTAGTGCTGTAGATCTACTGTGTAAGGCAATCCAGTGAGACAGAGCATCATACTGGTAGTCACATTGTTGAAAAATAAATTACTTTTCTTTTCCCAACACCCATCAACTTCCACAAGCCCCTCACCTAGAGATGAGGACTTTAAGCCCCTTCCCAATTTGTACTAGACTGTTGATTGGCAAGATCTCCTGCAGACCTTGTTCATTTAACCAACAGCTGTGGTGATTTCATGAGTACAGTTGTCATGCCACCACTAGAAGACCACGTTTCAATGCTATTCTGTGCCTAATTAGGCATGAAATTACCATCTTATACAGTCTAACCAAACAATATGTTTCCACCTTCAATTATTGACTAGCATCTCTTATTCACAATCAGAACAATGTTATGAACACCAAACGCTTCAAAAATTATTTTTGATGATTCATTGAGAAAGCTTCAGATATAAGGTGGTATATTAATGGTATTTAAGATAGCTCTTCAGCATGAAATTCTTAAGAATTTTCCTTATTGTTCTTTTCTTTGTTCTTTTGCGATCTGATATGGCTATTGTGGACCTTGCTAATTTCTTAGTCTGTATATGTACTTCAAACTTGCAATAAAATCCTGATCCTTCTGCCTCAGCATCCTTGTGCTATGATATAGGTATGCTCTGCTATATCTGTACAAATCCTGACTTTTTGTAGCACAAAATCACTCTGAATAAAGAGGCTATCTTATGAAAATTTTGGGAAATCATGTTACAGAGGAAGGGAACAAGAAGGAAGGTACTGACTAAAACAACCAGTTAAGTACTATGTGTACATGGGAGATTAATGAATTAATAAAGACTGGTTATGATTTGATTCCACCTTTCCCACATATTTCCATACTTTTGCCATAGGATTTTACATATTTCTTATTACCAGAGATTTCACAGAGCAAGTATGAAACTCAATGACTGATCATTTCATTTTCCACCTATTTTTTCTGTTCCTTTTATTTATACATTTTTAATCCAGATTTTAACTTGAAATTTAATATTTGTACATTTTGGATGTTTTATATTTTGAAAGAACTAATATTAGATCAAGCTTAGACCATGTACCAACATCTTAATCAAAAAAGCAGAAATATTTTATAACTACAAAGCAATACACTGTAAGCAGATAGGGTTGTCAGTTTGGAAGCAAATGAATATACATCCCTGAGGCATATAAATGCTAACCTTTACCTATGGTCTATATGTAACTTAGATTTAACCAAGTACCTTGTATCTCAGCCTAAGTATAAAGCTAAATAAAGTACAATATTGGAGTCAGTTGGTCATTAATTAATTCTGACAATACCAAAAAAAATCACTCAATTGAATTTGTTATCTCACTAATATAAGCTTGCATTTGTGTACCCATTAGCATTCTGACTTACATTCTAAAGCACCAAATAGTAATTTATTTAATATTTAGAGATTAAGTTGGCTACCCAAAATTGCTTTCAGAGACAGAAAAGCAGTCAAGGTTTCTTTCTAGGGAATTTTATATATTCAACCAGGAAAAGCTATATCCCATCACATGTAACGTTTTCAGTAAATAATGTTGGTCTCAAATTTTGAAATTTCATTTTGGATGTTAGAGACACAACTTGAAGAATGAATTGGGATGGAAATCAGACAGAACTACATCCAATCTTAATTTATTTTTTTTCCTCTTTTATCCTTTAATTTCTGATTTCAGTATTTTGAAAACACTCTGAAACCTAAATATGTTTCAAAAAATCTAGCATCAAATGAGGAATGATTAGAGATAAAAGCAATTACCTATAATCTGTTTCAACTTATGCTGCTGTAGAAAATGACAAATTGGGTGACTGAAAGCACATAGTATTCTGATATCATAGAGACTTCTGGGCTTTTAAGGTTTCCTTTCTGTGTCCTCACCTAGCAGCAAGAGGAAGCTCTGGCCACTCTTTTTTATTAAAAATACATTAATAGGGCTAGATAGCTCACCAGGTAGATAGCCGACTTCTGAAAGCTGTTCTCTGATTTCTGCTCATAGTCCATGACATGCATATGCATGTAGTGCCTTTCTTTCTTTCTTTCTTTCTTTTTCTTTCTTTCTTTTTCTTTCTTTCTTTTTCTTTCTTTTTCTTTCTTTCTTTCTTTCTTTCTCTCTCTCTTTCTTTCTTTTTCTTTTCAGCATTTGCTTCTTTCTATTCTTCTCTATGTAGCTCTCTTTTTCTCTCTCCCCATTACTTCCTTCTCTCTCTCCTTCTCTACTTGTCTCCCTTTGTTTTCCTCCTCCTTTCTCTCAAAAAGTTCAATATTAAATATCATGTTCCATATATGAGTAACCAATGTATTATTTATTAAAAATAAAAGCCATTACTGTCATCCAGTGAGTTCTGTCTTCATGACTTTGCTTAAACCAACTTCCCTTTCTCACACCCTCACATTAAGGGTTAAGAAATTCTGATATTAGTGGTGCTATAAAGCTATTCTAGAACACAAACTATTGTTTCTTTATAGTATATCCACAGTGGAAACAGCTATAAACAAAACATTTCACTAGAAAATTCATGTTTGGAAAAAACATATACTTAAGCACAGTCCCTTGTCATTTGTAAAATTTGGCCCTTACTTCTTCATGAATTCATAAGCTCAAGTAGTTTGCCTTTCTTTCCTGCACCTCTCCTGAATGGATATTATATGCAGAACTAGATATGAGAGGAAAGAATGGTATTAAGAACTGGGAGCAGCAGTCTCACATCATAAGTGGATCTAGTGAATGCTGCATTCCTTTCTGTTCATCAATATTGCTTAGAAGACAGCAGATGGCAGAGAGGAAAATGACTTACAAGAGATACCAAACCAGCTGTATATGTTCCATTTGTATTTACATGATTCAAAAAACTAATTTCTTATCAGACTTCATTTCACAATACTTGTGTACCACATGGAAGGAGCAAGAGTTGACTCATTTAACTATTAGGTTGAGGAAGTGAGGTTAATTTCAAGATGAAGATAAAAATTTGATAAGATTATGAGATTCTTCACATTGAAAGTATTAAAAATAAATATACCTTGTAACTTGAGAGTCACATAAAAGCAAAGCCAATTGTCTTTTTGTAATGAAGAGAAGGAATGCAACAATAGAACAAGATCTAATTCAAAAAGAAAAGAATTATTTTTTATCAATATTGTGTTCTTTAAATATATCAAAATATGTATATTATGAAATTTTGAGAAGATATAGTTATTTCTAAGTTGCATTTTCCTGAATGTGATAATTTTCTAATGTAATAAAGTGACATCAGTTTTGAAGAAAACTATTTTTCCAGTCTTTATTGGAACTCTCCTTCAGAATAAAGTATTGAAAGACTAAAAGAATTTGCATTAGGAGTAAATATTCAACTGGAATGTAATTAGATTGAATTTTCCCCTTCATTAAGCATATGGACAAATCAGATGTGCATTTTCATTTCCAAAGTTTATTATGGGGAAAACACATAAATGTAATTATAAGCATTCTCATTAATTTATCTTTGATTTCTTGCCATTTTGTGTATATGTCCAATTTCACATCTATACAGGCCATTATCTCGAATTGAGCTTCTGCTTTAGGGGATTTGGATTATCATTATATTTGGAAGGCTTTCTGCTGCTAACAGGCTAATTGCAATGGAAGCAAACTTGATATTTAGTCACTGAGATATCTGAAAACAAAAGCAGATAATGAGGTGAGTGACTATGTAGGCATCCTTTTGCAGTTCCTGATTAAGACTTCTGATGTATCATTATGAATCACTTTTTAAATACCTGCTGTGGTTTTATGTATAGACCTTGTTATTACCAATTTAATAGGTAATAAGGAGACTGCTAGCTTTTAAGTAAAGTCTACAAAATATGTTGATTTCAATAAAGAAAACCTTATTACTCTTATAAAATACTGTTTAATTGGAGCAGAGTGTATGTCTTTAATTTGACCCTTAATTAAACATTAGAGGGCAAGTAGGCAATTAATAAGTGCTTTTAAAATACTATAAACTTAATAGACATTCATCGTGTTGTTATCATCATTGCTATGCTTGCTTTAAGGTCAGATTATGATCTGTAGCTTATTAATCTGAGAACCGCTTCCTTCCACCTACAACCTTCACTCACACTAAAAAAAACCTTTTCAACACATAATTGGCTAACAAAATACACATATTTGCTGTCATCCAAACACTGGTATTCTGTTCACATTGATCAGATAGTTTATTTGAAAGAAAATGAGACTTTATATAAGATACATGTATGACTTTGTATTAACCATGTAAAATTTTCAAGATGGATGTCAGAAATAGCATTATTTATAGATCTTATTTACATAAAATGAAGAAAACACATCCTGGAAATGATGCTTGCCATCTTTTGAAGATATCTACCTCCAGGGTAGACGAAAGGAAAAAATGACTCTTATGCTAGTCATCAGTAGGTTTCCACTGCCAGTAATAATGTGTCACAGACTATATCACTTAAAAAAAGCAGGTTCATTTTTACTCAGTTCTGGTATAAAAGTGTTTACATTTGGCTGTGGTCTTGGTGCAGATAGTTTCAATATACCATATCTTTAAAAATATACACAAGAAGTGTGTCTGCATGTATGTGTGTCCTGCACCTTATATGAGAGAAGTAAAAATTTTGTGCTCTTTTTACAGCATCTTCTCATTGATTGAATTTTCTTTGTTTTTCAATTATCCATCTGTCAGTAATTACTACTGAAGTAAAAAAAAAGGATCATTATGGAGAGTCAGTTCTTCATTTTAAAAATTAATTATGAGAGACAGAGGGCACATGCGTGCTAAGGCACATGGATGGAAGTGAGAAGACAATTTTCAGAAGTTGGTTCTCTCTTTTTACCTTATGGTGTTTTGGGGATCAAATTCAGGTTTCCAGCTTTCAGAACAGGCAGGGGCTTTAGCTACTAAGCGATCTCACTATCCTTGAGTCATTTTCTTGGGATCAATTTTCCCCTTTACTTGGATTTCTTTTCATGAGGAATATAAATAGATCTATTACTTGCTTTAAAACCAAATTTTGACACAAGCTTTTGAAGCATTTATTCTGATTTATCTGAATACAGACTCTGTCATGCATAAATAGGAAATGGGCTTTAAAACCACATTTAAGAATGCATGTTCTCTCTATCCCCATCAGTTGCAAGTGACCAGGAAGGAAAGTCTGTGAGCTTAATCACATGTCTCAATACTTACTTGCTGTATTTGATGGTGGCCTGTTTTCTCTGCTGTAGCATGATCCCCTCTTTCCTTGTTTCTGGCGGGGTCCTCCTTCCCTTCCCTCCTGTTTATAATCTTTGCAATTACTGTAGGTATTACAGAGATTTATATTTGAGTGTGTCACTAAGTGGGTTTGGTACTAGGATCCACCTCTTAGGGAGTACATACAAAGGGGAACACAAGAAAGGGCTCTAGACAATGCTGCTGAGTCCTTACACTTCATTGGAGACAAGAACCCAGAGGGAAGTTTGACATGCACAGTAAAGGATGCTCCAGGAATGGGAGTGGGGTGCAGAGAGGGGACACGGAGAAAAAGAGGGAGGGGGGAATAAGGGGATGGAGGGGAATGGGGTACCTATCAAGTTTGTGTGAGTGGAAAAAAATACGCTATAAAAAAAAAAGACTGAATGTTCCAGTTACGTGTTGTTGCATTCACTCTGTAGCTGTGAGACAAGACTCATACTCAGGCAACACTCATACTCAGGCACCAAGGGGAAAACTGGATATTTATTTGGTTTATAGCCTCAGAGGGGAGAAATATTCTACCATATTGGAAAAAGAATGGCAGGTCTTAGAAGGTGGGGACAGTTGAGGTCACAATTGTAATGAAGGTACAGAGAGCAAGAGTGAACTGCAAGAACAGTCTACTTACTAATAGAAGCAGAACAGGGCTATCAAAACTTCAAAATCACCTGTGACATGCCTGTCAACAACAAGGCTCCACATTTTACAAATGCCACAACCTTCCCAAACTTTAGTATCAGCTAAGGATTCAAATACATAAATATGTAAGCTGGACAACTAGCATTTAAATTGTAAATTATTAATGTTGTAAATTATTAATGTCAAACAACTTTTGGTATCATCTAAAATGATGAAAGTGGCTTCATCTCTGAAAATATGGTAAGTAAAGTTTATATAGTCTTTAATTCAAACATTTTAATGATAATTAGTTGACATGCTACCAACAAACTTAATAAAAAAGAATAGTATTTACTTGCCTTATTTTCTCCTAATTAGTTAAGTGTAATTACAGTTCTGTACCCTACTCTACCGGTTGTTCACCTAAGATTCCAAAGAAAACTACACACTACACATTAAATACACACTAAATATATGTTAAGTTGTTGGAATTCAGTTCAACTTTAAAGAACTAACTCAAAGCATGAGATCCTGGGTTCAGACCTCAGCACCAAAATACAAAAAAAAGCCTTAAAAATAATAAATGCATAATGATATAAACTAGCATGTACAAGGACAAAAATGTTTAACATTTAGAAAATACTGTTTTCCCTTTATTTATATTCATTTAAGGCTTTGCACATGAATTCACCTCATGTTTACCTCTCATTACCCAATCCAATTCCCTAATTTCTGCTATTACAATCTTTTTACTTTCCCACCAGTCTCCCAATCACTCTCATGCCCTTTATATGTGTTCCTTGATCATTCTCTTCTATACTGTTAATGACAGTTTCTGGGCATTTGCTGAAGCAAGGACGATATACTAGTGGACATGTGACTGGGAACAGCATGTCCCCTTCTACCTCATCCAATAATGATCTTCTTTAATTCTTTTGAAAGGTGTGGAACTTCTTGAGATCTTTTCCTTTTGATGGTATAATGTTGATATGTCAAATCTTGGGCAGGTAGGTCTAATGAAAATAGACAGAGCTATGGGATGCTGGATCCTGTAATATCCGGATGACACCAACTAGCTGCTTGCCTCTCTTACATTTTCACAAACCCCCTTCTGTGATGTTTCCTGAGTTTTGGATTGGTGAGGTGAATCCCTTGTTTAAACCCAAGCAGTATACAGTCACTTACTTTCTTTCTTGGTTAATTGTGAATCTCTGTATCAAACATCTTCCATTACAAAGAGAAGCTTCTAGATTGAGTGCTGGCAGCTCCTCTAACCTGTATGTATAATGATAAATATTTGGAAGGCAGATTTATGTTTAGTCTTCATACCTAAGCCTTAGTAGATTATTCCTTCCTAGGGACTATGGTCTAATCAAACACTTTATTGCAATACAAACATTACTTCCTTTAAGGGCATCATTAACCTAGTGGCTAGACATATGATTAAGAAGAAAGATGGAACTCCAAAATGGTATTCCAGGCTTATTCTTGTCAGGTGTTTACATGTATACAGCGAGGCAGTAATTGAACAAGGGCCATTTTGCTGCTTATTCTAATTGTTAGGCTTCAGTGGTCTCTTTATGCCCTATTTTGATCCTTGTGATAGAAGGACCTTCTTTCACTACATTCTGGAAGAAATGATTAAAAACATGAGTGTGAATGAAGTAATCCACACTTATGTTTGAGGGACACGTAGTGGGCATTCAATCAATGCTGTTTCATTCATCCATCCCTTATTCCCTCTAATCATTGATAGAATGCATACAATGAATATTTTTCTTCTGGGTGGTATTGCTACAGTTTTAATCCATGAAGTTGATATATGCAAGAGCAGAAAATAATTTCTCACAGTTCTACAGTCTGTGATGCCAAAATTGAGGGTGCTGGAAGATTCAGTAAATAATGACTCTAGCAAAGCGAGTGCTCTCTGTTTAGAAGATGGCTTTAATTCTGCTGGACTTCAAACTAAGTTTAAACTATTGCTTAGAAAGTTCCATTCCATCAGTGAAGTCCAGATTACATGAGGGAGCCAGTTGCTTAAGAAGTAGACAATTTTACAAGAGAAAAGAAAGAATTACATAATAAAAACAGAATAGTTCAGATGTTTCAGAGCAACAGCAAAAGTCCTTCTTGCCCCATTTGGGGAAAAGAAGGAAATAAGAGTGATTTAGAGTTTAGGTGGATTGCTAAACTTATTTTCTTTCTGTCTCTGTTTCTGTCTTGTCATCTCTCTGTATCTCTGTCTCTCTGTCCTTCCCTCCTTCCCTCCTTCCTCTTTGTCTCCCACTTACCCTCCCTTCCTGTCCTCTCCAATTTTTTTCAATGATTTATGAACACCAACATGTGTTTTAAGCTCCCAGGCAGAATTAAACCATAGTGATTTCCCAGTTGGTCAATCTCTACTCTCTTTCCCTTTAATCCCCCACATAAACTTGTCTGCAACTGAATCTATTTCATATAAAAATATTTATGGTATATCTTCCTTGTAAGTGCAGAGATATGGTATAATTTTCTCATTGTTAATACAAAGAGAACTTGTCAAACACAAAAACGTTAATACAATGAACATGGCAAGGAAACCATTTAACTATCAGGCTGAGAGTAAACTTAGCATGCATGCACAGAAGTGTTTTAAACAGGGGGAAATAAGCCACTTCTTTCAAATACTGAAAGCATGCAGTCATTTGTACATATGCAATGAGGGCAAATAATGTTTATCTGTCTAATGTCTTTGAAGGAAAACTACAAGCACTGCATGATATGATCAAGCCCATTGTTGTTTTAAATCTATGAATCTATTGCACCGTAGTTATGAGCAAGATGCACATTTCTTGCTGAGAAATGTGAATATAACAAACATTCAGCTTTGGGTTTATTTAGCCTATTTTTCTAACAGTTTGAGTACTCCCTGCAATTTCTCTTTATTAAACCCCCTGTGTTCTGTAGTTTACTATCTTTTTTAAAAAATGCAAACATCTTGGAGATCTATTTTCCTGTACCTAGGATATTTAAACATTGTGCTACTTTAACTAAACTTTAAAATAATGAAATAGTGAATAAAAACATTGTTATAATAACATTTCGTTAGTTTCATTTGTTATTAACTATCAAATTAAAAGTTATAATGAAACCATGATTATACTGTCTCAGAAAAATGCATATATTCATGAAAGCCCCAATGTATGTATATTAAGATACTCACAGATTTTAGGTTAAAACCAGTTATCATTCATTTATTTAATTTATTGTCTATTTCTGGGATTATTGGCTGCTTTATTTAGCTATTCATGAGAATATTACACATGGCATACTTCCTGTGAAATTTTATAATAAATATTTGTTTTCTTATGCACTGAATATTCAGTCACAGTCATTATTTTCTCACTTCTATAAAGTCACTTTTATAAGGACCTGCACTCTTGCCTCTCCCCACTTTCAAATTACTTCAAAAGAATGTATGTGTCTCATATTATAGGGCATAAAATAATCATACAGGATTTTACTTGTGCAGATTATTCATATATGTGAGGACTAGACCAATAGCTGCTTTATGTTGCAGCATAAGAGCACTTAGAAAGGTCTAAGTATGAATCAGTTCCAGAGAGCAAGCCACTGGCCTGAGTCATTTCATTTTCAGTGATAAAGGTGACAGGCTAAAGAAAGGAGAGGATAGCTAATTCTTGGCTGATGAAATTAACTAGATGGAAGTGCACCATGGTTTCTTTCATTATGACCTGAGGTTTTAAACAATTTAAACGACTACGAGGCAAGAGCAGATAGAGCCTTTGTTTTTCAAAAAAATAATAAGCATAAAAAGTACTCCTGAGGAATCGAATACCCTGGAAAGCAATGACATGCATTGTCGGCATTAGAAAGAAACTCAATTCTCCTTGCATTTCCAAAGTATAAGAGTGCTATGAATTGAACCATACTGACACTTTAATCTATTTGTAATAAATAACTGTAATACATTTGTCGCAAGCAACCTGAGGGAAGATACAAAAAGCAAGAATTACATCAGCTCCATCTATTTCTTGGCTAACTACATTTTCTTAAGAATAATCTACCCCAATAGATAGAGATATAAAAAGGATGATACTATGAAGATGCTGGGTGTTTTGATGCCCTTTGGAATACACTCAGATGATATAAGTTAATCATGAAGTCTTTTTCATTTTACAGATGACTTTGGTCCTTGATTAGCTGTTTTTTCCACAGAAATGAAGAATAGTTGTTTGTATTATATTTTTCTCTTGACCTCAGACATCAAGTCTCATGACTAATCTAATTCAAAATTGTTTGCTCTCTTACTAACTTCTTTAATTACATATTGAAATTATATAATGGAATAATTGTCCAAGATTGAGTTGGACAAAAGAAAACTTTTTTCCCTTTTTTGTTTGGTCTCTTCTTTACATTAGCTGGCTTCCTTAACTATACTTAGTAAAGTGACAGAGGTTGTTATAGATCAATTGTGTTTGGCCCTTAACAATGACCAACATTTAATTACACTCAGCTCGTGACTCTTGTTTTCTTTCTGACCTTGCTTCCTCTAACCCTATGAACTATGTTTTAAGAAAACACTCAACCACTGATCTCAGCCTCAGTCCCCTTAAATGTTTCATAGTTGTCTGGTAATATCTGATTCTCCTCGACCACAAGAGTCTGCTTTTCTGGCCTTGCACCCTGCATGTCTTGAACTATAACCGTTTTACCCTGTGGGATCTAAAGCCAAGACCCAGTACACGTATTGGAGAGATGGGAATGACTCTTGCCACTTTGCCATCTTTTCCTGTATCTGCCATGTTTTGAGTCTTTGTATAGTTCATGACATCTTAGTTGAGGACAACCTAATTTTATGCCTGAATCATCTTGCCTTGACCTATCCCCCTGTAATCTCTGATCTATTCCTGGGAGGACTGTCTCTCCTTGATCTTACCTTCACATGGAAGTCAAACAAGTAAGATGCTTATTGCCAAGCCCTCCTTTACTAGGCTTCCTTTCTCTTGAGTTTCTGAACATCTGCTCTGGTCAACACTGGACTGCCAGGTGTTGCCACCCCCACCATCCCAAATTGCAACCTTAAGCTGACTTGTTCTACTTTTCCCAAACTTTTCCAAAGAACCATAAGGGTTCTTGTCTATGATCTTTCCCCTCTTTTCTGCCTCATGACAGACAATGCTGCTTTATTTTCCAAGCGTCTTCCTTCATGGGGTGAAATGTCCCCTCACCAGAGACACTGTGAGCAACAGATCAATTCCCAATCCATTGATTGTACCATGCTGCAAATTTTCTATGGATACAGTATATTATAATGTAATCGTGTACAGATTATGTAAGATTTAGAATAATAACCACTGGTGCTTTTTTGCTTTCAAGGCTGTAGGTCTCCTGTCTATCCAAATTACAAAAAATAAATAGATCATGCTTAAGCTAGAGATTAACCAGATATATAATATAACTTTGTCATAGAAAAAGAGCTGAAGCATGTCACTTTATCATGATTAGTTATATACAGGAACAATGAAAATCATGAAGGACTTATCAAGTGCTCGTGTATGTGTACATGCACATGTGGGTGAGCATTTATATGTGGAGAAAGGTCAACCCCAAGTGTCTTGTTCAGGACTACTCTAATTTTCTTTTTATTTCAGACAGGGCTCATTCTGAAGCATACCAACTGGGCCATACTAGCTAATGAGTGAACTTCACCAATACCCCTATCTTTGCCACCAAAGCTCTGAATTATAGCCACATAGTCATTCAACTGTCTTTTTAGGAGCAAGTGCTCTCTGCACTTGCTGTGGATGTGAAATGTAATGCTTCTAGCTCCTGATGTTGTATCTTGCCTATGATGATGGACTATAACCTGGAATTGTGAGCCAAAAGCCCTTTCCCTCTTCGGATGGTTTTGTCAGGGTATTTATCACAGCAACTAGAAAAGAAACTAAAATTGAAGGTATTTATCAGACCTCTCTCTGAAGTAGATTACAATGTCAGATAGCAGTAACCAACATAAAATTCCATTATTCTAATAAGAAGTCTAATATGATCCCTTTATATTTCATATTTTCTGTAAGTGAAAATGGTGTTTAATATGATTCAGTATGTTCCTGTTGCTTAAAGCTTCAATTTTTATCTCAATGAACAGGAAAATGGTGGAAACAAGCAGAATCGATTACTACTTATTCCTCTTAGCTGGCCACATTGTGGGACTACAGCAGTGGGATTAGGCGTGCACTTTCTGAAGCTGTACAGTAACAACTGGAAACATTTTTCAACAAGTTGGGAAATTGGATTGATTCTATCATAAAAATATCACAGTTGTATGGAAGCGTAAAGCTTTCTAAATGTACTGTTTCTAAACTTTGCTAATTATGTTCTTATGTGCTCAAGATTTTTTGACATGTGCATACCCAGAGTTATTGAAATTTAAATTTGTTCAGTGCACATTTAATGAATGGGTATTTCTAAGAGCTTATTACCAGACAGAACTGGAATAGGTTGATCATTGTAGGGGGGAAGGAAAAACCCTCTTTCTGGGGACTTAGTAACGATCTTTCAGTCTAGACTTATGGTCACACGGTAAAATTTAATGCATACATTTATGAAAGAAAAATGCTAACATTCAAAGTCTTTTCAAGTAGCTAATGAATGAAAAAGTACTTCTAAAGAACGGCTTTTTAAAAAGAAGTGTCTACCTTTTAGCACAAATCTGAAACTTTCCATTGAAGCTCTGAATATCCAAATATGCAAAGCGAGAACCCTTAGGTAAATCTGACTACAAAGACATTATATCTCTCGGCTCTGCTAGATAATGATTCCATTAGTGAATCAAAGATTCCCATACATGTTCAGTTTTCTTGTGGTAAAACTGTCACAGAAACAATCAAAAAAGGGTGTAATGATGTCCTTCTTACTAAGGATTCATCACACCCATGGTGAACTGTCAGTTTTGGGAGGAACTCAGGTTCATTCAATTTGCTACTTCCTCATCTTCCAGTAGAATTAGAGCCAATATCTTACCTACATTCATTTCTCTTCTATATATAAAAATACCTGTGTTGATTTCAGGATTTCTATAATAACTCAACAATGTAGCAGTTTAATTAAACTGAAAAAAAGAAACTAGTTGTGAAATCTTGGGAAACACGTGAGCTGAAACATAACAGAAGCATTCATTAACTTACAAGCAACCATAAATATTGTCAGAAAATTTTGTAGAAAGTCTTATACTGGGAGATTTTCAACTCCATTGTTTGTGTTTCATAGATGTATTGTGATCACTTCTTTATGTTATATATTCTTCTATTACAGTGATATGTTGGAGGAGAAATCCACCATACTTTTCTTGTTGATCCAAACTTAAATGCATGCCAAGTAAATCAGAAAAGATAACAGAAACAGACAAAGCATAATCATTAATACTGATAAAGACCAGAATGGAAGATTTATATATAGGAAGTGATCATTTGGACATGATGTGTTCCCTAAAAGGTTAATATGTCATGGTCTTGGTTGTGATCAAAGAAGCTTTGGGAAAGTGATTGATGAATCCTGGGGTTTATGGCTTAAGAAATGGATTCATGTTTTGAGAAGTTTGTAATAAAATAGCACAAATAAGAGGTAGGTCTAGTTGGAGAAAATAAGTTACAGAGGCACAACTTGGAAAAGTATATTTGATTATTGGCTCCTCTTATCTCACATTCTTGGCTTCCCAGCTATCATTCCTATATAGAGACTTTTCTCCCATGAAGTACTACCTTAACTAACCATGGATAGAAACCTCTGAACCAATGAACCAAAATAAATCCCCCCTCTTCCTTGTAATAATTTCTTTCGTGTATTAATAAGCCACATAACAGTGGTTTAGCAATACTCAATCCTAAACTAAAAATTATACCCACTGGTCAAATATGGGTCTAATCTATTCCAATCTTACTCTACAAGATTCCTATTGTGGCAATTTTGAATACTGATAAGGTAGAAGAGAGCTAATTCCATCTGTAGGGAGACTCATTCTCACGGAGTAAATATAGGGTTCTTTAAAGCTATTTGAAGTCTCAAGCTTGCTAATAAAATGAGTAATTCTCAGTAAGCTAAGCAGGAGAAAAGTAGGAGTGTGAACTAATTAATTCACCTGAGAGAAATTATTAGGACTAACCTTCATGCCTGTACAACAATGAAGCATTTATAGACGTGGTTGTGTATTCATTATGCAAGTACAATTGCCTGAGTTACTCTTTCTTGCTGGACACTTGAAGTGTTCTCAAATGTTGACTGGTATTCTGGTAGATGTCATGAGGTCTATGTTTTGACAATTGTCTATTACTAATTCTTAAAGGCCAGTTACTAGATACTAAACAATTCAATTAGAAAAAGGCAGTCAGCATATAAATACCCATTGATTAATTTATTTTCTTGATTCTTCGTAAAATTCCATGGAAAGCAATTTATGATCCAAATTATATTGGATCATAATTTGAGAGTGCTGTCAATCACATGAGAGAAGACAAGGCAGGAGGAGATGAACCAACTCCCATTCTTCACCTAGGGTCAGAAAGCAGTGAGAGAGGATGGTTCATGCAGTTCAGCTGTGTTTTCTTACATGAATCAACCTAATGAAGACAATCATGCTCAGACACTCTCAGAAGCCCAGCCATAATATGAAGAATCTCTTATATGTGTGGCTAGAGTTTTCTCCTAGCTGTCAAGATGCCAGTTCCCCGGAGCTGGAGAGGTGGCTCAGGGGTTAAGCCTCCGCCTTGCAGGCGGAAGGTCCTGAGTTCGGATCCTAGACCCCACGTATAAACGCCAGGTGGAAGCGGGGGTGGCCTGCGTTTCCGCTCCTGGTAGGGCAGAGCCTGTGAATACCGGGGCAGAAAGAGGTGGAGGCGGCCATGGTGGTTCCCGAATTCATCCGTGGTTCTACACATACAGAGACGCACACACACACACACACACACACACACACACACACACACACGTGCGCGCACATACATATGCATATGCGCACAGTTGAATAAATAATAAAAAAAAAGATGCCAGTCCCTGCTGTCATACTTTACCTTTTCAGTAAGGCCAATTTGAAATTAAGGAACCCATAGTGATTTTCAGACACTTACCAGCCTCAATACCACTTTTACTCATTCTTAATTTTTGTAAATTTGTTAAATGGCCAACAATCAATTCCTCATTTCTTTGATTAATGTGATAGTTAGCATCTCTTCCAAATTTAATGGACATTTTATTCCTTTTTTTTTTAGATTTGGCCTAATTTTTCTTTACTTAATAAATGTTTTAAACTTAATTGTTAGGATTTCCATTATGTAATAATGCTATATTATAGTAAAAGATTTTTCAAAGTGGGGATGGTGGTTTAAAGATTATAATAATAATCTAAATAGATATATTCATCATTGTGATTTTAAGAAGCTTATGTTCCACTTTCATTCCAAATGAATAATCTCAATTTTTAGCAGGTAAGATTAAAATATGTGTAGGTTTCTTCCATTTAGTATTTTATTCTCTCAGTAGCTTAAAAAAAAAAAAAAGAAGCTATGGTACCAAATACAGTTCATTTTATCTGATTATTTCTATCAAGATGAAGCCAGTTTCCACACATGAAGCCTGGACACACTCCAGCGCCAGCATAAAATCACTCATGATCTTTTCACTCGGCCCTTAAGCTTTGAGGTGATATGGCTTGTGAGCAGTTGTTTTGCTTTCTGATCCTTTGTGGGAAAAGCCTTATTTGGGTTTCCATCAACCAGAGTGCTCAACTTCTCTTTCCTTTTCACATCAACAATAAATGTTTCTCAAGGCATTGTCCACCATTGAATTGAGGCCCCCTGGGTGAGTGGGGCAAAACGTGTTGCTGTATCTGTTATTCGTGTTGTGGACGACCTCCCCACATTAACGCCTGACCTCATTACAGACACTAAGCACTTTGTTTCCTCTTGAATTCTCAGTGGGACACAAATATATTAACCTGTGACATTTCTCCTAATAAAGATGAGAGAATGACAAGCAGCACACTGAACCTGACATTAATATTCAATGTGGGCATTTTGGTCTAAAGGGCCAGTAATTATTTGGTAGTATTTTGCCCTTTTTTTTTTTTTCTTTTTTTTTGGCTTTTTGGAAAGTTATGCCTGGAAAATGAAGCTCTGCACACCTACACTTGAGTCTGGCAGGATTGTTATTTGTGCAACTGGCGCAGTGGTGAACTAATTTCTCCATACCCCTGAAGCAGTGGGTCCTGTCACCCAGATGGTTTTCCCATGGAATACGCAGTGAATGCAGTTATTCTGATTGGAGGACTCTCTGAAGCATGCTCCAAGGAAGCCTACTTCAGATAAGAGAGTTTCAGGAGAAGGCAGGAAATACAAAGGAGGATATAAAAACCATTTGGGTACCAAGCAACGTGAGAGTGAAGAAGTCCAATATCCACTATCACATTTATAGGCCTTGGCTTTGAAATATTGTCTGGTTTCCTTTTCCATCTCAGTCACTAGCTGAGCTACCAGGAGGAAAGTAATACTTATCTCTCTAAGGCCTTTGGGGCTGATTCATTCTTTTAAAAGTGGGAGCTTTGGAGGAAAATCATTAGTCATTGCCTGGATACTAAACAGAAAAAACCTCATCCACTAAACAATGGCCATTTTGCCTTTTGCACTGAACCACCCGACTGGGGATATTTTGTTGTTTCTTGCAGCTGAATGGGGTTATTCATCACCTCATCTCCCCACAGGGCTAGTTACTTTGGAGCTTGGTGAATAAAAGAAAGAAGCAAAGAATAGGGGAAATACATTATTTTTACTAGCTTCCTAATTATAATGATTTGTGAGTTACTAAACAGAACAGATGTAAATTCACTCTGAATCATGATACTAATTTTGAGATATAGTGGGATGTGTAAAGATGGACTTTGGTTGTGTAAGTGGTGGCAATATGGCAAAGACTTCCCATTCAACATAGAATAAAATGGCTGTGGGATCAGATAAATCAGCTTCCTTGCCTCATTTCACTTGTCATCTTGATTGTACCAACTTCTGTCTGTGGAGCATACCACTCATAAAGGAAAAATCTTCCCCTGGAAATTTCTCCTAATGTTACTGAGATTAAAAGGTAATTGTGGACTGGGGAGATGATGGTTCAGTGGATAAACACATTTTTCAATAAGTTTGAACCTCAGAACCCACATTTTAAAAAAAATGTGTACATGTGTAGCAGAAACACTTCTAAACCAAACACTCCTACCAGGAGATGGACATTAGAGAGAGAAGAGTCCCTGGAATCTCACAGACCAGCTAGCTTAGTACACAATATATAAATAAATAGATAGATAAAAAGAAAAAAAATTAAAACTGCCTTAAATAAGGCAGAAGGTAAAGAGGGACACTAGAATTCGTCCTCTGACTTCCACAAGGCACAATGTGGCACTTACAGGCTTTTAAACACACACACACACACATACACACACACACACATGCACGCACACGCACATGCACACACCTTCAGTGGAATAAGAAAGCCTTCTCTGAAAATTTCATATAAAAATAATCCATTTAAGACTTCCATTTTCAATATTCTTCTTTAATTTCTCTGTGGCAGGTCTATTCCCACACATTTGTAGTTTTTGTCTATCTACCTTACCGAACTATGTATAAAACCTTATAGACAGAGATCTTATCAGTCTTCTTCCCAACACTCCTCTCTACCACCTGCAATTGGTTCTCAAACCAGAAATTCTGAAAGAGCAAATGCTTGGCTAATCTGTTCAATTGCACCATTTTATTTTCCAGACATCAAACATCATTTCAAGATTACTGCTGAAAACTTCTAGAAAGCCTAGACAAATAAATCCTATTTCTGAAACTACATAAAAATGTCCTGTGCCAGATTAAGGTGACATCTTGTGATTGAGTTCCTCTGTTCTTTCAACAATGGGTACAGAAACATTCGCTTTATGGCGTCTCTGGTGACCCCTTGCTAAGAAAGACATGCTCTTTGAATTGTGAGGACTTGCAGCCCCTAATTAGTAGCAAAGGAGCCATTTAACAAGCAATAAAATGCAGTATGAAATTTCAACATGAGAGAAAATAATGTACAGCCCTAGCCAGACACTACCTAGAGTTACAGGAGAGTAATGCTTCTTTGAGGAAATGTCTTAAATAAGATGCTTTGAATAGACAAAGAATTCAGGAAAGATGAGGCTGAAGATTTTAATAAAAGCTATATGCATGCTAGAACTTAGAAGTTATAACATAGAAATGGGAAATATTTACAACATTAGACAAGAAAAGAAATGCTACTAAAGAGATTTTTAAGTATCTTTCAACTTCAACACTAGAAACAAATGTACCAAAGTGATACTGAATTGAGAATCTAGTATCTGTCACTGTCATTTAAAAGCTGCTGCTCTAAACCAGGCATTTGGTAATGGGATTTTGGTCTTGGGAAAGACTGTGGGGAAACAGATCATACTAGTAAAATGATAATTGGTAGAGGGTGGTTAATTGATTTGCTATGTTTATTTAAAGAAAGTACGGAACACTGCAGTTTTTCTTTTATACATCTGGATGTTACTACCTGACATTTCTTGGTGCAAAAAAGATAGATACACTGATTTAGTGAACTTGAAAATGAGTATTAGGACTTTGACTATTAAACAAATTACAAACTCTTAAAATAAGAAACCAAAAGCTCAATGTATATATAGTATGAAAGAAATATTTGCCTTAGAAAACCAAAAGAGCGGGGTTGGAGAGGTGGCTCAGGGGTTAAGCCTCTGCCTTGCAGGCAGAAGGTCCTGAGTTCGGATCTTAGACCCCCCACGTATAGACACCAGGTGGAAGCGGGGGCGGCCTGCGTTTCTGGTCCTGTTAGGGCGGAGCCTGTGAATCCCGGGGCAGAGTAACAAGGAGGAGGTGGAGGCGTCCATGGTGGTTCCCAAATTCGTCCGCGGTTCTACACACATGCACACACACATACATACACACGCGCATGCACACACACACTCACACAATTGAATAAATAATAAAAATTAAAAAAATAACAAACAAGCTTCGCAGGCAGAGAAAGATCTAGAATAGTCAGAGAAGACATCCATTATGAATGCCCTTAGTATTAGGACTTAAGGAAAAGAATGATCACACAGATGGGGGCTTCTGCAGAAAAGGGTGGGCTAGTGCAAGGACCCTGCACTTCAGAGTGCTTGAAAAACAACAGGAAGCCAGGTGTTACAGACCAGAAAAATCCGAAAGGGGTGAGTAGTAAAGAACATTTGAGAAATGCAGGGAGCCTATCTGGAAGAGGTGTTCAGTTTCTACCATTTGTCAATCAAAGTGTTCAGTGTTGGTGGAATAAACTACTAGCAAAAGTAATTAGAGCATGGTGCAGAGTCCTGGACCTCGAACTTTTACTTCCTTCTACAAACCCTGAGATCCTTTGGTTCTGGGAGTTTGTATCAACCCTGGTTTCATGATTCCTTGCATCATAGACCACATTTGGACAACATTAGCCTGTTTGCTGCTTCCAAGTAGAAGCAGCTTCCTCTTAAAGATCCAGCCATTCCTTTGAGAATAGTGAGACCTGTATTAACTGAGCAAATTATTTTTGGAGTCAAAGGGCCCAGAAATGCAACTATATCTTTTTTAAAGATCTATTGACATTAGTATTTTAATGGCAATATGCAGGCTTCTTTGATCTTATTCTTAAATGGTAACCAAATATAAAAGTAGAATGATGAAGCATTAGACTTAAGTGGAACTGAATTCCCTTCTGATGAATCTTATGTATCCCCTTCAGGCATTTGCACCCATTGTTTTTATTTGAAGTCCCCAATTTAGAATTGAAGGCTGTTCCTTTACCTCTCTCACCACACCAAAACTTAGCCTTCAGTCCAGTTCTCCCAGAATGTTGTTCCCTAGTTTGCATGTGAAAGCTTGACCTAGAACATTAAATAAGTTCATCATTTAAAAATTCAAGTATCGTGTAAAAACAGTAAAAGAGATTAGTGGGGCAGACAAGGTCTACAGAATCTGAAGTAGAAAAGGAAAGAAGTTCTTACTTATGCTGTTCAATAACAGATCTGTCCTTTCTATCAAGGCTGTATATTTTCAGTCTATTAATAGACTCAGCAATGAGCTCAATCTCAAACAGTAGACTGAAAAGAAAGAACTTTGTATTCAAGTTCATAGAAAATCATTGAGGGGCTTGGCCTATGTGCAAAGTCCCAACAGAGTTTTCTGAGTATCCAAAAAGTATGTATTAGATTTTCTGTTAAACCTGAGTCAATACTTGTGGCATTTCCTGAGTACAATTTTTGCTTAGCACTTGCACACCTCCACCTCAAAAACAAATGGAAATATTAACTCAATCTCAGTAAAGACCAGATTGTAAACAGGCTATCATAATTAAATACACGTACAAAAGTATTTCTCTTTGGTGTATCAGGTTTTACTTGTCTACCTCCTACTTAGGACTTGAGCTGCTCATGCATTCAGCTTAATTTATCTATTTTTTGTATTTTAAGTGTGTTCCCAAAGGCCTTTAGGCAATGCGTAGGTTTTTAATAAATTGAATTTGAAATAAATAAATAAATAAATAGTGGTTCATTAAACTGGGACTGACTTTTGCATGGTAGAATTAAAATGAATGAATATTTAACACTATTATTAAAGGTATCCACACATGAATTTTGTGAGTTGAATTTTTTTACCCTTAATGATAATACCATGAAATGTTCCAATTAAAGTATAATTTTAGAACATTCATTTGGGAATAATTTTTAAATTGAGAAATTTTCTGAGTATGTGTTCTTTTTCGAATTATTCATGTGATAAAAATCTAATCTTGCTTATTCATGTTTAAAATGTTCATTGTAGGTATTTCTAACCAAAATTTTTATTGTTTTTATATTTTGTTTAGAACATTAAATTTACTTGGAATGCTCATCTTGACAGAGAATTACAATCTTAAAAAGATAAGCAATTGATGTCTGAATTGCTACAAATGAAGAATTTAGCCCCAGTCTTTACAGAACTCCTAATACCTTCAAAAACATACTTACAGACAGTATTTATGATTCTTATTTTATCTCCTTTGAAGAGAAAACTTTGGTATTGTTCCTGGAATTAGATAAAATGCATACTCCAAAATATTAAGGCAGACATCCTCAGTAAATGGACACAATGTCTGTATATCAAAGATGCTTCAATTGCTTATTAACATTTTAAACTGTCTGATGAATGCATATTATAAAAAGATTCTTAAAATCATTTTTGAAACAACAGAAAATTGTACTCACTGTCCACTTGAGATATCTAAAAAAAATTAGATGTAAATTTTAAGTATCCATGTCCCTGAGAATACTTTTGCATGCGCGCATACACACACGTATACACACCATGCAAAAATTTATCTGTTGAAAAATTCATCTACATAATATATATACAATATAGAGCTTTTAGTTTTAAATGATCTCTTTTAGGATATTATGGACACATCTTCACATGTAATGTCAGTTTTCCACACATACCTTTGATGAAAACAAGAGAGAAATGTGTTTCCCATTAAAGAAAATAAAGTTTAATCATCTTCAGTGTGTATGAAGTGAGACTTTGTTAGGCAATATTTAAATTTAAGATCTAGCATGTTTTACCAGTTGCTCAGTTGTTTATACATTCCAATCTGACAATGTAAATTTTTCTTGTACATGAAGAATAAAAGAGTTAGCACTCTTAAAGGTGTTCTGGAGGGAAAATATCACATCCCCTTTCCCTAGATTTTTTTAAGGTTTTTGTGACAGGGTCTTATTATGGCTTATATATACTCATGCCTCATTACATAGCTGAGATGAAGTTCTCAACTTGTTCTGTTCAGTTTGTAGAATTCTAAAGTTGTAGATGTAGACCTCCCTGTCAATCTTTCCTGATATTTTTATTACAATTGAGTCTGTGTAAAGCATAGGAAAATTATTGCTGCAGTTAATCTTTCTCTGCTGCTGTGAGATAAGACTCAAACTTAAGTAACTTAAAAGGAGAGGGGAGATTTATTCAGCTTACAGTTCCAGAGGGGAGATACAGTCCTTCATAGCAGAGAAGGCATGGCTGGCTGGCAGAAACTGAAGGCAGTCTAAGTTATGTCCTTCATAGAGGCTAAGAGATGCTGCGTGCTCAGAGCAGACTCATGGACTGGAGAAATGGCTCAGAGGTTAAGACTCTTCTTTGCAAGCAGAGGGTCCTGAATTTGGATACCAGGGTTCACATAACACAAAAGACAACAAAACTCAAACTGAGGCTCACTAACTCAAGAAGGACAGAGACAATTAACCTCAAGGGATACTCCCTGTGCTGCCTTCCTCCAGCAAGGCTCCTAAAGGGCCGAAACTTTCCCAAACAACATTCAAACTCATGTGAGCTTGGGAGTACAATTTACTTTTCAAATCATGACACTAACACACTAAGGACTGGTTCTGAATAGAGTAACCTTTGCATGCAGTAGATAAGCAGAACGATGAATCATAATGTTGTCCCCAGTCTTCAAGAAAATTCAGGTTTCTATGGTAAGGGTAGCCACAGTGCATAAAACTAAAACTCATCAAACATTCTCATAGGGTTACACACACTGTAAGTTTTGTCAAGGGGAAGCAGAGGGATAAAGTGAGGGCAGAGTACTGGGGATCAGGCAGCCTTGGTGTAAACCCTCAAACCAAAGGGCTTTTTAAACCACTGCTGCATCTATTTTCTCCTTTATAAAATAGATATTAGCTGGACATGAATCATAATAAAAATATGTGGATGACATATTTTACATACATACATATTACAGTCTTTCAGGATTTACGCAAATGACATTATAATGAATATGACAAATTATCAAAATAACTGAATGACTTTTGAAATATAACTTTAAAGCAAGTGACCTATAAACCTATGTAAGTCAAGATGATAACATTTTTAGGTACTCTTAAATTTAGGGACTCTTAAATTCAGGACAGGGCAGCAGATGGTAAGGTAGGCTGCAAGTCACAAAGTTAAGGAAATGCAGCCATCAGCTTTTTCTTTGTTTTATGGCATGTTAACCATAGTGTGGGCTGAATGCTCCATGAGGGTACTAGTCTTGTGACAGTTGGTTGTAGTAAAACAATTTGGAAAAGCTGATCCACTAGGAAGACTTTTAAATTGTATGAACCTCCCTCAATTGTCACTGTGAATTGGCCATGAAGCAATGTCTTCAGCAGATAGGAGAATTGTAAAAATCAGTAAGATAATAACAGAATGCTTAATGTCAGATGTGACGCATGGTAAATACATAAATTGATCTCTATTTTTTCTTACTGCAATTATTCTACCTTATAGTAGAAATCAGGGGTGCAAGGGGTGATGACAACCATGTCAGCTAAGTATTTTCACAAGCTGGCATATCATTATGCAAGAGGCTGAAGCAATAAGGTTCAAGGAAAACCCAGGCAAGACTAAGACCCTGTCTCGGTTTAATGAAAACACAAATATGTGGAGATGTAGCTCAGTACTAGAGCATTTGCCGAGCATGTGCACATGCTGGATGCGATCCCTGTCATTGCAAAGGCTTTCCAGAAAAATGTAGCATAATTTCCTTTTCTTTTTAATTAGCAAAAGTTAAGAAAATGAGACATTAATGCCTTTCAGATTTGCAAGCCAAAAATTAACTGCAAATATCATTCCTCACTGAAACTTCATAAATCCTTTTTGTGTACTGAGATATTTTACTCAAAAAAAGAGCTCAGCAAATATTCTTGGATGATACGTATTACTTTTCTAATTGCTGTCACTAAGTATCTGACAAGAAGAAACTTGAGGGAACAAGGGTTTCTTATGGCTTAAGGTTCAGAAGATGCTATCCATCATGATGGGGAAGACATAGTGGCTACAGCAAGGGGTGACTGGTCACATGACTACTGAGTTCAAAAAGCAGAGTGGATAGAATCAGGATATAATATCTTAATGAAAGTCCCCAGTAAACCACTTCCCATAGTGAGGCTGCAGCTCCTAAAATTTCTGCAACTTTCTACAATCTTCCCAAAGATATAACTCACTGGTTACCAAGTGTACCAACACATGAATCTTTGGGCAATATTTCACATTCATACCATAGTAAATGACGCAAACAAATCAGTGAAGCTCCTAAGTAAGAGCATGTTGGACATTTCTAGGAAATAATCCAATTTGTGAATGATGTCTCTTGTGGAGACAGATAAAGAAGGACGTGAGCCTTCAGTACAACTGCCTTACACTCTAGATATCAGTTTGGATCCCAGACACATCAGTCACTCAATGTAGAAAGCATGTGATCAGCTTTATGGGTTCACATGGTCAACATATGGGAATGTGTGACCAAAAACAGAGTTATCTTCTAAACCTATGGAACCCTTCATGACCTTGGAAGCTATGTTTCATTTTATGCTGGATTTTTTGTGGAAAGCTTATTCTGATATTATTTATTATTTCACTGTCTACTTTTCTTTTTAAGTTTGCTGAGATAGGTGGGTCTCCTTCTGTACTATTCATTTTTCACTTTTTGTGTTATCAGAATGGATTCACCTTCATTCAACTTTTGTGTTATCAGAATGGACTCTCCCGCATTACATAAACTGCCTCTGGCTATAACCCACAACTGGTTTTCTTTTTCACATCTGCTGTGCTGTCTATCGATCTGGTCACCTGAGGTCATGAAAGGAAAAAAAAATAAAACAACTCAACAAGAATTGTCTCCAAAGAATCTGTGATCATTTTTTTCTACTTTTGTGATGGCAAGAGGATGAGGGGATGACTTCGCCTCACACAGAAAAATTACATACATGTAATTTATGTAGGTGATGCAATTACTGACAGGAGAATAAGTGTCCATTTCTTAAATAAGAAAACAAAATTGGTTTACTCCAAAATTTAGTCTTTTGTCTATTTAAGGAAAAAATTCTCACAAAATTAAAAAAAAAATCAAGCAGTTTCTCTAATGCCATAGTGAGCAATAGTTTTTACGCAAATGAAAAAATTGTGGAAAATAGGCAGGTACTTTATTGTGTTAAAAACAAACAATGTAGGCAAATGAAATTACTGGAATGGGTCACTTTTGATCTGCAGTAAATCCAAAGTTAAGGAATTCTGAAAAGAAGACAAAAGCATTAGGTAATCAAGTAAAGCTCTAAGAACTGAATATACAACTCGGAAGTCAACTTCTATGTTAACCTACATCACTACTGGAGCTTAGCATAAATACATTGATGAAGCACTGAATAATAACACGAAAATAATGAAAACTTGGGTGAAAACAGCTATTCTTATGGCATACTTGGTTTTACTGGCCCAGTGTTAACACTCCACATTGACCCTTTTTGGTGATTTTTTTTTTGTAAGTTACTTTGGATAAAATAAGATTATTCTCAACCTTCAAGTAGAATCTTTAGCTTTCTTGCAGACAGTGGGGTTGAAGGTCAGGGCAGAAGACAGTGGAGAAATATGGATCTCAGCATAAATGGCCAAAGGGAAGCATGGAGGACAAAGGGCAGGAAATTAAGGTGGACAGAAGGCGCTGAAACAGACAGAGAAGGGCAAGGGACTAAAGCAGATGGCATCAAGGTGGCTCCAGAGTGCAATTGTGGGACACAGGAGGTCAAAGACTGCCTTGGGAAGGCCCAGGGTGCCCTCCTCATATGTTGACTTACAACAGGAAAAAGGATTACAAGTAGAAGTAAAAAGGGGAACTTTTTCACAAACTCCTGTAGGGCACCCACTAGCCCAGCAGTCTTACCAAGCACAGATCCTGCTGCTTGCACTGCAGAATCTGAACATCTGAGCCATTTTCCAGTCATAGAGTTGGTCTTTTGACTTTTATTACAAACCATCTGAAGTTTCACACTTTTCACTGTTGATTCAATTCCCTACTAATTCAAGACCACTAGGAAAGTTTGACAAAATTCTACTATATTTTGTGCTGCCATAAGTCAGTGTCTCAACAAATCTTACATTTTATTGGACATTTGGCATTAATAAAGTAGATTATTTTCTTAAATTTAAGTATATGCTTTTTCCTACACAATTCTGTGATGAAGTACTCTAAGGGGACCATATACCTACATATTAATTTTTCCTATTGCTGCTTTAAGATGGTTGTTAATATCAGAAAATAATAATTTCTAAAATTAGATTTGCCATGCTTCTCTTCTTTACTCTGCACCTCTGATATTATTCTGCTTTATTCTCTTTGCTATTCAAAACATCTACCGTCCATGTGGTTACTCATGACACAAGCTCATTCTTAATGTATTAGTCGGGGATTCTCTAGAAGAACAGAATATATTAAATAAATAAATAGAAAATTCTAGAATCCATAAAATTAATATATATGTATATATTCTATTCCATTCATTTCATTTATATATATATAATTTTATTTCATATATGTACATGTGTGTGTGTGTGTGTGTGTGTGTGTGTGTGTGTGTGTGTGTAATCTATTGGACCGATTTACAGGATAAAATCTAGATATTCCAAAAATGGATGCCTGTAGCTGCTCAGTTCAGGAGCTGAATATCCTTATTCATGATAGCTACTAGAAAATACCATTTAGAATTAAAGTTGGTCTTTATATTAAAAATATCTTAATTCAGATAATTTTTACAGATGGTTTGACAGCTAATCTATCAATCTGCTAGTTACAAGTGTGGTCAGGTTGACAACCAAGATTAATTATTTCATGCATAATCTTAATTTCTTCCCTCTCATCCATTTCCAGTGTCTGCAAGGTTAACTCTTCTCAAGTGAGTCCAGTTTTTATGTACTTATGTGTATTTCTCCTACACTGTTATTATAACAACATTTACTGGCTCCACCCTCAGAACATGTGCCCTTATAAACTATCATGAATCTAGATAAAACAAGTTATAAATAAAAATATTATTGTGTTAAGTCTATGTCTATACAAGTAGACATACACATGCCACATTATTATTATACTATTACTATTATTTTGAGGATAAAGTCAGATTTTATTAGAGGAGAGAAAGAATAGAATTCACGAATATGAATCTGTGAGGGTCAAGAGAGTAGCTTCAAGCATAGAATTATGAGGGGGAAGAGAAATGAAAAGAACACATAGATATGCAGTTGATGAGGAGCAAGGGATCCAAACATGGATACCAGGGTTAGGTATATGTATAAGGTTAGGCAATCCCAGGAAAAATGGCTTCTCCTCATTGGTTAGCTTCAGTTTCTCAAACCCAGTTGAACCTTTTGGCCTTTATTGGTCTGTTCATATTGGGGCTGACCTCATTGTAGAACTTATCTGTAATGGAGAACTAATCTCCATATGCTTTTATACACAGAGGATAGGGGGAAGTTGTTGATGACATTCAGTTCCTCCAGATTAATTACCTTCTAGATAATTCTTGCCCTGGGGATTACTTTAGAAGAACTTCAGAGACTTTCCTAACACAACTATTCTAAAACAGCCTAATCCCTGCCCCTCTTTATGCTATTTGAGGAGATTGACAGCTCAGGAGATGGGGCGATGACTGCTTTTGAAAATTCCTGCTGAATTGAAGTGAAGGAAGTGCAAACAATCAATGGTCCTCACCTATGAGATGCTGAGATAGTCAAGAGCTTTGGGAACTTTATGAATATTAATCTAGAAAAGACTAAACAGATAAACCTAGAAGATATAAACATAAGGATGAAACCATTGGAACTGGGAAGGCATATGGGATAAGGAGAAGGAGCTTAGAGGTCTTCCTGTGGGTCCAGACAATGCTAATTGTCATCTTGCCTGTAACAATCACTACTGTAGTCTTGTGTAGAAGCAAAGAGCAGTAGGTAATCTATATACTGGTGGAGATTTATTTTTTGGTCTGGCAGCTTGTAAAGCTGTAAACTCACATTCTAAGACCTATACAAAAAATATGTGGACTGTCTCTGAATCCTTGGGGCAGAATAATTTTGATTCCTACTATACTGATACTACACAAGATTTGCCATTACATTTACTGTTTCTTTTCTCGTCCTCATGTACATTGTTCCCTGGTATATTTTAGTTACTTCTTGGGTTCTTCTGACCATGTGCATAACAAGAAACACCATGGAGCAGATGGATTTATTTTGGTTTATAAGTCCATTGGATATCTTCCATAACAGCAGGAGGGAAAGGGGGTGAAGCAGGGAAAAGAGGTATGAGGAGTGTAGATACATTGTGTCTTTCTTCAGGAAGCAGAGATGGAGCCAGTGATATAGCTCAGTGGTTAAGGCATCTGCTTACAAACTTGGCTACGAGAGTTTGATCCTCAAGAGCCCACATGGTGCATATATGCATCTCTCTCTCTCTCCCTCTCTCTCTCTCTTTCTCTCTTTCTCTCTCTCTCTCTCTCTCTCTCTCTCTCACACACACACACACACACACACACACAATTTTAAAAAGTAAGCACAGAAATAAATCCTAGTGTTAACCTCCATTCCTCCTTTCTATTAAGTCTGGGACCTCTGCCTATAGATTTGGTGCCTTCAGTGTTCAGAGTAGGTCTTCGCTCTTCATTTAAGTATTTCTGGAATCATTCTGATAAATACACTTAGAGTTGGTTCCATGGTAATCCTGAATTCCATCAAGACTATCACAATTCTGTACTATCAAAGGCAAATTATACAACTTAGTTCATTATTCCTATTTATTTGTTATGTTCAATAAGCTTTCATTAAATTCAGTCAATAAACTCCAATGTCTAAATCTAATTCTGTGAAGACTCCTAAGCATATCTGAACTCTCTTTTTTACTGTCTCTGTCAATTATAAAAATCAATACGATAGTGTTTAAAGCATTATATCTGATGGTATGATTTATCTTTATTTCTCTGTGTTTGGATTCAAATTCTTTTAGGTACTCATGAATTATCTTGCACTGAATTCTCCAATAAACAAGTGGAGAATTGTGCTATGTTAGTTGTGAAGAAAAAAAGTAAGATAAAGAACCTAAATCAGAGGGAAAATTAATTTTAGATCATTTGTTCATAGATTTCAGTCCACGATTGGGTGAATGTGCTACTTTGAGAACAGACAGTAGATCATGACATGAAGATGTTACAAAGCACAGATGCTCACATCATGATAGCTGGAAAGCTCAAAAGATACAGAAAGAAGGACCGAATCCCCCAAATTCCTAAATTCTTCCCAATAGACTCTTCTGAATAAATCTATAGGCTGACAGTCAAGCATTTAGAGTACATACTAGTGTGGGATGTATATTTCTAAGCCATAACAAGTTCTTTCTTTAAACAGTCACTGTATTAATCTTGATAATATCCATGAAGAAGGGAAAGTATTATACTGTCCCAGAGTTCCCTAGAGGGCTCTACTGAAAGAATTCTGAAGGTTCATCCAACATTAGCAGGAGGGCCTCAAGACTGTTAGCATGACTTGTGCTCTAGAAGTCCCATGACATAATGTGTTATATAGGTAGACCACAAAGAATCTGGCATTGATAGAATTAGAAGGGCATATGATGTCTTCAAATGCAAACTTTGGTTTCAGAGATCAAAACATTGTTTACATTAAGACACCTCAGATTAAATATTGAAGCAATATTTTCCTGTGATTATATAATCCTATTAGAACTCAAGTTTTCTAGTACTCAACTCAATATTGTGTTATAATTTTCAGTGGAGAAAACGCTCTAAAGATAATGTTGCGCTAATTTCTTTGAAAACTTAAGAAACACACAAAGTATTCTAAATTGAAAAAAGAAATGCATTGTACTCTAGCAAACACACAGGGATCACCATTTAAGAAAGTATGTAATACCATTATCCTTATTAAGCAGAGTCCCAGTTGTACCACCCATTGTCTAGGGCAGTATGTATGACTTATGCCAGTCAACAATTACTATGCAACTTCTTTCTAGAGGAGAATGATAGTCAATTCCTTAGATGTCACGGATAGTGGATATGACATTGACACATTTGATTTTCACCAATGAAAAATCATTTAACTTTTGGCTATTCTCCAGCTTTCCCTTACTTTCATTTTCTACCTGTCAATAAATTCAGATAAAATTTAAATGGGGAAGATCACCATACATTTATTTTTCATTTCCTATTAGCACTTGTAAGATGTTTAGGAAAATTTTTAGTATAAATGATAACTTGAATTTGAAAGACTAATCTCCATAGATTAATTAAATCTCTGGTTTATTTGTATGTGAACTAAGTCAGCAATTTCCTTTTCCACCTTATCCTTTCAAAGATGTTTATATGTCAAATGACTTTGAAGCATAGAAAATATGTCTTTGAGGAATAGAAGGCACATTTACTAATTCCCCATTAGAAAGATTCAAATCCTGTAAATTCGGAGCTCTGTTCTATCAGTAAAATCCATTGTAAGAATAAGTGTCATCCTGATGTTCTTTATATCACTTTATTTAACTAAGATCTAGAAAACAAATTTAAATATTCATACAGCACCTGCTTCTATTTAGTTATAAGAAACTGACCTAGAAGCTTCCTGTCCTTTGTCAGCATCCACTGATCTTTCATACACTGTCATGAAAACATGAGAGTGTCAGACCTCACAGTTCTGATCTGTATATCCACTTAATGTGCAATCTTATCTCCAAGAGCTAGTTGATTTCAATGACTCTCTTTTCTTTGTTGAACAAATGGCTTCTCTACTAAAATAACTAATTTTCATTTTCAGTTTATGAAATTTAATAGCAGAGACCTGAAATAGGCCAAAGTATTAAATTTCATATTCTTGTAATCAACTTTTTAGTTCCTGATTAACTGAAGGAGTGTTTAGAATTTGAATCAGTTATTTTGAATCTTAATGTTTATTTAAGATATGCAACATTGTGACAAACAAACATCTTAATGAATGTTTCTTTTACGTGGAATGTCATCCTCAAACTATTGGTCTAAGAAATTATATTATATCTCAACCTTTTAGTCAGCTATTTTATCCTCAGTAAGGCCCATGCCCTATTGAGCTGTCTAGTCATTAGACTCAAGACCTAAGAACTTTCCCTGGACTCTAATGTGCTTTCATCACTTTTTATAAATTGAGCAGAGGCTAAAGAATAGCAAAGGATATTTTTTAGCAAAAGAAATGTCTTGCTTTGAATGTCAATTGTTCCCCCATAGGTGCATGTGTTTACACTCTTACTTTGTGTTAATGTTTGGCAAAGTTGTAGTACCTTTAGGAGGTGGAGCCTAGCTAGAGGAAGGAACACCATAGGAATGGTTTGAGAGTGTTAGTAGCCCAGCCCTGCTTCCTCAGGTTGCTATTCTTTCTATCTCCATAAAGGTTGCGGTGGCTGAAGCAGCCTTCTGTTTTTACCTCCAACGATACCTACTGGACCATACCTACTGCCATAGTGGACTGTATTCCCTCTGGAACTATAAGCCAAATAAATCTCTCTTTCTACTTTATTATCATATATTTTATGATCATATATTTTCTTTTATAAGTTCAACGGAAATCTCAGGAGGAGTAAACAAACAAGCATGAAAAAACTGTTTTTTTTTCCTCAAAATGACTTTACCAAAAATATCCTATAAGAAAATGAATGAAGACTGAATAAAAATGGCATGTTCTACTTCTTGATTTAATGACTCATTCTAAGTAAAAATCATAACACACGTCACTATGATATAAAATATGAGAGGGAACAAATATTGTAATGCTAAACTAAGTTGTGTACTCAGGTTTATTAGAAGTGAAGGACTGCATGTATTGCTAAGCCTAGAACCCTGGGGCAACAGGGACTCTGGGATGTCCAGAGGAAGCTCCACAAAGCCGCAGTTTTATTAACTTTAAAGAGCCAGCAAGACACCTAGCCTTTAGCCACTTCCCTAAGGCTGCACCTTTGGCTATCTTGCAACAATAGTACTTTTGCATCTAAAACTCAGAACAAGAAAGTGTTCATCCAAGCTGCTTACAAGAATTTCACCCTGGAAGATAAACATAACCCTAGGTCTTGTCTCCTAATAAGTATGCCAGGGGAAGAGATATGGGTAACATCCCACTCTGCTGCCAGCCTTGAGCAGATTGAGGCATCTACCTCTGGGATGAACTCTGATGGACTGAGTCAGTCGATTTCTGCACACGTGTTCTCAGAGGTTGAAGGTAAACTTTACTTAGGTTGATAAAAGAGCACATCAAGTTTTTCCCCACCAATTTCTTCCACACCATTTATGTTGTTAAGGATTGATAGTACATAATGTGGGAATCTGAAGAGTTTACAATCTACTTGATCTCACTTTCTTAACAGTTCTCAGTAAAAATATTTCTTCTGTAAAATAAAAAACTTCACAGAATTTCCTCAGGAATGAAGTGGTAGTTAGTTTGTCTCTTACTGAAAAATAATCAATGTAGTGTCACACAATAACTAGAACATTGCAGTATCTAACATATATGCAGGAAACATGGGGAAAAAGACATTATGAAAGATGGAGATCAAAATAAATAATATCTCTAAAACATTGACTTGAGAAATATCAGGTGATGATATTTTTAAAAGTTTATGATAAAGCTTGTCTATGGCATTAAGATAATCTAATTATGTACTTGAAATTTTATTTTCTAAATTATTTTCTAAACACTAGTATTTATTGAAATAAGACAAATAATATAACATTAAATTTCAGTATTAATTTGATATTGCTATCCCTTGATCATCAGTCCACCAAAATGTCACAGCTTCTCGGACAACTGAGACCAAGTGCTCATAATTAACAATGAAATATTTATCAATGTGGAATCACTACCAAGTTAACAAACATAGACAGGTGAACTTGACTCAGTAGGTTCTGAAAAATCTGAGTCACAAATGGTCCATTTCCCCATTATTGATTGATCTTCACTGTCCATTGAACTATGCTTCTTAATTTATTTTCATTCACAGTTTTCTGGTTTGAAAAAAATCCTTCATTGTGCAGATGTTGACCTTAATTACTCCAAATCATGGAGAGCTGTTATTTGATTCTGCATGTAAAATATCCAGGTGGACTCTGCCAAACCTGAAGAAAATGCTTGCTTGCTTGCAGCAGGTTTTTCTTATTCTGCTGTTGTAATGAATACCTGACCAAACAATGTAGCAGAATGAGGGATGAAGTCAACTGACTTTTATAAGTTATGTGTATTATCATGGCAGGACTAAAGAACATTGGGCACTGCATAACCACAGAAAGTGCTTAGAGAAGATTGTGGACCAGAGCATCCATTCCAGCTATCCAGTGGGCAGAAATTCAATCAACTCTTTCTTGCCTATGTTATTCAAGTATTCAGGAAAGATCTCTATTTCAGTAAGATAATCTCCTTCAGGCTTGCTTACAGGCATGTATTTTAATTTATTTCTATTTAGAAACAAAATGGTTTGCCCTGATCTCCTCCCCACCCTCTTCCTTCCTTTCCCATGCTCCCTAGCCACACTCTCCTTTCCATCAGTCTTGCAGTGCCCCGCGCACCTTCCTATCCCTCTGTTTGTGTGTATCACAGGATTCTCTTTGGTGTGCCTGTGGTGTTAAGGGAGTCAGATATCTGTTGTACTATATGTGGCTCTTCAGTGGGTAAAGTGGAAGTGGGGAGATTCCTCTTCTTTTGTCCAGCTCCTGCCCCTAAGACACTCTGAGAACAACTGTTTCTTCTAAGACCTTGGTTAGCCCTTGGGGGAATGTCAGCCATTGTGTAGATTCAGTGGTAGACATTCTCATTAAAGCAGGTTTCTGAGTACACTATTCCTGCCTTGGCTTGAGTTTGTTGGTCAGAAGTATCTCAACCAACCTTTAGGCTCTTATAATCTTGCTGCTCCTTCTCCCACGAGGTTCCCTGAGCCATGCGAGGGTTAAATTTTGATTGATTAATTAGGGAAGACCATTCCAAATTCCCCGATGTGCTGTACTCTAGCATGATGTGGTTTTCTGCTTCACACTAGTCTTCCCTTGTAATGGGGTGCATCTAGGTTGAGCTCTGAGAGCTTTTCTTATCTGAGGGCTTAAAAAAGGACTGTTTAGAAAGTGACATTAGGATATCTGTTCCTCTCTATTGACTTCCCTTATGCTGTTTTTTTTGGATATGTATCAGGCATGATTTCCTAACAATAAAGAGTTCGAAACCCATTCAGATAGTAAGTGCTTACCCATGGATCTTACATACTTCTGTTGCTCTCCTAGGTTCTTCTCACCAGAGTTGTAGTGGCTTTCACCATTCACTACTTGGTTAGGTCCTTGATCTCTCTACTGAGCCTTTTGCATGATTTTTTTTTCCTCCCTTACACCTAAAACGCGTCTCCTTGCAGGCTTTTCCTCCATAATGGCTTTATTTATCTATTTACCTGTATTCCTACTTGCATGGAGTCTTTTCTCCCCTGCTCCCCAAGTTATGTTCCTTTGTGGTTATAATGGGCATTATAGAAATTTCCCCTTGAGTGTATAATTTTAGGATATAGCACTAAGCTCTATTCATAAAGGACTAAACAATTAACTAATTAAATAATTATTCTGCATAGTCCTGCCTAAAGAATTGAGACAGTTTCTTATTTGTCAAGTTGTAACCAGAAACTAATTACTACAAGTTTAGTGGTGATGTTGTCATGAAGGCTTTTTGGAAATGTATTTATTTTATGCTCTGACTGAGACAGAGCTTGTAATAGTATATAGTGAATTGAGTTTTGCCCTTTACCATGTATACCACATATATCTATAATCTATGAATAGGTCATGTTGAATATCAGTTACCAGTAAGTATGCTGTATCCTTTTATTTCAACAAAAAAGTTTTTTCATATTCAGCTGAAAGAGATGAAAAAATCAAAATAAGGCATTTCAATTAGTTATAAGAAAAAAATTAGAAAGGTATAATAAAGATCATGATACAGAAGAGGAAGTGACTATTTAAGAAACAATTCTGCTGATCTTAGATCATCACAATGTAGTAATATCTCAGTGCCTTTCTCTGCTGTTAGACCAGTAGTATTCTAGAGATACTGTGTTGTCTATACTCCTTATGAAAGTTTGTAGTGTCAGAATGGAAACAGTCAGAATATGGATGCTTATCTCTCAATACTAATTGAAAATGTGAATAAAATCATCCATGTATACATATGCCCCAAATGGAAATGCATACATACAATAAGAAATTGTTATCATTACACTGAACTTATTTATTTTTAAATAAAAAAAAATCTAAGTAAACTGAGTGACTGTGGTCCGGAGACACAGACACCGTTTTCCTTGAATGATGTGTCCTGCCACAGAAAGTTACAAACCTTTTGTAGTCATAGAAAAGCAAGCCTTGGATCAATCACTATGTCCACCACAACTTTACACATCTCAGATCACACAGTCATTTTGTCAAATAATCTTTTAGGTAGCCAATGGGACTCAGCTAAAATAGGCACAATTCTTTTTCTGTTCAGAGTGGAAAAAGTGCCTCTTATTGTGTTCTTCACAATATGACTCCAAGGTCACATTTATTGTATTAAATTTTAACCATTGATTTGACTCTCTAAGAATCTGTGTACAGGTTCTTAAAAGAGGTATTATCTCAGTGCTTCTCTATCTACAGAACTTTAATATGTTAAGTATTTAAGCAAATGAATTTTAGACATAAACATCAGTTTTTCAATAGCTAAGTACTATTGAGTATTTATCACAGAGAGCTGTGTATAGAAATTTGATATTGAAATTATTCTGCATTATCATAAGCTGCAAGAACTTAGTCTACCTGAGAGATATGACATCTTGTAGACATCCTAGCTAGTCACAGTACTATGGACAGAGTGGGAATGTTTCAAATTTGATTCTCTGGGTATGTATGTATGAGATTCATGAGTATGTGTGTGTATGTGCATGTTGTGTCTACATATCTGTTTAGGTGATTTTGTTTCCTCAGTTATAAATGCTTTGTTCTTTCAGAACTTTACAGTATAGGATTTTATTTCTTTCTTTTGTACTCATTTATTGTAGAAAAGAACATGTTAGTCACTCTTCTCATTTGTTTTACATATTCGTACTCCAAATTCTAGTTTCTAATTCTGTGAATAAATACCAAACCTTGTGAATAATTCCTAAACTAATATTATCTAAAACTATCTGTTCCAAACTTGGTTTATTTGAATGATATCAGTGCATCAAATAGAAAACTGTTCTTCATTGAACCTGCAAAATCTCATAATTTATGTAACTATTCTATTCATTCATCTGTTCCACAGATGTTTCCCAGACGTTTGAGCAAGCACTAATTATTATCTGGCCATATTTTACCCTTTACAAGAACTGTCAAGTATTCCTAGCAGTGCCATTTTTGTCAGAATCATGAGAAGCACAAATTCATTCATGGAAGCACACATACACACACACACACACACACACACACACACACACACACACACACACACACACACACCAGTCAACATTGTTTCACAATGCATTTTTCTTAAAATCATCAAAAAAGAGTATATTGATCATGCTCTTATGTTTCTGAACTGTCTTAAGCAGTTCAAACCAAAGCCATGTTTTCTCTCTATATCAGACAATTTGCAAAAGTAATCTCGCTATTTTTGATACATTTTGGCTTTTTAAATAGGTTTTTACATCAAATTAATATTCGGAGAACTTTCCCTACTAAGAGTTGAGCCTCTATGCAATGTTTTAAAAAGGAGACAACTATCATATTTAATGCTATATTATAGTGATATTACCTGTCCAATTCTTATTTAAAATAATGTTCCCAAAACAATACTGGGAATGGAATCTTGCAATAACAATTGGAAAGTTAACTTGAAAAGATAAAGGGGAAGTTTAATTATTGCACATTCATTATTAATGTTAAAAAGATACTCAAAGAAATTAGTTCCCACAGAAATCACTGTTCATATAATAAAACTCTTTCTGAATCTTAGTAAAGTTTACATCCAGAATTGCTTATACCCACTTCCATTATGGGTTAATAATGATTCTGAAACAGTGGATCATTGAAAATATCTAAGGGGAGGCTAGTAGAAATTAATAAATAGTAGTAAGAGATGCTGCTAAAGTTCACAGAATTGTCTTGAAAGTATACTTTTTGAACCCAAAAATGTGACCGGTGCTGACTATGCAAAATTTAGAACTAGAGCAGGATTATAGAAAAGGAATTGACCATCAGTAGCTCAGTCTGGGTCATTAATGTAGTTCCTATGAACTGATAACCATTTTATCAAACTTGTAGATTAGAAGTATATTAACACAAATGTCAGTGTCTATGAACAAAGTTGTTCCTGGACATAGACATAGATTTTTTCACAGCCACTTCCTCTCCCAGTAACAGCAGGTGAGATGTTTTCTAAATGGTTATATGCTCCACAAGTTTGCAATGTTTACTATTTGTCCCTTTACATGAAAAGTTTACAGACCTATCCCACACATTTGCAAGATTTACTGTCTGTCCCTTTACAGGAGAAGTTTATCAAAGTATCCTAGAAAGTCATTTTTTAAATGAAATGGAATCATGGAAAAGTGATCAGAATATTAATTCAAAATTCTTAGACACTTTAATATGGAATTTCTATAATTCTCTATCAATTTTAGTGCTAAACTAAAATACACTTTTCTATGAACATGGCTTTCATTCAGTCTGAACTTTCTGTGAAAATTTGGCTAACACTCACATCTAATTTTGAGGTAGTAATGGGTTTGGTTCACAAGTGATTGGTTTTTGCAAATATGGCTAATGGAGCTGTTTTGTGTACTCTTCTAATACTTTCATGGAACCATGTGTGTGAATATATGTGTATGTATATGTGATGTATGTATATGTGTGAGCATGTATATATGGAATGTATGTGTGTATGTGTGTATATGTGAGTGTGTAAATGTGTGTATGTGAGCATTAAACTTCTATCTTTTATGCCTCATTCTCACATGTGATAATCAAAAGTAACTTTATGCTAGCTTCTTACTGTATGTAATAAACAGTTTATTTTTCATTAAATCTCATTTTGAGGAAATTGTTTGTTTCCCAACCAGGGTTTTTTTTTTTTTTTTTTTGGTTTGAGATGTCGGTATTGCTCTTTACTAATTTGCTATAATGCGGGCCTGTAACTTTGGTAGGGAATATAGGGGCTGGGTAAATGCAGACTTTGCTGGTGGATACTTGCATTCTGTTGTTGGCTAAACATAATCAATGGCCTCGTGTAAAGTCATTTATACTCAGTAGTGTGACATATTGCAGTTGTTTTGGGAGGATTTTCCTTCTTCTATACAAACATACTCTAATATGTCATAATATTTTGGAAGACTGACCATTTTCTAAATGCCTGCTGAAGTCCTGGGGAAATAATTAAGGGAATTTTTCTTCTCAGTTTTTTCTCTGAGTTTCCTAATACTGTGCCCTATTTATAATTCCACATAAGAGTGTAACATTTTCATCACAATTCTTAGGATTATCATGAACACATGTGTGTTCCTGTGTGGCATTCTGCAATGGAGATGGAGGCAGCAATAGAGAAATAGTTTGGGCTTGTAGCACAAAACATAGAAGCAGAGTCTTCTGCTTATTCAATTGTTATTCATTTCTGTTCTCATTTCACTTAGCTTTGCCTGGAAGTACATAGGTGATTTAAATTTAAATTTTGAAGCACCTTCTTTTTCACAATGCTGTATTTCCTTCAAAGAGAATTTTTCTTTCTTTCTTTCTTTCTTTCTTTCTTTCTTTCTTTCTTTCTTTCTTTCTTTCTTCTTTCTGCTTTCTCTTTCTTCTTCTTCTTTCTTTCTTTCTTTTCTTTCTCTCTCCTTCCTCCTTCCTTCTCTCCTTCCCTCCTTCCCTCCTTCCTTCCCTCTTTTCCCTCCTTCCCTCCCTTCTCTCCTTTCCTTTTCCTCCTTCCTTCCTTCCATCCCTCCTTCCCTCCTTCCCTCTTTCCCTCCTTCTTTCCCCTCCCTCCCCTTCCTTCTCTTCTTCTTCCCTCCTTCCTTCCTTCTTCTTCCTTCCTTCCTTCCTTCCTCCTTCCCTCCTCTCTCCCTTTCCCCCTCCGTCCTTCCTTCTCCTTCTCTCTTCCTCTCTGTTCTCTCTCTCTTTCTCCTTCTCTTCCTCCCTTCTTTTCCTCTCTTCTGCCTTCCTTCCTTCCTTCCTCTTCCTTCCTTCTTCCTTCCTCTCTTCTCCTTCCTTCTTCCTTCTTTCTTTCTTTTTTCTTTCTTATTTCTTTCTTTCTTCTTTCTTCTTTCTTTCTTTCTTTCTTTCTTTCTTCTTCTTTCTAATGCTCCGGCTTGAAAGAGATGGCAATTAACAGAATGACAAGACAGTAGTTTGGAAGTTCAGCTGGATCTCCTAGTCAGTGAGTTAGTGTACATTCGGCATTGTTTCTGCTAATGATTCTTGTGCTTTACTACTTGTGAGAATCACTTGAGATTCTTACTAGGACTTACAATTCTTTGTGATTCAAGTAGTGTGGAGTGAGGCTTGCTAATCTGTAAGTGGAATAGCATGCTAGATGATTTCATAGAAAATGATAAATGAATTACAGAGAGAAATGCTAAAGGACTCAGACTTCTGCTTGGCATTATGAGGATCATAAAAGGAAGTGTATGACCATAGCAATTTCACCAATATATTTGCCACATGGGAGTCACATATTTTTAATAATACTAACACAATACAAAAAAGTTATTTAAAACTGGTTAAATATATACAGAAATTATTAAAAATCTTTGGTGAAATATACATAGCTTTCAAAGCTCAAACTGGAGACTAAGTCAGTGTCTCTTCTACTGTTAATTGTGTTAGTTTTTCAATGTGCTAGCAGGACTGATATGTTAGACATTTTAAATGCCACATGAAAATTGTATTCCTTCCATTAAGCTCTCCTAGGGTGCTTCTGATTCCCACAATGTATATAATGTAGCAAGCAATTCTTTTAATGTTCTTTTGGTCTTTTACCAGTTTTTTTTTTACTGGTTCTTACCAACCTATGTGCAAGTTTAGATTCCACAATTGTTCAAAACATTCTTCAGAATAAATTCTGGGATATATTTATCTTTATTTCCATAAAATCCGAGTACTTTACTTACAAAAAATAGGTTGAAAGCTGAAGTTAGTGATATTAAACAAAACCCAAAGGCCAGTTTTATTTCTGAGGTCTCTGTATTATTCTCTCTTTGTTTTTAGTTTGCAATAAGATAGGAGATATACTTGTTTTTATAAAGAATTCAGTGAGTATAGTACATACTCAGAAGAAAAGAAGCACAATCCTCATCTACAAAATGTTATAGTGATGTTGTCAAGCAGTACACAGCAACAAAAAAGAAAGGAAAATATGTTAAAAAGTTATAGTTTTTCATGCAAAGCAAAGAAAATATTATTATAAATTAATGTATCAGGGAATCAGTTTTTGAGAGTGTTTTAAATCAACCTTTAAGAGAAATCAATGACCATAAATTATGAAGTTATACAAAATTCCTCTCAAAAAACAGAAAAGATATGTGGAAGAGTTTAGATGTAAATACAATAATTATGAAATTAGTATTGTCCAAAGATTTTGTTTGGAGCTTGAAGAAAATTGTTAGTTACTGTCCCTGTGTGTATTGAGTACTGGTGCAAACACATCAGAGGAACTGGAAATTTACATATCAATTCCTCCATGTAGAAGTGGTTCTAAATCTATCTGTGATTATGTGGACTATATACAGATTAAACAGATGACTACTGTGTCAAGAATTATTTCTCAAGAAGTGACCCCTGCACCAGGTAAATGCACTGTGATGAAAGTCAGCCCCCACCCCCACCTGCCTGCCTCACCCCAAGCCCTAGAATGCAACCCCAGTGTCAGGTGAGCATTCCACACAGATAGCATGGAGCCAGTCCCTGCCTAGAACTTGAAAGAATCCATAGAAACCACAAAGCAGACACCAGTGGACCAACACCATACAATTTAGGACCCCAAAATCTTACCACTCAACAGAAGAAAATCTTCACAACTAACCCTAAAATAAAGTAACCCATTTTATTTTCCCTTTAACCTCAATTGATAGTCAACACAGTCTAAGATTTCTACAAGCATACCCTAAGCTAAAAAATGTAAATGTTGAAAGGCCATATGACCCAAAAACTACTTCATCTTACTATAAAGATTTTCATGTTCATTTCAGCATATTCACAATTGCAAAGCCATGGAATCACCCTAAATACCCAACAGCTGACAAATGGATAATGAAAATGTGGTATATAGACACAATGGAATATTATACAACTATCAAAAATTAATTAATGAAATTTGCTGCTGAATGGATGGAGTGGAAGAAGTTATATTGAGTGTTGTATCACAAAAATAGGAAGACAGACATCACATATTCTCCCTTATAAGTGGAACCTAGTATTAAAACCTCATAATTCAAAAAGAAAGCTCTATAATATCCACTATAATCACAAAGTAACAAAACCTTAGGGCTAGGGGAAAGAAGATCCCAGGAGAGTGGAGCCAAAGGAACACAGTTAAACAGATAAATAAGGCCACTGTTAAGAAAAGCACATTAAGCATTGAGACAGCAGATAAATAAGGCCACTGTTAAGAAAAGCACATAAGCATTGAGACAGCTGATCCTGTCCACTGTTAGTTTCCTCCATGTTCACTGTTTCTTAGACTAGTTTACCGTATGTGCAAGTGCTCCCTGTCATGGAAGAGAGGTGGGGGTTAGGGGTTAGTAAGCAGGTGGTTGCTTACCTGGAAGTCAATCCCACTCTCTATTATGTGCTATTTCTGTTCTTCCTTCTCCTTTAAGCCTTTTCTTATACAAATGACTTTTTAACAGGTTTTTCTTTGGCTAAGAGAGGATCTCAACACTCAGAGAGGAGGCAGCCTAGTACAGGGAAAGAACAGTGAAATATACACCACCCAACCAAAAAAGCAGTGTACCTGTGACCCTGTAATGTTCGCCTTGAATCAGGCCAGCCAAATTTCTTCCCATCCTAGGGTTCAAGAGACCTTGTGGATAAGGAGGGTTGGTAAGATTGTAAGAGTCTAAAGATAGGAATGTACAGCCCTCAGGGTAGACATCCAGGAACTCACTGCAATGAGACTTGTCCTTATCAAACCTGTACAATGGCTGACAAGTCAACAAGCCCCTATAGACTATCAAGGATCTCAGGAGAAATAATTTCAAGCAATAGGAATCTTAGGGGCTAGGGCTAGATAGGTGATGGGCAGTGGCCCTATCAGTGGATCTGCCCAAGGAAGGACCACTTTGTTTTCCACAGAGGCCTGACCTCCCACCAGTAAAAATGATTCAGAGATTCATAGAAGCAGAAGGGAAGAAGGGTGGAAAGAAGTGGGATGGGAGAGAAGGCAGGAAATAAGAAGAGAGAGTTGGGGAGGGAGGGAAGTAGGGAGAGAGAGGGCAGGGATTATTACTCATTGTGTTTATAAATCTAGGAAATAATAAATTTAAAAAATTAAAAAAGAATTATTGACTCAAGCATATCCTTACAGAAGTATGCTGGAAGGCTGGAAAGATGGCTCAAGGTTTAAAGCCTTACATTTACCTGAAAAATACCTGAACTTGGATCTCGGAATGCCACATAAAAATAGCAGGTGGAAATAGAGGTGGACCTGAAATTCTAGCCCTGGGAGGCAGAGCCTGGAGAACCCAAGAGCAAAGCAATAAGGAGGTAGCGCGAGCAATCCAGGATGAATCCCAAGGTCACCATTTGGCTTCCACAGGCACAGACATTCAAGTATCCTCTTCTACACATGCCCATGGGGAAAAATGTAAGAAGTATTGTGGAGAGAATGACTGAAGCTCCTTTAAATCTAATGGCATGGACAGACCCTTCTCAATGCTGCTGTCTTTCTTGGCAAGGAAGTAAAATCAATTTGCTAACATTCAAGACTGATTTTCTGTTCTTAGCTATTCTGTAACTTGGATGCTCGCATCTTCACCTCCTAATCTAATTTGTGGTGGTGGGGCCACTGTGGGACTCAGAGGTAACTATCGTGTACTATAATGTTCTTGATTTGTACCTTTGAATTCACACCCATCTTCACTTGCAAGTAAATTCAATGTCTTTTCTCTGGCAATCACTTCCTTAATAGACATAAGGAATACAGTTAGTTTCTCTGTAAGTCCATGTCTGAAAAAGCTTCCATATCTACATTCTCAGAAATGAAGAAACTGAAATTATTTCTAGAAAACATTCTCTAGGTGTAACAAGATCCACATTGATGCTGTTGCTACAAGTATTTATACAGGTGCCATTCAATTCATTTATCACATTAGCCAGCCCTTTGAGTCCTCTCTTCACATCAATAAAAGTAATTGATCAGAACGTGGTTCGGCAAGCCCTTGTTTTTTCTTCTTTCAAATAAATGTAATTCAAATGCTGACAAATATAGACAGGAGACATCTTTACTCTATCAGAAATCCAGACCTCCTCTAAATATGTGCATAAAGAATATTGGGTTTAAGAAAAATAAGATTATGAAAGTTATCTACCATCATTTAAAAATAGATTATAGGAAAACTGCATTCATGGTACATCTCTGTTTTATCAGGAGCGACATGTATGCTTCTTAATGGATAAAACTTGAAAACGATGATTGTTTAAGCTTATTTGTAATAATATATGCTCTTTCTCATTATGACTTCATTTCTTTTGCATCAGTTACTTCCCCTAATATCGTTAGATTGACTTACATATACTGCAGCCAATTCTGCAGTAGAAATCTTGGAAAAAAAATGAGCATTTCTATCATTACAGATTGTGCATTTGGTTGATCACTTACATGTTAGCCTTATTTATATCTATTTAAACCTATTTAGATTTTATTGTGGTATCTAAAGAACACTATATATTAGTATATATCTTCAGACATATAGAGTTTACAAAGCAATATTTTCTAAATTTTTTTCATAATAAAATATACCAGATAAGTTTACTGAATTGTTTGAAGTACTCATATTTCATCTGTTCATTCTTTGAAACAGTAAGGTTGAATTGTAGTATCTCCTAACTTAGGTGATGGAGTAATTTGACAAGGTTAAAAATCACCTACTTTAAAACAAGATATTACATTATGTTCCATTTTTAATGAGTTTAAGTGCAAAAAGTAAGCACAGTTTGGAAGGCCTAAAGCCAAATAATTGGACACACTATAAATTTTGTGATTCAACATAGGTTGAATAAACTGTATTGGTTAAAAGTATAAACATTTTAAGCAGGTTCACAGGTCCTTTTGTGGCAGAGAGGGAATAGATATTTTATTTGGATTCTTAGCATTTGTAATCAACTAAATTATTTAACATACAATTTAACATAAACTGGGGAAGTGCTTAAAATTACATAGGCATGCTAATCACAGGGAAAAAAAGGAACCTTTCAAGGCAAAGACTACAAACACAATATTTGAGAATTGCTTTTTAAAATTTTATGTCACATTTCTCTTTACAAGTGTTGCAATAAAGTTTTTATTGCTGAAACTTAATACAGAATTAGGTCATTCATAAATCTGTGACAATTAATGTTTCAGGAAAAAATAAATATCAAGTCATGCTTTTCTCTAATAAATGCCCAGAGCATAAAATACTTCTGAACAATGTTGCTCCTAATGCCAAGATGTTTTATAATTCTTTAAACAACTATCTCAATAACATTTCAGATTTTTATGTGCAAGCTATATTTATTTAAGTTTCATATATTTCCCATCAAATCTCTTCAATAACAAGAGTAAAATTTGACATTTGTATTTATTCAGCATTTGCAATAAGACAGTTCATCTAAAAAATACTGGACTGTAAAAATAATATTTTTCATTTGTTTGTGATATGGGATGTATGCATATGTTCATGCACATTTATCTATGGATGCCAGCACATGTATGTGTAGGTATATGTGAAAATGATTGTACGTGTATGCAAAAACACACAAGTAATAACATGAATCATTCTTAATTGCTCTTCTACCTTACTGTAACTGTTACTCTTAACTTTTGCTGTGAGATAGCACCCAAAGTCAAGCAATTTAAGGAGGCTTATGATTCCAGGGGGGAGAAACAGTCTCTCCTGGTAGAGGTGGCATGGCTGGTTGGCCAAAGCTGGAGGAGGCTAAGTCACTGCAGATATCTTGGAAGCTGAGAGCTGCAGACTGCTTGGTGCAAAGGCAGACTTCTCCTGGACGTAGGATGGGACTAATCCACCTCAAGGCCCACCCCTTGTGACTGCTTTCCTCTAGCAAGGATCCACTTCTCAAGGTGCCATGACCTTGCCAAACGCATGAGACTGTGGGGGACGCATTTCAAACCATGACACTTACTGTTTTGTGTTTAGGTCTTTAATTAAATCCCAGAGCTCACCATTTTAGCTAATCTGGCTAACCATATTGCTTTGGGGGTTCTCAGGCTCTTCTCTCTGGATCTAGAACTGCAGGTAGGCCATGGCACCCACTCCGAATTTTTATGTAGAATTTCAGGATGTGAACTCAGGTCTTTTTGCTTATATGACAAGAGCTTTAACCACTAAATCATCTCCCCAGCCTGAGACTATAAAATTATTCATTGCATACATCATCCTTCTTTCCCAATTAGGCTGGTACTAGAGTCATTAAGTGCTTAGCTAATGCTGTTGAATAAATGGATGGATTTCAATGAATTAAATGAAGAAAAAATAAGTATCAGTTGAAAAGCATTGTACCATACTAGTTTGCTAAAGTAATATTCATCTGTTTTTCCAACTAGAATGTCACTCCTCAAGGAGTAACAAATATAAAATTAAAAATCAAACACAAGCATTACTCAGGATAAATCTTTTTTTTTTTATTTTATTCAATTCATCTGTGTGTGTGTTGAACCACGGGTCAATTCAGGAACCACCATGGATGCCTCCATGTCCTCCTTATTTACTCTGCACCTGGATTCACAGGCTCCACCCTACCAGGACCAGAAACGCAGGCCACCCTGGCTTCCACCCAGCGTCTATACGTGGGGTCTAGGATCTAAACTTAGGACCTTCCTCCTGTAAGGCAGAGGCTTAACCCCTGAGCCACCTCTCCAGTCCCAGAATAAATCTTATAAGCTAGTTATTTGAAGGTATATCATAGAATTTTCTCTGAATCAACAGAAGAAACTTGTCTGAAAATCAGGAATATATCATTTAAAGTTTTTCCAAGTGCACTTTTCATACTCATGAAAAAGCAACTTACATATTAGATCAGTAGGGTCAAACAATGTCCTCAGGGTTAATCAGTGCTTGAATATTAATGCATTGGAAGCTTGTGTGGTAAACATGGTTTACAGGATTGTCAGAAAGAACAGACCATAGCCTTCAAGTGACATGAGAGACATTTTAGGACTGAGTTAGAACATAGTGATCTCAGATGTTTATTATTTCACTTGTCTAGCACTGAAGTTCCATCTGCATGTAATTATTTCTCCTGAGTTCCTCGTTAGTCTATAGGGATGTGTTGATATTTCAGTTACAGAGCAGGTCTGGTGACAGTAAGTCTCATTGCAGTAAGTTTCCAGATGCAACAACTATATCTTGAGTGGAATGTAGTAATGGGCAGTGTACCTCCCCCTTTTCCACAGGATTCCCCAAGAGATTTGATTGGCCTGATTCTGGCTGAGCATTTTAAGGGTTGTCCATACTCTGCACTCTGGTTGTGACTGTGGATTTCACTGATCTTCCATTGCAATAGGCTATATCTTGTTTGGGTGTTGAGATCCTTTCTTTCTAAAGATAAAATGAAAGATGTTTAGATGGAGGTTTACTGTCAGGTGTTTGTGGCTAGTATTGTGGCAAATGATATGATTTCAGTTTTTCTTTTTTTTAATTTTTTAACATTTTTATTATTATTTCCGCTCATACAAACTTAATAGGTAGACCAGTTCCCTTCCCCTCCTCCTCCTCCCCCTGAACCCCCTGCTCCCCGTCTCCCAGTGCCTCCCCCCCAATTCCCAGAGAGTCCTTTATTGTGTATGCCTAACTCTCCTCTTGGTCCTCCTCTCCGATGACGTACAAGGACCCAGTGGCATTTCCCTGAACCCTTTCCCGTGTTCCCCTTAAGCATAGGAACACTACTGTGGCGACCATTCCCTTGCCTCCAAGGATCTTGATGCCTTTGGCAGATGCTAGACTTTGTGAGGTCAATAGTGTGTTGGACATTGCGCAGGGCATGCAAAGTCCAATTATGATTGCTTCGGCCCTAACTTGTGTGGAGTATCTTGCAAATCATTGCTCCTCCCATCCTTTTGCTCTTACAATCTTACCGCCCCCTCTTCCGCAAATTTCCCTGAGCTTCAGGATGGGGAGAGATTAGTCTGGCCTAATTCTAGGTGGTTGTATAGAGTCTCTGAAGTTCTGGATTGTGGTTTGTTGATTTTCTTTTGCAGTTTTGCTGCTCCTGCAATGCCCTTCACTCCATCCTGATGGGCACTGTATGTCACCCCCTGGTCAGAGACAAAAAACTGTTAAACTGGAGTCTTTATAATAGCACATTCAAGGGTAGATGTAATAAAAGCAGGAAACCTCGGTGAGGGAGGGGTCAGTCACCCATTTGCAAAATGATCACCTTTCATCTGCCAGACTATAAAACTTTAGTGTGTGTGTGTGTGTGTGTGTGTGTGTGTGTGTGTGTGTGTGTGTGTGTGTGTGTGTGTGTGTGTGTGTGTGTGAGAGAGAGAGAGAGAGAGAGAGAGAGAGAGAGAGAGAAAGAGAGAGAGAGAGGTTTCTGTGTGCCCCTGTGGAGGACCAAAGGTGACTTCTGGAATCATCCAAGATTGCTTCTACCTCCTTTTTGCTTTGCTCTGGGATTTGCCAGGCTCTGCCCACCAGTGCTGGAAGTGGTTTCTGCCGGGCGTGTTTGTGTGGGACCTGGGATCTGAACTCAGGGCCTTCTGCTTGTGAGGCAGCCTTAAACCCTGATCTTGGTTTTTAAATCTGAAATCCATTATAAGCAAATAGACTGTATGAGGGCAAGAAAAGCAACTTAGTTGTGGAATGCTTACGTACCATATAAAAGTCTAGAACCACCATTTTTTTAAAGAGACTTTAGGAATGCATGGCACATATTCCCAGACCTTCATGCTTTTATGTAGGATCACCCTACATACCTTAGATCTGACCGTGCATATTAGCTGCTTATTGCTGTGATAAATCACTGAGAAAAGCAACTTCAGGAAGAAGGAAGGTTTTATTTTGGCTCACAGTAACTACAGTCCATCATAGCAGGAGAGTCATGGCTTCAGGAATTTGATACTACAAGTCATATATATATATGAGAGCAAGCTGAGTAATAGAATTTATTACTCTGCTTCCTGAGTATGGATGCATTGTGACTAGATGCCTCAAGTTTCTGCTGATTTGAGCTTCTTGCTGTGATGGATTGTATCCACAAATCATGGGGCAAAAGAAACATTTCAGACCATGAAATGATGTCACACAAAGACGATTTCTAGGTACTTTCTTACAGGTATACCTATAAACCAACTTTATCTAGATAATACTCCCCCAGGACACCTAGTGACTTACTACAGGCAACTCTAAATACTATCAAATCAATACCATTTACTATCATACTCAAGTCTAACTATGTAGGCAAGGTTGACCTGTAGCTGCTCTGTCTCCACAGTGCTGGGGTTGTAGGTATATTCCACAGATCGCACCTTGGTTGGCCTTTGCAATTAATAATACACAAAGACAAACAATTTGAGGGCAATTAGTTTAGTTTGGAGGTGAAAGGTAATTCTTGTAATTAATAGTATTAGACACCATATACATGTGTAGTGTCTATCTGGGGAAGACTTGAAGACAAGATAGAAAGAACATGAAAGATTTATCCTAGACAAGACCAAATGAGTGGAATATGTGTCCACCAACTCTCTGTTTATGATTGAGCAAAGGATGCTTCCTAAAGCATTGACACTCTAAAGGCTGACCACACACCTCAGGAGCCAGGAGAAAGGAATACTTGTGAGAATGTTAGAGTCTGTGGTAAGGTACTCACCACATTTTTGAGGGGTTGGAGACAGGGTATTGTCAGTGCTGTTGATACTGATGAAATCATCAGAAGTGCTGACTGTTCTAGCTGGCTGCATGATGTGTCTTCTCTTCAAACATTAGATCCTAAAAAATTGTATCGTCAGCATCCTCATTAGTATTATTTCACATCATGTGTCCTTCTTTGCAATAAATTTTGTCTTCCATCAAACTCAATGATATTGTACTTAACTATCATATTAAGAGATTATAGTTTGAAGAAATAATTTATATCATATTATTTATATTTAAACTTTAAATCATACCAATTTAATATAACTATTTTATGTGAATTACAAAATTCTCTACCACTCTTTTGCACTCCTCCATTTTAGACATCAGAGTCAGCTATTTTGTTCAGAAAATGTTTCCCATAGTATTTAGAAAGTTAGCTATAATGGCAAACAAGAGGGAACATGTAATAGTTCATTTTCACATAAATCCAAAAATTCAATACAAGAGGAACCAGTTATATTTGTCCAATGAGAATGTCAAATATTATGTGATGGATTATGGCAGGTGGGAAGCCACACAATGCCTGGAAATAAACCCTAGATAAACTGGAAAAGGCACCAATTGATCTCAGAGAGTAGGTAGAATTTCGTATAAATGCTGGAGGAAGAACAGAGAGGATGAAGTAAGCCAATCGTGGAAGTGCACCTGAGGAACTGTTAGTGAGTCTAACAAACTGAAAACACCGTTTTCGAGTTCATCCTTTCCAATTTGTAATGATGGGGTTTTAATGTGGCCACTGCAGTTCGATCAGGTATATGTGCTTGAGAGTTTTTGTTTCACTTTGCCTTAGTGAAGGGTGTTTTCCCATGAAACTGTTTGAAAGGGGAGCAGAAAAAAGCAATGAAGTAGTGAATAAAATCTCTGCAGAAATAAACCCAGAATGCAAAAGTGATATCTAACAATCTTCATGAAACACACAAGAGCTCCTCACCTGTCAGAACAGGCTTCCGGTCCTGATTCTGCACTTCTCAGATTCCTCACGTGGAAAATTAGACTGTCTGGCTGCGTGTCCTGAAAGTTTACTTATCACAACATCTTTGACAGATCAGATCATCTTGTGTGGTTTACAAAGGGAAAATATGGAGATATTTTTCCTTACTAAAAGCACAGGTGTTTGATCAAAACAGTTTTCCTTAATGCCAAGAATAAAAGAATAGTGACTTTCCTCTGTAGAAGATTTGAAGCTAATATGATATATTTGATCAAATAAGGAAAGTTCATGTAATACCTCAGAGGATGTGAAAATAAAATTTATCATTATCTATTTTCTCTGGCTCATACATAGTTCTTTTCATACTAAAAATCATTTTTCCCAATCCTGGGATAAATACTTGCTTTCTGTGGGAAAGAGAAAGATATCCTAATAGACATATTAGGATATCTTTTGCATATAATAGTGTTCTATTATAATTTTAGTAATTACACACTGGAAGACAACATAAACCAAAATCCGTTGTTTTCATATCAAATGTAGGTCTGCCCTCATTTAAAAAAACTGTACTTTAAATTTAAAAATGGATATAAAGGTTACAGTTAGAAAATGCCTAGTTGATAAAGATATTTTCTTGTTGTTCAAAGACATACAAAAACATCTTAAAATTCACAGATAATATTAATTTGAGTAATAATAGCATTATCATAGCTTAATTAATTGTGATGAAAGGTTATACAAGTCTTGAGGCCACAATTATGTTATTCTGAGATAAGCCTGATGCCAGACTCTCTTTATATATTATTTATTTAAGTATTTATGTGCCCTTAGAAATGTTATGAGAGTTTATCCAAATGTTTTATGTGCTTTTCTATTAGGTCAAAACTCTATTTGCTGGATGGATACTGAGTTAACAGGAAGACATCTTCATTTTGAAATATTTTATTCCTTGACAGCTTTATGTATGAATGATTTTGTCGAAAACCTCTTGAAAGCAAGTGTATTTCACATAAAATTTAGGAAGTCACATTTGAAACATGGTCTGCTTCATGCAAGTGTCATCTCCTTTATTCCTAGCATGACTGCATGTTCTGATAATGTTCTATTACATATATAAGGAAAGGCAAGCTACAAGAAAAGGAAATGAACTATCTCAGGATCTGTCTACCTGCCTTCCCATTTCAAGATCTGTTGATGAAAAAGCTAAGGGTCCATTCAGTGTGTGTGTGTGTGTGTGTGTGTGTGTGTGTGTGTGTGTGTAAGAAATAATGCAAAGCTTTCAGCTTTTTAAATGACTGCTGATTGGCTGACAGCTTGAATGTGCATATATTTTTGAATACGTCTTTTCCTCATATTTTAGAGGCTAAAAGCCCTGAGTTTGTTCACATTAGGTCCATCATTGAAAGCTTTATTATATAAGCTTGCAAAAATCTCTTATATAGCTAGAGTAATTAAAACTGATTTATTTGATCAGTGTCTTACCAGATTGTTCCTATCTGCACAAAATGTGTATTTTTCTTATGAGCCAAATTCCATGAGTTCTCTTTTTACATCAGCTTGTTGTGTATAACATTACAATAAGATTAGTTAATTGCAGGATCCAAACATTTCTTTTAATTTTATTTAATTTTATTTGATGTGTTCACATATTTGTGCACCAATATGGTGCTCTGTAGGGCATTTCACTGGCCCTTCATTTTTATTTCTACAATGCGACAAGCTTGTCACAGTCTCCTAAGGCCTCAAGTGGACTCGTTAAGATATACATTAGTCTATTGCATTCTTAGAAGTAGTGTATGGTCCTACATGTTCCACATAGTAATTAGATCTTCTTTGACTCAAGAATTCCTTCCTTCTATGGAAGAATCCAATTTCTCAAGTGTCTAGTCTAGTATGGTCATACAACAGCAATTTCCATCATAAAATGAATGATAAACACAACAGCTGAGGAATGCCACTGGTCTCTGAAGAGAGTCTTGATATTTTTCCTGTGACGGTTGTTGCTGTTACTGTTTATACTAAGTCCCAAATTTTCAATTTTTATTTCTTCCAATTACTTATTCTGTCCTCAACTGAACATCACATATTTGTGATCAAACCTTCATGTATACATGTATATATCAATGTAATAATACTGTCATGATGATGTTTCACATTTTCATCTTTTTTGGGGGTTACTATAACACTTTCTTCTTTTTTAAGTGAATACTCTTAAAATGACACATATTTGTGCACTGACATACAAAAAGGGATGACTATACACATTAGTTGAAAATTATATGTATTGATACATATGCATTTTATGTATATTTATAATCAAGTTAGACATATCACCTCAAACATACACTATTTATTCACGGTCAAAACCCTTACAATCTTAGTACTGTCTTCTATCTTTTTACAATATGCAGTACATTGTTAATATCTACATAATTTCTTTACAATTGTAATTTAGTACTCTTCAGTCAACCTTTCCCTGTCCCTTCTCCTCCTTAATTTCTCCAAATTCTGGTAATCTTATTTTATGTTAAATGACAGTAAGATAAGCTCTTTTAGATGCCACTCAAATATGAGTTGGATCATGAGATCCTTGTCTTGATTAGTCTGGCTTATTTTATTAATATAGTGATCCTTAGTCCCAACCTCTTTGTCCAAAGTGATGGGATTTTATTCTTTTTATAGTTGAATGTTATTTTATTATTTATATCACATTTTTCTTAGCATAGCAATCAGAATGCACTCATCACTGTAAAATGTCTCTGTATACCCAAAGTATCTCAAAGTGAGTGTTAAATTTATGTTTTTGAATTCAACATGAAATTGCAATGTCAATATATGAAATCAAATGTGTGTTCATCATTATCATTTTGTTGGTAGCTGAATAAAATCATCCTTTTCCATCTGTGATTTGTGTTTTGTTTTCTGTTCTTTCAACTTCTGTGTAATCATCTGAAGAGCATTGAGCAGAAAACATAGCTAGTTTTCAGGTACTCTAAGGATTACTGCAATAAACACTTTCTATATAAAATTATTGTGCAGGTGGGACTAAATAATTCACTTCCATTCATTAGGGCATCATTTTTTAAAGAAATCACTATGCGGGTTATAGAAAGAAGCTATAAAACTTTACACATTTGCAACTGGCAAAATGTTTTATTAGGACACCTTTCTGGCAGACTGCCATCATTTTACTTTAGTGACTAAGACTGTTGCTCAAAAGCACATTCTTTTTCTCTGACATATGAGTGTTTTGCAGTCATTTCCTAAATAGTGATGGAGAGACAACGCCCCCAGCAGGGAAAATAGAGAATAGAAATAGAGACCAAGTTTACACTTTGTCTAAATGTAATCACTTAGAATAAAGAGAAACTATACCCATTGAGCAATAGTAATCTCTCAGGAATAAGCAGGTGGACTTATCAGATGTCAGATTAGTTCTGTTTTCTTTTTTTTTTGATCATCTGTATTTTTAAGAAAAAATATTTTATGTAAATATTATCAAATAATTACTTAAATGATAATAAGTCATATTTAGCATTTGTACCCAAAATATATCATCAGCCATTTACAGTAATTAAAAATCATATAAAATTGTCCTAGTTCTCTCACAGGTCAGCATTAGATGGGTGATTTTGTGTCTCACAAAAAATGCACTGTCTAGCCTCTAGACATTATAAAATCAGGGGTAATGATGCTTAACTCAACATCTGAAGAATCAAATCAAATTGAAATATTGACAGATTAACATATTTGTGCTGTTCTTTGCCTTTAAAATATGAAGAAATTAAGTGTCAAGCATAGGAAAGAGTGGTATTTGATGCCCCTTCCTTGTGACATTGTTCTGAAACATTATACCATAACTACAATGGGCAATTCAAAATTTATGATGCACTGCATAATTTATTGCTATATTTCAGGCTAGGTTTTTTTTTAAATCTTAACTTACAGAAGCCATGAACATTTTGAGGCATTTTCAGTTAGAGGCTTTTAAAGTTATTCTTTTCCTCTCTCTCTTCTCTGGCTTCTGCCACCACCCCCCACCCTCTGTCTAAAATTGAGAACTTTTGAGCATTTCAATGTCTGTGACGAGATTGAATTTATGTATGGTTGACATTTAAAATAAAATGTTCTCACAGAAAATGTCAGAAAGTGTAGAAGTTAAGTCATCTGTTGGAGGAACTTAATATACTTTATAACCTTGTAATTTTTATCAGATTTAAAAAGATTTATTCTGTCATAAATAAATGTTGTTATCCGTAAACTTAAACTTTATCTTGGATAAGTAGTAGTCAATGAAGAAAATAAATTGAAAGGAAAAGAATTCAAACGATCTTTTTAAATACTGTAGGATTGATTGTAGGTGCAAAACTGCCATTGGAAATTTTAAATTTTTAATATAGGGCAATAATGGTTTCTACTTAAAGTAATCAAATTAATAACATATCTCCTAAATGTAAGAAAAATCATATGGATTCAAAAGTGAGGAAAGAAAACACTTGCTTTTAATGCAAAGCCATTTTCTCTTTCACATTGTTGAACATTGTGAATTAAGAGAGGAAAGGTGATGTTTGAGATTATGGCACTTACATCCAACATAGAGGCGCCCTCGCCTCACCCGTCACTCTGTCCTTGGCTCACAGGGAGATTCAAATTACTTTGAAGGTGAATTGGAAAAATACACATGAAGCAAACTGCAAGAAGATTAACAGCATATTAAATCAGATTACTCGAGACCCACACCTAGAAAACAAAGAAATATCTGATCAACAGGAGGAATTTACCATTGTAAGCCTTGTCATTTGAATCAATGTGTTTATTTTTATTAATTCAATACTCTAAATGCCATGAAGAAGGTCTTTGCACAATTTATGCATCAACTTCCAAACATTTTAAAGTGTGGTATTAATAAAAAAAGAAAACTTTTACCTGATTTTAAATTCAGACTGACAAATTTGAAATGTAACTATAGTCACTGCATTATTAAAACACTGAAGTTCTCAACAGCATGGTATGACTTTTACTTGAAGGAAACAAAGATGTGTTCACAGAGTTATCAGTGTTTACTTTTACTGAAACAGTACAGCCTGCAAAGTTCTGTGCAGCATGATGTGCGGGTGAGGACAGCTGGTCTTCTCTTGCATAGGCCCCCTCCAATGCTACTGAGCCTCAGTGACCAGGCTGGGTACATCATCAGAGACTTGCCCCTAGTGAAAGGGGGCACTGAAATTTTGAATAACATATTTATTTCTCAAGTCACTGAGCTTTATTTGTAATGATAGAAAGACCTGTGACTTATGTGAACAGAATGAGTTTTAACTTCCTGAACCCATCCTAGACAATATCACTAATACACACATAAATGTCCTCAGCCTCTATCCCTTTTTGTAGGGAATATATAACTACATTTATTCCTGGGTTTTTTACTTTTTGGTTTGCTATGGAACATGGTTTGGTATTGTTTCCTGTGTATATATGATTCTGGTAGGAATGTGATTTTTGAAGCTAGAGAAGGAATGAATGAATACATGCTGTTTAACAACAGCAGTCAATCATAAAATTATCCAAGATACAGATAGAATTTTAAAAAGAAGACAATTCCAGGGAAATAGCTCAATTGTGAAAGAAAGTATGAAAGAAAGACAAGCATAATTATGATCTCCACACCCCATAAAATGTTTGATGAGTATGATATTCCCCTTATAATTCCAGTCTTGGAAGATAGGAAAAAGGAAACCCCAGAGCAAGTTGACTAGTGAGACTAACCTTACTGGTGAACTCTGAGTTTGACTACAGACCCTGCCTCACAGAATGAGGAGGAACAATTGCAGATGTCTCTTGACATCAACTCTGGATCTCCACACACACACATATACAAACAGATATGCATGTTCAGATAAACTACACACATACTCACACATACACACACCATACATTCAAGCAAACATGTATACACATACAAATATATTGTGCACATACACATGAAAATGGAAAAAGAAAAAAAAATCAACAGCCAATAGCGAGAACTCCTATGATTCTTCATAAGATAGAATTTGCCAGAGATTTGTGTTCAATAATGATAATTAGAAATTTATTAGGGTACTATTAAAAAACTTTAAAAGTATGGAATTCTTGTACCTCATAGGGTACTGCTTTGGTCATGTGCTTAAGAAAAGAGAATGAAAATAAGCACTGTGACTCATCATACCACACATCACACAATAATTAAAGGAGAAATTTCCCTTGGCAGTGACACATTGGGGAGGAAGAGAACTTTGCCCCCTCATGAATGAAAAATGTTCAAAATGGGACACCACAGTTACTGTCTGTGAAATCTTTCAGTGTCCAAATAAATTTCTAATTATAGAAGGATACTCATTAAATAGTGAACATGTATAATTACAGAAAGGTTTTCACTTAATTAGATTCTCATCAGCACTTCCATCTGCATTGAGGTTTGGATAATAGGAGTCAGGACCTTTTGGGGTTGTTGGGGAAAGTATGTCAGAATATGAAGAAGTTAAAAGATGCATCTAGAAGTTTTGGGCATCAATAATTTTTATTGACTTCTTTGGAAATCACATAGAAAACGGATGTGGTTATAAAATAAGTTAGTGTTTACAGGCTTTACACTGAGGACACCTGCCAACAACTAGGCTCTTAGTATTACCCATTAAGCTGGATCACTGGATGTATTATTGAATTGTATATATTTCAGGCTTGGAAAGGCTATAATCATGAATGAATTAAAACAACTGTTGAACTCTGTAGCAATTTAATGCAGTGTTTTGTACACGGGATCATGTTTATCTTACTAATAAACTTTAGAAAGAAAACCCCCGGGGAACAGTTTAATTTGAGATGGAAACTTCAGTTAAACAATGAAAGTTCATATCTCATATTAATCATGACAGCACATAGAGGTTTGCTTATTATAACACAGATGGAAGCTAGACAGTCATTTGTAATTCTTGATTGTTTTGTATTTAACACATTAACTATCTTAAGATACTATAGTCCTTTCTTTGATTGGTGCTTAAGAAATGATCATTAGACAGTTTAGTTTCATTTGAGGCACCATTTCCACAAGTGTAATTATACTTAAATGTCAATACCTCCAGAGGATTTAAAACCTGACCTGGTACTTAGAGAATTCTTCTGACAATGGAAACCCAATGATACTCAAGCTATAGTGTTTGTCCTATAGCATTTCACACATTGGAATTCAAGGGTATATGATTTATAATATAACATTTTCTTGAGTATAGAACAGAACAGATATGATAATTACAAAAGAGTAAAAACAAAAGTAAAATTGATGTATTTCAAATACCAAAAGAAATTATTTGTTCTTTTCTTCCTTGAAACACTATTTAGCACACCCAGTTCATTCTTGCTTCAGTGGGTATTTGCCTCCTTTTGTTGCCAAGTTGCTATGTTATTTCAGATTAATGGACACCCCATTTGGCAGCTAAATATGATGAAATAATCTAAGAAGAAATGCTGAAAACTATACTCTTGTACGTAACACTTACTTATGTGGATGCAGTTCCATTTTCTATGAACATTAAAGTATACTACAAAGATTTCTCTAGTCACTTACCTCCAAGAAATGAACTAGTGAAACTGTATTTATCCAAATCAATACATACTTACTCAGCAAGCAGTTTATTGAAGGCACCAGACAGAGATTACTTTGTAGAAAAACAGCTTGAAGATGTAGTCCTTGCCCTCAAGGCATCTAACATTGAACTGGAGCAATAAACCTATAAATAATGACTCCAAAACGCAAAATAAAATACATTAAGTACTAAATCAACTAATTGTCAGTAGTAAACACAAAGCTGTTGTGTTTTGTTTGGTTGCATTTCATTCTTCTCTCTCCTGGCGATCAGCTTGCATGAAATACTTCCGACACTAGGCTAACCGGGTGCAACTGACTTCCAACTTGTTTCGCTGGCTCTGTTCATGTCATTTCTTCTTACATTGGGCCTCTCAGAGGCTAAACAATTAATCTGCTTTCTAAACAAGGACATTTTAAAACTTCATCATACAGCAATCATGACCCAAAAACTGTTACAGGCAAATATGAATTATGCTCTACTCTAGCTAATTAGAAGCAAACGATTAAAATACCACCTGTTGAAGCTGCATGCTAAGTGACTTCATTTGTGTGCATCTATTGCTCCTGATAGAAACCAGTCTTCCTGGGCTTGTAAACATCTTCATGCTCTTAAGCATCTTCCTGGTTTTCATACAATGTCTATCATCTCGTGTCTCTTAAGTTAGCCATGGCACACCTCCCATGTTCTTCAGAACTTCTCATTTGCAATTATGTATTTGAAAGTTCTTTTCTCAGAGGTTAGTGAACTGCTTTAGGACAAATTTGTAATACCTTCACCAAGGCTGGGGTATGACATAACCTTAAAATCTTCATTACTAGCAAAGCCTTTGACACAATAATAACTACTTACTTAATATTTGTGGACAGAAAACCAGGGCTATAAATATATTTACTATGTGGGTTGGGTCAGAAACTTGATACTCAGGAGTTCATTGACAAAGACTATGACAGCAGGGTAGAGATTCTCAGGGAGAATGAGGAAGGGATGGGACCTATTAACCGAATCTTATGGAAACAGTAGTATTTAAACTGGGCTTAAAAGAAGATACTTTTTCATGGTAGAAAATGAGAAAAGGGACACTCTGAAAGCTATGATTGAAAACATGGGCTGAGAAAATGATTTATTTTCTTAAAAAGAATTTGAAATTGAAGTAAGTCTGAATACATTTGTAAAATGTACACAGATAGGAATAGAGGTTTTCAGTGAAAAGTTGTGAAAAATGATGACAGCCTGCAAATGCAATAGAAGTTGCATTTATCTCCATCGGAGTTTCGATATAGCTGCCATTAGTGAAATGGCCTATAGAAGCCAGGATTTCATGACTTTCTTCTCTTGAGTCTAAAGGTTAAAGATGATTTTATTTCATAACCCTGTGACCAATGAAAGGTGACATCCTTACATCCTGAGAACTCCACCCATTTTTGTTTCACACAACCTTTCTGGAGAAAAAGACATTAATAATTTCCTTTTTCCAATGTCCCATACATTTTGTGTTCCCTGCATGTTAATCACAGCTTTTATAAACAGGAAGTTCATGAAATTTCTCTGAAACTTGCACTCAATCAAAACAGTATGTCAGTGTGCCTGAACAAAAATGGATATTTCAGATATAAGAGAAATCCAGCTTAAAAATATCATCAAGAAACCAGGCAAAGAGGTAGAGACCCAACAATTTAAGGTCACCCTAGGCTATCCAGAGAGTTAAAGACATAAAAGGTTAAAGGTGGGGATCCCAAACTAAAAGTGAGGCACAATAGAAAAAACAAAGAAGCAAGCACTGATTTCAACAGCAAGTGGGCAGTTTTATTGCAGAATGAACATGAGAGATACGTCTCCTAGCAGGTGAAGATTCAGGGAAAGAAAAGCACCTCCTTTATAGACTATACGGGTTTTTTAATATTATTTTAGACCTGAATTAATCCTTTCCCAAACCATGCCATGGACAGATTTTGTAGCTCCTAGCTTGGCTAGTCTTTTCCTTCACTACATCCAGAATTGGGAAAAGGAGCTCCTCCAAGTAATTTGTTCTGAAGTTCCAAAAGAAAAGCATTTTCTGGGAGTATGATGAAAGGAAATAGGCTGATCTCTACAATCCAGGTACTATTATATTCCATCACTGGCCCCCACTCACTTTAAAGATACTATTTCCTTTCTAACAGTTAGATAGCATAGACTGGTCTTGAACTTGTGATGCACCTGTCTCAATTTCCTGAATGCCAGCAATACAGTTCTCACCCAATCCTGCCCTTTCAGGGTTATGACACATAGCAAGCAAATTATTTCTACAAAGTTCTTCTCTTCCTACTCTTAGTGACTCACTGGAGGCTAATTGCTAGAGAAAAAATCATTTTTAATTCAATTTCACATTTTGTTATTAGTGACCGATAAGAAAAATCTAATATATTGTGCTCCTTGAGTTAATTTACTATTGAAAAGTAATTCTGGGAAAAGTAGTATACTAAAACCAAGTAATAGCTCTTTCATATTATAAAATAAACTTATCTACAAATGAGGAAAAAAATTGGGTTGGAGAAAAATACAGGTCTCGAAGGAAAGTCAAAGTATGCTCTATGATTAACCATGCATGAGTCTGTGGTAAAAGAAGCTTCTTAAATACCAATTTCCCAAATCTTTGGCCACTTTCCTGGAGTGGAAGCCTTCTTACCACATATCTCAGCTGTACGCTATTTACGCTATTTCCAGTAAGTCTGTATATTCCTTAAAACCTGAAAATTACTATTTTTATGGAACAAGTGGTCAACCATCAACAATTCCATAGGTTTCAGGTTAATTCACAACTCTCAAGTAAGGTTCTCTACGGGGTAATCCCATATGATTCCAATGATCAGTATTTAGTAAGTGTGTTCTATCTTCTTTTACATCATTTCCTCGTTCTGTGACTTTTGTATGGGATAATGACACCTTAATTTGTTGGCAAGAAACTCTAGAGAAACCATGTATCACACTTGGTTTGTCTTTAGATATAAAGCTATTTTATGGTGATAAATTATCAAAATTAGAAAGTGTATATAAGTTGGCATTATCATCTACTTTTGTTCTACCTTTCTGAACTATAACTTGGTAATATCTAGGGGAAAACATGTTTGGTATAAACATTTGGAAATAAGATGTTTTGGTGTACAAATGGCATTGGGATAGCTTAGTGAAGCAAACTAGAGTTAAAACACGGTGCCAAACTACATCCCTAAAAACAGGAATATTCTAATAGTCCTTTTGCACTATGATCATTCATGGTTAAAAGGTTCTATTCATAATTATATAAATCATAACCTAAAATCTTTCCTTCCTATAGTATTTAAATATTGCTTTATGTTGAGGGAAATATTGAAATAAAGCCATTACATGTTATCTTTGTAATTATAAGAAATACTGTAATGTACAATGAAATCCACATTTATTATTAAGATTATATTAGTGAAAAACATAAAAAAGGATAAAACCTCGTTGTCTTTTTTTTCTAAAATCAGTGTTCCTTAGAAAACTGATTTTCCAAAATCAGTGTTCCTTAGAAAAGGAGATAAAATATGTGGTTTTAAGATTCTAAAAAAAAGGCATGCATAGAAGAAATAAAACATGTGTGTTATGGCTTAAAAAAACTTTTTCAATCAGAAATACATCTTCAAGATCAATGGAGTTTTAATAATTTTTTAATTTTCAATTTAAACATCTTGAAACATTTACCCCCTGTGCCAGTGTTGACTTCACAACTGGAGAGAGGCTTTGAGTGCATCAGTGAAGAACTGATAATTGAGACAGGCCTTGAAGTAACCCAAAAGAGATTGTCTAATTGATGAAGTAGGACCTAGCCTATGGGGAATAGGACCATTCAGGGTCAGGAAGATGGAATGGAAAATGGTAGTTCAGTACTTCTGCATACTTTGTCATGTTGACATGCAGGTGGCCTGGAAAAAAGGAAAATATGTCCCTTTCTGTGTATCCAGTTCCCTAGGCTCCTGATATTAGTACCAATTTTCCTGACCAGTTGGACTATGGACTGTATCTAGAATCAGAATTGTAAGCAGCCATAAAACCCCCATTTCCCCAAAGTAGTTTGGTCATGTATTTATCAGCAACAAAAAGACAAACTACATCATCACCATGAAGAAATAAAAGAACCTATTTTGTAATATCATGGAGATTATCTAGGTCACAAAAACAAAGGCTACTTGGAAAATTGCACAATGATATTCACAAAAATACCTAAGAGGCATGTGCAATCCACATCTTGTAGGCTATTGTCAGAGCTGGTCACAGGTGTCAAATTCACAGTTGAAGATTTGAACTCTGGGCACATTTGTAGAGAATTAGTGGTTGAGTTAGGCCCAGAGCAGACCTGTAGGAGATTGTCTAGTTGATGGGGAAGGTCCAGCCCATAGTAGGTGGGATTGGGCCCTGTAATAAAATACCGACAGCTGGTAAAGAGAGTTGGCATTCTTTTCTTCTGTACACTTGGCCAGACATGTTGGTCTGGCAAGTAAGGATTGTCCCTCTCTCAGCCATTGCATAGAGATGATGTGGCCAGTTCCCTCAGCTTTGGTGTTGGTGTGAGCTCTCCTGTCAAGCTAACAGAGATATGCAATTAAGAATCGTAAGAGAAAATAAACCCCTTGTTCCCTTATGCCACTTGATTTTCATTTTTAGCAACATGCAGGTGAACGGCAACAGCTATACATAGCCAAAGCTAGTGGTCCAAATTAAGATTGTATGTGCCATTAAAATATTTTAAGACTTATTTATAATTTTTAATGATTGTAATGTTTCTCAGGAGTGTATTGTATAGATGTCTATATAAATGATGACATGTATGTATAATTAGATGAACTGTATAGATGGCAATGTTGTGCTACAGTGTCAAAAGACTAGACAGCACTAGTTACATTATACACAAAAGAAAAAATGATGAGTGTTTACCTGAAACATTTATCATAACTGAAAGTACATGCTCTGCTTTGGTCACTTACGTCCTTTTTCACAGAATCCTAGAAGATGGTTCTGAAGATGGTTAAATTTAACCCTCGAAGTCTTCTACAATGCTCCCTAATTACATATCAGAGCAAGATGCTTCACTTGCTAAGCCTCTGTGGTTCAGAATTCGTCCGTGGTTCTACACACACATACATATATGCACATACACGCACAATTGAATAAATAATAAAAAATTTTAAAAAGTAATATAGTAGTAGTTCTTCACTTTTCAATCACTTACTGCTCTGTCATTTCAAAGTCTACTTGAGATCTACTGATATTAACATAAATTATTACCTTCTACTTAATGTGATTGACTCTAGATTATGATGGAATTATTGTTTAGTTTTATTTCTGGCTTAGTGTTAAATAATCCATATTTGGGTAGGGATATTATTATGTTATTTGGATAGGGATATTGTTTTTTGGGTAAGGATATTATTAATTTATGCTATTCATTTATATATGTTATTTCATTGTAGTTTTCACTAAGTCCTGACAGCCAGAAGATGTATTCAATTTAGGACTATTATTTTCTCTGTTCTCTCTTTTTTTTTTCAATTTTGTGTGTGTGTGTGTGTGTGTGTGTGTGTGTGTGTGTGTGTGTGTGTGTGTAGAACCACGGTCGAATTCGGGAACCACCATGGACCACCTCCACCTCCTCCTTGTTTACTCTGCCCCAGGATTCACAGGCTCTGCCCTACCATGACCAGAAATGCAGGCCGCCCCCGCTTCCACCAGGCGTTATACATGGGGTTTAGGATCGGAACTCAGGACCTTCCGCCTGCAAGGCAGAGGCTTAACCCCTGAGCCACCTCTCCAGGCCTTATTTTCTCTGTTCTCTTAACACTGTATCTTTAGAAATTATCCAGTGTCTTCACGGAATGGTTGAGTTAATTAGAATATAAATGTAAGTGAAATTGTGTATTTACATCCATGTACACAAGAAGAAATGAGATTAAATTCTATACTTTTTGGAAAGGAACATTGAGAGAGTAGAGCCATCTCACATTGTGCCCAGGTTGAATATGTTAATAACATCAACAAAATATTGCTGTTATTGGCATTCATTAATTTAGATTTGAGATGTTAAATATTAAATTTATCTTAAACATGTGCTCCACAAAATGCCATTGGAAATTGACAACGTAGTTCACAAAGGTTAATATTTGCTCTTTAAATTATGAAAGATGGCAGCAATATCAGAAAAGGTAAAATCAAAAAGAAGTAAAATATAATTCTACAAATACTAAACACAGAAAAGATGTGACATGATCATGGATATATTTCATATTTTTGTAAAATATTTCATATTTATCATTTACAAGGTTTTATGAAGGCTAATAGTGAAGTATTGCATAGCATTCCCCTTGGTCATGGCATATTTTCCCTTGGTAGGTTGTTTGTATTACTCTTTCTTTCCACTCAGCTGGCTTGAGGTGTGAAGGTCAAGACACCCTTAATGATGCAAGTTCACCTGAAACTCACTGACATTCCTTTGTTGAGCACAGTAAGTGAAACTGACTCAGACTAGGCAAACTGAAACAGTTCTTTAAATTTATTTTATTTTGCCAGCAACATCTTCAAGATCACATCTGCAAGGCAGGTGTTCCTCTGCTTCTTAGGAGGAATTAGACTCAAAGAAAAAAATTACATTGGATTAACTGTGATCTTGGTCACCTAGGCATGAGACAAATTCTCCTCTCCCCAGGGCAGACTCATAATTTAGATGTCTTCTTAAGCAGATCACTGGTCTGGCAACAGATATTTCATCAAGAAGAAAATAAATCTCTCAGATGGAAAATCATCTTTTATAAAACAGAATTAAGATAGCAGAATTCAGCCAGACTTGTAAAAACAAGATTTTTCAGCTGACTACATTTGAGGATGGAAGCTGATCTCATGTCCATGTGGGTTTGGTTTTCCTGTTGCCTGCAGTTATAGGCGTGATTACTTGGCGAACAGTGCCCTCTGTGTGTATCGGCTTCCATTTGGCAGCAGGCAGACTTTCCAGGAAAAAGAGATGTGGACAGAAGGAAATTGAAACAAATTAGTTTATGTTTGCTAAGCATTTTTACAAAGAAAAATAAATCTACCAATAAAGGGCACAGTGTAATTAGTCTCTCTAATGGAAAAGTAAAGTCTGATCAAGACTCTTCCTCTAATGCACTTTAGAGTTAGTTATAACCAAATTAGTGAACATGTTCAAAGAGTCCTTCTGTTATTACTTGACTCACTTTGTCTCATTTGTCAAAGGGCTTTTGCAACCTTTCTTGCTGAGCAAATGTCCTTTCTCAGCCTCCCATTTCTGTGTGGGCCTGAATTCCTCAGTCAGTCGTGCCTGATCACCCAGCAGGCTCAATTAAGGAAGTGCATTAGTTCTTCAGTAGATAATAGAAGCTCTTACAGAGCTTTCTCTAAGAGTCTGCGTGGCATATCTGTGTATTTTCAAGTCAGCTGGATTCACTGTTTAATAACCCGAACAGCTTGAATAATATGAAATTTAAAAAAGAAAGTAAAGGGAGCCAGATAATATGCTTTAGGTCAGCTCTTTCTGTGTGTTATCCTTGAGGAACGTCTGAAACAGATGTGAATATTACCTCCAGGTACCAGCAGTACCTATTGTTTACATAATACAAGCTTGGAATAGCTAATAATGGTGATCTTTGTATACTCAGTGTAATTTCATCATTGGTAAAGAGACAGAATAAATATGGTATGAGAACAACAAATCCATACTGGAAAAAGAAAACTGCTAGACATTTGTTAACATGTTTGCACAGGATATTTTAACTACACTGACAGTGAAATTGAAGAGAGGCCTTTTAAATCTTTATGACAATAGTGAGTATTCATTCATGTAGCATAAATATTTAAGTCACAGGTAACTAGAATGCCATAGGAAATATACAAGATATTGTGATTTCCTTTTACAATGACCACTATGCTGAACTACATCATAGTTTTTGGTGGAGGCAGATATTGTTCTTTTAACAAGAACCATAAATTACAATTTTCATATGTAATAAAATTTGGAACTGGGAATTACTTGTCCATATGCTATCTAGTTATTTAGTGAAGTGCAGTTATATGTATGGGCATGACTTAACTTGTCAAGGAGTATTGAATTTCTTTCATTCTAACACAAATCTACTACAGAAAAGACAAGATAAAATAATCAAATGACTACTTGTAATCACAATTGTATTTGTTTGTTAATTTTTTTATTAATTTTTATGCTGGAAATTAATTCAGAACCTTTCCCATGATAAGCAAGATTGCTACTACCAGGGTACGTGTGTGTGTGTGTGTGTGTGTGTGTGTGTGTGTGTGTGTGTGTGTGTGTGTATGCATTGTTTATGTGTGTATGTGTGTGTTTTTTGTGTTTGTATGACTGTGTTCATGTATATATGTGTTTGTACACTTGTGTGTATGTGTGTACATATATTACAAAATTTGAGCACCAATTACTCTGAAACACTATGAAAATCCTTGCATATACTAAGACAAATGCTACTTTGTCTTTTTCCAGTAAGGAAACTAATATCACAAGCAAGAGAGTAAACACAGCATTGCAATTTTGTAGTACGGTGGTAATCAGAGCAGACAGACATTTCTTGAAATAAAATAGCTCAAAGAACTTCCAGAAGTACAGAACTATTAAACTACAGGATATGTCAAAGGATAAGAAAGCTAAGTGGTCAAGTTGTGTGAAATTGTTCAGGTAGACTTGAGAATTTAAAGAGCTTGATAGTCTGCGCTAAAGATTTTGGGTTTTATTCAATGGGCAGCAAGATAACCCTGGGGCTTTTGCTATAGAATAGTAAAGTTGTTGGACCTGCACTTTATGAAGATCATTTGGGTGATTATGTAGGATACAGATTGGAAACGTGAATGATAAAAGGGGTTCCTCTTCGTCCTCATTTAACCAGGGTTAATTTTCAAGCAGAATAAATTGACTACATCTCAATAAACTGTGTGTCTATAACCTTCAATTTATCCAAATGAACACTAGTGGAATAGCTTAAAATACATTTTGTCTAGAATTATTATTCATGTGAGTTGAACTTGATTGTTCATTGAGATGTTTGAATTGAAAAAAACACCAGAATTTTTTTGCCCAACGTGTCATGTATTTTTCTTGATATTCACAGCATTTTCCGAATGAGATAAAAAAAAAAACAAATGAAATTCTGCTCTATGTTCCTTTCCTTTTGCTTTAAGAGGAGGAAATATAGTAACAAAGTCATAAACAAAATTAAAGGAGCTGCACCAGTTGAATTTCAAAGGAATAGTTATATAACATCTGTATAATAGTCATGATGAATTCTGCATTTAGTGTATGAAACTTTAAAAAGGAAAATCCATCTCTTAAAAGGAAAAATTGTCTCCCTGTGAATAGTACTTGAATACATTTCAGTTCTAGGTACTTTATCTTTAAATATCCATCTAGACAATAGTGAAATTAAAGATATAAATATAGTTTTAATGCAGTTTTAGAAATGATATATGCCTAAATATGTCATAAGCATGCACATTGTTCATTTATCTCAAAATTATAGAGAATCTAAGTTACCTAAACTTTTAAATGTTACATTCCACCTGGAATGAGCATGTCCTTGATTTTTAAGCAAAATATTAGGCATAATAATCTGGGCATCCTCTTTTATAGTATCCAATAGTTGGACATATGTACAGGTTATGGAGCATTTACTTTATTTCCCTATGTCATGATTCTGTTTTCAGAATCATGATAATGGCAGAGGAAAAAAACGACCTATCTTCACAGTTTTTCTTTTGTTACAAAACTATGGTTTGATATTACCTGGAAAAATCCACATTTTCTTAATTGAATCGTTCTAGTCTTGAGCTTTCCAAGAAAGAAGGAAACTATAACTTAAACAACTATTTGTAATTGGTATATGACTTCTGTCTAATGCTTAGAGGTAATGTTCAGTATGAACTCCGAATAAGAAAGTACTTATGTTCTGGAATAAAAAATATTTTAAAAATTAATTACTAAACTACTCTGAATGTATCTCACTATTTTTAAACTAAGTCTTTGATGCTTAAACAGATTTTACTTATTTACTTGAGAGACAGGAAGAACTAGAGTGCAAGAGGGAGATGGTCTGTGTACGAATGCTGTGACCCATGGTTGGAGGTCAGACACATCTTTCCAAACTCAGTTGTCTACTTCCATTGTGTGGAATCAGCTTAGCATGTTAGGTATACAAACAGGTACCTAACCTGCTGAGCTATGTGGAATGCAGAGCATAAGCAGAACATCTCTCTCACTCTCTACCCCAAGGCTCCAAGAGCATCAGTGAAGAGGATAGTAGGATTTTTAAGAGCATGAGAATTGGGAAGGGGTGTGCCAGCTAGTGATTCTGTACATAACGGGATTATGGCACCCATGATCTCGCTACAGCTGGGTTTGCTTCCACTAAACTGCACAAGGTTTACTGTCAACTTTTCGCTATGGGAACTATTGAATGAGAGACATTATGCCTCACTGAGAGTCGATGGTTGGCTGTGAAAGAGAAGCTACTTTCCTTAATAGTAAACCCAAGCTGATACAAGCCACTCAGTGAGCCACACACAGAATGGAGCGTCAAAGTGAAAAGGAGACTGTTAAGGAAGAAGAAGGTTGCAATAGACAGGATATGGTAATAGAAGGCAAAAATGACAAATTGACTGTGCTCATGCATGAAACAGCCAGATACTAAATAAGTAAGTGTGGATTCACCATAATTTTCTGAAACTAATTTATTGATATGCATTCACTTCATTTTTGATGTCTTTATATTTTTAGCTATGTCTTCATTTATATGTGCATAAAATCCTAACCAAAAAAAAGGGTTTGCATTCTAGAACAGGGTGGTCATTTTTCTACCTTCTGTGCTGATTAGTAGAGGGTACATACACTCCAGAGATAATGTGCCCTTGAGAACAATGAGTATCCTCTTCCACAGTCTGTTCTAAACTAGTGTATAACGGGTATGAATAATTGTTCTTGAATAAAACTGTGCAACGGTCGATAAAACTTAGGAACCACACACTAGATCTCTCTTTTAGTGATTCATGTTACATATTAAAATATTAAAGACTGTGGGAAGTACTAATATAAATATAGCACTTTAGGTTTTGTTAACTCAGGATTTCCTGAAACTTAGTTATCAAAGAATGCTTTATCATTGGAGGACCTATTTTGGTAACTTAAGATTTAGCATTCTTAGAATGTACAATGTCGAGCTGAGGTAATGGCTCAGGGGTTAACACTTTTGCCTCACAAGCAAAAGGACTTGAGTTTGGATCCTCAGACCACATGTTAAAATGTCAGTGGATATATCAGCACCCTGAACTGCTGATCCTAGAAGACTGACTCTAAGAAACTCAAAAATAATGCAGCAAGAAGGCATGGCAATCCAGGATGATTCCCAATGCCACCTTGAATCTTTACAGGCCTTACACTCAAGTGCTGTCTTGTATACATGCACATCCACTCCATAAAAGAAAAAAAAAGAATGTAGATGCTGAACTTTAATTGTCTTTTGATTTCATTACTGGCAATATTGGACCATGTTGTGAACTGACTTTAAAATATCTGTTCCTTTTCTCCCTCACAGTCATTCAACAGAGCAATAGGTCCAACTGAAATTGCTTCCATGTTCACAACTACCACAAATAGCATACAGAAAACTCCAAAGCCTAGAAATTATCTTTTGCTCATCCTGTATCCCTTAGTCATCTTTTGATTTCTAGTAGCCCATCATTAGTTGGTACCACTATTCCCTTCTCTAGTCATGATTCCCAATAATTTCAGAGTCAGATGTGGTTACTGTAGTGTGACTATGACTATACCAAAAAGATTCATGGTCTTTGCAAGGTGATGGATCCTTCAAAGGGTGGTGCTCTGGAGATGAATTTAAGTCCATGGGACATGTCCATGACAATGGGGCCCCTGGTCCTTCATTCTCAAATACTCTGCTTGTTTCCTGACCTAAGGGTCATCTGTTTTGCTGTGCCATGTGATCCTGCTCATGTGCTGACTTCTCATAGACCCCCCCCCCAATACAAGGACTTAATCTGTCATGGACCAGTAACTTCAATTCTAGGAGACCAAAACCATACCTTTTCTTTGTGAATTGATTATCTTAGGCATTTCTTACAGCACTAGAATTTATCTGTGGCTTGGTCAAATTTTGTTCACACATATGTACCTGGATTTTGTTATTTCCAAAGTGACAAACAATAAGTTGTTCTAATTTCAAGTACACAACTCAATCACTTCTTATGTTCCAATTATACTTTCACCTTTCACTTTCTGGGGACGCAAATCTTTAATCCTAGTCACGTTTGTGCTCCTTCTTGAGAAGATAATCAGTAGTATTTCTGAATTCCTTGCCTGACTTACAGGCTGCCTAGTAATGTGCCTGTTGATATGAAACTCAAGACACATGCCCCTTTCACACTTTCTACAAATGTTTCACTAAATTTAAATATTAAATTCAGTTCTCTGTATAACTGCCTCCCATGGACCAAACACACAATACTGTTTTAAAGCAATTCAAGATTATCATACCAAGTATGTTCTTCATATAAAGCCAGATTCATGTGTGTGTGTGTGTGTCCCAATTTGTGAATTTATAGCACAGATAACTACATAATGACACAAATCCATGATTCCTTTTGGTTCATGTCTTTCACATTTTTCCCATTTGTCATTTTCAGCTGATTAATGTTATCATCTCGACTGATTGAGAAGGGGAGGGAGCTATAAGAAGTCATTCACATAGCTCCACTCGCCCATGTCTAAACCCATTCCTGAAGCCTGGATCATCTCTCAACAGATTATTGCAGCAGTCTTCTAACCAAATTACTTGTTTCTGTTCCTGTCCACTAGTTACATGTACTCTAGGCAGACAGATTTATTGTCTGCAGAGACAGAACCCTAGTTACAGTCATCACAGCAAACCCTCCTACTCAGGAGCATAGTTATCACAGGATAGCAGCTCAAAACTGAATGTTTGAACTTTTTCCAACAAATCAAAAATTTTGCCCTCATTGACTGAGTATTTCAATACTTACCATATGCTTAGCTGTATCTATGATGGAAAGAAATAACAACTCTCTTCTTAGGGAGTTTGTATTCTACTGGGTGAAAGAAAAATAAATGTATAGTGCATGTATATTTGCTAAATGGTGCTAAGTATTGGTTGGAAAAAATAAGTAGCCAAAGGGAAATGAGAGCATTAGGATCACACGGACCTCTATGAGAAAAACCTTTACAGTGATTAAGCTAAAACCAATCAGGAACCATTGTGAAGCTGGAAAGATGGTTCTGCTACACAAGCAGAAGGACCTTAGTTCAGATCCCAGATCCCACCAAAAAACACAGGACAGAAATCAAAGTAGTCTGGGAAACCCCAAAACAAACCAATGAAGAAGTAGAGCAATTCAGGGTAACTCCCGATGTCACCCTTGGACCTCCATAGGCATATGGGTCTTCTGGTATACACGTAAATATGCACATGTACACACACACACACACACACACACACACAAACCTAAGAAACCAATGTGGCTAGAGCCAAAAATAGGTACCAAATCACATCCTCTGAATGAAACAGGAAGTCAGTGAAGAATTTTTGAAGGAGTTAAATGATCTAAATTACATTAGTAGAAATTATTCTGGCCCTTAAATAATAGGAGTAATCACAGATTCTGGTTTTAAAAAATATATATCAAAGAGTTATCTTCAGTGACCACACTGGGATGAGTTGATAAAACAGAAAGTTTTACCATCTTTCTTTATGTAAATGAATAGTAATCTGGAAATGTACCTTTTAATGAGAACTTCATTTCTTTTCTTGGTTATATGTTTGCTTTATCTCAGGTGCCTGGTGAAAAGGAAATAAATTATTGAACACTAAGTTACAATTAGAAAGGAATTAGAATTTCTGATAATTTCACAGCAGGGAGACTATAGGTAAAGATATTCTATTATGTATTTCAAAAAACACGAAAATATTTTTAATATTTTCACTATTAAGAAATGACAAATGAATGAGAAGATAGGCATACTTCATTTGATTTGAACTTTGCACAAGATATATGTAGATGTAGATGATATAGATATAGATGATACAGATGATGTAGATATAGATGGAAGCATTGCATATCTTACATAGTAACTCATTAGCATGTGGAATTTTTTATTTTTTAATCTGTCAGCTAAAAGAAAATTGGATTTAAATTTGAAAAAATGACCTGTTGCCTGAGTTTATATAAGAACTATTTCTGCTGCCAAGTCTAGAAATCCAGGCATGAAACTTAAGCCAGATACATTGCAATGTGGGAAGCACATGATTTTGGAAAGCAAGATGTATAATCATCACTCTCTCTCTCAGCACAGAAGACATGTTCGAAGTATTGACCTGGTTATATCAGAAATATGACTTAGAGAACAGACTTTCGGGTCACCCAGACAGAAGTAACCTTCTTCTTTATTCATTAATAGTTTAGAATGAAATCTAAAATCAGTCCAAAGCTTCCAGCAAGGGAGGACAGGCAAAGCTTCAGTATGTTCGCATGGTTAAGAGAGAGGTGACCGTGCCTCTAAAGTGGCTTGTATATGTGTCTACCAAAGCCACTGCCCAGCAGATAACTCAAGGGCAAGATTCACACAAGAAAAGAGGACATTGCATAAATCACAATGGGAGAACTAAAATTGGAGTTAGCTTAGTTTGAGAAATGACTTGAAAATCCTTAGGTTTGAGAGAATAATTGCTCCTCATAGTGTAAATATCATAGCTACTATGTCAAAGTGCTTATCACTAATTGCAGGTGTTCTGCAGATGCCAAAGTTTGTCTTAAAGGCACAGAACAGCTTTGCATTTGTGATGGCTGCCACAAAGAAGGCAGATAGTAGGTTTCTTGGCAATCCATTGAAATTGAAGTCACAGATTCTGGAAAAATATGAAGTGCCATGTTTATGGATGCTTCTGATCTCAATCACATTTCACACTCTGTTTTGCTAGCTCACAAAATCATTAGCCTATCTGAATTGAGGCAGTTAAGTTTGTAATTACATTTCTTATTAGATCCTATTTGGACTTATTTAAAGGAATATGAACACAAGGCTATTATCTTTCCCATGACTACACATTTCTGGAGATTCCTTATTCTTTAGGAGAATTTCTGTATTATAAGAGATCCTTGGTAAATAATTAAATCTGATATTCAACAGAAACATATTAATAAGGTTGTGCTTTTAAATCATTTAACGCAGTCTGATTACTCCTACTGTTATGATAAGTCAATTCAGTCATGAAAGTTGGAATGTTAGCAACATAACAAATGTTGAACATTCAGAAACTACATTGGTCAAAGTTTTTTCATTAGTGTAATAAGAGCATGCATGATTTTTTTTCTTGAAAGTACCATAAGCAAGCAAATGTAAGTATTTGAAATATAGAAAACTATAGTTTATGGTAAATTTTAAGATTTTCAAATTATAAGGATGAAAATACCTCTTTTGTAATAATGTGACTTCATGAAAAAATAATCATGTCAGAAAAGAAAGATGCATAAGAGTGGGTCCTTAGGGAACAAATCTGACAATCTGAGTTTAAGTCAATCTCTAGTGCTCCTGTACAAAGTTCACACCTATAACCCCAATGCTAAATTGAGTGGAGCCTAGCTCCAAAAATGGAGATATTAATAAATCTGTGTAATCCTCTGACCTCTCTGTGCATAGCACATACATGTATCTCCCACTCCACAAATATCACCCCACATGACAATAAAATTTACAAAACCTAAGACACAAAATTTATATTTTATCTTCTGAAATTATATTACCTTCTATATAGAAAGTAGGTTATAAGAGAAATGGACCACAAGTTTTTGTTTTCCAGATTTCCTTCAAAGAAATAATCTTGGGAGAAATATTTATTGCAAGTGATAATAGAAGTATGTGGGGGTTTTGTTCTAGTGTGAATAGTCATAATTATTTTTATGCAATTGGCATTATTTTTTCTTGGGTTAATTGAACAAAATTTATCTTTTGAAACTATCATAAACAAGACACAGATTTTTGTTTATTTTCTTTTGTTTCTGATCAAACTCAACATAAGCAATTTTCTTTGAGGGATGCAAAATGAACTTACATACATGTTGAAATGCCATTTATTTCAATAGTGGAGGTTGGATGACAAAACTTAAATTCATTGCAACAAGATCTGCTATATTATACAAAAATAATCAGTTAAATATATTCCACCATAAGGTTTATTCCACCATAAGGTTTTAAAGAGATGAAACATTTTAAAATGTAATATAAAAGCATTATTCCAGAGAAATTTAGCCAGAATTTTCATCATATTTGTGTAGAATTTAAAGGAAAGTAAAAGAGAAACATGGGAAATGCATGTATTATTTACAGAAAATTCTAGATTGCTTTTAAAAAACTCTTCATATTCCAGCTACTTTTTGCTCCAAGGGATCAACATTTATTGGAGAAGATGAGAATTTTTTAAATTTTTTTTTATTTATTCATTGTGCGTGTGTGCGTATGTATGTGTGTGTGCGTGTGTGTGTGTGTGCGTGTGTGTGTGTGTGTGTGTGTGTGTGTGTGTGTAGAACCACGGACGAATTCGGCAACCACTATGGACGCCTCCACCTCCTCCTTCTTTTCTCTGCCCCGGGATTCACAGGCTCCGCTCCACCAGAACCAGAAATGCAGGCCGCCCCGCTTCCGCCCAGCGTCAATAGGTGGAGTCCAGAATCCGAACTAAGGACCTTTGGCCTGCAAGGCAGAGGCTTAACCCCTGAGCCACCTCTCCAGCCCAAGATGAGAATTTTTAAAGAACTTTTTAAATTAACTTATTTGTGTTAAACTATGCTGAGAAATTTAAATCCTGCAGTTAATAGATTTTCAACTACTTGATTTCTTAGATATTCTTTATAAAAGATTTAAATTTGTTGAAATAATCTGAAGTATTTCATTTAAAACAGGAAAAATTTCTCAAAGATCAGATATTTTCCTTTCAGAAATAATTCTATAGAAAATAACATTACACAAGGACTCAGGTTTTAAAATATGTTTCATTGGAGAGAGTGTACTCTTTGTAATAATATTAAAATATGGAATAATTGTTCAAAGTCTTGATTCTTGTTTCATCTAAGCTATTCCATATACATAGGCTTATCAATATCTCTTCCTTAGAATCCGTCTTGTAATATTATTAAGAACATTACATGAATTCAGTAAAACAGTTCTACAGGTGGTATAGAATTCAGCAAGTTATGATCAGCAGAGAAGAGATGCAAAGTATCTGCTTTAAGATAAATATAAATCAGGGAGATATGAAAAATTAAAAGGAAAATAAGGAGCAAGAGTATTGAAGATATTGATCTCTGAAGGTTTCTTAATGTCATCCCTCATAAAAGTAGAGTTGGGCTAGAGAGATGGCTCAACGGTTAAGACACTGCCTCACAAGCAGAAGGTCCTGAGTTGAGATCCCAGGTCTCATGTAAAAATGCCAGGCAGAATCATCACCAGCCTGTACTTCTGATCTTAGTGGGCAGAATCTGGGAAATCCCAGAACAAAATAAAAAGGAAGAAGAAACAATCAAAGATAATTCCCAAAATTATCCTTGACTCTTCACAAAGTCCCTCTGACACACACACGCACACACACACAAAAAAGAGTTAAATTTTACATGTGATTAAAAAAAATAAGGAATGGAGACATAAAAAAAGTAGAACTAAAACACCTAAGCCAGAATAAGAGTGTCATGGAAACAATGAATCAAACACTAATTATTTAAGGAAGGATGTGGGAGAGCCATCTTGCATACACAGGAGTTTCTACAGTGAAAAATAAAGTTAGGGGTCATAAAATATGAACAACAAGGACAGGACTGAGCTCTTCACTGAGGAGACTGCTTTAGCTGTTGGGAATTGCCACACTGCAACTAAGGAGACATTACTTAGAAGCAAGACATGGAGGCTAAAATGTAGAGAAGTCTAGTACTGAAGACCCTGACTGTACATTAGGGAAGCAGTAACCTAAAGGAGAGGCGGTTCTGGTTTACTTCTCATTTCATTTCATGGAAAATAAAGTAGAAAAGTGAAGGTACAAGAGACGATAGAGGGACAATTATCAGGAAGTAAAAGAAGGAAAGAAGTTTGCTTAATAGTCCGCAGGAGTGCAATGAGTTCTAAATAAAATGGTTCCATACAAATGGTTCTATATAAAATGTCTGCTGCAATGGTTCTAAATAAAATGTCAGCCCCAATGCTTCTGTACGAATAGTTGCCCAATGGTTCTATATCTCTGCAGCATTATGGAAACATTGCTCATCTATGGAAACTGAAGGAGTAGAGAACAGTTTATGTAACTTAGGAAAGGGGTAGCTTTAAGATAATTTAATAAAATATACTGTAGTAGTAGCTTCCCAACAGAGGTCACAGTAGATCTCTAAGGAGAAGTGGTCACTATACCACACATTGGACAGTTTTCATTGCTATGCATGTCACATCTCTCAGCAAGTAACTGCATGAGCTATGTTCTAGCAATGATCGCACTTTACAGATGAAGAAACTACCATCGTATCATACCGAAATCCATACTGTTAATAAGGAAGTAGCTTACTTCTGAACTCCCTACAGAAACCCAATCTTAATTCCAATAGGATATTATCATGTTTGTATACAGTAAATCTCATGTTAGAAAAGGACAAGTAGCAACATTCAGAAGTTATCTTGAGGTTAAAATAAACAAAAGGATCTTGAGTCATAGTTAGTACTTTACTGAAGGGAATAAAAATGATGCTGAAGACAATAAGCATTCCAACCAGGTATATAGAAATACTGTGCATAATGATGTTCATTGTACGCAAGTCATAATAGAATTATTTTTTTTAACATTTTTTATTATTATTTCCGCTCATACAAACTTAATAGGTACACCGGTTCCTTCCCTCCCTCCTCCTCCCCCCAAACCCCTGCTCCCCCTCCCTTCACCCCTCCTTCCCCATCCCCCAGTGCCCTCTGCCCCAATTCCCAGAGAGTCCTTTAATATGCATCCCTGACTCTCCTCTGGGCCCTCCTCTCCGATGACTACAAGGACCCAGTGGCATTTCCCTGAACCCTTTCCCGTGTTCCCCTTAAGCATAGGAACACTGCTGTGGCTGCCAATCCCTTGCCTCCAAGGATCTTGGTGCCTTTAGCAGATGCTAGACTTTGTGAGGTCAATAGTGTGTTGGACATTGCGCAGGGCATGCAAAGTCCAATTATGATTGCTTCGGCCCTGACTTGTGTGGAGTATCTTGCAAATCATTGCTCCTCCCATCCTTTTGCTCTTACGGTCTTACTGCCCCCTCTTCCACAAATTTCCCTGAGCTTCAGGATGGGGAGAGATTAAGCTGGCCTAGTTCTAGGTGGTTGATATAGAGTCTCTGAAGTTCTGGATTGTGGTTTGTTGATTTTCTTTTGCAGTTTTGCTGCTCCTGCAATGCTCTTCACTCCATCCTGATGGGCACTGTATGTCATCCCTTGCATTAGAATGGAATAAGAAAGAAGTTTAGAGTATTTATAAATGACCTAAAAGAAAGTAAACAATCTAAATTTGATATTATCAAGTTTAGGCAGATATGAATATTTGTTGTACATTCCTACCATAAATAAAAGAGAAAGTAAATATAAATTAAAGGACCTAAATTTTATAGATATCAGTTTTTTAACAGCTGTTCTTTGTAATGCCTTATACAATTGTTTTATAAAAATGTCAAAACTTCTAAGAATATTTAAGTAGGCAATCATAACTACAATTAAGAATGGCTTTATTATTATCTAGGCCTTTGACTATTTTCTTTAAATCTAGCTTCCCTTGAGAAGGGGAGTAAGAGATTTTCTATTTAATTGCATTCCAGGAATAAATTAATAAGCAATCTAGCATACTTAGCATAATGGTAGATAAATATCATTTAATACATATTAGCTTTTTTCTTCTCTTCCATATTATTGTTATTATATTTTGAATATTTATTATTAATATATTTTTATTTATACCATAATGAAAATTTAATTAGTCCCTAGAGGAAATAAGTATGTCTGCACTTAAGAGCTTTACTCTTCTAGATATGTTGTCTCTAGCATTGGTGACTTGACTGATTAACCAATTAGCTCTTAAGTAAAGAATACTTGAATTTACATGCGGAGAATATATCCAAGTGGAAATAAATGAATAAATGAAAAATCATCAAATACACTAGTGTTGACTCTAATTCCTGGCTCTTACTTGGATTCTGCATTGTATTTTATAATTTGCATCACTGTCTCACTTGCATAACCTCTGCTTGTCATTTGGAAAAGTCTCTCAACAGAAGGTATGAGAAAGTCATTTAGATTTGTAGGATAATCTGTGCTTTGTTTGAAATTCCCATAGCAAAAGCTCACTGCTAGCAGATGACCAACTATGAGACGAACAGAGGGGAAGACACTGCTCCCCAATGACAGGCACCCATAGTTTTGAACAGAAATGCAAAGCATTTCGCACAATGTGCAAATTTTAGGAAGAGAAAGTTATATAGATGAGCTGGTATTAAATGCCTTACTTCCAGGCCTCTCACTTCATATGCCGCATTCATTTTCAGAAATGTGACAGCCTGCATGAATGGAAACATGACAGACCAGTCAAGACTCTCTGAAGTTCAGAAGTGTAGTCCCTAAGGCAGGCAAGATTCCCAATTTCTTGGATATTGTGATGAAAGTTATATCCACCTCTCCTAAAAGCGCAGTGAAATTAGACTGAAACATTGGAGGTTGTCCATAGAAATCCTCAAGAGCTATTTTTAATATACTTATATATATTTGAACACAAGAGGAAACTGAAGCTCTGTCAGGATTTTCCAGGGAAACAGAGCCATCCTCTGCCTCAGTTAGAGATTCTTGTACACTGGCTTCAGAAGGCTTATCAAGGCTTAAAATTTTACCACACTCTTGGTCTCCAGGGACAACATCACCAGTGGCATCTGTGTCAAGCAGAAACTCACAAGGTTTACTCAGTCTTTATTCCCATACTAGATAAGTATATATAAAACAGACTATAGAAAAGTGAGCACTCTAGACTTTCCTTAAAAGACATAAAATTAGAAGGAAAATTGTTGGGAAGAAGTTTCTTATTGGAAGATAGAGAAAATGAAAAAAAATCATTGTATATGAAAGTTACTCTTTGTGCTGTAAAACAGTATTCAAACGCAAGCAACATAAGAAGACAAATGGAGATTTATTTGGTTTACGGTTTCAGAGGAGTGACATAGTTCATTATGATGAGAAAGGAATGGTAGCTGGCAGAAGTTGGGGGAGGCTTAATCACTGCAGACATGTTCTCAGAGGCCCAGAGCAAGAAGCAGAGGGCAAGAGCAGACTACAGGAAGAAGAATACTAGTAGAAGCAGGCAGGGTTAACCCATCTCAAGGCCTGCTCCCTGTAACGCAGCTTGCTGCGGAGCAAGACTCCACCACCAAAGGTGCCACAACTTTCCCAAGTATGAATGGCAGCTAAGGATACAAATACATGTAGGGCACAACTCACATTTCAAACCATGACAGTTTACAGTATATATATATATATATATATATATATATATATATATATATATATATAATACACTCTATACAGTATATAACATACATGCATATGTATATAATTATAAAAAATAAAATTAAAAATTCAAGGAAACATTTACAATCTCCTCAATTTGATGGTTTTGTGTGTATCTTTCTGGACCTTGGGGCATTTGCTTCTATTCACTGATTCACAGGAGTGAGTAGATGACATAATGAATGAACAGAGAGAAAGAAATGAAAGAAAATCACCAAGTCAATTGGCTTTTTTATTTCGTGTGTGAACATGTCTGCCAAAGGTGTGATTTCTGTGTAAGTTGCATGCAAAATGATTTTTTTACGCTGTAGAAATTTTGTAGCTACAAAGGATGAGTGTTTGAAAAATCAAAATCAACAATAGCATGTAAGACTATAGTAGGGAGAACAGATTAAGAAGATAAGGAAAGAACAGTCAGCTAAAGTGAAGTATATCCTAATATCCCATATGGAAATCTGCTATTCTCTAAGCCATTTGAAACAAAGATAGAATAAAGTCTAAATACACGAAAAGGAAAAACAGCAACAATATAATAACATATATAAGTGCATATGGTACCAGTTAAGAATTCAACTGTTATTAATAATGTTCTCTTTTCAATTATGAAACTATGCCAAGTATCAACGTATAATTAGAGGCACTGTCCTGCTTACCTACCACCCAAATAACCCAACTTTTTTTCTAAAACAAACAAACAGGAAAACAAATAGAAGTGGTAGTATTACTAGGGAGTTGGGGTTTCCTGTTTAAAAACAGACTCAGAAAGAAACTCATGACCACTTCATTAGAATTTCACAGAAAAAAATAACAGGGCAGAAATGTGTGAGTCCAAGCAGCTCAGGTGGAAGCAAGAGATAAAGCACAGAATTCGCTTCCTTTGAGTTAGGCATAGAGGTCAGGAGCAGCCCATGGTAAAGGAGTGGGAGTCTGCAGAGAAACAGTGAGGAAGCCTAGAGTTCAGGGCAAACATGTTTAGACTTTGGGAAAACACATATAGAAAAAGGAAAAATGTGCTTTTTCCGATTTGTAATTCCAAAAACAAGCAGTCTTAGCAGATGGGAGCACAGCAAACGTGTGTAAGTGTCTGAGAAGGATAAATACATGATCTCATTAGGACAATAATTATTCCTCCCATGTCTTTCACATGTGTTCAGATGAATCACTTTTTCTATGGGGTGGACTCCTGGCCAAGTAGTAGATAGGCCCAGTTGAAATAATTAAAGGGACGAGACTGTAGTAGATATGTTTTAATTATTGGAATATATCTGAATGTCATGTCTCTGAACAGGCCTGGAAAGTAGAACTCAGATTCCAGTTTAGTATTACTAGAAAAACAAGAAGTGTTATCTATTCTAGGTTGAGCACCCCAAGAAGAAGAATGGAAAAGGGTCACAGAATAGGGGGTAATTAGAAAGGGATTTCCAAGGGTCAGATCCCATTGCTAATCAAGTATACACTCACTGAATGGTGGGGAGGTGTTCTGTTTCCAGCAAGGACTGCTGTAACCTAAGAACATGACCAGCAAGATAACCTGGAACCATTTTGCTTTCATAATTGAAAAAGCCTGTTTGTATAAACAGGCAACAGAATGTCCAGGGTATCCTTTTTTGATAACACTATGCAAGAATTCTCTTCCAGTGTTCTTACCATTAGCATCTCAAATTACCATATTCCCTAACATTACCTTTTTCAGAAAATTAATTTATTCCCAACCAGGTGCTTAGGTAATTTGAATATTATTTACTTCATTTTTGTTGTTGTTGTTCACCTCTTTTCCATCGTGGGAAATCATGCTGCTTGCACAGCTGAGGGGGAGAACTGGTTGTTTTACCTCTTTGAATACTGCCTTTAGCCCCGAAGGTAACTATGAAGGTTGATGTCACATGCCATGTGGGTGGAATCTTTTATGATTGATTTGCTGCTTCTTCAGAGTGGAAGAGGAAGAAAAAAATTCTTTATATTGATTGTTTATAGTTTTTTTTCTCTTGTTAAGTTGTTACTTTCTTATGCCATTATACTCAGTATCGAAGTAACCATGGTCTGTTGAAAAACTGCATTCTTAACCAAGACTGGGAACAATACTTTTCTATTGTCAGTGGCATAAATATTTTGAAGGCAGTTTGATGCTTACAACATGTGCATTTAGCTATATAATAGCAGTAGTAGCCCTTCCCACCCCCAAGGATTATGACATGTTCAACTTTGGCTTTTGACCAGAATGATGCTATCATTCATGGCACTGTTGCACAAATGGGTACACTTTGCTTAACAATTTGGTTCCATAGCACTAATTTGTCCCATTGGGTAAGACCATTTGTTAACTTGACAATTTAAGGCTCATTTTTGGACCCCAAATGCCTATGGCAGATTATCTAATTGGAGTCCAAAGGTTGATCCCATAGTGGGTAGGACCATTCCCTAGACTGGTGGATAAGATGGAGCAAGATGACTTAGTAGTTTGGAATCCTGGCTAGTGGGAAGCTTTTCCCTTTCTCAGCAATTCCTGTAGCTATATTTAGGAGTCATTGCCTTCAGTTTAGATGTTGCTATGAACTATCCTTCCATGCTGATGAAGAAGAACCAAGAATCATAGGGATAAACACTGTGTCCCCTCAGGCTGTTTGGTTGTGTATTATCCAGTAGCATGAAGAGAAGCTGAAATATTGCCTTTTCTTTCTGAGGAGCCTACCCAGCACCTTTGGGCGCTATGCAGAATAGCGAGCAGGGAGGAAGCTGCTGGATCAGTTCCAGCTCCTGCAACTGATGTGTGGATATCTTCAGCAATAAAGTCTTATCTAGTTGTAGTGGCCACCCAAGAGCAGTGGCAATAGAAATACTGTTCTGTAAGCCTTAGAGACTCTCTGACCAACAAATAAAAAGATACTTAACCCCCGGTACTGCAACTTTTCTCTAGAAATCTATGTCTTCTGCTGTCAACATTATTTTAATTATATATATGTATTTTATATGTATTTGATTCATATATATTTAATTATATATACATGTAATTATACATATATATCAGATTCATACATATAATCGTATGTGGACTTGTTAATCTCCTCCAACCTTAGCACTGTCTGCTAATTTTCTCTTGGCAGGTCTTCTCCTATTATACATGACTTCATCTCAGGGTTTCAGCTTTGATGTCACAACTGCTATTAAACCTCTGATGACTCTCCTCAGGTTGTCCATGTGTATAACATGTGGCATCATTCATTTAATTATTTCCTATGCATCTATGAAACAAATTCAGTTCTTCGAAGACAAGGGTATGTCTTTTCATCTTGTTATCTAAAGGTGTTTGTAAAGAGCTCAGGAAATATGCAGTTAGTAATGCCTTAGAAAGAGCAGATGCCTTCACATGACGATTATTTGTAAATTTGGAGGAATAAAGGAGTTGGAAGGACTAAACTCTAAACTCATTTCTAAAAAGCCTAAGATAGAGCTATGAAGATGGTTCAGAAGTTAAAATGCTTGCTTCAGAAATAGAAGAACCTAAATTGTAATTCCTAGATCGCATACAAAATGTCAAACAGGCATGAGCCCTTTAATAATTCTGGTCCAAAAGATTGGAGCTTGGAATCCATACAGCAAGTAGGTAAGTCAGACTAGCCCTAATTCAGTATTGTGCATTTAATTAGAAATATAATCTCAATAAACAATAGGTGGAAAAACAATTGAGGAAAAATTTCAATATCATTCTCATGCTTCTACATATACCCTATACCTATATATACATGTGTGCTCAACCACAAAATAAAACACACATACATACAAGCAAGTGCCAACACACGCATCAATGAAAAATAAACAAAATAAAACCTATTACGTGGTTAGATTTTTTTTCCCTGATCATTATTATGTAGAGTGGCAATATACATTTAACTATTTAGAGGAAGAATGCTTTATGAAACAACTGGTTAAGCAACAAAGTCACAAAGCTCCCCCCACTTCTTTAAGGAGGATACTGTAGCCCAAACCAGACCAGTGGATCTTGGCAGGGAGATGAGACTGCCCACTCTAGAGATTTAGAGTCCAAAGAAGGAGTGGACAGAGTGGAAGAGAATGACGCTTTTTGCATCCTGCAAACATAAGTCTGAATCAAGATTTGTACTCAGGCTGTGAGACCTTGGGTTTCAGTCTTATTCTGCTTCAGGAGTAGAGATACTTGACATCGAGATTGTCTTGAGGAAACATGAATTATATATATTCTGTACACAGTGCTTGATTAATAGCAAGCACTCAATAACCATCGCTATTACTATTATGGAACTAAATTTAGCTGTTGTAACAATAATTTTGGCTTAAAATATGAACTATCTTCAAAGGTTCAAGATAAGACAAAAAAAGAAATCTGTTCATCACCCAACAAATGAGAGTTCTGCCTTTAATCCTATGATTAAAGCCAGCCAATGTGTAAATTTTTGGTGTTCAAAGATAGTTAATATTGGGTGGGACACTGCTCATGTCCTAATGTTGAACTCAGTTAAAAATACAGTTACATAATGATTATGCCTAATGCACATGATTGAGCAGAACTTGGGTGAGGAAGCATAGATTGACACTAAGTAAACAAAAACATATCATTCTACCCACCTGGAGCAGGCAAAGTGACTTTAGCATTACTTCTCGTCCTTCTTAAAATGAGCATGGAATTACTAAAGAGGCCCTCACAGATATTGCTTGTGCTCAGTGTGAACAAAATATTTTTTTATTATTTATTCAATTATGCGTGTGTGTGCGTGCACTCGTGTGTGCGTGCGTGCGTGCGTGTGTGTGTGTGTGTGTAGAACCACGGACGAATTCGGGAACCACCGTGGACCGCCTCCACCTCCTCCTTGTTTACTCGGCCCCGGGATTTACAGGCTCCGCCCTACCAGGACCAGAAAAGCAGGCCGCCCCCGATTCCGCCCGGCGTCTATACGTGGGGTTTAGGATCTGAACTCAGGACCTTCCGCCTGCAAGGCAGAGGCTTAACCCCTGAGCCACTCTTCCAGCCCCGTGAACAAAATATTCTGATCTACCAAAAATCGTGTGACATACATGAGAAAAATCATCATTAATAACTAACTTCTGAATGCTCAACTACTTCATTATAAAAAACTGAGTATATTTAGTTAGTCGACTCTTAATTCAGAGGGAACTAAAATAAGATTTACTCACAATATTCAGATTTTAAAAATACCATCAGTCTGTCGACACGTTGCTGTTTCTCACTGTTTTCTTGCTCCCTACTTGAAATGGAGGTTATAGAGAAATTTGTGGAAATCGAATACTCATGGTTCTTCCCCACAATTTTAATATCTTTCTCATTATTGAAGAACTGGATGATTTCAGTAAGAATTTTTATATATTTTTGATATTAGTCTTTTCATTTTGATCATAATTCTAGCTACAGGATTAAAATTCTGAAAGAATTTTGAGAAAATTGCTCTGCAACTATATTCTACAAATCACTTGACTGAAGGCAAATGTTGCTTTTGAAAATATGCATTCAAATTTTTAATATTATCCTATTTATCATTCATCTTTGCTAGATTTAGGAGTGGGATGGTAGTTCAGGAGTCAAAGCTCTTGCCACAGGAGCCTGATGACAAAGTTCATGCACCCAAATTGTGCCCATAATCCCTGGGTGGGTGTGACTTGCTTGTAATGCTAGCCTTAGAAGTTGGAGACTGGAAATCCTCAGAGCAAGTTGACTAGCCCTATACACTCAATCTAGCTAAAACAACATACTATACGCTGAGTTGTTGAACTGATGAAATTGTTTTAGGTTTCTTGGTTTTGGGGACAGGGATTTTTAACATAAAAGTGAAAGAAAATGACTGATGAGAGCATTCCACTTGAGTTCCAGACAGCTACATTTTGTTGTATTATCAAACCTCTTCTCTATGTCCTCGTCCTCATAAAGAGCATGGCTGAGAACACTGGAATTTCTTTCATTCTATCAGAGGAGGATCCTGATATTAAAACTTCATGTGCCCTTGACCTTCTGGCTCCACAATGCAGCTACTGCGAAAGCAAAATTCCAATAAATGAATCAGGGAGGAGGCCAGTATGCTAAATACATAAAAGTGTATTGCAATATTTAAAACATTTCATTGGTACCAAGTTTCAGTTCCCTAAAGCCATTGGATAGATAAAGTAGAGACTAAGGCTGAGAAGGACATAGTTGCAGAAGGCAGAAATTTCAGGGAGTTGTATGTGCAGGAGTTTAGCAGATCATCTCTGCCTAACTCTCTTCATTCAGGTGACTGTGTAATTTTTTTTCTTCTAAAATTGGAAGCAGCTTCTCCTCACACCATTCATCTTTGTCACCCTTCTGCTACTGTTCGAATGCTTTGTAGCTACTTTGATTAATTCGGCAGCCTGATGTGCAGCTGCACTTTGATAAACCTTAGATCATTTTCTGTAAAACATACGGGCATTTCTTTATTTATTATGCAGACATGATTTAAAACTACCTTTCTCCTCTGCCATTCCAAACATTTATTAAGGAAATGGCCTTAGTTGGGGTACATTATCTTATTTCCACACTTGGATGAATAAATAATGTATGTGTATTTAAAGATTTCATATATCATAGAATATTCTCATTAGTCAGGAGTTGCAAGATTTTTGACATCTATTACCTTGAGCCATGGATTAAGATGACTTCCAAAGGGGCTTGTTTATGACCTTTTAAAGGCCCAGAGGCACTAAGCAAGTCCCTGTAGAAATCTCCTGTAATTCTATGTTATTGCAATGTAGCTATGTCAATGTGACTCTTCAGTGAGAGCCATGATTGGTGGTCCAGCAGCATCAAACTGACCTGCACTACTTTGTAATTTAAAAAAAAAAAGGTAAATTCATGTTGCCTTACTCAAATTACGATAAATGTGAGAAGATATATGTTACAGATATATGTTGTAAAAGTAATCTGGATGAAATCCTGTTTCTTTGAATAAGGCCGATGCAGTCTTGGCTTCCTTTCATAAAAAAATAATGTGGTTTACTTATAAAACCCTGAACTTGCCAAGATATCATAATCTCATACAACCCTGAATCCTACTTTTTTTAATTTTGTGCACGTGCGTGTGTATGTATATGTTGTGTTGTATATATGTTTGCATGTATCAATGTATGTGGAGGCCCAAGAGTGATTCAAATTCTGGATTGTTCTACTTACTGTTCATTTCACTCTGGATTTCCCAAACTCTACCTTCTAGAAGTGCAGTCACCACCATTTCTCTCTGGCATTTTTAAAATGGGATCAGGGATCTGAACTCAGGTCGTTCTGCTTATGAGGCAGAATCTTAACTCCTGAACCATCTCTGTAGCCCTCCTACACTCATTTATCCTCTTTTTTTCTGAAATATTTCATACCACTCACTGTGGACCAGAGACTATGACTCTGATCACTGTTTTAGGAACTTATAAACTATTTATTAAAGTTTAATAAATGCTATATGTTATAGGTACAAAATTTAATGTCCAATATCCAACATACAAATTATATATATATATATATATATAAAATTTTTAAGTAAGTTTCATTCACACGGCCGAAAGGAAAAGGTAAGGAAACACCTTTGTGATCCTAGGAAATCATTTTAAATGTTGAATAGCTTTCATTATTATTGTTAATTTGTTCCATATATTGTTAGTTTTGTCTTCATAGATTTCATAAAATGTACATTTTGTCTTCATAGATTTCATAAAATAAACCCCAACTTGATAGACCCTTTGACACAAAATAATGTTACATGTAAATGAAGAGAAAGTATAATCTTTTTTTCATTCTTTTAGTTGTAAAAGCTTATACAAATCTGTGTACACTTCCAAAACTTGATTTTTGAAAGGTTCATGTGGATTTTAAAATTTTTTGTACATCTAATTTATGTAAAAATTAGTGGATAATGTCAAAAAATGATGGAAAAATACAATATCTTTAATTTTTGCTGTCATGAAAAACTGTTATTACAAACAATAGTCATTGTCCTATATTATAACAGATATTAAAATTTAAATAAGCCATCAGTTTGAATAACATATATGTGTATGAATGCAAATACAAAATAATTCTGTTAGTTTTACTTAAATATTACATTTGTTCCTGTTGCATTTTGCTACTGTGCATGGGTTTCTAAGTCCATCTGTGTCCTGCTATGAAAATTAAAAGGATGTGTGCTGCTAATGCACTTATTCTTTTTTTTCCCTTTTTTGACTTTCTTTTTTTATTTGCTTTTATTTTATTTTTTCCACTCATACAACTTAATAGTACCCCAGTCCCCTCCCTCCCTCCACACGTCCCCTTGCTCTCTCCCCCCTTTTCTCCTTCCTTCCCCCCTCCCTGTGCCCCCTTCCCCCATCTCTAGAGCATCCTTTAGTGTGAATGTCAAACTTCCTCTGGGTCCTCCTCTCTGATAGGGTGTAGGGACTCAGTAGCATTGGCTAGAGCCCTTTCTTGTGTTCTGCTTTAGTATAGGAACACTATTGCCAATGCACTTATTCTTAAAAATAAAATAGCAGAGCTAGATTAAGCTCAATGGTGGTGTGCTTGCCTTTTCATTCACAAAGTTCTGGGTTTAATTCCTAGCATCATAGAACTAAACTTTCCCAACCACGAAAGGATCATCTGTTTTGCCTTCATAGCATGGAATACATTAGCCAGGTTGCTTTTGATTTTTTTTAGTATGTATTCAATTGTGCGTGTATGTGTGTGTGCGCGTGTGTATATGTATGTATGTGTGTAGAACCACGAGCGAATTTGGGAACCACCATGGACCGCCTCCATCTCCTGTTTACTCTGCCCCGGGATTCACAGGCTCCGCCCTACCAGGACCAAAAACGCAGGCCGCCCCTGCTTCCGCCTGGCGTCTATACGTGGGGTCTAGGATCCGAACTCAGGACCTTCCGCGTGCAAGGCAGAGGCTTAACCCCTGAGCCACTTCTCCAGCCCCGTCAGGTTGCTTTTGAAGAAGAGGCTAATGTTCCGGGACATGGTGCTGGTATCATTTTGAATTTTGTGAAGAACTGATTGCAGGTCACAGGGAGGGGACTGTATAAGAGGAAGACATCATATCATTAAGTGGGAATCTAGAGAGATAAAGACAGAAAAGACAAGGATCAGATTCAAGCTTTCAGAAAAAAAAAAAAAAAAAAAAACGCTTGCTCAAGAGGTCAATCCACACAGCCTTATTCCTTTCCACAAGAGTCCCTCCCCCTAGAGATCTAAAAACTCCCACTGCTTAAAGATCCTACTACCTTACCCCCTACAACATTACTATAGACAAAGCTTCCAGTAAACATATCTTTGGAGGATACAAGTAAATCATATTCAAATCATAACACCCGTCAGAAAATATCAGGCCATCCTCTGCTGTGTGTCATCCGGGTGAAAGGCATGGTGGTCTACACTGAGTGCATGGGTTGCCAGTGGAGAAGCATGGGAATCATTGGTCTCCAGGAAGGAAACATCAGCGTGCTCACTGGCCAACTGACGGAGCTGCTGTGAAAGGTCTGAGGCAGGAGTATTTCCTTAGCCAACTCATCGGCAAGAAAGCTTTTCATTTATTCTTGTGACATCATCATAGCATAAATCACTGAATTTTTCAAAGGTCCAAGGCTGTTCCTTAGGCATTTCTCAGATTGTTGATCATTGCTATTTTGAATATGGATGAATTTGGAAAGACAGTGAAAAGAACTAGGAAAAAAATCTCCAAAGAAATAAGAGATTGCTTTAAGATGTGTTTGGGTGCAAAAGTATCAGGCACCAGTTATTAAGTAATAAGTGGATAGAAATATGTCAAAAGCAACAATTTATCTTTGTGATAAAAGTTTCCTCCTACTTTTTATTTGTAGTAGTAACAGTAGTAGATTTTTAAACTATCAAAGTCATGGGTTGGGAACAGTTAATAAACACAATTCTTGGTGGATGTAGAAGAATTTAAGAAATGGATGAAAGTTTCCAGCTTTCTTCCACAAGTATGAATTTTAATGATTAATTAAACCATTTCCTGATTCTTTTTCTTAAAAATAATTTTATTTTTCTCAAGCTCCCACTATCTTATTTGCTTTCAATTTCTGAAAATAAATTAGAAATTGAGTGCTAAACTGTTAAACTGATGAACAAATATTTAAATTAAGATAAGAAGCTTTAAATTTAATACTTTAGGATACACAGTATTTGGATTATTGAAAGGACTTTATGATAGACTCCTCTAACTACAACTGTGATTGTTTATGAATTCTCCAACACATATTTGAGGATAACATTGATTCAATTAATTTGGAGATTTTTAAGTAAATAATTAAAATGTTTTCCTCAACTATAGAGAATAATTTCCTTTTAGAATTGAAAGATTTTTAATTTTCATAATATTGTACACATAACTATAACTAAGGATTTTTTTAATCTTTAGTCTAAAATCCCATCCCCTTTTCTTCTCCCCTTACAACCCTTCATCTCTTCTGCCAGACTCCCTATATTTAAATATTTTGCTTGTATGTCTCACAGCGTTTCATGTAGTCTGCCTTTGATGATATATGACTGACTTGACTCATGCTTCAGCAAGCATCCTAGATCCGTTGGATATACCATTGAGGAAAACATCCTCCTTTACTTCCCCATCAGCATTAGTCCTCATCAGTCTCTCAGACAAGTGCGGAGCTTTTTGAGTTCGTTTTGATGTTATGGTGAGATGTCAATAAGACAATTCCTGTTCAAATCTTTTATAAGAATCGACATGAAATCTTGTATATGACAACTGTCACATCCAGGAGATGATGCATGACCTACCACCTTCCCACTTCAGGTTCTTACACTCTTGCCACCTGTTCCCTGAGATTTGGCATGGGAGTACATGAGGCTTATATGTTCAGTTTAGGTGCAAGCAGTCTATAGACACTTGTTTTCTACATTTTGGCAAGTTGTAATAAACACCTTCAGTAATAAACATCTTCGGTTTTAGAAGACTTCTGGGTTGAGCGCTATTCCAATCTATGGGTATAATAACAGGTACTTACAGAACAGTTTGGTATACTATCTTTCTAGCTAGTCACAGTCTGTTCTTCCCTTGTGAGCTATTTCCTTCCCTTTCATAGGTTCTTGTCTAGTTTACAGGAACAGGAATGTGTTCCATCCTGACAATCAGGCTTTAAATCCAATCAGAAATTTTTTTGGTAAGACGGAGATTTTTTTAATACTAAGGCTGGGTGTATTCTTATACTCTTGGGAAGCTTGTTTACACTTGACATGCTTCTGAACACTGACATGGGTGAGCTCTCAATATTATCAGTGCAGACAAGTTATAAGATCAATAGCTGTTGATAAATGATGCTTTTGGTTACAATTAGAACTAATGAAATTGGCTGAGTAAACACTTGCTTAAATAAACAATGAGACTGTTTCTGTCTTAGCTGTTTCACTAATTCAGCTACGTAATATTGGTAGTCAATTTTCCTAGAAATTTTTCCTTTGCACAAAGAGGGTCTGGATTGTCTCTAACTCTCTTTTGACTTCTAAAGCTTAACAACTCTAATTCTATAGTGAAAGTCGTAATTCTTATCATTAAGCCTGAAATTGTGCCTCATGAAAAATATTTGAAGAAGCAGAAACATTCCTTCAAGTATAAATCTAATCACTACAATAATTGGAGAAATGAGAACATGCATCCAACTTGCTAATTCAACATTATATCCTTTTAAGGAACACAAAGTTATTTCCACATAGAAATCATTACATGAAACATACTGTTTGTTTATTCCTCATCCAATAAAGAAGGAGGTGAAATGGAACAAGAGGGTGAAAGAATGGTGTACTTTTAACATTCAAATATTTCCCAGGCCCCAAATATTTTTTTTTACATTGGCACTGGGCCCAGGGAGCACTTAGCACAAAATGATATGGAAGGCATTCAGTGATATTATCTGAGACTAGATTGGATGCAGCTGAAGTAGAAGTCTCTGAAAAGTATACATGACAAATTTTACCTATAGAAGTTCATTATACACTTTGATACTAGGAAAAATAGAGAACATTTCATTCAACCAGAAATAACTAACTAGATAAGCAAATAGAAATTAGGGAAACCGTTTTCCTATATGACAACAGTATCGAGCAAGAATTTTTTACATTCATCATTAGTGGTTAAAAAATAATGGCCAATAATGCATACATTCATTTACCTCTCTCACAAGGAAATGAAGAAATGCTGTCCTTCATGTGCTAGGTCACACCTACTCTTGCACTGCCAGTAAATTACGCATCAATAGCCATCACTCCCCTAAATAATTACCCTTCTCTATCTGAAGTGTACAATTCTGCCTTCATTCAACATGGTTCTGACATATGTCAGAAAGTCTTCCAGGCTCTGTCAATGTCTATACTTCATGTCTTAGACTCTGAGAGTCATCTAATTGAATACTTAGCGTTTGGGAAGTCTTTTATCATTTCATTAAAATCAACACTTGATCCTTTATTAACATTATGTTTTCTGTCTGTTATAAAAATATTTTCTTTCTTTCTTTAACTCTCTCCCATTCTATCTTTTTCTCCTCCCATTCTTTCTGTTAGTAGCCATTAAATTTTAATATGCAATTGAACTGGAAGCCTTGGCTGTGTCTTTGGATTGCCTCCTTACGGGTTTCATTCAGGCTTTTCTACAAAAACATTTCAAACCTTGTTTTTTCAACTCATAAATTCCAATGGTACTTCTGCAGTCACATGTGATGAGTATATAAGACTTAGCCAAAGCAGCAGTAACCAACATCCAGTTCAGATTTCTTTCACAGAGCTGCTCTTCCTTCTGATTTTTCCATCTCTGAAATTCTACCCCCTTTTCTAGTCCTATACTAAAACCTAGGAGAGAGTTATTTTGTAATTCTCAGCATTACCTGACCTATTATATTTTCATTATTATGCAAGAAATTTCTTTTCTCAGTCCTCACTCATTCCAGCTACCTTCAACTTCCTTTCTATACAATTGCTTCAGCAACCTAAATGATGTGTTGATTCCCAAATCCAGCTTCCTACATTTCATTCTGAAACAAGTAGACAGTGCACTTGCCCTAAATAACCAGAACAGAGTCTACATGAAATATTTTGAAGATGAGTGTAGAAAATAGAAGCAAAACTCCTATAATCATCTCAGAAAACAACAGGTATCAACATACATATATATATATAGTTCATACCTTTTATTTTATGTATATGCTTGAGTATCAGAAAGTTAAAATTTTCTATTTCCTGCTATTTCTATTTCACATCCTTCTTTCTTTTTTGTGAGGTCATTATTTTTTGATTTTCATGAATACTTTTCTTGCTTATCTTGCTTTATGTTAATGACATATATAAATAATATAATACTTACATAGTTTATGGCTTGTCTTTAATTAACATACCAATTAGAAAATGTATGTGTGTTTTCTAAAGAAACACTTTAATGTAGTTGACATTACTAATATTATCTTTCTATTATGTGAACACCCAGTACGTGTTTGCTGAACCATTATGATATTTATGTATAATTATTTTTAGTTAATTTTTATTACTACAAAGTGAAAAAGATACTTTAATAAAATTTTCTTCTAATGTTTAAACTATTAACTTTGCTACTGATGCCCTGCAGATGTTTGTATTTCTTTTCAATATATGACCTGAGGCAGTCAGCTTTCTTAGTTTTGTACTTTATAAATGGTTAACTACCTAAGAACTTTTCAGTTTGAAATGAAATGCTACACAAACTTAAGCCTAAACTTAACCTTGTCAAAGGTTCGTGAAACTATTTTTAGTTTCTCTATTTTCCAACAATTTTTATGTCATTGTAGTCTTCTAATTACTTTAGCTTTGCACAAATCTTGAAATAAATTTCCATTTCCTTAAGTCCAACTTTTTTTTACTTTTCTTCCTTGCATTTTTTTGGCAGTCTTTTGTCTCTTACTACTACAGATACTCTTATCCCTTTATTTAACTTTCATGGATATCCTACCAAATTTCAGGAAGCTTTATTTTCAGCAATTGAACCCATCTCCAATGAAAACAGAGATTCTGCCCTCATAAAGTTTTTGTTTATTTATTATAAAAACCAAGATGCAAAAATATCCATCTTCCAGTTTTTGTTTCTTTGAGTCTGACATTTACCATAATTGTGAATGAAATGAGTGACCGCAGCTCCTTCTTTCAGTTATGGTTCTTGTTTCCCTTTTTCCTTTATATAACACAAACTAATACTCTACAGCATAGCAGCTACTTCAAACTGATGCCAAAAGAGAGGCACCTATAGGATACCAGGATGTAGCAGTGGCCCAATCATAGACCTTCCATTACTCATATTCCTCCTGGTATGTTATTATTTTTTTCTTTGCTGAAAGCCGATTATGTTCCTAAAAATTTTATTTTTATAAAAAATTATAATTAAAATTGTCATGAACAGAGGGAAAGTCTATGGTGAGAAAGGAAGTACAATATAAGTTAATTTGGAGAGAATAGACATTTTCCTTTTCATCACTTTATTTATTAAGATGTTCTATTTTCCCATTATTATGTGCCCATTTATGCATTGCTAGGATGTTGTAGTTTATGGACTTATTTATGTAAACACTATACCACTCTTGAACTTAATGTGTAAGAGAAAGAAGTGACAGAACTATTTAGCATTAATGACCTTGTTTTTCATGTTTTTACATTTAGTTCTGCTTTATAAAATTTTAATGGAAACTCAGTGTTCAGCTGAGAAAATCACACTCAAATTCTAATTCAATTTTCATGTTCAGTTTTCAGAAATATTAATTTGCATTTAGTTTAGTCAAATATTTTACAACATTATTTGAAATCTACGCAATATTTGCCTAAAATTCAACATGCTGAATCACAGTAAAAATGTTGCATAATTAAGTCATCTGTGGATTTTCAATATAGACCCTGCTTATGTTATACTTTTTAATCAAATCAGTTGTCAGCATAGTATTTTATTCTGTAGCCCTTTCCCGTTTGTTGCTCTTTTAGCATGGCAGTGATTGTGGTTTTTTTTTTTTTTTTTTTTTTTTTTGGTAGGTTCCCCTGTATCCCAGGCTATCCATGAACTAACTCATTATGCAAACGGTAAACAACTTTGAACTCCTGATCATCCTATCTCTCTCTCCCAAATAAAGATTTAAGGCATGCATCTAGAGGTGCATTCTTGGTTTAATTCTTGGCCACCTCTATGAAATGAACACTAACTCTAACATTATCTCCTTATTACCTATGACTTCATTAGCATAGAATATTGCTTTCATCTCTTATTGCTCCTTTAAATTTCTCTCACTAAAGTGCTGTGATAGACACAAATCCAAGTCCGCTGGTTTTTACTGGCCTTCATACTTCTTTTCCTGACAATTTGAATCTTGTTAATCTTTGCAATTGAAGCTCTTTTCTATGTTAGCCTTTATTAGAATGGTAAGCTTTCTCATTTTTTTCTCGTTTTTACTGCTAACCAGCTGTCTTCTTAACTTTATGTTTCTGCTTCTCACTTCCCTAATGTGGACTGTTGCCAGTGTAAAATCATGAATTGCTTTTCCTTTTATTCTTCTTATCTATTCTCTTCTTAGAGATCTCACCTACTCCTATGACTCTCTGTCTCTATTTTATGTCTAGTTCCAACTTGTTTTGTATCTGTCCAAGCTCTCTCTTTACATCTTTAGTGTTGTGTTTTCTGTGGTTTATATTCTTTCCATTCCAGGTATCTTCTACTCTTCCCATTCTTTTTGTATAATCCTAATAGAGACCCAAGTTACTTCACATTCATTATCATTATCTCTAAATTATGTCCTTTGTTTAATTTTTCCCTGTTTGGATCCATTGTGTTCACCAAGGCCAGTTTATTACCTCTAATTTTTTCCTCATTTATGATAATTGGCTACAGAGAAATTTTCAATGACACAATAAAAATTAAAATGATGAACTCCTCTACCTTGAAGCCACATTTTTCAATCTGTCCTCTGTCAACTTGATCTTTATCTCACCTTCAACTGTGAACCTCTTTGGAAATTTTTCTTCTATTCTAGTAATTTTCTTCCAGTTCAGAATATTTTTGTGAATTCAGATTTACATTATTTATAGACTGATTTAATATATGAATATTTCAAGCAAATTAACTGAAAATTTAAATAATAATTAAGAATTATATGGTATAAGTTTTCCCCTGGGGTCTAAAGTAAAATAGATACATCTTGAAATTTGCTCTTTGATTATCAGGCTGCACAACCAAAGTTTAATGCATTCCTTCTTCTCTTAACTATCCTACATTTATCTAAACTCTACCAAAATCACAGGTAATATTTGTGCATGTAATCCTTTGATTATCATTTTAAAAATTAGCATCTGCCTGCATGGTAGCAGTTTTAGGAATCATTAAGCTTTGCCTGTGGTTACTTGGCCTGAGTTAGAAAGTTCTACCAGAGGCCTTGAGTGCCAAAAGCTGAGAGAGAGACATTGCTAGTTACAGAAACACAGAGTAAAGGCTTCTTAGAAGCACAAAGTGGAATCTTCAGTCAACTCCCTATAAAAGCATCTTGGAAGAAATATTTATAAACCTCGAGCCAGTATCTGTGTTGTGAACAAGTATATCCCCATTAGGATATTGAGGTGGCTGTGTGTTGGTACAGAGACAGTGTGGAGGGTCCTCTTTTGTCATGAGGATGGTGATATGTTAGGCATTTCTGCTCCAACTGCACCATGGTGGCAAAGTAAATACTAGCATATTAAGATTTTTCTTTTTTCAATAGTTTTTTATACAAATTTTGATTAAATGACAAACACTCTTTTGTCACATAAAGACTGAGCCTAAAGAGGAACAGGTTTTGGAAATAAGTTTACCCATCCCTAAACAGCAGTCGCTGCCTGCAGGAAAACTCGCTTGCCAGGGAGCCATTGATGAGGTGGAAGAAGGCATTGTTCTGAATATTGCTCACTGTCCCAATTAAATAAGGGAAGAGAAAACCTGGCAATTTAAAAAAATATATACTGAGAATATCAGTATCATAACTCAAAATGCTTTATACATGCTTGAGACCTAATGAATTTGATGAAAGCAGTTTAATTAAGGCATGGTCTGCGGTGTGGCATCCCCCTTCCAGACAAAATAGCTCTGTGAACAGGTAGTGTGTCCCCAGTGAACTGTGAATATCAAAGTCGGGGAAAATTCTTCATTTTAATGAGCTGCATTTTCTGAGCCCAGACCTATCCCCTGACAGGGGGGCTGCAGGAGGCAAAATGAAAGTGGCTGTGTTCCTTTGAGACATTGCACCGCTAACTGTTGTCAATGCCGGAAATTAAAGTCATAGAGCTGAGATTCTTCACGTCTGCTCTGTCGCCTGTTGCCCTTGGGCCGGAAATTGTTGTTCAAGGGAAAAGCCCAACAATTAAGTATATTTTAATATTTTACATATATGTAAAATTGTTACCAGCTTCTCTGAATGTGAAGACATTCAAATTATTACACTCATTTCTTCTATGTAAGTTGTATTTCTCATTTCAGATCAGCTCTATGTAAATAGACTACTTTTTAAATTTTTTTATTATTATTTATTCAATTTGTGCATGTGTGCGTATGTATGTGCGCGCGCGTGTGTGTCTCTGTGTGTGTGTAGAACCACGGACGAATTCGGGAACCACCATGGACTACCTCCACCTCCTCCTTGTTTACTCTGCCCCGGGATTCACAGGTTGCGCCCTACCAGGACCAGAAGCGCAGGCGGCCCCCGCTTCCGCCTGGCGTCTATACGTGGGATCTGGGATCCGAACTCAGGACCTTCTGCCTACAAAGCAGAGGCTTAACCCCTGAGCCACCTCTCCAGCCCGTAAATAGACTTCTTTAAACGGAATCCTTCTATTAATTGATTAATATTCTCATATTGGTTGATATCTTTTAGTTAGTTAATGGTTCTATTTCTAATGAAATTCATTTTGACAAACCGAAATAAAAAGTGCATTTATTTTGTTCTTAATTTTTAAATATTTATTTATTTATTTATTTGAGTGAGCGAAAAATGAGAAAGGGAGCACACACATCCACACACATCCACACACACACACACACATGCTCACCATGTAGGCTTCTGGGAATCGAACTCAGGTATCCAGGTTTGCGAACAGGTGCCTTGCCTGCTGAGCTATTGCACTGGCTTAATTTTACTCTTTAGAAAATTTACATGATGCGAAACAGTGTCATTCGCTGATTCTCTGTCATTACAAGTGGTCAAAGAATATACTTGCCATTGTTCACGTATTTTTTCCCTTTTTCAAAATGAAGATGCAGTCATCAGAGAATATGAACATTCACTTGAGCAATTGTTTTAAAAATATTCCTCATAATATCAAAGAATATGAGAAATGGGCATTTAATCATATGGCAACTTCGTGTTCAGCTTCTTTGAATAGCCACCATTTAGAACAAACAATGGTGCAAAACACTCCAAAGAACTTTTTTGTTTGGTAAGGAAAGTAAGCCTTAAGAAATTATCCTTGATTTCCATAAACATGTCAAGAAAATCTGAAGGAAACTAAACCTAAAAAATTAAACCTGATTCAAAGAAGTACATTCCAGGAGAAATCAGCATAATTACCTAAGTTAGTTAAAGGTTCATCTAGAGTTTCTGGATTTGCTCCAAGATGCATGTAACTTCTCAGACTCAGGACAGGAGTTCAATACAACCTTTATATGGGGGAAAACTCCACAATGATTTATAGCTCTTAACAGTAAAAGTATTTCAGCTGATTGTATTTTCTTTTTTCAGAATCTTGAACTTGAACTGGTTTTCCATACAGAATACTGTCTTCTTTGGAAATCTAAATGTTCTTAATTATATACAATGTTGGCATACTTTTTAAAGTGTATAATGCATGAAAGTTTCTCAATTTACAACTGCACACTAAAATTAATGTGTGTTCCAGTGAATTCAGGCAAAGTTCTTTAAATGCACTTTGATTGTATCCATTACTTCCTTTGGCTTTTGTCATTTTACATTGCACAAATGTGTGCTTCACATCCCTTATTCTTGTTTTCCGAAATCATAAGGCAGCACAAATAATTGCACATTGCTGTGTCTTCTTCTAAGCTCAGCTACCAACATTACATAGTCACTAAAATAATATTCCATGGTGTCAGATGTTGCTGACCATTCAGGAAGATGAAGATAAAATGTCTCCAATGTCCTGCCATGTCTCCAAGACTCTAGTTCTTCACTCCTATTGTATTGGATGCTAACTGGACAACCATAAAGGCAGAAGCCAGCATCAGCCTTATTATAGAAGATCTAAAAGATACAATATGCCACTGATTTTGAAGAACTCATTTATATGAATGTATTTTCATTTATTCATCCCACATATAGTTTGATTGCACATGACCAAGGCTAATTTGCTCATCTAGATTTACATGAGCAATCTCATTTCAGTGACTTTGTAGATAATGTTTAGTCTATGGCAGAACAGTATTGACATACTCATGATGTTTTGAGATATGCTACCTGCAAGCTACGCACGTATGTTTGTTCCTCGTATGTATCATTTATGGTGTGCTAAATTCAGTAAAATGAACCATTTTTTTCTCCATTGATGTTTCAAAGAAGAAAAGTCCAACAAACATCTCAAGAAGCACATAAAATAAATTACTTGCAGTGCTAATAGCAGTGGGTGACTCAAAAGTATGAATACAAGGTTTTAGGCTTATTTTTTTCCTATGGCAGTAAATAGTATATTGTCTTTCTTCTTTTGATTATTACCAGAAAACATGTGGTTTTAAAATATGAATACAATGTATTCATATTTCTTTATGTTGCCTCAAAACAGATGTTCAAAACATTTTAATAACTGCATATGAATAATAACTCCAATGAATGATAAATACAGAGTCTTTTACTGATAGATATTAATTGTTAGTTATTAAGTACAATGAACTCTCTAAAATTAGAAACTTTGTTAACTGGTACTGATACTAGGTAAGTGCAGGTGACAACTTGACTATTGAAAGCTAAGCTCTGGTACATCTGTGAAGATTTGATAACTAAAGCAAGCCTTTTAAAAGCCTGCAGAAAAATATTTAATTGATGTGGGGTGACCCACTCCATGGTGGATAGGACCAATCCCTCAACAGGTAGATAATATCAAGAAATATGGCTCAGTTAGTTGGCAAACATCAGCATACTTTGGTAGACTTTCAGTCTGGCAAGTAAGATTTAGCTCAGTCTCACCAATTCTTGTGGATATGGTATAACCAATTCCCTAGGCTGCTTCTGTTATTATGAACTTTCTGGCCAAGCTGGACCATGAAGTGGAACAGAGAATCAAAAAAAGGGAAAAAAATCACTTGTTCCCTTAAGATTGTTCGGTTGTGGCGTTACTGGCAACATGAAAGCAAATTGTAATAGTTCTGACACATCCTAAAATATTATCAAATTCATTTTTAAATAGAGAGTGCAATGGAGTATTTACAATCCTTCCTTATATGATTAGTTCTTCTCTACAAATCTGCTTCTTTTCATGATCTTTCAATTTGCTTTTCCAATCCTTTTCAAAGATAATTTTTTAAGTATTTGTAAATCTTTTGTCTCTTTTGCTTTGCTGTCTCTACTTCTCTGAATGTCTATACTTTCAGCAAGTATTTATCAGATTGCTGACATTTTCCTAAACTGAACAGACGGAGACTCTTTCTGCAATCTAAACAAGATATTATCTCCTGATCTCACAATGTATTACACTAGTAATTTTCTGGGTCTTGAGTATGCAATAATTGAGATTGCAGTTGTGAAAATAATACAAACTGATTCAAATAGCAAATACATCAATCACAAAACATTTTTGTGCTTTTTATCTACTTATCTCCTTATTCTTTTCCATCATTACATTTTTAAATGATCATTTTGATATTTGAATTTCAATTTAAATTCGAATGTTTTATATTTCCAAACTTTAATTTGTTTTTAACTAATACATAAAAACATAAACATTTTTAATATTTTAGGGTGCTCTTTGAGGTATTCTTGTAAGAATGTTATTTTCATAACACACTGCCTAGCAGACAGAAGAACACTGAAAAAATGCATATAGTATTAATACTTAATTAATGCTAACTCAATTTTATTCTTTGAATTGCATGCAATTGAGTTTTGTTATAGTTCATTTCTAAAAATTATATTTCGCATAATTGGAAAAGAGTCACCAAAGTTGTATATTTTAACCTTTGCATACACAAGGAGCAACTAGGTTTAAAGTTATTTTATTTTGAAATATAATTTTGAATTGCTTTTTGAGAAGTTTCCAAAGTACATTGGCATTATGTAGATTACCACTGTAATTGTCTTCTCTTATTTGAATGAATGTATTTTCATTCAAATACACACACACGTACACACACATGTACACATGCAGAGGCATATATCCACACATGCCTGTACCTGTACACACACCTATGCACAGATGTTCACATAAAAGAAAGAAAGAGAGACACAGAGAAAGAGAAATGTAAAATTTAGTAATTTTTGATCACACAAATTGTGGAACAAGGAATTATGAGATTTTTCAATTGTGTTTTGGACTAAAACTATTGTTCTGCTTCCTTGAGAGATGTAATTCAGTCATGAACTTTCACTGATTTTCCTGAGCAGCTCAATTTGCTCAACCGGCTTCTCATTTCTCAACTCATCAATTATTCAAGGTGGACCAGGAGAGTGCCTTATTTACCAGACTTAGAGAAGTGATGTGTATGTCAAGAAAGATGGCCTTGAACCATGAGCTAGAGTTCAGGAACTGAGAGTTAACAAAATGAGTCATTTAGCAATCCACAAGCACTCAAGTCCCTCTAGATTGTCTTCCTGGATGACAGAGGTAAGAGAATTGTTGTTGGATGCTAGGATAAGATGGCGAATAACACAGAAGGCAATATAGTGTGAGTCAAGAGGCGGGAGTGTGTTGTTTTTCAATGTGTAGGGTTTTAGACATAAGTCAGTATTTTTTTCCTTCTTTCCTAATGATATTTCAGCTAAATATTTGTGGGCCATTTTCAAAAGTCAAAACATTAGAAAGGAGAAAAAAGAAAGAAAATCAGAGAAGAAGGAAGGAAGGGGAAACAGATTGCCATGTTAGTTGGTTTATGATTGCAGTTGTGTAAGGCAATAGGTGGCCTCAAATGCTTTTTCAGAGGATCTTTCTTCCTGTGTGAAATGAATGGTAGAAATTCAGGTAGATTATATCTATGTAGTCTTACTTCCTTAACATGCTAGGGACTCTCCAAATGCCCAAAATTATGAAGGAAACTTTGAGCAGTATATGTGCACATGTGTATGTGCATGTGCTTGTACGTGTGTATGTATGTATTTGTGTGAATGTTTGTGTTTGTGGTTATGTATGTGTTTGTCCACTGGTAAGACAGAAATTTGGCAATAGTCTGAGGAAAAGGCCTATTATTATTCATTTGCATATAATAATAAGAGGATAAATTGTCCTTAATTCAAATCCCAAAGAGCAAATAGATTTAAAACAATAGACAAAAATAACATGAAAGGAAAAGGAACTGTAAGGGTTAAGAAAACCATGCCATTCCACTTAGCAAATCATGGCTAAGGACACATGTTGCTTCTCTCTCCTGGAAGGAAAGCAGTGAGTGTGGAAAATAGTGAATTCATCTGTAGCTTATTATTTGTTTTATTTGAAATTCTTCCTGCTGAAAGCAAGGATATGTGCTCGTTAAATAGCAAAGCATAGAATGAATAGAAAACAGGCAAAATCAGAATAAAGTAAGTTACTTAGTCCAAGTTTGCATTATGTGTAAGTGCATGTGTATGTACATGTGTGTGTGTGTGTGCATTATGCTCCATTTAAATGAAATGAGTATATGGAAGAGAACTTTATTTTGCCTATGTAGAACATAACACGTGATGCTTCTTGGATGCAGAATATATATAACCTTTGGGAGGAAGATAGCCAGGTTCACACAAGCTAGTTAAGCATGTTGTAATCAAAGGAAAAAGAGGCCAAGGAAAAAGAGGTAGACTAAAGGAGTTACTTAAAAGGGGGAAGTGACATAATAAAGCAGTACCATCTACTGCACGTAGGTAGGGGAGACTCTTGGGTGGGTCATGGCTGACTTCAGAGACAGCGTCAGAAATCAAGATCTTGATGTCAACTTACAGTGATAAAGAAAACTATGATGAAGGTTGGAATGAATTAGTTTTCCAGAAGAAAACAGCAGGGAACAGAAGAAAACAAAACCTCAAGGAAAGAAAATGGAGTCACAAAACTCTTTATAAGAGATCATTGTACCTGAAGTCTATTGAAGACCAGTAAGAGGTAGAAGGGAAAATGCAGAGAAATTAAAAGAGGAAGTAAACGAAGGAAGAGAACAAGCTCAATGTAGCTGCAACCTCAACCCTAAGGAGAAACAACCCAAGAGGAAGAGAATGGAACCTGGGATGAGGAAAAGAGGACACAAGAAATTAGATAAGAACACTTAAAGAACCTTGGAAGATAAATAAGTATTGGGGAAACAGACCTTAAGGTCACAGCATAACATCAGTAACATGAATGTGGGCACCAGTAAGGACTCCAATTAAAGAATGAAGGTGTGAATGCTTGAGCAACCAAACACAGCTCCCACATTGAGCGATTCTCTGAAAACAGGAAAGATCTGACTGCTGACAGCCAAAATACTTTAGAGATCTGCCCAAGTTGGTGGTGTTTCAAAGGCATGCATGTGGAAGAATGTTCTGCCTTCTCAATGGAAAAGGTGGGGTTGATAAGGGGAGTTTTAGAGTGAATGAGGACTCAGTCCTGGAAGCCACAGAATGTATATATGCAAATTCTGAATATAAGATTTTCCTTTTGCTTTGACATATTTTTTCAAAGGCTAGGTGTGGGTCATAATCATAGATGACTAGTTGGGAAAAGTGTAAGAATCACAGAACTGGCTCTAGGGAGGGAGTTGATCAGGACAGATTCCATAGGTGCAATAACAGTCATGCATAAAGAGGAGGCGGAATTGCAGTGTCTCAGGGCAGGAATGTCAGCAAGACATTGCTTATTCCTTGCTTTGCTCAATATGCAAATGAAAACAGAAGGTACCAAGCCAATGGTGCTACAGATACTGCATATGGCATCTCATGTCTAATGCCTTCAATTTTGTCTTCATGTCATATGAAAGCGTTCAACTTAGAACTGGGAAAGAAGGAAAATCTATAGAACCTCAAGTACAACATCCATAGAAAAAACATCTTCATAGTCAGGGAGTCCTTTGCCCTTGGTGACAGCACAAGGCTCAGAGGGAATATTGCCCCCATGTTGACCTTGGAAAATAGGTGTGAAAAGCCTTTCTGTTCCTATAAAATCTCTTACTCTTCCCAAAAAGCTGGCAACAATTAATGCGTGTAAGATCTTTATTTTTTTAGTCTATAGGTAGTTTGTCAATATAATGCTATATAATATAACTTTTACCTTGGTTTTGTGTGTCAAAATATGTTGAGTTCTACCAAACATTTGAGGTTTCTTCTGATGTTCCAGTGAATATGTGTATGTGAGAGAGAGAGAAAGAGAAGGAGAATGTGTGTGTGTGTCTGTGTGTGTGTGTGTGTGTATGTGCCCATATTAAATATCACCGTGTTAGTGTTTAGAGCTTCAGCATATGAATTTGGAAGGGATAGTTTGAGCAGGACTCAGTCTGTAGTATTCTATTAATGACAACAGAGTCAGCTTTTGCTCATTGATTTTATTCTGCTGCATGTGATGATTCCATCCATCTATCATGGTGAAGATGGTGAAGTGGATTGAATGACTTAGTGATGTAGAAAATCATATCCTGTAGACATCATAGGGAATTAATAGAAAAACATAGCTTACTTGATATTGCTAGCATTGATGAGCTTACATAGGTTCTAATGCATTTTTTTATGTTCTTTATGTAATCCCACTGCTGGAAAGAAGAGACAGGGATTTCCAGAAGCCTACTAACAAGCCTGCAGGTCAGCCCCTGGAATGTGGAGCCTAAGAAATATCAGAGCATAGCAAAGAGGATCTAGAGCAATCCAAGATGATTCCCAAAGTCATTCTAGGGCCTCTTGGGGCTCCACTACAGACACATATACTTATTCAAAGTGCCCTCTTCTATACACATACAAGTACACACACACACACACACACACACACACACACAGAGAAGAGAGAAGAAAGAGAGAGACTCACAGGACACAAAACATGAAAATTAAAAAAAGACAAATGACATGACTGCCTGTATGAAAGAATGAAAGATGGCTAGCCAACCAGTGACACACAGAAGAGTATAGAGCAGATGGCAAACACACTGTTACATGAACAATAGGACGTCCACATCACAAAGACACTTCTGGAGGAAGGTGACAGCCCAATGGTGTATGGTGCTTCCATCCTGATTGCATTTTCATTCTAAATTAGACTAGAAACTCCATTGTTAAGTAGATATAAGTCTGAGATAGCAGGAGAAATGATACTAATTTGCCATTTCTTGTTTGAAGAAAGGTTCTAAACTCTGGTGCAGAGAAAGATTTTTCTTAAAGGGTAACATCAAATACATTTCAACTGAATTTTGTTCATAAAGCATAGTGATGATCTGGTGTTTTTTGATGCTTTTTATATTATTTATTTGAGAGAGAGAGGGAGAGAAAAATAAGAGAGAGAGAAGGAGAAAGACAAGAGAGAGAAAAGCATAGAAAAAGAGAGAGGCAAATGCATTTCACACATACATATATATGTCATGGAACACAGTCAGAGGACAAGTTTCTGAAGACAGTTCTCCCTCTCTACTATCTGGACAGGTTTGTAACCTGACACAGTTCCCACTAAGCTATATTGCTGGCCAGCAACATTTTCTAAACTTGAAATACAAAAGTCACATTTGATACATTGTAAAAAATATATAAGCTGTATAAGAAGGCAATATTTTTTGGCTTTAACTTTTTTATACATTGACATGACATTATACATTTAACATTTTTATACATTGACATATTTATTTTCTTGAGGGAGGAGAGCACATGTCAGGGTACACATGTACCAGAGGAACTTTACATTCTGTTCTCTTCTTCCTCTATATATATATTCTGGGGATTGAACTCAGTTATCCTGCTTGACAGCAAATCATCTTATCAGCTCACTTTTATCAAAATTATTTTATATTTATTTTATATTTAATTTTCTTTGCATAGGTAAGTACAATGTGTATATGGCAGCCACATAACAGAATTTAGCAAACATTTTTCCTGAATACATAAAATAAATATCTAAAATTTCTTGTTTTTAGGCAACTTTACTGAGATGTAAAGTATTGCTGTGGAATCTGAACTGTATGAATTGTGTCTATATTATTTCCCAAAGAATGAGAAAGTATTTAGTCTTGCTTGGGTCATTCTCCCAGTGAACCCAAACTGTCCTCACCCACACATGTTGTCACCTGCTGTTACCTCCCCTATTCTTCTCAAAGCCTTAACAATATGCAATTAGGTCTAATTTTATATTAATCAAGTTATTTAACTTTAAAACCAATATACGGAGCCCTAATACTTACCATACCATATGGTGACTATGTGGGCCAGCAAGGCGACTCAGTGGGCAAAGCACTTGTTACATAAGCCATAGGACCTGAATTTGAGTCCTGGGAATCCTAAACAGCCAAATGCAGTGGCTCATATCTATAGTCCCTGCACTTCTTTGACAAGATGGGAGGCAGAGACATAAGAGTCCCCAGATGCTCATGGGGGCGACTAGACTAGAATATGCAGCAGAAAACCAACAAAGAGACTGTAGTGCAAACAAAGGTGGAAGGTAAGGATGACACCTCCAGAGGTCCTCTGATCATATCACATTTGCCATGGTCTGAACACAGCCACACTCTCACATACAAATGTGTTTTCATGCACACATAAACATACACATATATATACACTAATGCACACACACACACACGCACACACACAAACGAATATACTTAGTTTACAGCCTTTCCACTCTGACTAGTCAAAATAAATTTATACTTAGTAGGACTGAGATTGGACTACAGACAGACACACAGACAGGGTAGCCATTGACAAGCTGAGGAAGAGCTTCAGTAGACACCAAATCTGTGCCTCTCTTGCAGGGACTTCTATTCTCCAGTCTTGTGAGAAAAATGAAATCTCTTATCTAATCCATTTCATCTGTCGGCCTTTGTGGCAGGTGAAACCAATTCCATCATCATCTCTGACTTCATGTTCTCTGCCTTTCCTCCAGCACCATGAGGTTGCTTGTCTGTTCTTGTGTTCATAAAACCCTGTCAGGAGGCACCTATGAAACACAGCTAGAAGCACTTTTCATGCTTTAATCACAGGATGCTGCACGGTATGAATGAACACGAGTAGTCCAGCTCCCAGATCTGTGCCCAGCTCTGAGCTCTGCTGTGTCCGTGGTCCAGCCAGGTCCTCTGAATTTCTTTCCTTCTCAAACACTGGCCTCATCCTCTGGTGCTTCCAGTCTCTCCACTTAATATTTAAACTACTTATCTGTACTAATTGCCAAGAACAAGACCACATTACCACAAAAATAGTGCACTAATTTTTCAATTATTTCATTTTTCTCTCCTCTGTCTTTATCAATCTTTTTTTATTTGCCATCAATCAAAATTATGTTTGTGAAGACCCAGCTCATTTGTCTCCTTCTCATGAACTCTATTTTCCCTACCAGATGTTCCTCTCCCTCCCGGGAAGCCCAGGGGTTGTTTCCACAGGGGCGGACACATTTGCATTCTAATACTTATATATGTGGTATGTCAGCACAAGGCAGCAGAGTCTTTTGAGTTACAAGCTGTAACTTAAGCATATGTATACTCTAAAGTTTTGAGACCTATCAGTTTGCCACTGGTGTCATGACAAAACACAATATCCTGAATAGCATGAACAGTCAACAACAGAAATGCAATTTTCTCAGAGTTCTGAGAGCTGGGAGAACAAGATCCAGGTGATTGACAGCCTTGGTGTTCCCTGGAGCCTCTTCCCCTCTTCCACATGGTTTTTCTTTTGTGCATAGGCATCCTTGAGTTCTCTCTCTGTATTTCTTTTTTTCTGTGTCACTCTCTGTCTCTCTGTTTCTGTCTCTGTCTCTCTGTCTCTCTGTCTCTCTATCTCTCTCTTTCTCAGTAACAGCTGTGTTGAATTAGGACACCCTGTACCATAGCTTCATTTAAACTGATTGCTTATTTAATTTTTTGCGTAGTTGTCTTTTTTTCCCCCGCAGAGGATCTCTGTAACCCAGGCTGGCCTGGAACTCACAAGCCAAGGACAGACTTGAACACGCAGTAATCCTCCCAAACATACAAACCATCATGTCTAGCTTAGATTGAATTCAGGTGATCAGATTTGTGATCAACTGCCTTAGCACTGAGCTATCTTGCAGGCCCAGTGACTTTTTTTAAGGCCTGCTACATGTAGAAAGCTACATGTAGAAATAGTGTTTTAACATGTGACTGATGAGAGCAATACATAATTCGGGCCACCATAATTACAAAAGGCATTTAAAATATCTTTACTTCAATCACTTTAAATTATTATACTATAGGTTAGAGTGCACTGATGAAGGTTTGCAGTCACTTTTAAGGATAGCCTTAATTTGCAATATTTCTGGGTTTCTTTGTTCAGGATGTCAATACATAAGAAACTTTTAGTTTTAAAAATTCAACCCCATGAGCCAGGGAAAAGGCATTCTGCTAACTGAAAGCAGGTATTTTTGGGACTGATGATGATGATGGGAATATGAAGATATGAGGTGTCTTGAACTAGACACATTTCTTTGTTCATGCCCCCAAAATGCAGTATCGGATTCAGAAATTAATATCTTAAAATCAAAAAAAATGCATTTGGCATAAAAAAAATCCAGATTCAAATTCAAAATTGTTCCAGTAGCCATTTATTCGATGATGTTTATCTTCAAGTGTGTAGCAAGTTGATAATTAGAAAAAGAAAACTTGACAAAGTGACATTTTAACGGACAGCACATTAAATTAAGTCATTAAAAATTGAATCCCCAGTAGGCATCTTAATCATTTTAATTAAACCAAGTAGTTTAAGTAAAGCTGAGCCTAATCAGTAATGCTGCTTTCCAGTGTCTTACATATTTTAATAAGATGTTCATTAGGAAAAAATGCCCATTTAGTACCAATCAGTAGAATCAATATATATAGTTCAACGAAGCACATTTTATTATTCTTTAACAACTCTCTTCAGTTGTCTGTAAATGTATATTCAAATCTCACTAAGGTAAGGAGTGGGTTGGAGAGACAAGTCTGAGGAAGAATGCATGTTACCTAAGCTTTGGAGTCTGAGTTCTGACATCAGGCAGGCCTGCCAGCCTGCAATCCCACTGCTGATGGGGGCAGAAACAAGAGATTCTCTGGAGTTTTCCGACTGCCATCCTAACTCCAAGTTCATCTAGAAGCCCTGCTCAAAGCAATAAGGCAGAGTGTGATATCATAGGACACCTGCTGTCCTCCTTTGGCTTCAGAGTATGTTGTACACGTGTGCAAACATCATATAACATACATCATACAAACAACATAAGAATAAGGGTAAGGTATTATGTGTATTTTTTAGCATAGTCATTGCTTTAGAAATACTTTTTGTAGCAGTTTGACATGTTTTCAATGCCTTGGCCTATGTAATCATGTACTGAAGGACTGCTCTGAAATATGCACACAGGACATAATGCTGCAGAAATATTCCTAACCCAGATGGTCCTGCTTTAAGAGGAGGTGTCTCTGGAATGATTCAATTAAGGTAGTGCAGTGTGTAAAGGTTATCAGTTCATGCATCTCAGGGAGACTGATAAAAACATCATACATGCTGTCAGCCACTTTCTCCTGGAGAACTACCACCTAGAGGCTCAAATTCCAAGTAAATTTTCCCCAACTCTTTCCCCGCAGCTGAGTGAGTTGTACAGCTCTGTATAATGCTTTCACTTGCATGATGGTGGTATTTGCTGACCTTACCAATCCCTGCAGGAGGACCCTATCAAATCACGAGAATTTTATTTCAGCATTCCAAACATAAAGATGAAAGTTGTAAGGATCTATTCAGTTAAGCTTCATTTGTGATGATGCTTATGTGTGGATAGAAGACCTAGGTCAACACCAAGTCACTGAGTATTATTACTCAGAATGTATGTCTTATGGGTGTAATTGCACCTAGATCATAATTAAAGCATTAAGGTTTGGTGGGTCCAATGAGATGGCTCAGTAAATAAAAGTGCTTTCCCTCAGGCCTGACAACCTGAATTCAAGTCCCAGAAAACACAAGATGGGAGGAGGAGAGAATCTACTTGAAAGAGTTGTTCTTTAAAATGGCAAGTGGGTACACATGCACACATGAGTGTGCATATACACACACAGCATTAATAATAAATTTATGGAATTTTGATTATTTACATTATAAGCAGCAGTTTGAAATGACATCACAGTAGTAATTTTTGGTATGTTGATGCCAAGGGCCAAAATTCACACTTTGTAATCACAAAATTTGTAATTGCTTCTAAAAAATTTGTAATATGATTCTAGATCTTAATCTATGAATGCTCTCTTCTCACTGGTCCCAGCTGTGTCCTGATGTAGGTCATTCTCCTACTAGTCAACCCTTACTTCAGAGATAGTTATCCATTAAAAGAGAACCCTCCCATACTATTTAATGATACCAGTCCTGGGTATTTTTTTTTTTTTTTTTGTATAGTTAAATAGATCACATTCTTCCTAATGGAGGAGTGACTAGGGAGATTTAGATGGGAATGCAGAGATAAGATAAATGTAATTAAAAAGAAAGCAACAACAAGCAAGCAGGTGTGGTGGTGCCTCAGGTCTATCACTGCAATGGAGGGGCAATTTTGTTCTTTTAATTTCCTATTGCATAACTCTAGTTGTCATAGCCTCATGTAATCTCCCTACACACACACACACATACACACACACACACACACACACACACACACACACACACCACATCACTGCACATCAGGTTTACCTAAGAAAAGGTTATTTTTTAAATAACCTCTTTTCATTGATTAAATTCTCCACTAAAACTGTTAGGTTCATGGGGAAAGAAATGGAGAGAGATGCCTACTATGTATGGTGATCTCTTAGAGGTCCATGAATAAAGGTAAGATAACAGAGAGGAGAAACTTAAGAAATAGGAGGGGTTTTGTTTTGTGTTTTGCTTTTTTACATTTAAAAGCCTGTTAGTCAAGGGAGCCATAGTTTAGCCTTAAGATGGGAGAACATTAGGACAGAAGAGATTGCATAAAGGAAAGGATAATGAGAGAGCGCCCATGGACATTGTGGAAAGAGGAAGTCCTGAGAGTGCCTAGGAGGAGAGAAGGGGGGAAGATGGAAACTAGAGAGCTTTTAAGGCCGCCATATGTTGTTAAGGAATTGCATGGGAGTTGCTAGGGAGGTAGTGCCTCATAAGGGTGAGGAGTGAAAGATTGAGTGCCAGGGATTTGGAGGTATGGTCTACAAGTGTGGAGGAGGCTTTACAGAATGGAGGCTGTGGCCAAAAAATATTCACTTATCATTTTAAACTAATACCACCTTGAAAACAGATGTTTGTAGCTGACAAAATGAGGTCTTCATAATACAGTAGTTTGCATAAAAATGACAGTGAACTAGTTAACAGTGTCATATCATTTTTCTTTTCTCGACTTTCAAGCATTATTGTTCTTCTCCCTCAGAAACTGCTATCCTTTGTCTCTAAGTTTCTCTTGCACTTTAATTTTGATGTATCTTCTATTTCTTTGCAGTTTGGCTATGTGCATTGTATTGGTTGCTTTCACTTTCTCCCAAATTCATATGTTAAAATCTAATCCTAGTGCAATGCTGTTTAGGATGAATAAGACTGATAACTTTATAAAAGAGACCTCAAAAAGTTGAATCTCTTCCCTACATAGGAAGAGGCAATGGGAACTCTGAAGTGTGAGTCTAGAAGTCCCCATTGAAATCTGGCCACTCTGGCACCCTGATCTCAGATTCCTAGTCTCCAGAACAGGGAGAAATAAATTTATACATACAAATTTCATATTTTATGGTACTTTGTAATATCAGCCTGAAGTATTAAGCATCATATCGCCTCTGTTCCTGAAGGGAGAAATAGTTTTATAAGTGAAGCTTTGGTATTTAAATATGGAAGTATTTCATTACTCCTTCAAAAATGGGATTTAACTGCATTTAACTTACAAGTGTCACTAAGTTTTGCACCAAATATTAAATATTTATGACTGATCTCATTATTATGTGTTGTATTCTGAATCCATGTTGCTGATAATTCACAGCCAAAGACCTTAGGGAAACAAAGGGGTTTTATTCTTTTTTTATGATTCTTGGCTGCAGCTCTTAGTTTAGCTTAGCAAGAGAGTTCATCACAACACCAGCAACTGGAGAAACTGGACACACCAGATCCACAAGATGGCTGAGAGATGGGAAAACCTCACTTAAAAGATATCAAGTATAAAGCTTATTCAACTGTCTGTCTCTCTAATCTTAATCCCCTGGCCAGGGAAGGGTCCACCCATTATAGGCTGGGTCTTTCCCCTTCAATCAACCTTCTTTAAACAAGCTGTTTGTCTTTACTACCAATGTGTCTTCACAGATGTGCCTAGAGCTCAGTCTTCAATTCTCAACCTAGCACTTGTATATATCTAATTAGCACATAATGGGTCTCTTTAGAATTGGCAAAGTAAAAAAGAGCCTTGTAAATGATAACTTAGCATAGCACTGTGTACCATTAGTGCATGTACCATATCACTGACAATGAGCTAAGCTTTAACCTGACTCAGCTTTACATCAGGTGATTTGAATGTACTGCCTCAGATCTCTCTTTTGTAATATATGCTTTGAAAATTTTTAATGTTTAGGGTGATTTAATCTCTAAACCTTCAATCCCATGTACTCCATGTTCATTTTATATCATGTAGCATATATATATATATACACACAAATATACATATATATACACACACATGTATATATTTGAATCTCATTACTCTTAGGTTCATTGCCTCTAGTTGGTGAAATCATAGTATTTACTTAGAGACTATTACTCTAAATTATTATCCTCCTAAGAATTTACTTGAAGGTGTTGGTCTTGTAGAGAAAACTTGTAATCTCAGCTACTTGGGATACTGAAACAATAGGACTTCAAAGGCTTCCACCGGTTCCAATGTGAGATCAGAGCGATCAAGAAACTCAACTCCTGAAAAATAGATTTCTTAATTGCTTTCTTTCATTATCAATCCTTTGCTATTTGTAGGTGTCACAATAGTCCAGGACACAGGAAATAAACGATATTTTATATCCCAGAGATGCTAGCACCTAAGTAGGGATTTCCTCTCCGTTGCCTTCCTTCTCTTCAGCCCCAGATGTTCCCTTCCTTAGATCCCTATAACAGTTTTTCTTATCTGTGGCTATGAGAGATCACCCAATGTCAATCAATTTAAGGGAGAAAGGGATATTTATTCAGCTTATAGTTCCAGAGGGGAGATAAAGTCTTTCATGGCGGAAGAGGCGTAGTGGGCCAAAACTGGAAGCAGGCTGCAACACACCCATTTAAGAGGCTGAGAGCCACCAGACTGTTTGCTGCAAAGGCAGGTCCCTTCTGGATGTAGGGTGGGACTAATCCACCTCAAGGCTCACTCCTTGTGACTCTCTTCCTCCAGTAACCTCTATCTCTCAAAGGTGCCATGATCTTCCCAAACACATGAGACTGTGGGGGACACATTTCAAACCATGACAATCCTCAAGCCATCATCCTCATGTTTGTCAGTACATGTCATGCTTCTCTCTCATGTCTGTTTTCTTCTTTTATACTAACACCATGCATAATGCATTCCAGCCCATCAAGACAATCACAGTTTTTACTTAAGAATACATGCAAAGACACTCTTTGAAATGAGGTCACATTTTCAGCTACTGTCCTTTGTGTCTTCAGTGTATCTTTTCAGGGAATTCAATTCAAGCATGACACATGTCAAATAGAACACAGGCCCATGTAATCACAGTTTCTTTTCTTTACTACCTTCCCTACTACAAAGACAGAGAGCTAGAAAGGACTGAGCCCTTGGTGATATTATTGAGAAAATCATGACACCACCTACTACAGGTTTCCTATAATTTAACAAATAAATGGACTTTGTGCAGAAAGTTTGAACTGGGATTTTTTTCTTTTTTCATTTATTTATATTCCTTTAGGGTTTTACACGTGTGTTTGTATCATTCTCTCTCCTTATTAGCCAATTCCAATCCTCTACTTTTTCCTACTGTAGTCTTTCTTCTTCTCTGCCTTTCTCCCTTCTGCTCTCTAATTCTTCTGTGTGTATGATTTACTAAATTCCATCTGATGTGTTTGGGCACTTGATGGAGTAAGGAAACTGAACCAGTGGGCATTTCCCTAGGGATATTTGTTCCATTTCTCTCCCATCCAAACTTAGCCCTCCTTAGTCTCTGAGAGAGGTATGGTGTTTCTTGAGGTATTTTACCTTTCATAATACAATAAATCTCCCCATTAATATACTAGAGCTGACTCTTCCTGCCACACAACCTAATACCAAAAGAATATTTTTTCAAAAAAAAAAAAAACAGAAAAAAAGAAAAAGCAAGTTAAATATGACAGTTTTGAAAGAAGCACAATTCTTTTCCAATATTATTAGTGGTGTCATTAATACAATCATTTTTACTCAGATCAGAAGCAAAGAATATACATTTCTTATTTTTCTCTGACCTCAGTGAAAAGATCCTGATATGTAAATTTTGTCATTGGCTAACTTAAAAAACTGAAATCCACTTTGTTGGCTCTTGTTGAATGTTTAAGTAAGGTCAGGTTGTCAGATCAGGATTTCATCAAAAATTTAAATATCCAAAAGAAAAGCAAAAGCAAAAGAAAGTGTTCAATTTTTAACTTAGTTTATATGTTCTTATATTTTAAGGTTTAATTCGCACCTGGGGATTAAGGTGTGAAAATATTACAGATTCACCATATTCGTGTCTGAAACACTAAAAGAATAGAAAACTTATTAAAAAAATAAGTAGCAAGAAAGGATTTGGGAGCCCCAGGAGATTCAAGGAATGTCATATTAGGACAGGTGTGGTTAATTTTGTTTCAAGGAGGACTAGGCTCAACCTCACTGGTCATCAGGAAAATGGAGTTAAAACTACCCTGCAATCCATCTTACCCAGTTAAATTGGCTAAGATAAAAAACACAAGCAATAATGAATGTTGGCAAAGGTGTGGAGAAAAGGGAACACTTATTCATTGCTAGTGGGAGTGTGAAATGGTACAGTCACTTGAGAAAACAGTACAGAGGTTCCTCAGAAAGCTGAAAATGGAACTAACGTATGAGACAGCTACACCACTTCTAGGAATATTCACAAATGACTCTAAATCTTTTAATAAAGACACTTGTCCATATATGTTCATTACAGTTCTATTCACAATAGCAAGACAATGGAATTAGCCAACATGCTCATCAACAAAGGAATGGATACTGAAAATATGGTATGTATATACCCGATGGAATACTATTCAGCCGTAAGGAAGGATGAGATAGCCCCAAGTAGGGGCTATTTGCTGGTAAATGGATGCAACTAAAATAAATAATCATTCCACCTCTTGAGAAGGTGTCTCCTGACAATTAAAGCTTTGAAACAACAGATGTACACTAAACAAGCCTCCACAAGCAGTAACTGGATCCAGTGAGATAGCTAAGTGGGTAAGGTGCCTTTTTGCAAGCCTGGAAGACTGAGTTTGATCCCCAGAACCCCACAGAATGGAAGAAAAAGCCAATTTCTGAAAGTTGAACCCTGACCTCTGAACTCTGACCTTCACCTGCACCCAATGACATCATGAGCTATTCTCTCTCTCTCTCTGTAAAACAATAAAAAATTATTTTAAAAAATTCAGATCCAATGTAGTTGCTCAAGACTACAATCCAAGTAGTCAGGGGACTGAGAATAGCCATTAGTTTGAATCCATTAGGACTATGTAGTGAGTTTCAGGATGGTCAGGGCTATGGAGTATGATCCCATCTCAAAAGGGGGAAAATATTCAACTAACCCATGCAATATTCATTTTATGTCCTACATAGAGGTGGCAGACATGAGCGTCACAGTGGCTATCAATTTCTAAGTTCATCAACATTTAGAGTTGCTGGCTTTGATGCCTATGAGTGTGTTCATATTTCCATGTGAGATTTAATTTTTTACAAAAGAAATAATTATTTTGAGTTTCTAGTGCTGTGTATACTATGTAGTGCCTCAAATTGTTCTTGCAGATTGGAGTTTCCTGAATTTGTTTTTTACAGAGAGAATTATAATAAAAATTCTCACCAATGCTTCTCTAGTAATTCTTCATGAAAAAAATCTAATGATTAGGTTTGGGAATTACATAGAAAATTTCTATTTTATATAGCTTGGGAATTATCTTTTTATGATATAATCATGAGAATAAGAATTTATTCACTCAAACCCTGTTTTGGAAGGTTCCATAAAGTCAGCATTTGATGTTCAAATATTCAACATTTTACCTGTTTTTCTTGTTTTCTTTCCAATTTACCAGTCAAGCAAATCCATGTGGTTTTCAAGCATACCTTTTTATTCTATGCTCCTATCAAGGCATGTCTTTGTATTTTATGTTCATTTATGTTCTCTGTATTCTATAATCTTTTTAAAGATGGTGTTCAATGTTGTCCTCTGTTTCTAACTGTAAAAAAGTCAGTGTGTTTTCTTACACACATCTATTGTACTATTAAAAAAAATAAGCGTTCTGGTAGCTAGGATGAAATAAATTAGTGGCATTATGAAAACATTAATTATTGGGAAAAGTCACATTATTGGAAAGGTTACAATGTATTCTCACATATATATAAACACTATTCTTAGGCACTTATGCAATTGCATGTTTTGAAATTATTCAATTTCTTGCAGCATCTCTTCAGAATCTCTGTATATGGAACACTCAAAAAGAAATAGAATTTTCTCTTCTTTTCTACCACAAATGAAAGAGTCTGGCTAAGGGATAAAATATTTTACTTAGCCTTCCATATGTAATGGGACTTGGAAGCTTCTTGCATTGGTGTGCTAGATAATAATAGATACTTTCAGTACAAGTTCTACTGGCTTGTTTTATATTAAACTTGAACTACTGAATCTACAATGGTTATTGTACTATCAAGCACATAACATATCTTAATAACAATAATAAATGTTAAAAATCTACTGTAATCATGAAAGAAATAGAGAAAGAAGTTATCACCCACAAATTTCTTTCACTGTTTCCAAAATAAATGATGAATGTAGTGGAGAGTTATTCTTAAAAAGGATCACAGTCAGGGATTCAGGAATCTCTAACAAAAATGCTTTCATTTTTCACAAAAGTGTTAAAAATAAATGTAATAGAGAATATATTGACTCTTGTGGCACTTTGAAAAAGCATGTAGCTAGTTGTATGGAAAACATCTCTATTAATACCCCCAAAATTCTCTGTAAATTATGGTTAAGAATATGGCTTCTTGGCTAAAGACTTTGCCTCTGAGTTCTGATCCACAAATGGCACATAAAGATGTCAGACAGAAATGACAACATTCTGCAATTCTGGCCCTGGAAGCCTGGGTAACTGAAGAGCAAAGCAATAAGAAAGTAGAGCAATCTAGCATAATTTCCAATGTCACACTTGGACCTCTCCAGCCATACATACTCAAGTGCTATCCTACCACAAACACCTACAAAAATGTAAAAAGTAGTTCCCTGTGAACTGATATACTGGAACTTAACCACCAAAATATAATTTTAGAATTAGATAAGTAATTAAAATATTTTGAACTAAGCAATTTAGTATCAGAATATCTACTATGTTCAAGTCCTAGATCTGATACTTTCTGTTTTACCTGAAATAAATGACTCAATTCTTCCTCTATGAAACAAGAAGTTATTTGAAAGGCAGTATTGAAAGACTGCTGATTTGATATCAACCTGGCCTACATAACAAGTCCCTATCTGAACACTAAATAATATATAAAAGAAGCAAGAATAATAAAAATACTTGTTTGAGCAGGCTTTATTATACTTAAATGAAATTATACATAAAATTTAAATCTAAGATATAATCTGGAATGAGTGTTTATATATGTGTGTGTATATATATATGTGTGTGTGCATGTGTGAATGAAATGAAATTATACATAAAATTTAAATCTAAGATATAACCTGGCATGAGTCTTTATATGTGTGTGTGTGTGTGTGTGTGTGTGTGTGTGTGTGTGTGTTTATACATATATATTAAATGTGAAATTCTGAGGTAGAGACAGGTAATTTCACAATAAATTATTGATCTAAGTATTCAAATGGAATTATGACAGGAATAAAATTTATCACTTTCCAGCTACTTTATATCTCACAACTAATGAAATAAAATCCCCATGAATATCTTGCCAAAATTTTTTCAGCAGAATTTCTGTCAGCATGTTTTATATTGTCTGGTAGAAGTATTGACATTTAAGTTAATCACATGGTTTCCATTTTGAATGTTTTCATGGTTACTAATATTCTTTCATTGAAAATTTGCTAGCTTTCTTTAATCATATTTAGTTGCCATATTTCCCCAGTAAGATACAGATAACCATTGTGCTATTTCCTGTCACATCCTGTATGCTACTTCAAAACTTCATTCATTACTCCTGTCAGGTAACCAGATAGGAGACTGACATTTTCTAATGCACTGCAATAGTGTGATGTTTAAATAGCAAAGTCCATCGGGGCGACAGAGAATGGGATAGAACCTGGTTGTTTGAACAGCTGATAGATGACCATGATAAACTCAGAATCTGTGATTGCATCAATGTTCCAAATGCACTAGGGAGGGGGGCTGTCTATCAGAAGACTCATAGCACATTTCCAGGTGACCCTCATGATTGCTTCTTTAACCCTATTCCGCTCCAGCTCTAGAGGCACATATACAGGGTACCGAACATGCTTGTCAAAATAGCACTAGTTTTTAATTTTTTATGTAGTGATAAATATTTTAAAATTAAGATTCTTCCTTCTACTAGTCTCCATAGATTTGCTTTTCAGTCTCTGAATTATTTTTGAATGGCATGTACAAGGTATAGTTGAACTCTGCCAAATTTTGCATGATAATAAAATGGCTTGTGTTTTATTCTAATAAAATGTGTCATAGCCAAAGCCTAGATCACAAACTGAGTGACTCTAATGAATCAGGTAAAGAGAGAAGATTGGACAGGAAATACACTAGAGTCTTCTTCAAGTGTTAGGAAGTAGAAATCAGGGAAAGATTACAGATTCACATATATCGTGCTTTTTTATTATTTTTCTTGGTCATTATAATATATTTTTTCTTTGATAATGAAATCCCACCTAAATTTCTCAGATGACTTTCTGACATGGACTGTGGGAGATCAAGAATGAAATGTAGAAGGGCATGTCTAATTACTTTTCAATTTCTAAATACAATAGAATACATTATGCTTCTTATCATTTTAACTTCAAAAGATAAGTAGTCTGCCTATTTATATTTTTATTTTAAATTTATGATATGTCAGACTCTGTACACTATTGAGTGTGTAGCCATTACAAAAAACAAAAGCTATATTATCTGAAAATAATTTATAATAATTTTAACTACAAGAGCATATAAGTCTATAGATGATTAATATAATATTCATTTGTCTATGTGAAAGAGATGACACAAGATGCAGGTAGATTTAAAGACAGCCAATGATAATATCCTTGAAAGAGCTGAGTGGGAAAGTATCTTCAACAATTTTAATTTTAAAAAATTGATTATAATGGTATTTGAAATAGCACACAATTATAAAATTAAAGCCATATATATGTATACATATATTGAGCATACTTTGCCTAATTGCAGATTTCATTGTCATAGACAATGAAAAGAATATGTTCTTTTGCATCTTATTATATCTTTGAACAAATAAAATGGATTAAATAGAAGAAAAGCTGTCTCTACTTAGAGCATGATATGTTGATACAACAAAGCATTATGAAGTTTTCTGATTACAGTAAATATCTACTATGACATGCACAGTATGATAACCTGATGCTATAAATGAACTGAGGTAGAATTACTTAATAATGCATTATCCTTAGTTCTCTCTACTTGACAATCATTAGCCAAACATTTTTTTAAAACAAAAAATTGCATGCAGTAAATCTAGTTTACAAATATGTATTAGAAAGGTTATACAGTTGAACTGTTGAAGTGCTTATCCACAGAAATGACAGAACCAGAATTAGGATCCACAGATCCCAACTTAATGATGTGGTGGACTCCCCGTAATTTCAGCCTCAGAAATCAGAGACAGGAAGTCACAAAGCAAGCTGTCTAGTCATATCATACCTATCAGTGAGCTCTGGGTTTGATTATGGACCCTATCTTGAAGGATTGAGATATAAAAACAGTCAAAGATAATTACAAATACTGTCCTTGGGCCTCCACATGCCTGCACACATATACAAATGGGTACCTGCACATATTCATGCATCCACACACATGTGAATATGCATGCACACATCCTACAAACACATGAAATAACAGGTAAAGAGGAAGGTGGTGCAGATTGTTAATAGGGAGATACAAAATGGATTTTATGTATAGACTTGGAAATTATCACATTGCTGGGAGATAGTTGCTGAGGGCAGTTCTTGCTTTTGACATCAATTGTTGCTTAAAATAAAAAACAAAATACTTTGCTGGGAAGGCAGGAGTTTCACACAAATATGTTTAATTTATATTGTAATATAGAATAAATTTAGAATATTTATAAATAAATATCAAATAAGAATATTTTCATTTCTTTCTCAATTTGACATATAAATACGTGATGAGCTTCTATTCTGGCTTAGGTGTTCCATTTTACCCCTTAAGCTGACAAGATACATATCTGTGCTTGAAGTTTCTCAGAGTGCTTCCATCTGCTTGGCTATGTCTATATTTGCAACACTCAAATTGACATGTATGAGCAATTCCTTTAACTTAGGGGAAAGAATCTGCATCTTCCTTTTCCTCATCATTTTGCTTTTTCTAACCCTGGCCACTGCCTCTCTTCCATTTTTCAAAAAAAAAGGTCAAAAGACCATTACCACAAGATTTTAATTATTCAATGATAGCTATAGATTTCCAGATGCCATGGAAAGGAAAACTCTTAAAATGTTCAGGGCAGGTTCTTCAGATATGCATTACTTTCTTATTCATCATTTTTACCCCATGAGTCAGAATGCTTAATTTCATGCAACTGATCCTAGATTTTCCTGATTTATTCCTATTTCCCATTTAAAAAAACAAAAAAAAATTTAAAAAAAGCTTTAGATGAAGTATATTTAACAGAGTCTACCCAAGTAAAACTCAGTTCCTGAACTGGGGTAGCACTCAGAATCAAGAATGGTCCAGAATGTTCACGTTAGAATCTTGAGCTTTCATGAAGATGAGTTGAAATGAGGAAACAGGGAAAGGCACTGATATTTATCACTAGCACTGACACTATTTAAGTATTTGCCACCCAGTGCAGACACTCTGATGACACCTGCCAGCTTCTTATCTGTTAAGTTTGTAGTTTTCTTTTACTTATTAAACTGGGTTTTGGTATGCATAATTATGTAAGAACTCAAAGGATTGGAGCTTACTCAGTCTAATCATCTCCCAAGATAAATGCTAACTTTTTCCTTCTCCCTGTGCCCATTAGCTCTTTCCAGAGATGCAGATAGAAACTTTATGTTCTTTTGCTAGTTTCTGTGAATAAAATTTGTTCTGTTATTCTAGAGCAAATCAATGGATCACACAGATTCATCTCTTTGATTTCAAGTTAATATGCTTTGTATATGCTTTTCTCTTCTTGTTTTCCAACAATATTGCTTCCTTTATGTTCTACCTAGTGATACTCTCCATGGGCCTTCTACTACTTAAAACTCAGTTCATCACCACAAGACTTCCATCAACTTTTCCATTTCTTTTAGTGCTGAAGTACTTGGGGCTGCTTTTTTCAGTTTGCTCACTATTTCCACCTACTGGCAGCCTGTGGAATCAGCCACAGTTTTCATCGCGGGTAACTACAAAGAGGGTATTATACTTCACATAGTTTGCTTCTATATCTTACTGGCAATAGAACTGAGGTAGGAACTAATAAATAAAGCAGATGATAGAATTGCTATTGGCAATCACTGTCCTGACAGTAATACCAAAGGATTATTCCACAGATCATATAAAGCCTAAATTTTTGTCTATTTCAATAAAAGTAATCAGTACTTGGAATGGTTAGTGATCACTTAGCAGTGAATGCACATTGTTTTCATTTGGTATAAGACAGCTGTTGGTTCTAAGAATTTATTACTATTCTTATGATTCAGGTCAGACTAACACATCAGTATCTATAGCACTTGCAAACATGAAAAACTTGAGAGTCATTAGTGTTGCTAGCATCCAGCTAATTTTGCCTATTGCAAGATACCATTGTTTGAAAGATGCCATTCCTAGAAATTCTTATTCTTAAATTCATTTTTTTTTGCATTTCCCTGCTTCTGAGTGGGGGTAATTTCTCTTTATTCTTTTACATAGTAACATATCCATGTTAATAGCTACACCTCTGCCTTTAATTTCCAGATAAAAGCTATACAATCCCATGATTATGATGTTTTGTCATTTACTAAGATTGTGTCCTTTAGAGAAGTAATTGACACTGTTTGAATTCTATTTATAAAACTTAAAAATATTCTTTCAGTTTTGATGTAAACTCAATATCATGACTAAGTCATTTAAATACTTTTTAAAGGAAAATAAGGAAGCCTCATTTCTTATATGTGTTCTGAAAAAAATTGCCAGTAATTACTCTTACTTATTATATAAATGGTGTTTGTAGAAATCATATAAATTTAGACTTTGATCAATACAGCATAAGCCAGAAAATGTATAGTTTCTAATTTTTCACCCTTCCACGATCTGTCCAGACTCAAACGGTCAGTTTCAAGCCTATGACCACAGAAAGAACATTGGCTATGCACAGTGACACACAAACAAAACAGAATCTGTAGATGTGGGAAAGAGATTTGGTAGGAAAGAAAGGGAGCTGGCAAGGGTAGAGGGAGAGTAAAAAGGGTGGAGGAGAGCGACTGCAATGCACTTTATGCATATATGGAGTAAACAAGGAACAAAATTTGTTATTAAAAAATGTAAAGGAAAGTCTAGCAATCTCTGTGTGAATAAGATGCATTGTCAAATTACTCCTAGATATGACGACATGTGATCACTGCATTTTTATTTTATGATAAAAATAATAAGCACAAATAAATAGAAGTGATCTCAAGATGTAAAGCTAGATTGTCTCAAGCAGACAAGATAGCTCAATGGGTAAAAGTGCCTACTTAAAAACCTGGCAACCTGAATTTGATTATAGGAAGCCCAGATAGTAGAAGGTTGTTCTCTGAATTCAACATCTGTGCAATGCTATACACACACCTGTTTGGTCTCTATTTCTCTTTCTCCTCCTCTCTCTTGTAAATAAATAAAGTATTAAAGCTGGACTGTGTGTCTTCAGTAATTAAATTATCACTTGTTCCATATCATAGATACCATAACTAAGCTGTTAATTCTGGATCATAAAATTATTTGTGTTGAAGAAGAGCACTGTGCCCCAAGAGTGACATTCTACATTCAAGGACAATAGTGATATCCAGGGAGAATTAAAATATTTTCCCTTTTATGTATGTGTGAATGGGGTGCACATATGTGTGTGAGAGTGTATGTACATAAATACACTTGTGCGTGTGCCTGTGGAGGCCCTAAGATATCAGGAATCACTCTCCATTGCTCTTCACTTTATTGTTGTGAGCCCGGGTCCCTAGTTAAACCCAGAGCCATGCTATTAGGACCAGTATGGCTGGCCAACTTGCTCTGGGGATTCCCAGGCTCCACCTTCCAGGACTAGAATCACAGGCAGGCCACAGCAACTGCCCAGCATTTTTTTCATGGGATCTGGGATCTGATCTCAGGTCCATTTGCTTCTGTGGCAAAGGCTTTAACAACGGAGCCATTTCTTCAGGATAAACGAAAATCTTTGTAAATCATCAATGTCAATTTCAGTTTAAAAAAATATTTTTCTTAAGATGGGGATAGTCATATGGTAACATGGGATTGTCTTTCATCTGTCAGAAAGTGGTTTATTTAAAAAGAAAAGGGGGAGTGAGAGACAAAGAGAGAAAGAGAGAGAGTTGAACAGCACCTTCTGGTGGTTCTGGAAAATCTTAGCTTCGGTAGAGTAGCAATGGAGACTCCCTAGCTCAGAGATGAATCTCAAAACATTCATTACAATTGACATATCATTTTTCACTTTAAAACTCATAAATTAATACAGTGCCAACATTAGGACTAATGTTAAATCTATGTGTTTACACATTAAATGTGACCTAGCAACTACAGAAATTAAATAGAAAGATCAAAACGAAAATAAATATTAATCAAAATTCTGGAAGCTACTGAGCTTTGCTTAATACTTTATAAAATTATACAGATCTCAAGCTCTTTTGTAAATTATTTAAAAATAACCTGTAATTAGCATATATTCCAAACTACAACAATTCATGAAATGCATGTAAATGAAACTTTTTCTCCCACTTTAGAACATTTAAGAGCATTCTGTGGGCACTAGAAACAAAATGAACACAAAACTATTTTAAGAATGTTTTTGTAATGAAACGAATAACAATCAAATAATAAAAATTAATAAATTTACATATTTGGAAGTGGATATTTGAAATTGATAACCCTGTTACTATAGTTTGTATTCTTCAGGTAACAGAAAATTCTATAAGTTTATAAAAAGTAATCATGGCAAATGAAATCTTTAAGAGATTGACCAGAGAAGTCCTAATATAACACAACTTAAAACCAAATATTCATCAAAAAGCATAATTGAAAGGAATAATTTCCTAGAGCTCAATTTATCCTTACAGTTTTGCTGTTGTTTCCATTGTTATTACAGAAAATGAGCTAATCTTACTGAAATTCCAGGCTCATCTAGAAATTGAACAAACAGGAAGAATTTACTACCTCAACAGGAGTGGTGTGTAGGATGAGATGTCAATCATTACAGATCTAAGAGCGCATATTTACCATAATGCTGATCTGTTTTTACACGGATCAGTCTTATGTTAGGTAATCATCTCAGGATGGAATTATTGGGTGCCTGGGTGTGTTTCTGATGTTTTTGCATGCCCCCTCTCAGTAGCTCAATATTAATACCCTGGGATAATATCTTGTTTAGCATCCAACTATTTCTGATTATTGTTTCTTTCCATGTCCAGAGAAAGGCATCTTGTAGTAGTCCTTGTATCCTCTTGACCAGCACAATGCACCAAAGTGTTTTTAACCCTGTGCCCTTCAAGATGGGTCCTGCAAAGTGGTAACCTTCTAATTTCTAATTTCTACTCTAATTATGGTCTTTTCCAGTTAGGTAATCCTTTTTTTCTTAGTAACTTAGTCTTTTGTGTTTTTGTTAATTGTTCAGACTTTTTCATGTTCAGCATCAAATAATTTGTCATAATTTCCCAGTTTTACCTTCAAATTGTTGGCATGATCCTCTAAAAATGCATTTATTTGGGCTAGTTTATCTCTTCCAGATTTTTCTAATTCTCTTTCCCAGGTATCCTAGCTCCCAATCTCTGCTCAGTTGTGCCTTTATATGAGTGTCACATTTATACTGATTAAATCCTGTCCTCATTTTCTTAGATCCTAAAAAATTTCATTAGGTCCTTATTATCTTTTGTCCATGGCCAAATTTCCTTTGTCTAAAGTATACACACTTCATATATTACTGCATTTATTGTTAATGTAAAGAAATCTTTTTTGCATAATTTGATATTGTATGGTATGCAAGTTGTTAGTCTCACTCTTGGGATAGCTTTTCTGAAAGATATTTCAAAGTATACCAGCTTTTGAATGCATTCATAAAATGTTAATAAGGAATAATCTGAACTTGATCGGTAATAATTGCAAAAAACAATTCTCTTTACTCTATTAATCCTTTTTAATAAAAATTAGGTCTAAGAAACCTAAGGATATCTTTAAGTTACTTGAAAGCACAAGCATCTTCTTTACATTGTCATTTTCAAAACTTTTATCATCCCTAGTTCAGAAATTGTAGGACTTACTTGATTTCTCTTTTACTTTAATGTTATTTTTTAAATAGTCCCACACATAAATAAAATATGTTAAATCATTTTTCCCTTGTAGTATTAAGTCCCATCCCTTCTCCTTCCAACGGAAAGCTTCTTTGCAATGAGTCCCTTTCCCACTTTTAGGACTTTGTTTTACATGTGGCCAATTGATTTTCATCTGGGTTGCCTGTAATGGTATGTACCTACTTGATTGCTTCATCAATAAATATTGTATAATTAAAAATTAGTTGTAATGTGAAAGTATCCTTCTAGTTGATAAACATGTATTTCTGGCATCTAGTCGAATAACTGAAGCAATAACAATAAATTTTAAAGGCTCTTCTGTTCTCTTATCACAGAGAAACTAATATGTCAAAGCTCAACTGGCATAATTTAAATGTGAAATCAAACTGGCTAATTACTTGTATCTTTATTATGTTTATTCCATATCTTAAACATTCTCAAAGATTGCATTTCCATATTATAATGTAGATAATGTCTTCTAAATTAATAGCTTTTCTTTAATTAAAATTTGTAATTTTTTGTATGAAAGATTTAAAGGAAATTGTTTTTCTTTTTTTATTTATTTTTCACTTATACAAACTTAATAGGTACCCCCATTCCCCCCTCCTTCCACCCCTCCCTGGATCCCCTTCCTCCCCCCTTTTTCCTTTCCTTTCCCCCCTCCCTCCTTTTCTCCCAGTGCCCCCTCTCACCCATTCCTAGAGCATCCTTTAATGTGCACATCAAACGTCCTTCTGGGGTCCTCCTCTCTGATGAGGTGTAAGGACTCAGTAGCATTGCCTAGAGCTCTTTTTTTGTGTTCCCCTTTAGTACAGGAACACTGTTGTGGCTGTTAATCCCTTGCCTCTAAGCATCCTAGTGATCCATGCTAGACTTTGTGGGGTCAATAGTATGTTGGTCATTGCACAGGTCATACAAATTCCTATTATGATTACTTCGGCCCTAACTTGTGTGGAGTATCTTGCATATCGTTGCTCCTCCCCATCTTTAGGCTCTTACAATCTTCCAGCCCCCTCTTCCGCAAATTTCCCTAAGCTTTGGGATGGGGAAAACTTGTAATTTTTATATAGATTTTTAAATACAAGTATATCTCAGTAAGGGTAGTAATATGTTAATCAGCATTCAGGAACAAATTCTTGGTAATTGTTACATAGCTGCACCATGGGGTCATTCTTCTATATAATACATAAAAAAAATTTGCAACCTTTTTATGTTCTTGGATATCAAACCGTGTCAAACTGCTGTATAACTAAGTGTTTACTCTTATATTTTAATGTGTTTTCATGTGGATTGTTAACAGACGTCTGTGACTAATTTTGGTTAGAGGATCATCCTGCAGATATTGTCCCGGAGTATTGGCTAGTTTTCTACACAGATTAATGAATACTAAGCAGGAAATGATTTGCAAGTGTTTACATTTAAAGACAGCAACAAGGCTAGCAGGAGATCTGAGATACAAGGTCAAGTTTTGGCAGCTGCTGGGAGGAGGCATGTCTTTAGTGGGAGGCATGAAAATCAGGTAGTAGCCACATGGTAAGAGTTAGCCCAGCAGAATGGAGTGAAGGGAATTGCAGGAGCAGCAAAACTGCAAAAGAAAATCAACAAACCACAATCCAGAACTTCAGAGACTCTATATCAATCACATAGAACTAGGACAGCCTAATCTCTCCCCATCCTGGAGCTCAGGGACATTTGCGGAAGAGGGGGCGGTAAGATTGTAAGAGCAAAAGGATGGGAGGAGCAACGATTTGCAAGATTCTCAACAATAGTTGGGGCCAAAGCAATCATAATGGAACTTTGCATGCCCTGCGCAATGTCCAGCGCACTGTTGCCCTCATAAAGTCTAGCATCTGTTAAGGGCACCGAGACCCCTGGAGGCAAGGGATTGACAGCCATAGTAGTAATCTTATGCTTAAGGGGAACAAGAGAAAGGGCTTATGGAAATGCTACTGGGTCCTTATATGTCATCGGAGAGGAGGACCCAGTGGAGAGTTAGGCGCACACAATAAAGGACTCTCTGGGAATTGGGGGGGAGACACTGGGGGAAGGGGAGGGGGGAGGGAGGGAACTGGTAAAAAATTTTAAAATGTATAATTAAATTTTTAATAAAAAAAAAATAAAAAATAAAACCATGTTTAATAAAAAAAAAAAAAAAGAGTTAGTTTAGAGAAAAATAGCCAAAAGAAAGAAAGAAAAGAAAAAAGTAAGAGAAGAAAAAGAGAGAATCTAAATATCAGAGAAAGCATGTTGAAACTATGAACATTAAGACAAAGGAACACAAAAGAGAGAAAATGTTTTGCTGAGCCCAAAGCTCTAAGAGCTTGCAAATTACATAACGACTGTCCTTGGTTCCTGCTTTTGCTCTAAATCTTGCTGAGAGAAGTAGAGGGACTGTGAGAAAGCTGCCCTTGGAGCACCCATCATTTAGCAGTAGTCCTGTGAAACAAATTCCTAGAAGGATGGATAGAAGGACTCTTAGGCAAGTGACTGACAGACCCAGCTGAATTAACTTGACGAAAATGTGATTTCATTGCTAGCTGGGGCGTGGAACGTGGGACTTAGCCAAGTTCCAGGTAATATTAGGATTACCGATTACTATGTGGCCTTTCTTAAATGGCTCTGCAGGACAGCAACAAATGGGGGCACACAACTGTTAGATGAAGGGCATGTATTTGTTAGTTTTTTCAAACTCCATCTTTTTCTTATCTGCTGTGTCTGATTTGCACATTTTTGAGTATTTCTTTTCTGTCTTGGTGGTAAGTTCATTCACTTTTATATATCTGCCAATTTTTCTTTTACATATTTGAAAGCTGTATTCTTTTACCCACAGCATAATGTCATGATTGAGAATGTATGTTATAAAATTGAAAAAGGAGGATAGCAGTGCTAGCAGCATGACATCAGGCAATTTCCTTAACATCCCCCTGGTTTTATATGACTATAAATAGGGATAATGATCATATATAACTCAGAGATAGGCGATTTCTAAAAGACTAATGATATGATACTTGTAAAATATTTGAATGTGCGTTTTGGTAAGGTCTGAAGACACATTTTTTTAAATAATTACTCATTTCTCAATGATGCCTAGCTAACTTATTTCATTAAGCATTAGTTTATTAACTATTAAATGTACAACAAGAAACAGCCTAACTTTACATAAACTTTTTCATGACACACATGGAAACACTTATAATCCAGAAAAATTAGCCATCAGTTGGCATTCCATCCCTAACATTTCTAGTCCATTAGAACTTTTCACTATTATTATATCATCTGAGCTTCAATATCTCTAGTGGACAATTCTTATTTTTAGGAGAGCTAATAAGAACTCAATTCACATAAACTACCATGCCTTCATGTACTTTTAGGATGCTTGCTATATATGAACTAGAAAGTATTAATTATATGCAGCAGAAGAAAAAATGGTGATTTTTTGTTTTATTATATATACATATATATGCTTATGTATGCAATACTTTCTTTTTGGATTGACCCACAATTAATCAGGATATAACTTTCAGATTCCTCAACCCACTTGAAATTGATACTTGGAAGGCACAGGAATAGAAATGCTATGCTTCCCACATGTATTCATGGTATTACTGCCATTCTGTTTTTCTAATCCTGACAACTACCATTAAAATTCACAAAAGAAATCTGCATGCTTATAAAACTATAGAATTATTGTGTTCTCAGTATCTATGAGACCTATAAACTAGGATCATATTTGGCTTTCATAGCTCTCTAGATAAAAGACTTTCATAGTGCTAATAAAATGGTAACAGTAGAATTGAATGGAAGTGAAGTATTCTTAGTGAATACAATACTGGAAGGAATACAGGCACATAACTAGGCTTAGTGTTTCTCAAGCTAGTTGTGGGCCACCTTTTCTTCAGCACTTTGCAATTCAACATCCCAAACAATTTCAATAAGTGGGTCAGCTGTACCTTACAGTGTGCTGTCCTTTACACTGGATCTAGAATAATTGTGAATGTACTGGCTCTTCCTACAAGTGCTGGCAATGTATGTAATGGTCATAATAGAATAGGAATTCAGATTGATCCTCACATGTATACCTTACACCTCAAAATAATTATACAAAATGGCAAAAATCCACAATACAAACCACACCAAATGCTGGAGAGAATGCGGAGAGAGGGGAACTCTCCTACATTGCTGGTGGGAATGCAGGCTCATACAACCACTCTGGCGAGCCATCTGGTGATTCTTAAAGAAATTAAAGATTGAAATGCCATATGACCTTACTATTTCACTGTTGGGAATAACCCCCTATACAGCAAAAATTCACCTCGACAGCACCAGCACAACCATGTTCATAGCAGCACTGTTTACAATAGCAAAGTCATGGAGTCAACCCAAATGTCCAACAGTTGATGACTGGATAAGAAAAATGTGGTACATTTATACAATGGAATACTACTCAGCCATTAAAAATGATGAATTAATGCAATTTGCTGGGAAATGGATGGAATTAGAAACAATTATATTGAGTGAAGTATCCCAGACACAGAAAATTAAGCTACGTATGTACTCCCTAATAGGTGGCTCCTAGTACCAAACCCACTTAGAGATACTCAAGGATAAATCTCTGTAATACCTACAGTAATTGCAAAGATTATAAACAGGAGGGATGGGGAAGGAGGGCCCCACCAGAAACAAGAAGAGAGGGGACCATGTTACGGCAGAAAAAAATAGGCCACCATCAAGGACTGCAAGTAAGCAATGAGACATCTGGTTAAGTTCACAGACTTCCCTTCCTGATCATTTGCAACTGATGGGGATAGAAACTAACCATTTTGCAAATGGGTGATTGACCCCTCCCTTACCGTGGTCTCCTACTATTATTCCATCTACCTTTGAATATACTCTTATAACAAGACTCTAATTTAACAGGTTTTTATCTCTGGTCAGGGGATGACATCCATTACCCATCAGAATGGAGCCAAGGGCATTGCAGGAGCAGCAAAACTGAAAAAAAAAATCAACAAACCATAATTCAGAACATCAGAGACTCTATAACAACCACCTGTAACTAGGCAAGCCTAATTTCTCCCCATCCTGAAGCTCAGGGAAATTTGTGGAAGAGGGGGCAGCAAGATTGTAAGAGCACAAGGATGAGAGGAGTAATGATATGCAAGATACTCCACACAAGTTAGGGCCAAAGCAATCATAATAGGACTTTGCATGACCTGCGCAATGTCCAACACATTATTGACCCCTCAAAGCCTAGCATGGATTAAAGGCACTAGGGTCCTTGGAGGCTAGGGATTGACAGCCACAGTAGTGTTCCCATGCCTAAGGGGAACACAGGAAAGGATTTTGGGAAATGCCACTGGGTACTTGCACCTCATCGGAGAGGAGGACCCAGAGGAGAGTTTGGCATGCACATTGAAGGATGCTCCGGGGATAGGAGGGAAGGGAGGAGAATCAGAGGGATACTGGGGAAGTGGAGGGAGGGAGGGGACCGGTGTACCTGTTAAGTTTGCATGAGCAGAAATTTTTAAAAAACAATAATAATAATAATAATAATAATAATAATAATAATAATAATCACCTTATGAAAGCATGACACCCAGTGCATTCTTTTTCAATTTTTATAAATCAAGTTGAAATTTGCTTTGCAAGTAATATCTATTACTGAACCTCATTTATCACTGATTCTACATATCTATGCATTTTCATTGTATGTATTTGAATACATTTTATATGTACTTGCATGGTTTTTACAGTGCTGTCTTTTCAAGAATGCTTCAATTTCCCATTTTCATGTCACCATCCAATATTACATTATAGTTATGTTTATGTACTAAAGCTATTTAATACACACAAGAAATGCTTATTTTATAAGAAAAAGAAGGCAAAATGATGTACCTAAAACAACGCATATACTGCAATTGGTATGCTCAAAGAACTGGATTAAACAGCCTCTGGCTTACAGATAGCTCTATTTTTACTCTGAGAATCTACTACTTCTATGTACTTCTACTTCAGTACATAAGTATTAGAGTTTTTTATTATTATATTAATATTGCAGAGAATGTAGACAATATTAGGCTGAATTTGGGGAAATTTAAAGGAAAATAATCACCCACAATTAACTTCACTTCTAAAAGTATTTTCAATATTATTGTATCTAACGGAATGAAATAAAATATTTACTGTGTGTGATATATCTATGTTTAGGAAAACAAATGCCTAAACTGAATCTCTACGCACATTTCCAAAGAAACCCCTGGCTGATGTGAGTTCATGTGCTAATACTTCATCATTTTCCAATCCTTAGCAGTCATATAATCTACTTGTCAAGAATATTGACTGTCAGAGCATACAAGCACTCACTTGACTGCAACTCAAAATCTTGCTCTAGACACTCTCCTTTCTTTTCCCAAACCATTTCCTTTTCCATTCCCATTGGAGACCAAATGCAAGGTTATCTTTCTATTGACAAGATTCTAGTCTCGGACCCTGCTACGATTCACTTGGGTGTGGAATTATTTCTCTTGAAAAGCAACAAGGGAGTGCTAAGATGGTAAAGTAATAATTACTTCCTTCAGCTACAGTGGTTCAGGGAACAGCTCCAAGACATATGGGCTGAATATTTAGCAGACAGTGATAATGTTGGGGTCATGGATATCACTCTGTGGAATGCTAGCATAGCAGTATCGCAGGGAAAATTGATTGAAATCTTTGCCCAAAAGAAATGGGAAAGGCAACTACAAATACCAGAGTTAGGACTAAAATTAGGAGCTTCCAAAAGAGCATATTAAGAAGGGTAAGGCTAAAACTAATTGATTTAGAAAATGCCAAGGGGAAACAGAGTAGGATTCTAAATGAGAGAGTAGAGTGTCTAATAAAGCTCAATGAGAGCAAGTTTGCCTCCCGTGGCAATAAAGCAGATACTAGCTTGGCCTGCTAACTTAGAGAGAGAACACAATTGAGACTAATTAGGGAAATTATGGGACAAAAAGGGCCCTCCTCTAACCCCAGTGTAAAAAGATCCTGCATTGTTCTTTATTATTCTTTCATAAACATATACAGCAGGAAAGCTTATGTGTTATTTTAAAATACCTGGACTCTGTTGATCATAATAAAATTGAATCTTCTTTATTCAATGTGCTTTGTGCATCTCTATACATTTGTAGCATACCTGTACCTTTCCTGTTAATATAGCATGGTATTTGGAACTGAATGTAAGAAACTGTAGAACACAATGAAAAAGCCAATGAACTAGAAATCTGAAGATCTGTGTTGCCAGACAATACCTCCCACAACTTATTAAATCATTTTCCTAAGTTCATACATGAAAATCAAAGTTCTTGATATCTTTCTGTTTCAATTTATTAAAATAACTATTGATTTGTGTGCCTGGTACTCCTAATAGAAAGAAACTGTGGAATAAATAAATATTGCAACAGGACTGTCAAAGACTCTTTATGCAAATAAGAAATTATAATAATGAAAGAAGATAAGAAGGAAGTGACTAACTGTAACCAGAGAAGATGACTTGCTAATTATTACAGTCTTGTGGGTTGTTTTTTGTAATTAGTGTTTATTTTTACAGCAGAAACAACATCTTTACTTTATAAATGACAGGATTAAATTTTAGATCAGCAAATATTGAAGAGAGAACAATGCTGGGAGTATTTGGTTTTGCTGTTCATCATTTCATAAAATGCTGAAAATATTAAATAGTCTCTATATTTTCTTGTGTAAAACGACACTGGAAACTTTCCCTTAAAAGTAGCAATACATTTCTAATACAACTAGAAAATGATGCACATCATTTTTGCTGCAATTGATCAAATCATTAGTTTTCCTAATTAATTTTATCCATATTCAAAACTCTAGATCACATTGAGAGTTTTAACCTCTCCTCCCTTCGATCATTCATTCAAAAATGTTCCATTTTGTACTCAACTGCAAGGCTAAGTCATCTGTCTTTATGCAAAGAAATATATGCAGCTTTTTTTTTAAAATGATGGCGTTTGTATGCTTAGTGTGGCTTAGATTCAATAATAGTGCTTTGATATTTAAAGTTAAACTATGTAGCAAAATATAAAGTGTCACGGTCTATGAAGAAAGGAAAGAAGTTTACGATAAATGAAAAATGATGAAAATGTGCAAATGTCTATTTTTCTGGGATAAGATTTTGCTATGCAGCCCATACAGGATGTGAATTCACTATGTAGACCACTGTGGCCTTGTACATAAAGTTCTCCTACCCCAGCCTCTTGAATGCTGTGTTTAGAGTCATGTGTTATCATTCTCACCATGTTTACACCCACATATTTTTGTACAGTGTATAGTATTAAAATATAAAAACAGATTCATTTTAAAAAGTATAATTCCATGTCATCCAATATCTATTTGCCTAAAAAGATGCACTTGATACAAATAAGTGTTCTCAGAGATATTCTAGTGAAGAAGTAGAAAAGAAAAATAATTTTATAACAATATGTTACCATAGTCTCTATAGATTTGCCAACCCTCTAGAGGTGACTATGCCTTCTGGAAAAGTCAGGTATCTAAAACCTGATACTAGAGATTCTCAGACTTGACAAAGATGAATTTGGTAAAAAATGTGTCTTTCTATGTTGGATGACTTTGACATGAGTGTTCTTTCAGAAAAGATGCTGAGACAGGGTCTGGTTAGCAATGAATGTCCTTTTCTCCAAATGCCATTTTTATGCTTTGGATGCAAACGGTGAGATATACCTAACTTTTTCTACAAAACATCATCTCTAATAAATAAAACATTGTTGACACAACTAACTTCGTTGTTAGAAAACTAATAGTTAAATGCTGTAATAAAAGAGAATTATGAAAGTAAGTGAGACCACATTTCAACAAGGTATTTCCATTTTATGACAATTTCATTGTTTGTCTTATCTCTTGGGGTCAGACAGACTCCCAAACAGCTGTCCTGCTTCCATGGTGTTATTACTTCACTCATAAGAACTAGATACAGTGTAGAATTAATATGGAGAAAGTGTTTCCATTTCTGCATTATTGGTAGAGATTTCTAGAAACAATGGTCTCTTATTTTCTGTTACATGGTGTCTTTTTTGTACAGATATGATTTGATGGTGTGTGTATGTATGTGCTTATGATGTGCGTATATAAGTACAGGAGTATGTGTGCCATGAGGTTAGAGGATGGTTTGGGGAGTCAGTTGTCATTGAAGCAGGGCCTCCCATTTCTGCTGAGCTCCGTTTTCCAGACACCTGTCTCTGCTACCATCTTGCTATCACTGTGCCTGAATTGAAGATGTGGCAGCCATGCTTAGCTCTGTCAGGCCTGTAGAACAGTCACCTCAACAAACACAAAGCCACTGGTATTCAACTAACGTAAAATATGCTAGCCCCTGTATAAATCTTACCATACAAGATTCAGAATCTATATTCCTCTAAATAACTTTTAATACTTACTATTAACCATAAATATGCTTGTATCACATTATAATTTCAAACTAAGAGATCCTTTTTTCAATGAATCATGCAGTATAATGCTTAATTTTTATATTTAAAATTGTTAGTGTTCAAACCATTGTTAAATATATGTAATGTTCAGTTTAACTGTGAAAGTATGTAGACCAAATAATTTCATTTTTCCATTATTTTGCTCTTTGCCAATTTCATGCATGTATATAGTACACTCTGATCACTTTCCTCTCTACATTTTCTTACCTTCCTTATCCCCCTGCAATTCTTCCTATCACATTCCTGTTTTTTTCTGTCTAGCCAACTATGCAGCTGGTCTTAACCATGCAAACCCTGCAGCTGCAGTCCTAGGATCCTGTGCTTGAAACTATGTTTTGGAGTCTGGATAGTTCCCCCATAGTTAGACATCTGGATATTCTTCTTCTCTTCTTCCAATCTGTTGGCTGCCCATATTCTTTGTAGGGTCCCATGAATTTCTCCACAGCTGACCACTGATCTGGTAGATACATTGAAGGCTTAGTGTCCTGGTTGTTATAACCTCAAGGATAATTGATTTCTAGTTAAGTTTTGCAAGATCTGATGCGAAAATGACTGGTACATCATCATTTGTCTTCAACTTAGATTGCTTCCGTGTAACTTTTTTTTGAAGCAACTGTTTTTATTCTCTTAAAGTTTCATATATAAATAAATTTGTATTTTCACTCTGTAATCCACAATCACATTCCTACTCTTCCCTTGAATTTTTGTGTACTGTCTTCCTGCCTATAAGTTCATTGACTGACTTTACCTATTGATCTGTTTCCTCCCATTTTTTTAGGTTCTTGTTCTAGTTAACAGTAACAGCAATGTGTTCCCTTCAGACAGTCAGGTCTTGAGTTCAATTGGAAAGCTGTTGAAAATGCTTCTGTGTAACTTAAGGAATTGATGATCAAATAGGTTCTTCTTACTATAGAATTCCTTTATTCATGATTACATGATTTAATTCTCAGATTTAGATTTCCAGAAATCTAAAAGTATATCATTGTTTATCATGAATAGGTTTTTAAAGATTTAAAGGAACTATAGTATCAAAGGGTTAAACATGAAAGCAGTCTTTTCATTTATATGTAAAAACTAATTCTATATATCACACAAAAGTGCTTTCAGAAAAAAATCATTAATAAATATTTTAAAATTTAAGAATTCTTTTTTTCTTATTCTGCTTGTGTGTTTATGAGAGTCAAATAGTTGGATTAATACTTGTTGCAATTATTTAAAAATCTATGGAAGTGTTCAGTTATTGTTATAGTCACTATGCGATAAAATCAGTAAGAATCCATCCTTCTGCAATTTTAGTACCAGCCAGGACTATTGTAAAGATGCTAGCTAAATGGATTCTAAAGAACAAAACAGTCTTTTAAATATTCCTTAACTCAACCGCTATTTGTTCACCATTAAACTAATTACCTTAATTGAGCTACTGACTTTTTGTCTGCAAGATCTCATATCCCTTATCTCTAACACTAGCAGGCTTGCTACCTATTATACTAATAAAGTAAGAATGGACAAAAACGGATTACATAGATATAGTTTCTTTCATTAGGCATGGCCAAATCATTAAAACAGACTGACATTTGGGTTCCTAGAGCATTCTGTTATTCTGCTAAATTTACTGGATTATACATACAGATTTACCTTACTTTGCTGTGATTTAAAACAGATCACCAGCTGAGAAGCTCACAAAGCATACCTTATAGAAAAACATCAGAGAGCTGTAGTGATTGATGGCTCAGTGGTTAGGACTGTACCTTACAAGCAGAAGGACCTGAGTTTGGATCTTGATTCCACATAAAAATACCAGAAGGAAATGGCAGTAGCCAGCACTTCCTACTATGGAGGTGAAACCTGGAAAATTCCAGGTAGAATCAATCCAAGATGACTATTGATGTCACCCTTGGGCCTCCACATGCAAAATAAATAATTTTTAAAAAGAAAGAAAAATATCAGAGTAAAACATGAAGCAATAAATTTGCACAGAGCATGGAATCATGGAAATGAATGTATTAGAGTTGTAATTTAAAAAAAGAAAGCCCAGAGAGACAGATAAAGAAGCAGCTTCTCCTGATCACTTTGGAAGTATTTCATGATAAAGATTTCCCTCTTTAAGTAAAGAAAAACCAAATTTCTTTATTTAGTTTTAGAAAAAAACAAAGATACTGGAAAAGTAACAATGCTCAACAAAATGAATTCTACATATGGAGAATTATTGAATCCAAAATATGGGATGATCGTGAATATGTTAGCAGAATCTTATTAAGTAAAATTTTCCCTTTTCCATGGTGAGTAGTAAATAGTGCTGACTATTGTTTTTACAAAGCTGGGTAGCTTTAATTTAAAAAATTAATATTCTGCCATTGACATAATGCAAGGCATTTGAAATAAATTTTCAGAGAGTATTTTATATATATACATGGTCACATAAAATATTTTACATGTCTTTGAAGATTGTCCAATACTTATTTCTCAATGCAATCTTTTGTTTCAATACCAAATGCCAAAAATATGTTTTCCTCTTGATTTTATACATTTTGCATATTTTTCCCTGTGTGAATTATTCTTGTGTTGACTACATTGAAATGAATTGAAAAACAAAATCAGTTTAATAATTTGAACTGAAATGCTGTAGCCATCTGTAATCATATGTTTCAATCATATAATTGAAACAATAAGCCTTCACCAAAAGGACATTAAGATGCCCAATATTTACTTTTAATCATTTTTGATAAATTGAATTAGGAATTGAAATCAAATAGAACTTTAGTGACATATATTATTATACATCAATCACAGGATTTTAAGATAGGAACCAAAGATCCAGTTTGCATCAATGCTTAAATACTAACACACAAGATTCTGACAAAGACATCTTTGTCTTTTCTACATAATAAAGAAAGTACAATCACATAACAAAAATCCCTCAACCACAGGGGACAGTCCTTTGTCTTAACTGATGTCCACAAAGGCTTAAAAGTTCTTTGGGCAAAGAAAGCACTATAGATCAAAAAACTAACAGGGAGATTCCACTGTCCAGAAATCTTCTTTGTAGCTATTCTGCTTCAATTACTTTTTGAGTAATGAATATTACAAAAGACACTTTCTGACAAAATACAGAAGGAGTGAGTTATCTTGATTCAATTTGATCTTTAACAACAAGTCATTTATTAAGATTAGATAAATAGGTATGTTATTTTTCATCACTGTATTACATAGTTGGGTGTTGCGTGTTTAGCCAAGACTATTTATTCTTTCCTCAGCTAAAACAGATTTGTCTGGCACTTGTTATATATGGTCAGTCATGGCTGTGGTTAGTGCTCTTGCTGAGAGGAGAAAAAAACGAATGAAATGCAACTTACCAGCCTTACTATGTTAATTTCCTCACATTCCATCATTCAGCACAGTAAGTGCTTGTAGGTGGATTCCAAAGGAATGCAAAGATTGCAGGTTTCAGGTTGAAAGTTACTTTCTCTGAAGAGCTCTCTCTCTATTAGCTGTTTCTTCACATTTAAGAAACTTTCTAGAATATAGTTCATGAGATTGGGGATGTAAACAGCTCAGGGTGGAGAACTTGCTTGCATGTATAAGACCCCAGGATTGTTCCCGAACACACATACATGCACGCACACACACACATACACACACACACTTGCACTTAGAAGGGAGGAGGAGGAGGAGGAAGGAGAGAGATGAGAAAGAGAAATGCCTGACAAAATTAGAAAGAACCTTAAATATGATAAATATATTGACCATCCTAAATAAGCTCTTTATCATAATTTTTTTTTTTTTTTAAAAAGTGAAAGACGGGGCTGGAGAGGTGGCTCAGGGGTTAAGCCTCCGCCTTGCAGGCGGAAGGTCCTGAGTTCAGATCCCAGATCCCACGTATAGACGCCAGGCGGAAGCGGGGGCGGCCTGCGTTTCTGGTCCTGGTAGGGCGGAGCCTGTGAATCCCGGGGCAGAAGGAGGTGGAGGTGTCTGTCCATGGTGGTTTGCGAATTCGTCCGTGGTTCTACACATACACAGACACACACACACACACACACACACACACAGACGCGCACACATACACACGCACATGCACACAGTTGAATAAATAATAATAATAAAAAAATAAAAAAAAAGTGAAAGACTACACACTTGTCAGCAGTGAATTAAACATCTTCCTTCCTTTCTTCTTATGGATAGATGTTACTGAAAAATGTTGTAGTTTGTTTACTTACTTCCTGAACATAATCCAGTAACCTACTGTTTCCACTAGGTCCAACTCCCTGGCTCTGATCACCACCTAGTAATGTCATCAAAGTATGAATGCATCAGCTCATGATTCTGCTGATGGCATTAGAGTCCCCAGGATGTGATCAATTCCCACAAGTCTATCAGCTTACAACCAACTTTTAGAGCATTAGCTTCAAGTGACATTTGAGATTCAAATAACAACAGATCACATTTCCAAGATATCAAATTCATTGTATCAATCAAAACATTCTGAAATATAAAGAAATTAGAAGTCCAAAAGCAAATGAACCACAAGCATTTTGAAGAATCAATATTCAAACTTTTACACAGTTTGACCTTAAGATCACCTTTATATATATTTCTCAAAGCTTTTCCATTTTTGATCTTGGAGAACTGAAGTTACTGTCTGTATCTATGATGACATGTCGATCAAATCATAAGAGTAAGAATTACATTATTTGAATTTCATATACTGATCAAGACTCTTAAAATTTTTAAACCATAAAATCTTTAAACATAGCAACAGAAGATTATCAGAGGCTAAGAGGAGAATTTACAATAAGATATAACTTAGGACAAAATCGTATTCAAATCATTGATACTACAATAATTTTACCCATATAAGAACCCATTTTTCAAGTGCCTCATTGCACATAATACCATGCAAATATTATGCAAGAAGAAAAAGATCTTCATGTAAATGAAAATATCACAGAATAATCTTACATTTTAGCTATGTAAAGGAAAAACACAGCACTAGGAAGCAATATCTAACAGGTTTAATATCTTTTGCCCATGAATGGCAAAAGTAAGCTCCTTCTCATAGGTTTTTAATTTATATCACCAAAGCATCTCTACTAAGCCTATTGCCAGTTAATTGACTCACATGAAAATTTTTACAATTTGTTTTTCTTAGGCTAATCAAATTCTAAATTAATAATATATTGACACTTGTTTAAATGTTTTTGTTCTATTTGTAATGATAAAATGTGTGGTCTAAGATATCAAGGCAAAACAAAAAAGGCATCTCTTCTGCATAAATATTTAGAATGCAAAGTGAACATAAACCTTTAGTTCCATTGTAAATTATATTTATTTTAGATATCAGAAAATTAAAACAACATTGTATTTAATAACTCACAGTACAGATCTAATATTTAATTAAGAAGGACATTTTGTGGCAGAATTCTGATATATAAAGAATTTTCTCTGGACTTTACTGAGTATTGTGCTATGCAAATGGACTGTGCTAATGTGTTTGACTAAGACTTATGGTCAGATTCATGCCTAGATCTGTTCTGCTACTGTGCAAACAGTTAAAGCCTTAGGTGCCTTTATTCACCACTAAATATTACTAGTAGAGTTCCTTGTGTTATTAACATATCATGAAATAATATTTGCTTTCATCTACAATATATTCAGGAAACATAAAAACTCAGTACTTCATATTTAACTGACCATAGGGTTAGTTCATATTGATAAGATCTGAATTACAGAAGAATTTTAAAAAAAATACTTCTTGTTTTCTCTTGAGGAAACCCTCCTAAAATATCATAGGAATGACTATTTTTAGGAATGGCTCTGCAGTAATGTTCTTCAGTTTATGCCGTGGAACTACCTTGCAGATAAAGTCTTCGAAAAATAAGTTCTTTTCGTGACTTAGTAATTAAGTGCTCTGAATAAAGACTGCCACAAATGTACCTCATTTCTTACTCATAGACAATACAATTTCACAAATCTTTGTACTCCTATTGTCATAGTTAAGCACAGGTGTCAACTTGACTGTTGAGGGTTTGAGTTCTGTGCACAGTTGTAGAGAGTTAATGGTTGAGTTAAGCCCAGAGCAAACCTGAAGGAGATTGTCTAGCTGATGGGGAAGACCCAGCCCATGGCGGGTGGGATTAGGCCCTGGATAAATCACAGAGAAGTTGAGAGAGTTGGCATCCTTCTGTTCATTTGGCCAGACATGCTGGTCTGGCAAGTAAGGATTGTCCATCTCTCAGTGGGTATGTGGTGATGGTGTGGCCAGTTCCCTTGGCCCTGGTGTTGGTGCGTGCTCTCCCATCAAGCTGGACTATGAACTGCAACCAGACTGTCAGTAAGGAAATAAACCCCTTGTTCCCTTAAGCCTTTTGATGGTCATTTATCAGGAACCATGCAAGCTGACTACAACACTTACACAGCTGAATGTTCCCTTCTTTTCAAACAATGCATAAAATCTTTTTAGTTTTTCTAGCTAGGAAGATGGCTCCGTCAATACTGTGTTTGTTCTGTAAGCATGAGAAACTGACTTTGTTCATCAGCGCCCACATAAAAATGCCAGCACAGGGATCCATGTTCGTAATAGAAGTAGTTGGTCAAGGGAGAGAGCAATACTGAAGCACCCTTGGAGCTTGCTGGCCGGCCAGCCCTATGGATTAAGTGAGCTCCAGGTTCAAGGACGTATTCTGTCTCCAAAAAAAAAAAAAAAAGATCTAGGAGTCTGCTTTCAGCCTCCAAATGTGTGTGCACACATGTGCATGTGTATCCACAGACACTTGAGCACACACACAATTTTTACAGTTTTGAAGCCTGTCCTTCATTTAAATCAAATATAACCTTTATCTGATAATTAATATATATTAACAATGCTATAGACTACCACATTTTGTCTTTCTTTTTGTTTCATGTATGTGTGTATGGAGTGTGTGCATGTGAGTGTACGCATGCTGTGGATTGTGCATGTGGAAGAATCAAAGCTAATTATGGAGTGAATTTACCTCTTCACAAATAAAAGTTGTGACTTAAGATGATCATTAGATCCTCAGCTGACTAATTTCATCTTCATGTAAACTTTAATTCATTCTGTGACACCTACTTGCTGCTCATCCTGAAGAAGAGAATGTTGATCTTGAAAGGGAAGGTGTTTGCTTGTAAGTCACTCTCGGATTCCATAATGTTTGAAGTCTCCATTGATTGAAAGATCCATTCTGTAAACACATTGTAATATCTTATAGAATCTTCCATGGTATCATTTAAACCCACTGTATATCATTTGTGTGTTAATATGCTGACTTGAAATATGTTATAGCCTGGTATGGCCAGAGTTGAGCACAGTTTTAAAACAGACCGAGTTCAGCTTCTTAAATGATATAGATTTACCAAGAGTGAGTCTCTCATTCCCTATTGCCCACATGAAGTTGGGAAGAAATTTTACTTCAGTGTGTGTAGCTCCAATACAGCGTTCTTTTAAACAGAATTTATCACTTATACTCCTGTGAGAGAGCAAAGATGTGATAAGATAAAAGAAATGAAGCTTCAAGTTATCTTTCTAATCCTCATACCTGGGATTACTTTCAAAGAGTGTTTGCTCTCATCTCAGGGGAAATTCCTTTTCCCTTGGACTACAGTGATCTGGTAAAGTATTTTAGAAAACATGGTACACTGTTTGTGAAGATAAAAACTAGGATCCATCTTTTAAGAGGCTCCTACCTAGAATAATATATCAAATATATTTATTTATTCTCTTAGCCTATTTCTGGACCCTTGCTCCTTTTCCAAAGACAAAGTGTCAAGGGAGAACAAAGAAAATTTTCTTCCAGATGCTCAGAAGATTGTGCGAGGTGGGCTTTTCATCACTAGCTCTGGTTTCGGCTTTCATTCTCTGTGTTCAGAAGTGATTACCAATAGAAACACACTTCTCCAATAGAAAGGCCAGAAACTCATCAGTTATCCCATTAGGCATATTTTTAACCTTGTCTTTCTTTAAAGGAAAAGTATCTAGAAAAAAATGAACACTTAGGTTATCTGAAATGTATGTTTCTGACAAAAATCAATTTCCCTCTACCAGAAAATGCTAATATCTAAAGGATAAAGGACTACAGATTAGACTTCAAATCTTAAAGGATGACTGGAAATAAATGTTGTATAACTCAAGGTAGAAAATAAAAAAGAAATGCAAGTTTTAATTATGCTACAGTTAGTATTTTTCTCAACTACATGATGTCAGACAGAGTTATTCTGAATTTCAAGAAAAAATGAGTGTGTGCATGCACGCACATGTGTATGTGTCTCTTTCAACTGAGAATAATTAAGATAATTTCTCACAGCTAGAAATCAGCTCTGTTCTAGTCAATTGAAGCACATGTAGGAAACTGAAGTAAGCTTTAATTTCTGAGTACACACATTCATTTAATTTTAGAAGGTTTACATTTAATATATGCATATGTAGAAGCTGGGAATTTTAAAAATCTTTCTTTAAATCTAAATATATATCCACCATCTTAAAATTTCTAGAATTAATGGAAAGCTTTGAAGGAATGGAGAGGGAATGAAGCATCTAAATAAAGATTTCCTCCCTAATCCTCCAGCTTTTCATAAAAGCCAAGATAAAAGCTATTTGTAAGGAGTGCTAGTGAGTAGAGTGTCCCATCTCCTAGAATGGGCACATTCAGTGTAGCTTTGGTATTTATAAGCACAGTCACCTGAATTCTCCTCAATACCTTGAAACAGGCTTCATTTTGAGTAGAGCTCTGAATTTTCCTTGCTACATCACAAGCAAACAGAATCGATTCTGTTAAATATAATTTGGAGATATTGATGTGTTTGCTCCTACACTGTTTAGACTACATTTTAGTATATTATCCCGGCTGAATTCACATTAATTGGTATTTCATTTTACCCCTGGCTGTGGGATTTTAAAAATTATATCTCAATTTATATGCAAATCTTGAACCAAGAATAGGAGCAGTTCTAAACTCCGCTATTCTTTGTAGAACTTCTGTAAAGTACATCACTCCAATTATATATCTTGAATAATGAATAATAATTTTCTTATGTTTTTATTTTATTTCTGAGACACAGTATCTAGATTTCCTTGGCTGGTTTCAATCCTCAGTGCTCTGATTGTCAATCTTCCCACCCCACCCTTCCAAGTATCTTAGATTATAGGCCCATCATAGAACATTTGACTATTTTCAACAAATTTATTTTAATCTATGTGTGAACATATTGACAGTTATACATATTAATAGAGTACCATAGAAAGCTGTCATATATAGATATATTGTGTGATGTTATAATATTTAGCTGGTGATATTATAGTGCTATTATAGTACATAGATATACCGTGTGATATTATTATACATGAATACTTTGTACAATATTTAAATCAGGTTAAACATATTTATGTCATAAAAAATTTATTATTTATTTTTTAAAGTACTCACTTCTTTTATTTTGTATTTGTTAGCGAGGATGTATACATGTATATGGATGTGTATAGATGTGTGTGTGTAAAAAAGGCATTGTGTGTGCCTACAGAGAGTCAAATAAATAATTAAAATATATTTTAAAATATGTTTATAATACAGCTTCAAGTGACAAGGAATAAAATAAACATATAAACATAAATATGCAAAAAGAGAAATTTCTCAAAATTAAATTCTAAGTTAATTTTTATAAGGATCAGTTAAAGTAAGTGTAATTTGAGCCACATCACTCAGCAGAAATACACAATATGAGTTGGCCAATAAATGAATATAGGGGATAAGGAAGAGCAACTTTCACTAGTGTGGTTCTGTGAAATTAGGTGTTGATAGAGTTCATGTAGTTTGCTAGAAATATGTACTTCCATAATGAAAAACCAAGCAAAATCGGAGCAAGCTGAAATATGCCATGGAGGTGACAAAGTCTAAATTAAGTCAACATAATGTTTAAGCCAGTGTCCCTAGTCAGAGCACTCTGCAATCATCCAAACTGGATGTGCAAACACTTCTTCAATTGCTCTTCAGCTTTTGAAGGAATAAGCCTTTTGGTGAGAGAAATTCTGCTACAAAGGCCAACTCTGAAATTGTTGAGATCAGAAAACTATCTGCTGGGCATGCTACCTACTAGAGGAAACCAACCTCTAACATCAAGGGGGAAATGGGTGATTATAGTCACACATCTACTATTTCCTGTGGGATAATGAATATAAGTAAACTACTGCAAAAAGGAAAAGGCAAGGTGAATTGGAATTGAGTCTTGGCAGATCAACATCATTACTTAGGAGAAAACAGCTGCAGCTTGGAAGTCTTAAATGCCAGGATGGAAACTTTCCCCTTTATAAATGACAAAGAACAATAGAAAAGAATGAGGCACAAAAAAAGCAACACCATAAGACATGCCAAATGTGCTTTTCAAGGCTTTGGTGTATCACAAAAATATGAAGTCTTTTAAGGAAAATTTATATTATATACTGTATATAGTATATATTGTATGCTATATAACAATATCAGGTTATTAAAAACATTTTTCAAGAGTTGGTCTCTGCTGTGCAATTCACAAATGATATATATTTTACTTGTCTCCCCTCTATAAATTGTCCCTTTATTTTCTAAAAAGTTACTAAATCCTAGCTGAAGGCAATGAGAATAGGTCATAGGATATGGAGGGCTACAAAATGAAAGTGAGGCATTATGTGTTTAATGAAGAGGCAAAAAGGAGTGCTTGGACTACACAGAAAATTGTGGAAATCACTTTGCTGGGGAAAAGCCAAGCTTCATCCATGTAAAGTAACATAAATGAAAGGAATGACATAAGTTTATATCTTTGAGTATTTACCTAATGACACTGGAAAGATGGAAAACTCGTCTGGAAAGCTTTCATATAGGAAAGATGGCAAGTAGTTAGAAGCTATATGCTTCACACATTTTAAAATAAATACTCCACTTTGTTCTTTATTCTAATTGTCAAGTCAAAATATTAATAAAAGTGCAGCTGATTCAGAAATGTGGTCACTGTATATATTACATTATAAAAGTGGTAAACACTGAAATAATACAATTCACTCAATAAATGAAATTCTTCAAGCATGTGATGGCTTGATAAAAGAGAAGCAGGAACTTAAAAGAAAGATGAAAGAGGAACCATGGGTTGATTAGAATACATTATCGAAGAAGAAAAACGTCACTTCTTTGCTTTTTTCTGTTTCTGCTTTTTTGGACAATATTTAATAAATCCCTGTATATCATAAAAAAACACTGTCATACATTAATTACAAAGTATTAAGGGACTTATTACAGCACATTGTAGAAAGAGAATGCAAAGGCACAGCAGGTTCCCACTCCACCATACTAGAGTAAATAAGAAGAAAAGGTATGCTTTCAAAATAATAAGAAAAATTAGCCATTAAAAGGACCGTTAAGGGGCTGGAGAGGTGGTTCAGGGGTTAAGCCTCCGCCTTCCAGGCGGAAGGTCCTGAGTTCGGATCCCAGATCCCACGTATAGACACCAGGCGGAAGCGGGGGCGGCCTGCGTTTCTGGTCCTGGTAGGGCGGAGCCTGTGAATCCCGGGGCAGAAGGAGGTGGAGGCGTCCATGGTGGTTCCCGAATTCGTCCGTGGTTCTACACACACATACACACACACACACAGACACGCGCACATGCACACTCACATGCACACAGTTGAATAAATAATAATAATAATAATAAAAAATTAATAAAAAAGGACTGTTAAGTGCAGAGCAACTCACTGACATGATCGCGACCACCCAACAGAGCATTGTGTGAATTTGTTTTTGCATGAATGTGAGTCAGTTTCTATGTGTATGATTTCTCTGTGCATTTTTTGTGTGTGTTATACTTGCATGTGTTTGTTTCTCTGTATGTGTGTGTTTCTAGTGTGAATTTGTTCTCAGTTATGAGTTTTAGAAGAAAACAATTGAAGGGAATGGATGAAAGAAACTGATATTAAAAACTGAAGAGTATTTAAACTTGGGTATAATAAACAAATCACTTCCCTCTTCCTCTGTATTTGTTTCTAACATATTACAATGTGTATTTATATTTGCATATATGTTACTTTTTTCTATAACACTGAGTTTTACATTTGAAAATGTTTCCTTAAGGAGTAAAAATTTATAAATTTTCAATCAGTATTTAGAGAATGCATATATTATTTCTCTTTATCTTATCATCAGGAAAGGATTTATTTTTAACTTATGCTTGATTTACCTAAATATCAGAAAGGTTTTCTCAATTCCTCAAATCTCTCTGAACTATGAAACCAATTATTGAGCCATGTTCAATTAGTCTACAACTCATTCTCTTTGCTCTTTTGAGATGCTACACCATATCCCCTTGGACTTTTCCTTACATTTTTATTTGATTCTGTGTGTTACATGAAACATTAGAGGGATGATGGGTGTATCTGAGTCCATTTGTGATGATAAAGCAAAAAAAGCATTAATTTGGTAGCTCACACACAATGAAAATTTATTTTCCAAAATCTGGAACTCAAAAAACTTAAGGTGCTAACAGATTTGGTACCAGGTACTTAAAGGTGGAGCCTTCTATCTGGCATTCCATGTAGAAGGGGTAATCAGATCATTCAAGTTTCCCTTCCAAAATCCATTTCCAAACTCTTCATTTGCTAGGTATGACCATCCTGAGGCATGTAGACTACATATGACTGATGACAACTACGAATTGGGCTCAGAACATTTTTGTAATTTTTAAATAACTTCATTGTAGATGGCCATGTCTTGCTGAAATGTTGAGTTTGTGAAGCTCTCAAACCCTTCCAAATGCCCCATTTCCTAATAGAACTACAGTGTGTTGAGTAGTTGAATTTCAATGCTTGATTTTGGAGTTAGGGACAGGAAGCTTTAAGCAAACTGAAACATCTTTCAAATTTATATTTATGACCAGTATAGTTTATAAACAAAAACTGTCTCTCTAATAAAATAAAAGTTTAAAGGTGTGTGTTGGAGAGAGTATTGCAGAGAGATGGCACAGTGGGCAAGACACCCTTTTGCAGACTTGAGTTTCGCATCTCACACCCTGAGTTGGATTCTTGGAAGTCCAAATGTTGGAAGGAGAGAAAACACTTATCAAAGTGGTCTTCTACCTCTTTCCACATGCCATGGTATGTATACATGTGACTCTCTCTCTCTCTCTCTCTCAAATAAATAAAATAAAAAAGAAAATAAGCTTAAAATTTAACTGGTAATGTAAAATGATGCATTACATAAAATGATCATCACTTTACTTTATGATAAATGCTACACAAGATACTCCTAAAGTCATAACTGAATTCATGTATGCATGACAAATTTTGACATTTCACAATAGATGTGGAATATAATTAGTAAATTTTGAATTTGCATGAAATTATTCTTATTTATGATCATCTTCATGATAAAACATCAAGTGGTAAGCAGCAGGAATCTAAAGATTATTTTTGAGGTCATTGTTTTCAACCATGCTGGGCAAGTCAGTTTACTAATTATCTCCTCTCATGATGAGCACCAAAGTAAAGATTCTTGGCTGGATTCTCTTAGATGTTACAGAACAACACAGCTCCTGCAGACTTAATACATGCTGATAAATGCCATTAAGTTATGAGTTCTTTGGATAATCAGAAAAGTTGATGCCCAGATTGATCTATACCTAATCATCTTATTTTTGCTAAACTCATGATTGGAAGTCAACTTATCTAAAGGGAAATTACAATCAATGGCAGATATATTTAGACAATTCTAAAGAAACGTATGAACAGTGAATCATAGTTCCTTTATTTTGCACATGTGTGCATAAATGGATCTTCTAAGCACTCATTTTCTATTTACTTATATTAGATCAAATTTTTGTAATAAGTCCAGTTTAGTGATGGCCATGTAAGTATCTTAATAATTTTCATAACTTTAAAGATAGATTCTCCCGGTATATATGGGCCTGTTATTTCTTCATTTGGAAGATCTGTGTAGTAAATATAAACAAAAAATAGGCTTCTTCTAGATTCTCACCGTTTTAATAAATGAAAACTATGTTTTCATTTAGTGATATAAGTCAGCCTCACAAGTACTTGCATTCCTCCTTGAAAGAATACTCTATTCCATTAGATGATATTATGCAGTTGTTTTTCTACAGATTGTTGTTTGTTATTGCCCATTAATTTTGCCTACACTAAGGATGCAGTGTTGTACTTTTCACTAAAGCACTCTAGTCATATGGATCCACATGTAGGCACAGCTGCCTGCCTTCTATCTCTGTCTCTCCCTCCCCTCCTTCCTTTCCATCTTCTTCCTTCCTGCATGAGCAGTATTGTGAGTCAGATGCCAATTGCCTTCAGTACTTTCCCCCTGACATGATTTGCTCATTTGTGCAGCATTATTCATATTTGCAACATTTGGCAATTTAGTTGGTAAACACTTGCAACTGGAATTTAGTTGCATAGGTAAGCATACTTGGTGAACTTGATTTGGTAACATTTTTTTTAACATTCTAATGGATCATGTCTTTTGTGACCAAGACTCCCTTCTGTGGCATTCACAAGTTAAACCCAATACTACTGAAAATACGTTTAGCTGATTGAATTCCTCATTTAATTTCTGGTTACATTCTCACAAGAGATCCTTTATCATTACCTGTCTCTTTCTGATATTTAAGAATATTTGAATCCCAGAGAATCTTTGGGTTGTGGCTATTATTTTATCTTAACCTGACATATAACTGTTGGCACTAGGAATCCCATAGAAGTTCAGATCATGGAGTTCTTGAAGGCAACTTGCTAGTTATCCCAGTTCATTAAGGTAAAATTTTGCATCTATGTGCATAAATTTTATCTATCTCTAGACCTTGTCGAGACATTGAAAGAATCTATGGAAAATTACTAATCTACATGATAATACATGTCTTGATTTGGTAACCTTTTCCCATTTGCTAGGATCTATAATGTTTTTCAAAAACAAAGATAATTTTCATCAAAACTCATAGTTGCACTCTCAAGGCTTTTGGTATTTGTCAGAAATTTAGTTATTTGTTTAATTAAAAAAGTAAATAGTAGGAATTCTCCTCAGAATTTTCCTGAATAATAAAGAGACATAATTCTCCTTCAGGAAGGTTGTGATGTTCTAGTTCAACATCTCATAAAACCTCTATTCCCTGTCAAAAATAAATGATGAATTAATGAAATTTGCCAGGATATGGATGGAATTAGAAAAAATTATATTGAGTGAAGTATTCCAGGCACAGAAAATTAGACACTGCACGTACTCCCTAATAAGTGGATCCTAATACCAAACCCACTTAATGACATATTCAAGATAAATCTCTGTAATACCTACTGTAATCACAAAGGGAGGGAAGGGGAAGGAGGGCACCCCAGAAAAAAGGAGAGAAGGGATCATGCTTCAGTATAGAAAATAAGTCACCGTCAAGTATTGCATGTAAGTAGCAAGACATCTAGTGAAGCTCATTCTAACTTCTGTTCCTGGTCACCCATGACTGAAGAGGTTTGATCAGGGAGGGTATAGGGACTGGCAGATAGATGGTAATCATCCTGCAAATGGGACACTGACCCCCTCACTGTGCTGTCCTGCTCCTATTCCATCTACCTTTGAGTCTCCTCTTATAGTAAGATCTTCATTTAAACAACCTTTTATCTTTGGTTAGGAGGTGACCGTCAATAACGATCAGGATGGAGCCAAGGGCAGTGCAGGAAAAGCAAAAGTGAAATCAACAACGAACCTAATTCAGAACACCAAAGACCATACATTAATCACCTGGAACCAAACCAGCCAAATCTCTCCCCATCCTAAGCTCAGGGAACCTTGCAGAAGAGGGGGCAGCAAGATTGTAAGAGCCTAAAGATAGGGAGGAACAATGTTATGCAAGATACTCCACACAAGTTAGGGCTTGTCAGACTTTTTTTTTTTTTTTTTTTTTTTATTCAACTGTGCGAATGTGCGTGTGTATGTGCGTGCGCGCATGTGTGTGTATGTGTGTGTGTCTGTGTAGAACCACGGACGAATTCGCGAACCACCATGGACGTCTCCACCTCCTTCTGCCCTGGGATTCACAGGTTCCGCCCTACCAGGACCAGAAACACAGGCCGCCCCCGCCTCCGCCTGGCGTCTATACATGGGATCTGAGATCTGAACTCAGGACCTTCCGCCTGGAAGGCGGAGGCTTAACCCCTGAGCCACCTCTCCAGCCCCAGGACTTGTCAGACTTTGCATGACCTGCACAATGACTGACACATCAACGACCCCCCAAAGTCTAGCATGGATCTCAGGCAATAGAGGCAAGTGATTACAGTCATAATAGTGTTCCCATACTAATTGGCAACCCAAGAAAGGACTCTGGGCTATGCCACTGAGTCCTTACACCTCACTAGAGTGGAGGACTCTGAGGGAGGTTTGGCATTCAAGTGAAAACATGCTCCAGGGGATAGGAGGGGGAATGGGGAGGAGGCACTGGGAGAAGGGGTGGGAGTGGGTGAAAAGAAGGGGTAAAGGGGGCAGAGAGGGCAAGGGGGAACTAGAGAAGGGGTGGAGGGAGGGAGAGGACCGGGTACCTATTGAGCTTGTATGATTAGGGAAAAAAAATAAATGATATGCACCCCCATTTTTTGCTTCACATATTCTACTCATAGCCACAGTGCCTTTGCCTGGCATTTAATCTTAGTGATTATTACCAAGGGAACTATGTAACAGGAGGAGCAGAAGTGACTGAAACCAAAGGGGTCTTCATCTCCTGATTCATATTAGAAATAGAAATAATAGAATAGGGAAAAAATAGCATTGTAAGTCTAGGGCCTATGGCTCCCAGAAGAGCTCACTCTGTGCATATCAGATCCAATAGTACTCCTTTTAAAATACAATAGTACTTCTTTCTTTAGACCTAGCCCACTTTCACTTGCCTTCCAAGGATCAGAAATGCATGCTTAGCTCCAGGGAGAGTACCTTTCTCAAGCTGGTTATGTGCACAAATGTTGATTTCAGTATAATTCTGCATCTATTGTTGGGGGAGAATTCTCTGCATTCCTTGAATATGTGGGTAATTCCTTTCAAAACTGCTTTGCAAATCTCTTTCTTTGGCATTAACTCATTAATTCTGGGAAATCTTGTCCCATAATTAGGACATAGGACATGTAGGATCAGGTATTGAAAGTGTGTGTGTGTGTGTGTGTGTGTGTGTGTGTGTGTGTGCGCGCGCGTGCACGTGTATGTGTGTATGTGTTTTACCTTGACTGTAAGAAACTAATGCAATAAAACTTCAATTCAGTTAAAAACTATTGTTTCAATTATCAGGTATTTCTTAGCACTTCTTTTGGATACTAGTTATTTTTAGGATATGACATATTTCAGAGTAGGTTTTAAATTTTTATATTTTCCTTTTTGAATTTATTAGAAAATTAAGAGCACATTAATTTACATACAATTTATATTCTAGTAAAAGTTTGTATTAAAATCAGCACAATGTGTCACCTAGCAATGGAGTATATATCATTAGCAGAGCATGTGCTAAACATGTGCAAGAGCCTAATTTCAAGCCCCAGCACTGTCCATAAGTGTGTGTTCATGCAATCACACACATACATGCGCACACACACACACACACACACACACACATACCCTCTCATCTCCTTAAAATAGGCATTTTCTTAAAATTTTGGATTATTCTGTATTGAACTGTACACATGATCAGTAAGTAACAGAATACTTTTATCGGTTAAAATGGCCTTCCTGTTCAGTGATTAAAAGAAACAGACATAGCTGGAGGTTGCAAGTTATTTTAGAACTAACAGACAACTACTACTATCCTAGACATCTAAGCCAATGCTTGGACATCACTTTTCCTAAACATTTTAGGCCTCAAATCACCAAGGATCATCTTTACTTTCCTATTCTCCTGGTGTGTTTTCTCTCTGGTTTCATTCCTTCAGCCACAATAACCTTCACTGTGCTCCAAGGCTGCCTGAGGCTCCCTATATCTAGCTTTTGTCAGGGTGTCTTGATGCAGCTTCTAAGCAGGAAGTCATGCAGCCTCCTGGGGGCTTGCCAAGGATAGCCTCAGGTGACTAGATAAAGCTAAAGCAATACCTGGAAAGCCTCACAGTGTTCCACCCCTTTTCCAACATTCCCACACCCTAGGCAAGAAACCATGCTCCTCCTAGGGTTAGTTTTGGGCAAATCTTTTTTTTTCTTTCCTTTTGATTGCCAGTATCACAAAATCTGCAATCATTTCACATCTCATAGAAGGTAATTTGCTATTATTAAAGACCATTACGATTTGTAGTTACTGTACGTTAGTCAAATCTCTTCCTTGTAAAAAAAATTATGAAAGCATGTTGAGCCTGAATAAGTTTCAGTTTGCCTACAGTTTTAATAAGTTATGTGAAAGAGACTAAAGATGTTGCTTATTTAAGTTTATTTTTTTTATTTTTAAATAGCATGGATACTTCAGAAAAGTGTAAAACTGTCTGCAATTCTAGATGCCAGAGTATCTTCTCTTTAATGAGCAACTCCTCCCATTTACAGCAATTGCATGCTCCTGCCTTTCAACATTCAGTTTAGTTTCCACTAATAGGTGCATGAAAACGAATCCTGCTACAAATATAAATGTAGACATCATAGCTGTAAGCATTTCTGCCAATGTGCACACTTTTTTAAAGCTCCTAAGAGGGAAAGATATACTGTAACCTTTTTTGTGCAGTGTTTGCTAATGGAGAAAGACATGGCATGCGTAATTCTCTATACAGCTGACTGGAGTTTAAGGATGATATTGACTAGTGGAAAAAAAAAAGAATGTGGAATAATTAGTAGAGCAAGATAGGTAAAAGCAATTGATACCTTGCTTAGTTTTCTGTATGTCTGTGAGTACTTCCGCTAGAACAGTGTACAAAGGCCATTAAGTGAGTTAATTGAGTCGCAATGCTGCTAAGGTACTTTGCAGAAAGGGGATTAATGAGGTTTGAAATATTACAAATGTAATCTAAACCCATAAATAATGAACAATCTGGAAAGAAGAATTCAGAAGGCATGATTTCCAGTTAGTGACACTGGTTTTTTTCTGAATTATCTATATTCAAGATGAAGGATGTGAACTCTAGAACAATTCACTTGACTGCTGTAAAAATAAAATTTGTTTTGTTAACTGGGGAAGTTCACCCCTTATGTTCCTATCAGCAAAATATTTTCAACATGTTCATGAAAGTCCATCTTTGTAACTAACTTTCAAGTCGTTGATTTCATAATGAGCAAACTTTTAAAAGTCAAGGTGAACTTTGTGTGATCATATTCTTGCTCGTGCATCTTGAGTAAAAAAATCATTTAGGCAAATGTCAATGCCCATATCACTGACAGAAATACATGCATTTTATTCTTGTTTTGCTTCCAGAGATGGTTGGATTGAAAGCAAAATCCAAACATTCACTTCAAAATTTAGCAATAAAGGCAGAAGAAACTTTCCACTTCTGCATTCTCTAAGTTCATGCAAGAAGTGACTTTTTTATCAGGAACATCTCAAACAATAAATTAGTTTCACACCTATCCTGAATGCAGCTCAAAACAACTTGTAAGAGTGTAAGAATTCATAGTGAAATTTTCACTTGGAAGTGGAGATATTTAGAAGAAATGTACTTCAGGTGTGAGGTTTAAACAAAATGCACTTCCTAAATTATTCCTCTCTCCCTACCTTTTTCCCTCCACCACCACACGCACATGTTCACATAGACACACACACACACACACACACACACACACACACACACACCACACACACTCACAGTCTGCAGTAATTTTAGAGGATGAAAGTTTAGATACATTGCACACAATTAACCAGCAAAAAGGTCGTTTTAAATATTACTAAGTAGCCTGAGGCTATTTAGATTTTGTTTCTATAAAATTGTTTTCACAATAGGAGTGAACTATACTAAGCAAGTCAAATTCCATGCTCTTGCTATTACCTTGTGCTTTGTGTTTTTGCTTTTCTTCCTTTATTGAGCACACTGGTGCTATGGGACTTTAGATTGGATTGTTTTATTTGTGGAATTTGTCAAATGCTATTTTCTATGAGCATAATATTACATATATATATTTAGTGATTATCTGATAATGTCAAAAATATCATTTCTGAAAACTGTAACTAATTGCTTATACCACATATCAGTGTAAATGAGATTATATTAAAAGTGTAAAATTTTAATTCTCTCAGGATTTAAATTTTAGATTTGGTCATTCTTACATGTTCTAGCAATCAAATATAAATGCAATCATTCTTTTATTTTCTTTTTAAACAAATGACACTAGTTTCACAAGTATCTCACTAAGGAGGTAAGCTAATGATTTCCCTTCATTGTGCAGAAACCAGCTTTGTAATTTGGCAATGTAAACAAAATTGTCAATGCAATTTCAAAAATTCTAAAGTTAGAAAAAAACATAGTGTTGAATTAATCATGAATGCTGTAAGTATCAGCCTCCCTGCAAGGTTGAGTAAACATAAAATGAAATGAAAATATCTGCAGAAAGCAATCCCACTATGAAACAGCACTGAAACCTTTCAGTCCAATCAGAATCACTGTTTCCTTTCAATAGTAGGATCAGCAGTAGGTAAGACCACTGGCTGAAAATTAAAAGCTAATCTGTGGAAAATTGTGGCCAAGGGATGTGTAGTCTACATTTGAACATTTGTTAAATAAATAACAAAACCTGAAACAAAAACCAAGCCTTCCAGACAAAGCTACTTTTCATTTTTACCCTGGTATACAGGGCCATGGGGGGTCCTGCCACTGAGGGTCAGGGCTCAACCGATCTTGTCCTTCCATGTGTCTAGCCACTCACTGCCTGCTGACACCTAAGTTGTTTTAAGATGCTTGACGATTCTGCTAGCAGGAGAGCTGATTGTATAGTATCCATGTCTGTGGGTTTTGTAAAGAACTACTCATTTTGGCTTTTGGACTTCTTTCACAATGAAACTGTTATGAAACCTGTTTCAATTCACACTGCAATTTGATGAATTACCTTCTCAGGATTTCATTATAAATGTGTTTTAAAGTGTGACTGCACAGACTGAGGTGTTTTAAAATAACAAATAGGAACATGGCAAATGAAAAGCTCTACATCTAAATGCCTCAGGTTCTGAGTGTACCAGGGAGAAGTTCCTCTAATTCCTCAGAGCACCTATTTATTGTTTTATTAATGCCAGGCAGGGATAGTTCATTATTAATATAAAATAGAATATTTCTGTGCAGAGGATTTCACATCGGGGGATGACAAGCCTGACCTTTGAAAAGCCATGCAGCCAAGTAAAATAGGGTATACAATAAGTAGCACTGATACATGCCATCAACCAGTCCTAGGGTAAAATGGGTGTATCTCCTGAACTATTATTAACTTCATTAATTCATAATCATGCCTCTTTTTTTTTGTAAAGAACTTAAAAAGTTCTATCTAGATAGCAAAACCATTTGGAGAGTAAAAGTGAAAGAGATGAAAAAGATCATTTTTCTCCAATATTAGAGGCAGATTAGCCAAAAATTGTTTTACATTCTTTCCTCTTCTCCACCCCCAATTCACGGTTTCTCCTGGTACAGTTATATATGTACAATAGAATTACAGAGCGGATCTTATTCAGGAGGCCTTACTTAGGGTTTAATTTGGCCAAAGTGAGCAATACTGGCATCACATACCACATTCTGGGTTGCCAGCTCTGTCCCCACATCAGGATTACCTCTGATCCCAGACTTTTCTCCTTAAGGAAGAAGCACGTGTCTATTTTAAAAGCTTCTAAACATTCAGTATTTTGCAGCAGTGTTATAACACATTGTTATACCCTTAACCATTTTAAAAGCAGATAGATTGTATAAATTTCAACAAGCTTCCAGACATGATAAATCATACCTATAATGAAAGTAGGCTGAAGCAGGAGGATCTTTTCAAAACCAGATTGGAGGATCTTTGTGAGTTCAAACCTAATCTGGTCTATATTTTGAGACACTGCCTCAAACAACTCAGAACCAAATCAACCAAATCACTTCCATGAAAACTGAACAAGCAGTTTGATCTAGATCTTGATGTGATTGACATACTGACTTCCCTGTGTCAGCGCTCAGTTTCTGTGTTTCAGATCCTCTTCCTTGTTATAAGAGTCACTGGATCGTCTCAGGATCTTCTCACACTTAGGCTACACCATGAAAACGCAGTGAAAAATGCCTGTGAGCAGCGTTACTTGGACCCCATGGGAGTAACCTGAATATGACAAGTTAGAAAGGAATTGGTGCCTCTCTCCTCTGTCCTTAGCTTACAAGAGATATAGAAACAAGTTGCAGGGTAGAGTAGAAGTACTAGGACTATGTGTTTGTGTGTGTGTGTGTGTTGTGTGTGTGTGTTTGTGTGTGTATGCGTTTGGTGAATGTGGAGAAGTGAAATGAAGGCCCGTCTCCTGTGACTTGCCTTCCTACTGCAGGGGTCAACTTTCTAAAGGTCCCATCGCCTACCCAAATATTAACATTAGCTAAGATCTCAAGTACATGAATCTGTGGAGGAAAACTCATTTTCAAACCATGATAATCAGGGTCTCTCATTAACCAGATACTTTCCAAGTAGGCAAAGCAATTTGCCATGTAGCCCCTGAGGTTCACCTGTCTCTTCCTTCCCATGGCAAGTATTATAAGTGCACATTACCATGTCAGTTTTATTTTTGTTTTAATTTGGTGTCTGAAGCTCAAATACAGGCTTTCATGCTTGCAAGGCAAATATTTAACAGACTGAGCAATTTCTCCAATCTGGATATCTTTTAATTTTGCTGAACCATTGAAACAGTGAATTATATAGTTCCTTTACATGGTAAAAATACTTCTGTATATATTGTATCCAGTATAATTTTTGTTGATTTCTTAGCATTTTAAAGGGAATGTAAAATAATGCTTATTTTTTTAGTTGAGTTATTTGATATATTATTTCTAAAATATATTAATGCCGCAGGCACCCCGTGTCACCCACAGGCCGCATCTCAATATTTTTACCTTTCTAATATGTACACACTAGTACAGAGACAAGTTTGCACAAAGAAAGAAATATGAATTTTGTTTCTCTTTGAACATGTTCGCCTATGTTAGTTCAACTAAAAGGGACAGCGTTGTGGGGCTCAGGGAGAGATCCAAGTGGAGTGCAGTGGGCAGCTGGAAGTCTGCAGAAGCCAGGGGAAGCCGGGTGGGGCAGTGGCAGCTCGAGGGCCCTCCTCGGCCCCAGCACCTGAGGCCTTCCTGTTCCTCAGGACCTCTTTGGTCTGCTCCCACTCTGTGGCTGGGTTTGGTCTCGTTTGTCCGGTGTTGGGAGGCCACATTCATCCGTTGTTTGCTGGTGCTGGGGGGAGCCTCATTTGCTGCGTTGTGAGGCGACTCCCTGAAGGTTATTTCTGCTCCTGCTGCTTCACCTAGTATACGATTTCCCTGATCTTGCGTTGTGCAGTCTGCAGCAAGGGGGTGAGGGGGTAAAGGGAGACAGGGGAAGAAAGAAATGCTGTTCTGAGGATGTAGGAGAGGGAGGGCGTGGAACTTGGGAAAGAGTGGGTTGCTCAGGCAAGTAATAATGCTTATTTTTATGCTTTCTATTTTCATCCTTTTAAAGACCCTACTGAAATTTTCACTTGGAAGTACAGACCACAAGACCTGAAGCAGTTTAAATTACAGGGCAGGACCCTTTACTCACAGTCTAAGGAGATTTGACCATCATATGAATTCGTCCTGGCTACAAGGATTAAAAAATTTCATTGTGAAGAAGAAACATGGGCCACTCTTCATCCTAGATTCAGAATTTTCATGATATTCTAAAGTAAAAAGCAACTTGTGCTCTATATCTCACAGTCTCTACACTATATTCATTATCAAATGTTATTGATGACCTGGGCACTTTTCCAAGGTCGGATAATCAGTGGAAAGCCCTGTGAACCCTGATTTGTTACTGTACAAATAATAAAGGATGAGTTGCAATTGCTATTCTATCCTTTGTAATGAAGAGACGATAAAAAAGAAGTGAAATGATGTGCTTATTTAGTGTTACATTTCCAGAGTTACTCAGCATTTGTTGATAGTGCATGTAACATCAAAACACATCTACAGTATAGATTTTATTGGAAACAATGACAAAATAAAATGTCAGATAATGAAACTGACCAGACTCTATATTGATAGTTCTCCAGTAGCTCCCAAATGCTATAAATGCTATGCTATGAAATTTCAAAATTGCTAGAGAATACAAGGTCCCAGTTAGAAAACACAAAACACCTAGGTTAAGAAATTTATTTTGTTCCTTATACTAAGCATATTTTAGCAGGCATTTTATGATTTTATATTATCCTCAGAGAGTTAAAAATTTTCTGGTAACCTGGGCAACTCTATCTAAATTTCATTTAACTTATTCTCTGGTTATTCAGATGCTCACGAGGTCAGAACTTGCCATGCACCTTACATATCTATCTAATTTCATAATTGATCTCAACAGAGGTGCCAATTACCTCTATAATTAACAGCTAATATATTATCCCAAAATTGTTTTCTAAAATCCTAACGGAATTGTTGATATATAGAAAATTATCTCTTTAAGGAGATATGAAAGGAAGGAGATTATAAAGTATATTAAAGTTGAAAACTTCCACCATAAAATAAAAAAGAAAAATGTAAGCTCAGTAGCTAAACAAAAACAACAGAAAAGCAGAACATTAGGATGAGCATGTTATTAAAGGAAATTTATCTTTTGTGAATTTCATCAGATTCTGTGTTGCTGAAAGGCTCTATATTGTCTTACATAAAAAAATGAAAACTGTTATGAAATAAAACATTTGAAAAGACTAAATACACTTTGTCATCTTTTACACAGATTAAGAAAGATATTGGCCCTAATGCTAAAATAAAGTAAATGCAAGTGGGGTTCATAACATCATCGTATACTTCCTCGCATACTAAATTTTAGAGATCTTTCCACAACTTTCAATGTCCAAATCTCAAAATACTAAAAATGCAAGTTATTTTTTGCATCCCAGTTCTAAAAATGCAAGTTATTTTTACATCCCAGCTTCTATTTTAAAATTATACATGTGTAATGTAAACCAAGTCACTGAGTACTGTGATCACACAACAATTCTTATTTATCAAATACGAATTTCTTCACCAATAGGTTAATGAATACTATGACTTTCTCCATGATCATGAACACAAGAAAATGTAATAGTTTTCTTTAAGGTTTCTAGATTATATTGGTCTTAGGAAAAAGAGAAGAAAAAAGTTTTCCTAAAAATCTTTTCAAAAAGAATTAAATGGGTAAATATAACTGCTGATAAATGCAGAATAGATTAAATAAACTGTACAGAGAAATGCATGTTACATCCAAAATCAGTCATCATCTCAGTCAGAAATTTCTTATATAACTTCCAAATTTGTCTGTTTCATTTTAATTGGTAATACACAATAATGCCATCAAGATAATTATTGTATTATCATTTATCTGCTACATGTGTTAAAGGGTAGAAGGGCTCAATTGCCAAAATGTCCCATATTCCCCTTGCATTTCTGCACATTTCTGCTCCAAAACCTGGAATGCTTGAGTTAGAGATGAAACATGTGACAGTGACATGGCGTGTGTTAGGGCTTGAAGATAAAAGAGTAAGAGTTTTGCATAGAATTAATAGTTTACTTTAATGTAAAGCTTGCATAGTATCTATGAATACCTTTGGTTCATGCATATTTTAACTATTATTTCAAAAAGCAGTCAGTGATATCTGGATTAATGTCATTTTGTTTGTAATGTTAAGTATCAGATATTTCATTGGGATTCTGAAGAAAGTAGTACATTCTTTTTTCTTGGGGTCATGTTATTGAGAACAGAGACCACAGATTTCTAGGACAGAATCTTCCTGAAACAATATCATTGATATACACAGTTGCCCTCTTTGAAAAACATGCCAGAACTAGTCCCCTGAGGATTTTTGGTTGAGCAGGTGTAGGTAAGGAAATGTGAGTGTATATCTGTGTGACTGTGTGTAGTAGAGGACACATGAGTGTGTGTGCCTGTGGAGGCCCAAGATTAATGCCAGGAAACACCTTGCATTGCAATACATACTTATTGATTTGCTACGGGCCGGGATCACAGGCTTCCATCATTTCCACCTGGCATTTATATGTGGGATCTGGGATCTAAACTCAGGTTCTTTTGCTTGCCAGGCAAAGCCTTTAACCCTTGAACCATCTCTCCAGCCCTATACCCTGAATTTTAATCAAGCAAAAACCAAATGTAAAAATTCTGAAGACATAACTTCCTGGTCACCAGTATAAGTATTGTTGTTTGCTAATGTTATATAATTCATTGGGTTGACACATGGAACATGTGCAAACTATTTTGATGGTCTAAATGAGTGGAAATAATATAGTGTGATACTGGTATGAGCATACATTTCGAATTTCTTTACCTCTAGAGTGATTTTTTTTCTGTGCTGTGACTATTTTTCCCTTAGCTTTTCTTAAGTTGTGTTACTTTAATTCTCCCCAAAAGACTTTTAGTATTGTGATGAACCTTCACATTTTGACTTGTAAATCATCAATCTTACAAGCTTTAATTTGCAAGGAAAGATGACAAAGAGCTGAAAACTGACTTTCTGAACCAAAATTGCTTTCTTAACATATATTTTTAAAGAGGAAAATTACTATGACAGGCTGATTGCAATTTAAAACATCATCTTCAGTGGCTTACAAGTATTTTAAGATACTTAATTTCCATAACCACTTTTTTGCCTATGAAATGCCTCATATTTAATTTAAAATAACATCTGTATTAATTTTTATCATTTAGAATGAAAGTTGATTGTTTCTGGAGCTTGTAATTCTCTGAAGTGTTGCATATCAAACTGTGCTCTCTGCAGAATTCAAATCATAAAATGAAATGTGCATGTATTCCCTGCAGGAATTCTATTTGAATCAAGCCCATCTTTAATTCTTGTCAGAATGTGTCATTAATAATTTATTGGCATTTATTGTAGTTTATACTTACACCTTAATACATGTAAAGCTTTTTAAAATATTTATACATTACAGTTTAAAGAATATTTTATATGGCCTTTTCTGTTCTTGATTCTTCTCATACACATTTAAATGGTCTGCTCACTGCACTGGGCCTTAGGGAATTGCTCACATAGGAACAGGGTTTAAATGGATGTCAATAAAGTCAAAGTGTGGAGTGCAATGCTACAAGGTCATGTACCATCCTGGGACTTCCTATCTGCTTTTAATTAAAACTTATCAATCCTTAAAACTACTTTTGGCTACTACGATAAATATACACATTTATGAGTGATTCCAGTTCAAAACCCAAACATACTGCAAAATGTGTTTTGCTCATTGCAATCACTAGCTACATTAGCTTTTGCAAGAAAAGCACCTTGAGAGTCAAAGCTAATGTCAAGAGGTTATAATGTTATCATTCAACAAAACTGGAAAATGGAAATAAATACTGAAAATATGACATTTATCTTTTAATAAGGTATTTTTTATTCCTTCACCAGCAAGGTGTATATCGAACTTTGCCAAACATTACTAAAATAGCAAATGCCAGTTGTTCAGCTATAGATTAAATGCAAGCCATACCTCCTCCATCTTTTTATGTCAAATGATATGAAAACCCATTTATAATAGAGACTGTTAAAGTTAAGTAATTTCTTCAGTGATCAAACTATTGTACATGCTTCAAACTAGGAGAATTTGTTACAAGCTTTAATTTGCAAGGAAAGATGAAATAATATAACACAAATAATGTATATATATGTTTTTCTTATGTTTTACATGTGTGACCAACATGCATGCATCTCCCTACTACTTTGTGCGCAAGCATTCATGTGTGTGTACATACGAAATATACTGAAATCCTGAATCTGTGATGTATGTTACTTATATAATTAGGACCATCTGCTCTGTGATTCCAACTTCTGAGAGCAGTGGCAATCCGTGATGCAATTGCAAATCATTAAGCAGCATGCTAGAAACACAGTATGCACCATACCTCTGAAGAGAATTTCAGAAGATCTGCTTAGGACTGAAGATCTGGAAAACGCAATAGACAAGGACAGCATCATTTAAAAATAGTGCATTTGTGAGTTTTGAGCAACATTTTATTTGCAGATGTTTCCTTCCAAAACATAAAGAAAACTTTTAGGGACAGATGAAATAAAGTTTTTCCCATGCACTTTAAGCAGATGATAAAGAATGATAAACATATATTACATTAAATTATAAACTCGATAGGCTTTTATTATCTTCATCCAAAATGAGTAGCGCTTGCCATAAGTAAGTCTGATAAATGTTTGTAAGGTTATTTTTCAAAATATTCTAAGAAGCATGGAAATTTTAAGTTTAGTTTATTTTACCTTTATTTACCTTTAAACATTTACTTCTCTTCTATACAAGCAGATATATAACAAAATATTATATTCAAAAGTATGAATTTGCTCATTTTTAGAGACATGAAAATATACTATTTATATATTTGTTATTCTGTGTGAGGGTCACATTTGTGCAAATTTTAAAAAAAAATTAAAGAATTCTTCTTCTTCTTACTCATATTTTCAATCACACTTTTTAGTCATTATGCTTCCTATATTCTTTTTTGTGCATTTTAAAACACTTTATTGGAAATATTTCTTTTTAAAGATTTTATATTATATAATTACACAGTTATATGATCCTCTGATTGAGTATGTAATATGTATGATAGATTTATAACATTCTTGAATATTATTCACAATCAATTTCTTTTTAAGTGTTTTATTCTTTTAGAGTTTCATAGACGATTGTAGTGAAATTATAATTTTTTGCATGTTAATCCCCAATCCCATCCCCTCTTTTTTTCCGATAAAAGCCCGTCTTCTTTCCTAACAGTTTCCCTCTTATTTTCATGTTTTTTTTGCATGTGCTGCCCATGGACTGAGTTGTCTAATTGTCTGGGTTGTCTTTCATGGCATGTACCTGAGCACTAATTGGAACGTGTACTATGTATTAGTGGGTATACCACTGAGGAAAGCATCTTCCCCTTCCCTTCCATATATCATTAACACGTAACATTTTCTCAGGGCATCTTGAGAGCTTTCATTTTCTATGGTGAACTGTTAATAGGACAAATCTTATATAAGTACACATAGCTGCAGTGAATTCATGAATGTGACAGACCTATCATATATATATCACAATAATGTCTGGCTGTACCCTGCTCCCTTCAGGCTCTTACAATCTTCCAGCCCGGTTATCCACAGTGTTTCTTGAACCTTGGAGTTAGGGGACAGTTTAGATGTCCTGTTTTGAGCCAAGCAATCTACAGTCACTTTTAGGAAAGTTGTGGTTTTTGTGCAATGAATACTTTCCATTGCAAAAGGAAGCTTCTTGGTTGTGTGATGAATGTTTAGATACATATATTCTTTTTTACATTTATTTATTGTGTGTGTGCATGTGTGTGTTGTGCATATAGGTATTACTGCTCACATATGAAGATCAGAAGACAATTTTATGAAGTTGGAAGTACTTTAACAGCTAATCTGAGAAATGATCTTAGAAGACAGCTGTCATTTCATCAATGTTAAACAATTTCTAATCATATCTCTATAATATAATAAAATAGCCAGACACAGGCAGGGACAAAGATTCTCGAAGTTTTGAAATGGACAATTCGAGGATTCAGTTCCGTGCCTGCAGACGGCATTTCCAAAGTCACACTTAAATTCTCTGCATTAGTATTTATCATTTCCCTGAACTTCTATTTGAATATTACATTGACAGAAACTTCCACAGTGTTTTTTTTTTTCTTTACACTCATTGTAGAAGATAATCCTGGGCACTGGAATCTGAAGTCTATTTATGAATTCTCTAAGAAAAATTGAAGACTAAGCAAAGTCATAGAAAAAAATTAATGAGACAAGCATAGTATAGATTATTACATACATATACATATATATATCTTATAAATTAACTTGAAACATCTTATTACAGTTTTAGAGCACATACCATCAGAAAGATGATGACTTATATAATGGTACAAATGGCACCTATATTTTCACAAATAGAAATGTGAGCATTACTAAGCTTTCTATTTATTTCAGTGTCGAAAAAGCAAGAAAACTTCTCTAGCCACAGACTCATACCCTTGAACAATTAATTACTCATGCGTATTTATCCTAAATACATTCAATTTTAAAATAAAGTATATTTTGATCTGATTTGTCATGAGTGGGGGAAAACATACGAAGAAAAAAAAAAACCTCAGTGACTTAAGCAAATAAGATTTATTCTTAAATGCATACCTTTCTAAGTATACTCTCTCTAGGTTTATCCATTCATGCTTGCCTGTCTGTCATAAAATGTTATATCCTACATTGCATAGTGTTTAAAAATATTGAATAAAACAACTCCAAAATCTCTAGATTTTTGGATTATTAATTGTGATGCTTGTTTAGAATTCTCAGCAGGCTGTGACCATCACTGGCCTTGGCTGTGGGCATCTCAGAGTAGAGAGTGCTCTTCGTTTGGGTATCTCAAGCCCTTTATTGATATGATCTATGTCTAGAAACTCCAAATCCTTCATTGCCAAACAACTCTCCTTATAGTCATCCATGCCAGGGATTGGCCTACACAATGAAAACTCTTAGAGAGAAAGAGATCAAAGAATCAGATTGACAACCACGGATCTGTGCAACCAGATGTGGGAAGTGCCATGCTATCAGATCTGTCATACCTCCCTCATCACACATGAGAAAAGTCCAGATTACTCTTGAGAGAACGATTACATGAGATGGGAGTGGTGGGGAGTCTTGTACAAGCCACTTGCATTGTCTGATCAAATCTTACTGAAAGGACATTAAGTCAACATCATCACTGGGATCCTTGCATATTCATTGCTACAACATTCACAAGAACTAATAAACAGAATGAGCTTTAGGTGTCCACCAACATGCAAATGGATAAAGGAAATGTTGTTTTACAATGACAAGAACTGTTTATGTTGACCACAATACGCCAGAGTCAAACAAGCACACACTACTTTCTCTCTTGCAGAAAGTTGTGGTGTATGCTTGCAGGCTCTAAAACTAGAAGGAGGACCATGAATTAAAGGGAAAGAAGATATTATAAGAGCAGGAATAAGGGAAAGGATAATGATGCTCACTTGGCAGGAGTCAGAAGTGAGCACAGAAGCAAATTAGTAAGAACAAAGTCTATTTGCATGATATATGAAATGTCATAATGAAGCCCGTTGTTTTGTATGCTAACTTCAAAATTAACTTTAAAAAAATTAATTTTCTATTAATTTTCATTCTGCACGTAATATGTGTACGAGAGGGCACTTGAGTATGTATGTTTGTGCATGTCACTAAGGATGATATTGAGCATCATCCTGGATCTCTCTAAACCCTTATTCATTTGATCTGTGGTTTTTCAGGCTTTGCCTTCCACAGTCTGATTTTCAGGTCCCCACAATACCTACTCTGCATTTTACATGGATCCAAACTCAGAATTTTGCTTGCAAGGCAAAAACTTTAACCCTGAACCATCTTCTCAGCCCTCCACTAATTTCTTCATAGTAGTAATGTAATTCAGTGAAGAAAATCATATATGAGAGTCTTAGCTTTACTCTTCATACTCATTGTTTGTTAAAAACTAACTTTGCCTCTTTAGGCCTCACTTAGTTATTATGTCTCTTATCTATATACCACAGGTAATACACAGCTTACAGTTTAGCATGACATTTTTATATTTACCATTTTTCCTCATAATTTTTTTTCAATTATATGCCTTCTATTTACTTGTGGAAATTATCTTAGAATACATGTATGTGTATATAAAATATAAGTATACAAATGTCATTATAACTCAAGGACAAAAAATAAAAAGCTTTTGTTTGAATGGCAGCTCTGATAACTATTACTGTGTGCACAAGTTTCTTACAATGTTTTGCTTCTGTTTCTGCATTTGCAAAGTAGAGAAAACAATCATCCTCACTTCACAGAATTTTGGGGGAGAAAAATGATCTGCTCACAAAAACTCACTGAAAGGCTTTAACCAATGATTAAATGCTCAATTAAATTGTGTGTCCTCACTATTTCTAAAAGCTGCAGATATATTAGTAGCATCAGTAGTACTATTTTGGAAAAGCTTTTGAAATCACATAAAATGTCAGCATTCATCTAATAAATGAGCCATTTGACTGCAAAAGGAAAAACATTAAAGTTCTCAAATTCTTAATTAATTAGTAAGTTCTCCAAAGTAACTTTTATAATACCTTTTCCCAGAAAATGCAATTATAAGGCAAACAAGGATATACAACAGATTACTTTCATGATGATTAAATATCAACCAAAACATAAACTAGCTTGGGTGGCTCCATTCAGCTAGGGAAGTTTCATAAGAAAGAAAGGAAACCTTATCACTAGGCCCAGAGCACCAGATGCCTGTCCCCCAGAAAACACAGGAAAAGGAAAAGGTAAGATTCCAGAGCTGTATCTACACCATCGACACCAGCAAATTGATGCCCTAAAAGAAAGACAGATGAAGATTTTCTTTTAGCTTTGGTGATACTTAAGAAGATGGTGATATCTTACCTCAAATCTTATAACATGGAATTAGCTAATTTCACTCTTTCCTATGAATCATGGCTCGAGTGTTTGGGGCAGGCATGAGCACCACCTCAAAACAGCCTTAGTCTCTGTTCCTTACAAACTAGATGCCAAACATCTCAATCACAAAAACATTCATTCACATAAGAAATTAATTTTTGAGCCAATGGTTTACATGGTTTAGTAATAAAATATGACTTATGAAATTATATATTGTGTATATTTTAAGGTTCATATTTGTTTGGTAAATATTAAGAAAGTGCCTCTATTAGCCTTAAACATGGATCAAGCTAAACACCAGTAATGAATAAAACTGCAATAAAGTACAATTCAAAACTCCCTTCAGAGTCAAACCTTTCACAATAGTGTCTTCTGAAGATGCAAGTCTGGGCACAGTTTCCAATAGTGTTTTGAATGATTCTAAGTCTAAATTCTGCATTGTACGGTCAGCTTGTTTCCAATCTGAATGTAAGCTGGCCTCAGTTTTTTTTTTTTTAAATTTTTTTATTCAATTGTGTGTGTGTGTGTGTGTGTGTGTGTGTGCTGTATGTATGTATGTGTGTGTAGAACCACGGGCAAATTCGGGAACCACCATGGACGCCTCCACCTCCTCCTTGTTTACTCTGCCCCGGGATTCACAGGCTCCGCCCTACCAGGACCAGAAACGCAGGTCGCCCCCGCTTCTGCCTGGCGTCTATACGTGGGGTATAGGATCCGAACTCAGGACCTTCCGCCTGCAAGGCAGAGGCTTAACCCTTGGGCCACCTCTCCAGTACCAAAGCTGGCCTCAGTTTGGAACTTAGTTTTGGAATAAATCTGATGTATATCTGTCTTTTCCTTTTTGGCCAGATCTAATTAAAGACACAAAGAATATTAACTTTGGTTGGTGAACTGACTCTGTGCATTATTGCCTCACATACGAACACATTGCAGCCAATGTCCTGAGAATTCAAATTAATACTGTTATTAAAGCCAATGTCTAATGTGAGAAGTTTGTTCTCTTTGACTGAAAGATAATTGAAAGAGACTGGATACAGTTGTTCACAGACAAATGGGTATGGTATTTACCTGAATAAAAATAGGATTACGTTCAGCATAACTTCATTGACCTCCGCTAGCAATTTCTACAGCTTTTATTGCTGCCGAATTGCTTGTCTCTTGTGGGAATATTTTATAGATTTTATGGTTAAGTAAGCACATAGTCATTACTAGTATATACCAAGTTGTAAATTTGTTCATTTCATAGTTATGAATAAGTTCAGAACTGACTTTTATCATGAATGCTAATTCTTATAAGTTGCATTAAGAGTGTGAGATGCTCAAGTGTCTCTCAGGACTGAGGGTCTGGCATTGCCTTCCATGCTTGTCAATATCCCAACTTTCACACCCATTATTAATAGCAAATACTTTGAGCACAGAATTCCACATTTAAAACATTATTATGACTTGCTTGAAGACTTTAAAAGTACTTTTTTCTATGTGGCTAAATACCTAGACCACTATAAATATTTAAACCCAGCCTTAGTAGTTCAAGGTTTATAATTTGATTATATCCAAGATAATTTTCCATACTTAACTCAGTCCAGGTAGGAAATGCAATCCTCTTGTGAACCAGTCCATGGTTATTTATAGACTTATGGATTCTTTGAGTGGGACATTATTACTTATATATTCAAGTGATGGTTGTTGCTGTCTGGTGGGCATGCTTCTTTAGTGTCTGGGGGATACTCCTGGTTCTTTCCCTGTGCCACTCTCGAACCCATGACAACACAGTATCAAACACAAAGATTATGGGCTCCATATGGTGCTTCCAAGTATGGGCTTGGAATGTGACCTATGATGTTTCAGCTTATTGCTTGATTGTACTATGAAATTTTTGTTTATTTCAGAAAATGCACATTGGAATATGAATTACATATATAAGTCATTCTTCCTTAAATGTGAATAATCTATCTAGTACACCACAAATTTTAATTATATATTTCATATTGATTAAATTCTATGATATATAAGGAATGATTAAGTTATTACCATTGTATGTCACTTTGTTAGTGACAAAACCTTTAATCAGTTACCTGAGCAATGAGGATGATCAATGAAAACAATAAATATGGGTGGCAATTAACTTCTTTTATCATGGTGATCTACATTTATAAAATGGGCCCTTCTTGCACATTTGAGAATTTGATACTTTTTAAAGCTTTATCCTATATCTCTTCTGTCACTAAGAAAATCATACATAGCACATGATTATATCATTTGCAAACTCTTTGTTAATCCAAGAAAATGATGCTCAATATAAGAGCAGTCTGAAATGAAATAAAAATAAGTTCTATTTTGTAACATGGCTGAGTTTAATAAACATACTACATTCCATCCTAATTAAATATTTAATAACAGATCTGTATTCAAATGATGGAAACTACCAGCAGCTTGTCAGAAATGGAAGTGAGGACTGGAAGGTCAATGTTAAAATGTCTGGATGCTCCAGAGTCTGACTTGTATCCAGGACCACCATTAACATGATGCCATAGGACATGTCTTGAGAGGTTCTGGATGTCCACCAATAATGTTTTTATAAAATGAGTCACAATTACATTAATATCCAGGAAAATAAGGAAAGCATTCCCAACAGGCCTGAACAAGGTGTATGCTAGTTTTCAAATTCTGATGTCCCCCCAAAATTATAACAAAAGCAAAATCTCTCATTTGTTTATCATCTGTCTAGCATCTATCATGTATCATCTATCTGCCTCTTTCTGTCTATCTATCTATCTATCTATCTATCTATCTATCTATCTATCTATCTATCTATCTTTCTCATTTATCATTTGTCTATCATTTGTCACATATCTTTCTATCATCTAACTTTTATCATCTATCTCTTTATGTATATATGTATATATGTATGTATGTGTGTATGTATGTATGTATGTATCTAGCCCTATCTATCCTCTATCTATCTAATCTATCATCCTACTTCTATCATTTATATCTGTATTAACTATCTTGGTTTTGGTATGAGATTTGTGAGCTATTTTAATTTCTGCATTAGGATTAATAACTTACAAACTTTTAACTGTATAGTCCATGATCATTTGATATTTGCATAAATACTAATCACATTTATGTACAAATGGGACAACCTTTATATATGCCTTTAAAGTAAATTAACCAAAGTGAATATGTAAGGATTTTATTTCTATTGTAGGCTAGATCCAGAATACTTTCCTTTGGGGAAACTGAAAATGAATTGCACAGTATTGACTACTATTCAAAAAATGGATTAAATGACAGATCTTTGAATTATGTTTTTATTTTAATGACTATAAAGGACATATTTATAGCATTTTCTAATGCTCTCATCAATCCTTAAACCTCAATGTATTTTTTAAGCACAAAAATTTGCATTGATTTTGGTCAAGTGAGGTTATGCATGCCTGTATTCCCAGTATTTGGGAGGTAAAGGCAGAAGAATCAAGTGTTTCTTACTGGTGTAACATATTCCAGACCAGCCTGGGGTACATGTAATCTTGTGTCAAACAAACAAATTCTATTTCTTTATGTTATATGTTATAATGAATTACTATGATAATATATATTGTCTCAAAAGCAAACAAAATTTTTCATATTTGTTTTAAATGTCATTGTTCTTTGGTTTGCTCTCTGGAAAATTAGATATTTAGATTTTATTCACCTTTCATTTTGTGATAAGAATGTGTCACAAGTCATTCATTTTCCTCCCTGTTTTGGCACAGTTGCTTCACACGAAGCCAATGAAGATACTAGATAATATTGTTAGCACTGAATATGCAAGGTGAAACACAGACGCAAAGTAAAGCATGGCTTAAAAACAAAAGCAAGTGAATAAGGGAGGGAGAGATGGTTCAGAGGTTAAGATCCTGCCTTACAAAAAAAAAAAAATTCCTGAGTTCAGAAGATCGTGAATACTATACTTTAAAATGCTAGTAGAGGACTCACAGGGAAGTTCAGTGCCCACATAAATGGATGCACTAAAGAGGGGGAGAGAGGGAAAAGGGAGGAGGTGAGAAGGGGAGGGGAAAGAGGGAAAAGTTCAGCAGGGGACAATGGAGGAGGGGAGGAGAGAAGGAGAGGAGGAAGGTTACCTATTGTCATAGTTAGGCACAGGTGTCAACTTGACAATTGAGAGTTTGAGCTCTGGACACATTTGTAAAGAATTAGTGGTTGAGTAAGGTTCAGAGCAAACCTGCGGGAGATTGTCTAGTTGATGGGGAAGGCCCAGCCCTTTGTGCCTGGGACTAGACCCTGAACAGATGAATAAAATACCTAGAGCCAGTTGAGGAAGTTTGTTGCTGAATCCTCGCAAGGCCAGCAGGGGAAAAGAGGGGGAAAATCGGCAGGGGCCTTAGGGGCTCGAGGTGAGGGGGGAAGCGATATGGAGTCACCACACAAACACCAGGAGTCAGATGAGAAGCAAGCAGAGGACGAGCTGCCTCAGACTCATTTATTCCAGGAAGTACTTGAGCTTATGTGGAATCAGGGGTCCAATCAGGTGTTGCCTCCTCTCTGCTCCATGAGGCAGCCAGCAATCATTTATCTGTTGCTATGTGCTCATTGCAGAGACAGGTTAGATGGCCATTTCTAATTGGTTGTTCATCCCTCTGCCTGCATGGTTCCTCTATTGAGACATGTTCAGGCCATGTGTGTACTTGTACAGGCTTGTCTATAACAGGACCTCCTGGATTTGTGTGCCTGGGCTAGGGCCTCACTGAATCAATGGGGCCACATTTTCACCCTTTTATTTATTTGTAAAATTTTTCAGTGGGGACCATGATAGCCAGGGCGACCCCGAGCCTCTCAGCTGTGTGGAATACAGGTGACTGTGCTTGTCTTAGGTTGGACACCACCCTCATGTGGAGTCATTGACTACCAATCATGAGACCATCGCAAAGAAGGAATCATGGTCCCAAAGGGGAACTCCAATACGTGGCAGAGAAAAGAAGGTTGTTGTCAGGACAGGAGAAGGTGGAGGGGCTGTAGATAGCACAGGTACAGAAAGGATCCAGAAGAGCTGGTGAAACACAAATCAGAACCTAACAATTGCAAATTATTAAGGCATAGCTTCAATGGAGGACAGCCAGGCTTCCAAAGGGCCTGAGGACCTGTAAAGTAAGCTTGTGTTGTAAATGCTGAGTCCTTACTGCTTGCCATATGCATCTAAGTAAGACAATTAGCACTAAAAGAGCAACTCCCAAAATTAACCAAGTCACCAAATTTATGGGTGAAAATAAGGCAGATATCCTGTCCAATAATTGTTTGCCGAAGGACGCAGCAATAGAAATTGGCATCCTTGTGTATGTACACTTGGCTAGACATGCTGGTCTGACAAGTAAGGATTGTTCCTTTTTTTTAGTTACTTAATTTATTATTGTTAGTATGTTCATTTGAGGTCAGAGGACAACTTTGTGGAGTCAATATGTTCTTTCTACCTATATATAGGTTCTAGGGCTCAAACTCAGGTGTGTGCTGCAAGCACTTTTACCTGCTAAGTCATCTCCCTAGTCCAGCCACTTTAATTTTCATTCCGTTTCACACCCCACCCCTCACCCTGTCTAGCTATAGACTTTTCCTCTCCTTTTATATAATAAAATTCCTTGAAAGATTGATCTGCATTTATTACCTCCCATATTGTTCCTCTTCTCGAAGTCGTGGAAATAGTGACAAGAAACTTCCTTAAATTCCTTCAGTCATAAATAGGATTTTTTTTTGAGGATCCCAGCTGACCTTGATCTCATCAAGCAATATTTAAGGATGACCATGAATTTCTGATCTTCAGGTCTTTACTTCCCAAGTGGTGGGATTACAGGTACGTGTGAGTTCAGTGTTTTGTTATTGCTTTTGCAATCATGGGAATCATCATGGCCAATGTGCACGGATCCTTGTTGCTCCTGGTGGTCTGAGCTGGATCTCTGGGGTCCACATGATGGAAGGAGATAGCAGACTTCTGAAAGTTGTTTTCTTTCCTCCATGGCACATTCTCTCTCTCTCTCTCTCTCTGTGTCTCTCTCTCGAGAAAGGAGTCCTCTCTTGTTCTTCCATCTTCATGTGCATGGGGTGTGTATGTGCATTTTCTTATGGGAAGGTGCACTTGTGTGTTTGCACCTGAGTGCACACAGTTCCAGAGTGGAAATACAGTCTTACACGATGGAAGCAGCATGGCTGGCTGGCTGGCCCAAGCTGGAGACAGGCTACGTCACATCATCCAAGTGGCTAGTGGTTTTCCTGGAGAGTCAGGATTGTTCCTTTCTGAGCCATTACATTACATTCTGAGCCCTGGTATTGGTGCATACTCTCCTGACAAGCTGGACAGACTGTCACTGGATTCTTAGTAAGAAAATAACCCCCTTGTTTCCTTAAGCCATTTGATTGCCATTTATCAGCAACCATGCAGGTGAATTGCAACACCTATTGAGCGTGTATAATTAAGTAAATAAAAATGTGAAATAAAAAAATGCTAGTGGAAATGGCAGCCTGTACTTCTGGCTCTGGAAGGCAGAGCCTAGAAAATGCCAGAGCAGAGCAGAAAGGAAGTAGAAGCAATCTGGATGATGATTCGTGAAGCCACCCTTGGGTCTCCACATGCACACATGCACACATACACAAATATACAAAAACACACAAAAAGAAAGAGAATAAAAGAAAAATGAATGAAAATGCAATGGAAACCCAATAATCTCTACTTACATGTAACTGAAATTGCTTTATACTATCCACTGAAAAATGTAATACAAGGATTAAAAAGAAACTTCAAGAATACTTCACAACCTTGAACTGTATCCTTCTATGCATAGTGTAATAAAATTTCAGTTGTTCTCTCTCATGCACAGAACACAAATCACCTTTGTCTGAACACTGCATGAACACTGCATGTTCCTTAAGTAACAGGTCCTTAGCTATTTGCTAATCAAATTGGAATGTTGAGATATTGTTACAGGAATTGCTCTGAAATAATGGACACAATGCCAGGAATAGATGAGGAAGAGAAGTTTTAATCCACAGGTGGGACCACAGACCTGGTAACCCATAAAATGTCTGTGGCCAAGAATATCAGGCTGAGCAGCTTCTTGTACTCTTGGAGAAAAGTGGAAGCAAGTTGGAAACAAACTAGTAGTTGTTATAGAAGCAGAATCCACAGATAGGTATTGATCTCAGCTAGTTCTGCAGACTGGGAGAGAAGGGACCCTTTTGCAAGTGAGGCATTCAGCTAGCTCTGAAGACTCTAGTAGCTCCTGAGTGCAGTGTGGTTAGATCAGAATCTGGTAAGTTTCCACTGGCGGCTCAAACCAAAGCTAGAGGTAGCTGAGGTAAGGATCTTAAATATAGGAGCTCCTAAATATAGGAGCTATGGAATTACCCCTGAATTCTACCTCATTATCAGTTGACATGAATGAGAACCTGTATTTTACTTAATATTGGTTTCAAGCCTCAATCATATCCCTGTGGGCAGTCTGTATTTTCCAAAGATGATATGAAAGGGTTATCTTAAGGTGAGAGACAAAAAGTTCTTGATTTTAAGAGATAAAATAATCCTTTACTGAAATTGCTTAATCATATGCTGATCTTTTTAAAAATCTGTTACAGCACCAATTTATAAATTAAACAACACTATAGATATCCACTGATAGGATCAATAGTATAAATAGGACTTGGTACTTAGTATTTCCAGCATCCTATTAGCATTCTAGATAGATTCTGGATAGACTCATAGATAACAGGCTTCTATTGTATTGCAAAATAGCAGCAAACGGTAGAGAAATGTAGAGCACTGTTGGACAGATTTCATGGTCCCTATTATGGGCTTTTGTCCCTGAATAGATGTGTCACATGTTACAATATAGAAAATGTAAAATATCGGGACAAGAAGGAAGAGCAATAGTAAGGAAATAAGGAACGAATGCTGAATGCAATGTTGATTTCTTGCTTTCTGTTGTAACTACATTCATCCAGTGGCAGAAATGAGCAACAACAACAACACAACAGTAAATTTCACTGTGAAGGGATTACTTCACTGGAAGATGCTTCACATGTCCTAACCTGGAAGGTTTTCAGGACTTATCTGTACCATACCTCACTGTCACAGATCTTCTCCATCTCTAGATAGAGTCCCAATTCCTTGTGTAAATATGTTTATAGATGGGAAAGAATACTCCAGTTTAGGGTCTTAGGGGCTCTGGTAAAGGGGAAAGTCAAGGCGGTATAGGCAGGGACATGTAATGGTCATAATTTTACTCTGAACTATAATAAAGTGAATACACAACTTGTCCAGCAATATTCTCCTCTTACCTGTGAACAGTGGAGATAAGAAGTTAAGGAATCTGGGAAGTTCAAGCAAGTTGTCCTAACACTGTTTGCCAGAAGAGGGCCCTCTTCTCCTTTCTCACTTGAAGACTGTATTCCAAATGGACACTTACAGGACACTCACTTGCCAGGAACACTGTATACAACACAGTCATACCTTTGCCTGAACTTTCTTAGCACTTATATTTCTTTGTATCTAGTATTTCCTTATCCATCAATAATATCTGTATCTTTTCTATAGAGGTTTTTTTCTACTTAATATATCACGCATAAATGGAATTATAAATGAATTTTTAAAATTCTGAAAAATGTGTTTGTTTGGAACCCTTTCAAATCCTATCAATTGCATTTGGGGGTGAAACAATTTAAATGTAGAAGAAACAATACAAATTTGAAACATTGGTAAAGCAAAAAAAAACTACTCATTTAAATCAAACAGCCTATTATGAATGCAGATAATTTATTTTGTACCTAATATATTTGATTTTTCCAGAAAGCATGTTTTAGTCTCTGTTTTTACTCTTGCAAAACTATTCAAAACCAAGAATCTCATGTTCATATACATTGTAAAATTCAGACATAGTTTTAAACATTTTATATTATCTCCGCTCATACAAACTTAATAGGTACACCGGTTCCCTCCCTCCTCCTCTGTGCCCTTTGTAAGTACCATACATTGATTCCAAGAGTTTCTCAGGATGTCTGCTGTCTCTACTGACAAAATACAGATAGTTTCAAGTATTTAAGCTAAATAGGCAAAAATGATTGATTACACAAGTTTGCGAAATAGAAATGATGATTGTTGCCAATGTTACCAGTGTGAAGCAATGAATCTTTGCCTAAAGCGGCAAATGCAATAAGGCTCTTCATAGCTTTTTGTATGCATAGTAAAGACTAAATTTGTTGCAGCATCCACAGAGATTTAAATTAATTTCAGAAAGAAAATTATTACATTAATTTGTTTTCATCAAATATAATTTAGAATTAGTTATTCAGTAAGGGTTTTCCCAGTAGCCTTTAATAAAATGATAGAGATGGGCTTATGGGGAGAGAATCTTAATTGTTCAGCATTCCATTTCTGTTTGACTCATTTTCGAACTTAGTTATTAGCATGAAACAGCTTCAGTAAACTGTTGTTTGTAAACTAGAATTCCTAACTCCCAGGACTACCTCTGGTTATTATGACTGCCTTGAAAGGAGCAATCTCAGGCGGAAACTGTCACAGCCTGCAGTGTTTGAGGGGGGGAAGCTTCTTGTCCTTGAAGCACAGAGTCACCAGAACTGACATGAAATGGCATCTCAGTCTCAGCCCCAGTCCTCTCAAATATCTGACTCACAGAGGTATGTCCTGTGGGGCACTGTATATAGCTCCTCACTCATAAAGTGAGCTCCTGAGAGGACTGGCCTTGCAGCCCTTCAATTACTGGCCAATAGTGTAGAGCTTCCAGAGATTAAATAAATGATGGTCCTGTAGTTTAAAAATGGTAGTAACACACAACGTGGATCTGTATGCATCAGATCAAAGGAGAAGAATGCTATAAGGATAGTTTTCATATGGGTTATATTTGAGATCTCTCTCTCTCTCTCTCTCTCTGCATTTGTGCATTTTTCTGACAGTGGAGATTTGGAAATGAACCCAGGATTCTGTGCCTATCATGCAAGTAGCTCCACTATTAAGCTTCATTCCTTTCTCTATTTTAGCGTCTTCAATAAGATGTAGTGCCTCATTGAAGACTGGGCTAATGTCCCTAGTATCCTTAGTCTTCCTGGTTTGTTGCTGTTCCTATATAATTTAGTGACATGATCCATATATAACTCTTCAGAAAAAAATTAAATTGTTATAGAAATATAAGGTAGTTTCTGATAGATTTGCATCTGGGATTTCAGTCTATTAACTTAATAAGTTGAGATGTTTGAGTTTTATTTGGTTAATGATTAATAAATGGCAATTGTTCAAAGACACTTGCCCAGCCTAGGATCCACAGAACCAATTATCAGAATGAAGGCTCACACTACACCTCCTTCACCACAGGTTATCTCATAGCTGCTGCCTTTGACCCTTCAAAATACCCAAGTGTTCACCACCTTGCTTCTCCCAGTGTGTCTGAAAACATTGTTTAATTGATTTCAGGAAGCCTGACTAGTGTCTGAATTTTGAAACTTACTAAGCTAGTAAAATGTACTTTTCTGGCCTCTTGTTCTGACAAAAAGGATGAGAGGAATTAAACAAATGATTTGGGGCAATAAGTGACTTGATTAATAAATTGAATACTTACTTATTAAATATTTGATATGTACAAAGCATTGTTGGATGTCATCCAAAAAATTAAGTATTTGTTTTTGGAACCATATGATTTGCAAGAGTAAGATAGGATATACATATAATGAAGTAATCATAAGAAGGATGTAGTTGAGCATATTTATTTACTTAGTTTTAAATTTTATTTCCTTTATTCTCTGACACTTTCATACCTGAATGCAATAAGTTTGAGTCAATTTTCACCTCTTACTACCTAGCCTCTGTCCTCTCTTTCTCCTTTCAGCCAGTTTCCCTTTCACTTTTGTGTCTTTTTGTATGAAGCCCACTGGACTTTATTTAAATGTAAGCAACAGTTATTGTCAATGTTGGAGAAGTACTCATGGAATAAAATGAAGGAAAGACCACCACAAGCAAATATAATTAGTGAGATTTTCTTGAATGAAGAGAACTTAAAGGAGCGAGACAGGCTTGTTGAAGTTGATGGAAATCGTGGGTACCTAGCAGCAAACCTGGCAGAGTAAGTCAAAGGTGTAAATGTTTGAATGATGCATTAGTATGGTCAGGAGATCAGTTTCCTAAAACTGATCTTAGCACTGATTAAGTGGTAAGAAGGGATGAATTGCAGATATCTAGAATCTAGATATTGATTTTGAGTTTACTTCTGCATACAGGAGAATCTCAGACGTTTAAGGGGTTCACGGAATAACACAATCTGAATGAGAAGCTGGACAGCGTTAGGAACATGAAGTCCAGGCTGCAAAAACAGTTAGATAAAACAGAGTATTTCCATAAACCATTTGTAAGATGACAAGTATGCATTCTGCATAGCATCACAAAGAAGAGATCAAATCGAGCTCCATTCCTGAAATCATTTAGAATGTATTGTTTTAAGTGTTGGACAGGTAACTGATGAATATTGCTAGTTTAATGATGTGGGTATAGTTGAATATGTAGTGTCAATGGGCTTTGAGAAGTTGCTTGTTTTGCTTCACTTCTGGTTTTGTTTTTTGTGGTATTCTGGTTGCAAACCAGAACTTCACATATCTTAGGTAAGAGTTCTACAAGTGAACTACATTTTTAACCTTCAACCTCTTTTGAAAAAGAGTTTTGCTATGTAGCCTAGGCTACCTTGAACTCTAGATCTTCCAATTTTTAATTCCTGAGTACTGAGATCATAGGCATTTGTCACCGTGCCATGATTACTTCATTTGTTCTTGGCCTTGGGAATCTTTTAAGAAAGGCAACAAAACTTAGGTGGCATCAACCTTTTGACTTTAATGCATTTATTTTCAAGCATCTTCAAAATCTGATGTAGGTGATATGTAACAATAGTAAGCAGAAAGAGTATAAATTTAGCAATGGATATATTCCCTTGTTTCATACAAGCAGATTCGACCTAGATATGGAAACAAACTAGTCTGTTCTGAATGATTAACCCTAATGTTAATCCTTAAAATAGTCACTTATATGTTGTCATCTTATTTAGCTTATATTATCTCCAATGAAAGGACAACCATTTCAGCAAACTTTGAAAGTAATTGATTTCTGTTACATTAAATTTTAGAACATTACTAAAATTTGAAAATCAACTATTTGGATATTTGGATATTTGGATAATATACTGAGTTGAGTTACAGAGTATAAATTAACAATAAGAGCTTTTCTACATTTAAAAAAATATTAGTGACTAGGATATAGTTCAGATGGTGAAGTGCTTGCTACACAAGCATGAGGGCTTGCACTTCATCCCCAGAATCTGTGTAACAATACCTGGAACTGGGGAGATAGAGAAAGGGAGGTCTGGATTTGTTGTCCAGCAATTGTAATCTACTAGGTATGTTCAGGGCGGTAAGAAATCCTTTCTCAAAGTATAAGCTGGTCAGCTCCTGAAGTTGACCTCTGGCTTCAACACACACACACACACACACACACACACACACACACACACACACACACACACAGACATATATGCACACTACAGTATAGGCTATATATACTAATATATATGTGTATACATATATACATATATACTTGTTTCATTTGAAAAGAAAACCTCTTGAAGTAGAGTGAAAACAGATTAATAATGAAGTAAAATGTCTAACTGAATCTTGAATTTGTAGTTTGTTCAAAAAACTTCAGTCAGCGGAATCCTACTGAACCAGAAAAGTTTTAATAAGAAAGGTGTATATACAGTTCAGCCTGTAGTGGTCTTGGCTTCAACCACTGAGGAAGCTAGTAAAAGGAAGAAAGATTTTGGAAGAAGTCAAAAACTTATGTTATTCACTCTGGGGAATGCATCTGGAGTGCCAATTATTAGGGGTACTAGTCAGTTTCTGAAACCACCATGTTATTCATGGTATAACCATGAAGAAAATTATAATGAAAGCATGGGCAGTTACAATTACATAATAAATTTGATCATCTCTTAATAGCTCTTAATCAGCTCCTGGTTGGCCAAGTTCAGCTCAGATTAACATGCTCAGAGCAGTGCCTACTATTCCTGCTCAACACCAAATATTAGATAGAGTGTTCTGATGTCTTTATGATTGGTTGAAAATAGTCAACTGTCTACGAACACAGGTAAAATGGCCGAGTGAGGTATTAGACTAAATCTAGGGACAGAGAGTAATCTTATTTTACCAGGTCCTGAAGTGGGTAATCATGTTGGATTGCAAATTCAAGGAAGCAGGTCAGACCTGCGGGGGCTTCTCCCGCCTTTCTCCTTTTGTCAAGGTGGGAGAAGTAGATTGAAGCCAGCCGAAATAGGGTTCTTAGCTGTTAACTAAGGTTTCCTGGGTTAAGATCCCACCAGTCTAGTAGGACCTTAGCTTAATTAAAGTGTTTGGTTGCATTCAGTAGATGTAAGATAAATTCCTTCAGTCCTTAGATGCAGAAGTTAAGCGTTTTATGACTTGCTTAGAGCTTTGAAGGCTCTTGGACAAATTGCTATCCTAAATTTCTATATCAATGTGGCTAGTAAAGAGGATAGTAGTAGGGACAGTGAGGCTATAATTGTAAGGGGACTAATAATAAGGGTTTTTTTTTTTAGGTTTGTTGTCATTTTATTTTTGAGTTGTTGAAGAATGGAAACTTCTAAAGTACTTCTAAAGAGCTACTACTACAACAAATATGAAATACTTTCCATTATTCCTATTAGAAGTAATATTGGTCAGCAACCATCTTGTGATAATCCTAAGACAGCCTATTTCTACAGTGTTCTTTCACTTACCTAAGAATCCAGTGTGCCAGTTTGTGATTAAAAATAATTATTTTAAATGCGAGGTAGATTTATTTTATAGATGACTCTATTCCACTAAAAGGATCCCAATCCATGTTTATTGGTGTCGATTCAATATTATGAATATTCATTAGTTACAGAATGTATTAGGGACCACATGTAACATTAGATGGTATTAATAATGCATACAGTATTAGAGTGCCTATTAATATTTTTGAGACTAACTCAGCTTTTTCAAATGATTTTAGATACAGGCACTGTTCCAACTGACATGAGATTGGAATCCCTTCAATAAAAGAGAGACTGCAAATATACTTAGCTAATTAAAGAAGCATATGTTAGGTTGTAGGTTGAATTTGGAAGACTGCAGATCACACCAATATTTTTAAAATAATTTATAATGGATCATTTAGAGGTCTGCATTACATTTTCTCATGACATTTTCAGTCTATAAATTGCTTTAGCTAGAACACTGCCTCTGTAACTTTGAATTTATTATTCACTTTGCCGTATCAAGAAAAATTAGCAAGACTTCTAAATTTATGCGCAGTTAGATATTTTTCCATGGTCTGTTCCTTATACTCTTGAATTATATCTTCTGTTTGTAGCTAATTATTTGAGTTTACTATGTTTTCTCTATGATATGATTGCTAAAAATTGATTTGGAAGCTTTAGCTAAACAGTTGTTTTGGACTAAGAACAGTTTTGGCAAGGGTTGTGCTTTGTTTTAATGTCTTCATTATCTAAAGGGCTTTATTAAAAATAAAAAATTAGAATTCTGTAACATGATACAGATTTTCATGTCTGTCAAATGTACATATTAATTACCACCACAAGATATGAGTAAATATGTAAATTACCTATCATATTCACTTATGTTTAAATCTCACATTCACATTCGCCAAAATCATTATGCTGATTTCTAGAATTTCAACCAGAGCTATTTACTTCACAAATTGAAGATAATTGAAGAGAGTGATACCAAATAAGCCCAAGTCCTTCTATTATATAAGTTAATTAAATTAAAATTAAAGTTAGGTTTAATTTGTTCAAAGATGAGGCAAACAAACAATACATGCATGCTTTTTAAATTGTGTTTTTTCCCTTGCTTGCTAGTCTGCAAAATTTGAGCATCCACAATAGGGCATCTTTCTCATTATCACAAATCCACCAGACATGCCACACAGGGTTAGGAGCACTTGGCTGGCACAGTATGGTCTAGCCTCCAAAGACTCTTTTTCTGCTTTTCTGGTAGAGACATATGAAGGTTAATGGGTTTTGGTCAGGAGTACTTAAAGCAATTTAAAAAATTACATTTCAGAACATCCCACCTGACCTATTAGTTGTCCTATTAGACCCAAAGTGATGAGAACAAAAAAACCTAGAAGTCATAACCCACCTCCCAGCAGTCGCCAGGTGTGAAACTGCTATAGAAAGAAATCTTTAAAAGCCTCCAGCATGAGACAATGATACCCCCTACCTGGAAAATCTTAATGATGTAGAAAGTGATTGAAGCAGAAAAGAAGAGTGAAATTGCCAAGGCGTTCATTCCTGTTCCTATTTTTAAAAAGATAGAGTATGGTTAGTTTGGTGTGCAAAAGCATGCTAAACCTTCAACATGGACTGTGTCTTCTAAGTGCAGGCTACAAGCACACTAATGTGATTATAGATAATCTATTAACATTCATGAAGGAGGCATTTTGTAATTGCCTGCTGTAATTATGTTGAACTGCATCTTTTGAAAACTTGAACCTTTTCATGGAATTTTTTTCTTTTCTCCTACATTTAAAGGTGTATTTACAAAGTCAAGTTATAATTACCTGACTTAAAAAGCAACAGCCAGCACGATGTAGCCTTTTAAATAACTAAGAGTTAATCGATCTGTTACAGCTAATAAATAGTCTTGGATTTGTGGCCCTAGACCAGAGTGAGATAATCAATGGAAAGAAGGAAAGGTAGGAGGGCAATTTATTTGTTGCCAAATAATATGTTTACAAGCACAAGTGCCAACATAAAATAGTGGCAAAAAAGATCGCTAATGTAGATAAATCAATATTAAAATTGATAGGAGATACTATCTACAAGACCAACAGGAGTCTTTCACATCTTAATATACAATAATTTCTATACTCTGTGAAAGATGCAATGACTGAATTGCTTTCCGGATATGAAAAAAATCCTGAGTTTTGTTATAGTGCATTCTTTTGGAAAGTTTCCTCTTTTGTTCCTAAAGTAGTGAGAGGATGAGATGCATGATGGTATCATGGTATCATGACAAACTAGATACCTGGCAATAATACTCCAGGAAGCAGAAGAAAACATGAAGCAGATCACTTTACTACAATCTGTCACCATAGAGAAATAATGACTCATAGCAGTGTCTTACTGTTTCTTTTTTGGATGTTAAGCTCCTCAAATGGCTCTGAGACAGGCAGGTGGCATGGATCATCTTTCTGTGCCACCCTTAATGTATCACACATGATTACCCGGGGGACTTCCCTAACACTTTCACATTCTTCATCATCACATACAAGCATCCTTCAACCTAGAGCCCCTTGTTTCATATCAGTAAGAGTTTTATTGTATATAATATATCTCTATGGTTTTGAATTTTTAAATTAAAAAAAATTGTACATGACCACTAAATAAATTAGTTACAGGAATAGACATGTATCCAAAAAACTAACTCTCATCACACTTGATGTCAATCTCATTCCCCAGAAGTAATCAATTATCAAAGACTTAATGGGTATATATCCATAGACTTCTGTATTCACACCCATGCACACATTCATGCCCCAGCACATGGGCTGATGGTTCACACATATTGATAGTTCTAAGCTTTCAAATGACTTTATTCTTCAAAGTATGTTTCCTGGTTTGTTTTTTAATCTCATAATATATCATGAAATATTTCATTTCATTTACTATTCTTTTGCTTATTAGATATTTGACATTGCATGTCTTGCATGATCATTATTCAGTCAATGTTGTATACATTTTTCCTGTTTTTAAATATATTCTAACAAAAAATCAAGCACATATAGACAGCATCGATGTTGCTCCTTGGCATGCTGCTGATAAAATCATGAATTTTTAAATTATGGGAATGAAGAAGCGTTATTTTGGCTTTTGATTGCCTCATAACTTTTCTCAGTCTAATTCAGCAGACTAGTGTATACTAGTACCTGCAGCCAAAGGAACAGTCATACTATATCCACAGGACTGCTGAGAAGCAGGCAAACTTTCCTTGCAGACAGCATGTCTGTCCAAGCACGCCAAAGAACAGCATCTCCCTTCATCTTACTCAGCTGTGCAGATCACCTAATAATTAGGAAAATCTCCCGTAGACTTGCCCAGGGCTTAATTGCATGTGTATATAGATAAATGATTAATGCAAGAAAGATAGATGATAGATAGATAGATAGATAGAAATTTTACATATATCAAGATGACTAAATAGGTAGGTAGATGACTGATAAGAGGCTATAGCTAGGTAGCTATACAGATAAATAGATAGATAATAGATAGATGATAGATAGATAGATGATAGATAGATACATACATACATACATACATACATACATACATACATACTTACATATCAAGGTGTCTGGTGAGAGTTGTCATTTTGGGCATAGACAGTCATCTTTCCATTGTGCCTTCAGGTGTCTGAAGGGGACAGAGTCCTCAGGCTTTCCTGAGAAATTCCAATCACAGTAGCTCTGCTTACATGATCTAAGCACTTATCGTGAACCTTCACATACTTCTCCAACACTACATTGTGAATGAAGTTTCATCATATGAGTGGAGAAGATAAAAGTCTTCAGTTTATTGTGTCACATGATGTTATGATACTTGTCTCCAACTTTGATTTTTCCCATATGCTTTGTCTCAATATTGCCATTTCTTACTCTGGACATAAATATTTAGCTTGACCAGAAACTACCTTGTTTCCATTTACCCTACTTTTACTATGAGTCAAATTTTTTTCTCATGCTATTAAAATACCTTAATATATTGTTCTTATTCTTTTTTCTCACTTGTGGATATAGCCCAGTGGAGAAGGTACTTGCTTCACAAGCATGGGGATTGGAGTTCAGGGCCCCCAAAACCAATAAATGCCAGGCAGGTATGTCAGCCACCTACTATCCCAAATCTCGAGAAATAGAGACAGGAAATTCCCAGGGAAAGCTGGCTAGCTAGCAATGATGATGGACAGGCTCTCGGTTCAATTGAGAGGCGCTGCCTAAATGAATAAAGCAGTGCGTGATTGAAGAAGATGTGGGAAATCAGCATCTGGCTGCCATATGCATGTGTATCCATACGTGAAAGGACAAGTAAATAAATAAATTATTCTTTTATCCCAAAGTGACATATCAGTCCAAATTCCTGAAGGTTTTCAATGTCTAGATAGTTTCTCTCTTCGTTCATATTTATGACTTATTTTAGTTTTCTGTTTTCTGTGAGTCTCATTCATTTGAACATGTATTCTGTCCTTGTGTTTCACATTGGCTTTGTTTCTTCATAATGAGGTGTTGTCACTTTGCATGTATGTGAACAAACTGAAATTTCAAAGTATCCAGAGGCCTAACCAGATAGAATGCTACTTCTTAATGGGCATCTGGAAAAAGGCTGGGCCATTACAGATTTTTTGTACTTCTAAAGAAAGTGTGGTCCTTTGGAGCAGTGACACTGCACCTAGAATTTTTCTCTTCATCTTTGTCATAAGGTACATTTCAGAAAAAAAAATGTAAAGAACTCTCCGTGGAATAACATGATATCTCATTGATTACACAATAATGACACTTGGACTGAAATAAGAATAGAGGCAGAATTACAGGCAATGATCTCAGTGAGTAGCTACAAGACTCTGCTACTCTTCAAATCACAAGGTCATTACTGGCAATACCATTTGATGTCAGGACTTTCTAGGTTTAATCTCATTTAATGGAATAAGTGCTTATAACTCAGTGTTTGATGCTCTTTTCCTACAATTTTCAATAACTTCCTTAGGTTAGTTTTTTTTAATGAGATTGTTTTACTTTATATATATATATATATATATATATATATATATATATATATATATATAATTCAATTGTGCGTATGAGCATGTGTGTGTGCATGTGTGTATGTGTGTGTGTGTGTGTGTGTGTGTGTGTGTGTGTGTGTGTAGAACCACGGACAAATTCGGGAACCACCATGGACCACCTCCACCAACTCCTCGTTTACTCTGCCCCGGAATTCACAGGCTCGGCCCTACCAGAACCAGAAACGCAGGCCGCCTGGCATCTATACATGGGGTCTAGGATCCGAACTCGGGACCTTAGGCCTGCATGGCAGAGGCTTAACCCCTGAGCCACCTCTCCAGCCCCCGAGATTTTTTTATTAAAATTTCCTAGGTATTCTCTTCTCTTTCTCTCTCTCTCTCTCTCTCTCTCTCTCTCTCTCTCTCTCTCTCTCTCTCTCTCTATCTTTCTCTTCCTCAGTCCCTCCCTCCAATCCATCCTCTTTGCTTTTCATATTTTCTTAATGTTATTTTACAAGTATATCCCTTGGTAATTTTTAATTTGTCTTTATGAACTCTAATTTTGAAAAATGCTTTCAAAAACTTCATCAAGATTGTTTAGCTAACAGAATAAACTACTTTATCTTTGGTAGGGTGTTTATAGTCTGAAGAAATTCTTCAAGACTATTGTTGGGAAAAAAATAGTTTCATTATACAGACAATTTGTTGTTGTTTTTGTTGTACTTTGGAATTAACTCAGATCAAGTTAGGCAAATATTCCACCATGAGCTACATCCATGACTTTCTTTTGATTCTAAAATCTTGATAATTTATGCATTATTATGATAGTTGATGTTATTGCAGAAGTTTTTCATTATGTTTTGTGTAGTTTAAAAATGAGATTGCAGCTTTGACATTTCTGTGTAAGTGTATTGTCAATCAATGAAATGGTATTTTTAATATAAACATTTCACTAAGACCTCAGGGAAACTGTCAACCCAATGGAATTGATTCCTTCCAAAAAAACAATGTCTAGGATAAATTCTGATCTCACTGATTAGCTGGGGAACCAATGCTAGGGCATGTAGCATATAGATATTGAGAATATTAAAGAGTCAATCCTCTTGTTAATATCCTTTTTCTTACAATAGAAAGAAGGTCTCAGGTGCAAAATGTGAACCTAATCTTACTGTCTAAGAAATTTTTAGCAGATACATAAAGTAAATTTTATTAGGGAAAGTCTCAAGTAATTGCTCAATCATATGAAAATGAAGGATTATATGCTAATAGAATGGCCATTCAATATACACACAGAAAGAAACTAGCAAAAGGACTTTGAATAAATTTTTGAATACTTTCAAAGCTAGTTTTAGCAAAAATGAATGAATAAAGGAATTGTTTGAGCTATTGATGGTAGTGGAATAGGAAAAAAGGAATTTTCTTAACTTAGTATCTAATTAAATTTCTTTTGTTACTATTGAATGATGAAATTTTTAAAGTTTATTAAAAACCATAAACAAAAAGATTCTGAAATATTAATTTTTGAAATTTACCCAAATAAGTTTTGCTTTAGACTTGGACTGAATTGATGTCCATCCAACTGAGTATTTCCTAAGTATTCAGGAATGCTTCAGATAGTATAGAGGAGGAAGGACTAGGAGCTAGTATGTGGAAGACAAGGAGATTTACAAAGTTAAATTGCAAATATGAAAGGAAGCCAGGGCCTTTGAATTATCTAGTTTGACCACTTAAAGACAATAAACAGAAAGAAGTCTTCTTACATAAGTACAAAGAAAACGAATGGTAATCTTATAGTAAAACTGTATAAAAGTATTTAGCATCATTTCCCATAACCCAAAAAATGATTTTAAAAATTAGTGAATACATATCCTACTTCCAATTGCAGCATAACTCTGCATAGAAGTATAACAATAGCAAAACAATGATATCCTTGTAGGAAAAGGTTAAGTTATGTTTCAGGTGCACTTTCACTAATTAGTTACCATATGAAGTCCAGTCACTTCCATTTTCCAATTGATTAGTATCAAATCTAAATATTTTTCATTTGTGACTACTGCCACTACCTCAAGTCAAGCCACCACCTCTCTTCCACAGTCTCTTGTCATTTGGTAACTCATCCTCCCCTTCTATACTTGCTTCCCTCCAGCCCATCAGTTATGTTACCAGTTAAAACCCTTCTGTGGGAACTTGGAAGGTTGTTTGATTGATAAGAACACTTGACAAGCATGAGGAGCTGAAGTTCTAAGTCCCAACACCCCATGTGGCCCCACATACCTGTAAACCCATCCCTAGGGGACAGAGAGGAGGACAGGGGGATTGCTGGGAATTGTTAATCTTGCCAAATCACATTCAGGTTACTGAGAGACCTTATCTCAAGGGAATAAGATGAGGAGTCATTGAACAAGACATACAGTATCCTTCTTTGGCTTCTACATACATACAAGTGCACTCACACTCTCATAAGTATATATGCACAAAAATGCATGTATACACCACACACACACACACACACACACACGCACACACACACATACACCCACACATATACACACACCACTTGCACACACACATGGAAAAATAAGTCCTTTAGCTGAATAGGACCACGCTGAATGTTTTAGAACCTGATTTGAAGAACACTGAATAGATGGTGCCTCTGTGTTCTCTAGCCAGCCACACATCCCTTTCCATTTAGCATCTTTCCCCATCATTCCATCATTCCTTTTTCTGTATCCTGTATCCCAAATGAGCTTCAAACTCATACATTGCTTTATGAGCTTGGGCAACTATATTTCTCAAGTTTATAAACTGTCTTATGTTTCAAACTTATCCACTTGTATCTATAATTGTTTTTAGTGAAAATCTGATTCTGTACAGAGTCTTTGAGTCAATTATAAGTGTTCTTTAATGACCTTATTTCCAATAACATATATTGGATGGATTGGTTCTAACAAACAAACCATATGCATGCTCAACACATGCTGGGGTAGTATATTATGTAGCTCAAATTCACTATGGGCACAAATTCACTATGTTGTAAGGCTACCTTGCAAGATCTATCCTTTCTATATCTCTGAATGCATGATTTCAGAAATGCCCTACTATGTCTGCTTCCTGTGGTGTTCGAGCAAGTGTTAGGGACACACTTCATGACTGGTAGAATGATACCTAAAGAAAAGTTCTGCAACTGGTTTTCTCAAGAATCCAGTGATTCCCTGGCAGGAGTGTTGGGTTAGTTTCTTGACTTTACATCTATTCCTCCATAATGATTTCAATCTGGACAGAGCAGAGCCTCAATCTCCAGTGAGAGGCACAGCAATGAAAATCTTCCTTGTTGCTCTCCAGAGCCTATGGGAAGGGAGTCCCCAAGTCCTTTTTTAGAAGACATCTAAGGATTTGCAGTGATCCAAATCATTGCAAGATTTGTGTGAGGATGTCTCTTTCAATCCCCTGTCTTGAGAAGAGAGGCTGGTTGGACCCCTACGTGATCATTTCCATTTAGCTTTCAGTCCAGAAAGGTCTATATTTCTGTCTACATTTACTCCTGCTAAGACATCAAAGGTGCTTGTGGTTCGGCTTTAGTGTTCGCACTTTCATTTTCAGCTCCTAGAGATTTTTCTTTTTTCGTTTAAGTATGTCTATGTAGAGAAAGTGAATGTGTGTTGTGTTTTATCTGGCATGTCTGTGTGATTTGGCCTCAACTCAACCTACCATGTTGCTGGGGGTTCTAAAAGAATTTGGTGGGGGTTGCCTGCTGCCTACTGGGAACCCTACTGTGAGGAAAAAAGATAAGGGTTTATTCTCCTTTATTTATTTTTCTTTTTTTTATTTCTAGTAAGCCAGGCAATAGAAGTTATGCTAGGATTTTCGAAACTCTGTCCTCTTGGGAGTTTTAAAAAGCAACAGTGAAATGGAAGCTGCTGTGTGTCTTCCCTAAACTCAATAGATGATATGAGACATCAATTCTGAGCTGAGGGCAAAAGAAAAGGAGCCAGGTCACAGAAGAGGGTCGTTTTCTCTTGCTTCAACAAAAACAAATGCAAAACCAGGGAGCAAACACATCAGGTCTGGTGTGATAAGTGCTGAAAGCAAACCTTATTTTTCTTATGCCTCCATGTTTATGAGTGAGAAGGAAAAAATAAATGCCTAGACCTACTGATATAGGAGGCCAAGATACATTATCTTCTTTTTAAAAAGGACCACTTAAAGCTTCAGTTTATTCAAATGGGAAGACCATGGTTTATCTTAGTTGATGAATTTTCTCTTCATCACGAAGCCCAGGATTGTTCCCACCACACTTTTTACATATAAAACACACACACAAACAGAGAGAGAGAGAGAGAGAGAGAGAGAGAGAGAGAGAGAGAGAGAGAGAGAGAGAGAGAGAGAGAGAGAGACTTGGACATTGCAGCAGCACACCAAAAGGCAAAAGCAAAGGAGTATTCTTCTGCTGAGTTAAGAGGAATCTCTCTTTCCATCTGAGTTTTTGTATCAGAACTGGCTGGAAGAACACAGTGGCCCAGGGTGAGATGTAGACATAGACATAATATCAGGCTGGACTTGCAGTGTCTTCTGAAAGGGCAACTTACATCAGAAATGAATAGAACAATTGCAGTGTGACAGCATTACAGGAATAGGTGGTGGGCCTAAAACAGCTTCCCCAACCTCTGTTCTTAAAATCACTGTGACAGATCATGTCATACACATGTCAAAGACACAGTCCATTCTACCAAGTCTTTAATGTCCCCATCATGCTATGGAAAGTATTGTTATCATTGACAGATCTCCTTCTTAGTCCTGAATTTGATCTTCTGAGGACATTACTTTGAGATGGTGTCCAGCTGAAGACATATTTAATAGGGGGAATTAAATTATAAATGAGGATGTAGAGCCATAGAAAGGAAAAAGATTTAATGCATTCACTGACTAGGACCAATGTCTATCTACCTAAAGGGAGATGACATTTAGTGAACACTTACTGCACGTGAGGCCTCATTCTTGGTACTTATAATGACAGAATACACACTTGGAAAGATAATTATACCCTCCCCCACATAGTCTGACCTCTGTGAACTGAAAACCACTATGCCATTTGAAACTCACATTACATTCTATTGAGATGCCCACTGGATAAAAAGCATATCAAGGATGTTTGATGAGAGCTGATTTGGTCTTTCATTTATCCACATATTTATTTAAAAGAGAGTGTACCTGTGAGTCACATTTTCTTTAAAGCCCATCTTTGCTTCTTCTATGGATACATATGTGAAATAAACAGAGAGAAAAAGCATTCACAGGTTCATGTGTGCATGGAATAAGCAGAGACATCTGTCCCAAAGGTTCACTTATGATTTCTGGGGAAAAAAATCTAGGTCATCTCTCAATATCAGGATGCTAAATTGCACAGAAAGCAGGTCAGAGATCCAGCCCCCAGATGCTACACCAAAAAAGCCAGCTATTTCCCTTATAAGCATTAATTTCTGTCTGCTAATCCTGCTTTTAAGCAGCTTGCACTGATAGTGCTTAATTTACTTGTAACCCTTAAAACAGACTTTGAGCAGAGGGTATTGGTCTTTGTACTGGATTGAAAACTGGAAGTCCCAAAGGAAATTGATTAAAACTATTATTATAGTTAAGGTTGCCTATCATTCTAATTATAATTCACATCCAATAATGAACACCTTGTTCAATAATATTTAATTCAAATCATGATGCCGAGTATAAAATTACATATCGAGAGAATTCATTAGAAGTTTCTAAAGTAAGCTGAGTAAATGTGCCTCGGAGAATGTATTTGATGAATTTGTAGAAGTATTTAAATTAGATCTGTAAAGTATTATGAAAAATCCACAAGGGACGCACAATTAGGCGAATAAGCTCTTCAAGGCCAGGAGCTGCCGGGCATCTGCTGGAAAACGTTTTCTGATATATTGTTTATGCAAAGTACACATACAGGAGGGGGAGAAAATAACAGATAACAAAGCATAAATATAACAGAGGTGATGCCAAAAGTAATTGCATGAAAAGTAAGCAACTCCCTTATCATGAGTTCTTTAGCCTCTGCTTACATATTACTTATATGTCACCAACGTATTTTAATATGGGACAAATGGCTATTTCATTTAGCCTGTTTTTTAAAGTCTGCAATGTATGAACTTCACGAAGAGCTCATTCATAACGAGGTCTCTTGAAAACTGCAGTCTGAAGATTGACAATGCTGATTGTCCATTACATGATCACATCAGCTGTTAATCCTGTAGTGATGTCATCTTAGAATTCTGGTGATACGTGAACATTTTTTCCACTTTATGCTCCATCTATTACCATATAAGTAGAGTCATTTTCTAATGTGCATACATATACCTACTGGTTCACTGATTGATTATTTGCACAATAATTTCACTTGTGCAAACATACTTGTGCATACATTGTGCGTTCACTTGTACATACATTGAATGATAAGTATGCTTCAAAATGTTCTAGTTAAGGAATCAGTAAGAGATCAGGGAAAAATGGTCTGTCATATAGTAGGCTTTAAATTGTAGAAAGGAGAGAGTTCATTGTGCAAACACCCTCACTAGTAGTGCACTGTTGAAAAAATAAAATAAATTTTCTAAGATATAAGAGCAACAAACCTTTTCTGCCAAAGGACAGATAATAAATCTTTCAATTTTTACTATCCATGTGGGTGCCACTGTATTTACTGGAGCCTGCAGTTACAATGCAAAAGTAGTCATAGAGGACATATGAATAAGGGTGACTGTGTTCTAAGTAACTATGAAAAAACAACAACAACAGCAACAAAAACTATAATGAGCAAGAGGGGAATTAATGATTTTTCTTTTTTTAATCAAAGATGTCCCAGGTAAAGAGAAATGTGAAAAATTCATGGAAAATAACTACAGCCCATAGGAGGCTTCTTTAATGCATCTACATAGCTCTTTATCAGAAGCGGTTTCCTCATCCATGAGGTTTACATGATTCCTACATTAGGAAGCTTTTTTTAAAAAGCCGAAAACTCAAAGCAACTGAATGATTTTAGTTCAGATTCCGACTTGGGTTGTCCTAATTCAAAACTTCTGACTTTTTGCCAGTTGATCACCTTTCCTTATTATGCAAAACATGAAGACAAAATATAAACCCAACCATCTTCTTCCTAAGTTTACTGTCTATTATAAGCTCTTTTGGACTTGCATTTACACAGTGAAATAAAAATTTTAAATTTTTTTGGCAAATGTTCCTAATTTCCTGATGTGCCAAAAACTGGGAGTAGACTCATGAGGAAATGCTCGCGGGAAACTTTCAAAAACACATTTGTTATACTCCATTATATTCCAAACCACTAGCTCCTATACACTTAATATATCATAGAGCAGACTTTATAGAGGGACAGAACCATGTTGGTTATTTGAGAATGAACCTTGAGCCCTGATGTCTGTAGTGTGATTTATAGAGGGCTCTAAGGCAGAGCAATGAGAGATTTACAGTACTGAGACCGAAAGAGAAAAATAAGTGTCTTTTGGCTAGCAGCTCAGTTAATGCACCATAAGAAATATGTTTATCTGTTTTTACTCTTCAGAAAATTAAATTTGTTTTATATTCATGATGACATACAGGTATGTTTATATTTTACTTTCTCATCTTGCATCTGGAGCTAATGAAGACTTTTTAGTACAATGATTGGCCTTGTTCCTAACGGAGTAAAAAAATCATTTTATAGTATCTCTAAACACTTGTGATGATGTTTTATAACATGCTAAACAAATTGTTATTTAGATCTATCATAAATAAACTAAAAGATTGAAACAACACAACAAAGAACTAATGCTTGATAAAAGTGTGTGTGTGTAAGTTAGATTATGCCCTTTAAATGACACATGGATGAGAGTGTTTTATCTCTCCAGAATCAAATAAACCTGAAAATGTGAAAAGAAAAAAGATATTTTTTTCTATTCATCAGCATCTCCACACCTCAACACTTACCTTGAATGAAGAAAAATTGACTCTGAAGCTCTTTGCTTCTATTTGGTTTGATTAGAAAAGTCTTATATGGGTTGGGGTTTGGATGACAAGTAGGAAAAGTGACAGAATTTCCCAGAATTGTCATTTTCTAGCAAATTTTCTTTTGAAAGAGATTTTTTTTCATAGCCATTAGGAAAGAAAAAGAACAATTCAGTGGGTGTTAACAATTTCCAATTCAATTCTACAGATAAAAATGTTTGATTAAGAGTGTGGGAGATATTAAAGATGTTACTAAAACCAAATATCATAGCTGAATGGAATTACCACATTAGCCATTTTTCCTTTTCTTCACTATATTTTTTCATGGTATACTTAAAATTCTTTCAAACAAGTCATGCAGGAGAGAAGGGAGTGATAAAGTGTTGAATGAGTGTTGTATAATCAAGTAAAAATTGAAATCTATTTTCTATGATAGTTATTTTCTTTTAAATAAGAGAACTATCTTTTAAGATCTCATATAATTAAAACAAAACCACATATTAAAATAATACCACAGTATTTAAATTCATGTGAAAGAAAATTTATTGTATTTGTTTTGTATATTATGTACCCCATCACACATTTGGCACACTGCTACTTAAGACTTTTGCTTTAAACATAGTGTTTCTTTATAAAATTAACTTATTAATAGAAACTACAGTGACTGACTTATAATATTTTCTCTAGTTGTAGCAACAGATTACTATTTTTTTCTTATATGTGTGTGTCTGTGTATGTATTTATGTTTGCATATGCATATCAGTGGGCACTGTGTTTGCCCATAAAAACCCAATGGTGACTTCAGGAATCATCCTGGATTGTTTCTACCTCCTTTTTGCTTCATTATGGGATTTCCCAAGCTCCATCTTCCAGAGCTAGAAGTGCAGACCTCCACTATTTCCACCTGGAATTTTTACATAGGATCCAGGGTGTAAACTCAGGTCCTTCTGCTAGCTAGGCAGAGACTTAAACCTGAGCCTTCTCTCAATCCTCTTTAAAACTATTTTATTTAAGAAAAAGAGAGAAATGGAGAGAGAGAGAGAGAGAGACAGAGAAAGAGAGAGAGAGAGAGAGAACGTGACATGGAACACAAGTAGAAGTTAGAGGAAAACTTTTGGAAGTTGTACTCTCTTTCCACCATGTCAACTGCTGGAGATTGAATTCAAGTTGTCATATTTGAGAACCAGTAGCTTTATTGACTAAATCATTTCACTTGGGTCCAATTGTCCAGGAATTCTAACATAATCAGCAATGCTACAAGAAGCCAATATGATTTAAGGAAATGAAGAAATGTAGAGTTCAAACTAGTACATTCAGTCTTCAACCACTGTCCTACAATTCATAAGTGATACAAAAAATGCAAAATAAAATTCTCCTAAACATGCATGGGAAAAATTTTAAGATTATATACATCAAAGGTTAAATTCATATTTTACATATAAAGAAAACATTAATATTAAATAGTTTCCTTATGTGAAATGTGTCCTTCTATATTTTCATTCTCCACACTTCTCCCATAGAATTACTTAATCATATGATGTTGAAAAATAGGTATAACAGAAGAATTCACATGTCAGGGAATGAGACCATGGCCCACTCATTTATAAGTCGGACCTTATTTCCCTCGTGGTGCATGGCACACAAGTAACATCAAACCCCACTTGCCACAGCACAGATAATTTGATGGACAATAGATACATATTCTTCATGTTCTATTGAACCATGTAATTTTCTCTCCAGGAAACCCGATTTCCACATCAGGCAAATCAGTGTTTGTGACTCCTTCTTTATTTATTTTTGCTCTTGTGAATCTGGTTGAATCAAACAGGTAGGGTCTTCCAAGATAATAATGACGATGATAACACCAATCCCAACATTAATGATAATTATAGCAATAATTGGCTCTACATTTGCTTGAAATGGACACTGTCCATTCTTCAGCATTGCCACAAATTTCAATAGATGCAGTTTAAAATGTTTAAGAGCCTGTCTTTAACAAAACACTTTTTAATCTTAGTTAAATTATAGAGTAGGTGAAATGCTAAGTGAACTTTCCTTTGCAAATATACGTCTGGCAATTAAATGGCAGATGCCCTTCTTTCTCACTTCACAGACTTCGTAATAAAGTTAGTAAACAAAGCAGTATACTTCATTCCTTCACAGAAATCCGATCTCTAATTCAGAAACCTAAGAATGTGCTTTGATTGTTGCATCTCCTCATCTTTTCTTTTCTGCAGAAAAATAGTAATTCTGTCAATAAATAAATTTCAAATTTATTTCTGTTCTCTGCCATATCATCAGATCCTCTAAATGTACTAATTTAAGTTCAAGTATTTTGCCATAATGTGATACGTTGCTGGATCCAGTGAACTGCACTTCCAAGTAACCATATCCTAATTCAGTCCCTAGTCCACACTTTCTCAATAGAATGCGACCAAAGGGACATTGTACCATTGCTAAAACTAGGCTTTCAAATTTTCTGGCAGTTTCTGCTATTGTCCTCTTGAATGTCCTGATCTTCCTTGATGAAAGACACTTAGAAATAATATGTGGAATCATTTTGGAAAAGTGTAGATCAGAAAAAACTAAGTCTCAGACACAACTTGTCTCATTAAGTCAACAAGGCCATTTGAATGACCATTGAAAGATCAGAAGTAAGACTTTGTGGCTGAACCCAACATCAATTGCTGAAGTGAAAAGTTTTCCACATTGGGCCACTAATATTTGGCATGGTATTTTTATAAAGATAGTGCAAGCTAATGTAAAATAGGACTCAAAGGAAAAAAGAATATTAGTTCATTAAGGAATGATAAGGATTGGGAACATTTCAAAAAGGAAGTCAACTGTTCCTAGGTGGGAAAAAGAGATACATATTCTTTAGTGAATGATGGAGGAAAGAGAGAAAGAAATATAAGGAAGGAAGGGAGAGAGGAAGGGAGTGAAGGAAATAAGGAAAGGATAGACAAAGACAAGGTGGGAGGGAGAAAAGGTGGAAAAGAGCTAGGGTAAGGAGGGAGAAAGTGGAAAGCACACATATGAACATAATAAAGAAATTGGATGTTTGCTGGCCACAAGGTGAATGATGAGATTAAGGTAAGAAATCCATAGACCTAAAAAATGCATGATTCTACAAGCCAAGTTGAGGATTATAACTTCAGAAGCAATTGAAAGGTTTAAAACTTGAAAAAAAGCATAAAGTATTTCTGTTGTAAAAAAAATGTGACTTTAATTACTGTGCGGGGAATAGACAGAAGAGGGCCTAGACTAGAAGTTAGACAAATAAAAGGAGATTTGATATTTCAGAAAAGGGATGACAGCGATTTGGACTAGGGTTGAAGCTTTGCAGGTAGTGTAAGGTAGACAGATGTGAAACAGATGTTTTGGAGAAAGTGTCAAATGGCATTTTTAATGCATGGAAGAAGGGTGATAAAAGACAGAGGTGCCATCTGCAAGATGACTCCTTGATTTCAGGTTTGTCAAACACTCACATGAAAGTAGCATTTATTTTGATGCTGAGTTCTGGAACAGAATAAATTTCCTCTAGGTATTGGGAGCAGCATGATTTAGACCAGCTAAATCTACCTCAGATATCTGTGAGCTATGAAGAGAAATGAGGGAGCCATCAAGGAAGCAGTATCATGTGTCTCTCTGTGGCTCAGAGAAGAGATCTTAGATCTCAATTGAATACAAGCATGGAGATAGTGGGTAAAGCCACTGGGATGGAAGTAATGTCCTCCAGTAAGGTGTGGAGAAAGAGAAGAGGGTGTGTGCCCTCGAGAGCACTTCTTCCTGGGGACTAACTTCAGAGGAAGGATGTGCAAAAGCCCTGGACTGTGGCTCCAAGGAATGGAGAGAACTAAAGGAATCTAATACATGAGATTCAGGTGAAAGATGATCAGCAAGATCGAGCTACCTTCTATCACTAAAGACAGGAATTTCCACTAGATTTGGGATCTCCATGTTTGCTGGTGACTTTTGGACGACTGATTTTTCATTGAGTGAGGAGGGAAGGGGAAGTTATAGAGTTAATGACTGGTAGCCAGGCAAGAAAAGGCCATGTGAAAAGATCGATCTTTAATCCTCTGTGAAGGAGACAGAACTTATGACCAACATTAGAATGGAAAAGAGAGCTGAAGGATGGATTTTAAGTCATTCAAGATGCCTGTCTTAAGATTTGGCAGAAGAATCCAGTGGATGAGAAGGACGCAGTGCTTGAGATTGGCGAGAAGATGAGCTTAAAGGATGCAGACCACTCCCAAAACAATGGCCTTCGTTTTTGTAGGGTTGTTATCTTCTTCAAATACTTCCCAGGACCTAGGCTTGTACATGTGTCTTCCTCAGACTCATGCATTACTGTGTCCCCAGCTTCAAGGGTTTCTCCCAGTCACCTGGAGGAATAACTTTTCCCTTCTAATTCTTGCTCCAAGGGTTGTTCTGTGGACCAGCTTCCATAACCTCTCAAAGTCCCCAGCTGCCATATTCTAAAATGTTCTCACCCTGGCTTACATCGTCATTTGCTTTTCATTATATTTATCACAGTTGTTGATGTAATGAATGGAATATAGACCCTAATGAATGACTGCACTTTCCTTATTCACTATGCTTGTTGCTCACTCAGTATTTCCTCCCCTTGAGAACAAGAAATATTTATTTCCTTTCTGATTTGAAAGTTCCAATTTTAAAAGCATTATCCCTTTCACGGCTCCCGAATATCTTTTGTTGGGCCTCTGAGAGGGCCTTCTGAAATTGTCCGAGACAGTTCAGGGAGTTTATGAAATGTGTTCATATCATATGCCACTTAGATGACTTCTCCAAACTTTCAAGAGTCTGCATTGTAATCCTCTTTGACTTTGCATGTGTGTCCTAACTATTCCCAAACACTCACAGAGCTGGAGACATCTGCTTGCTTCCCTCTTCCTCTCTTAATATCTCTTCATTTTCAAGGTCTTCCAAGGGCAATATGGTATATACTTACCTACATCTGTCAGCCCTTTCTCTTCACAAGACTTAGAACCAGAATGTGCAGCTTTATTGATCTTTGATGTGCAGCTGCACATCACATACCTTCCACGTTGTGTTTGCCACCTCACCTCCCAGGGTGCTTAATAAGCATGCCTTAACATTGCAGCTGTAGATAATTACCAATTAAAACTCAGTGTGTGTGTGTGTGTGTGTGTGTGTGTGTGTGTGTGTATACGTACATGCTTGAGTGTGCATGTACACCTTAGGAAAGTTTTGATGTTTCTAGTAACCAAATTCTTAATTGAGAGTATTATCTGAGAGTATCAATGAGATGAGAGCAAAAGCAATTAAAAAATGGTCATCATTTGTCTTGCTTTCTGAGAGAGGGAGAGGGGGATAAAGAGGGACAATCAAAAGAAAGAGATTTCCTCAGACTTCAGTTTCTTGATACTTTTTAAATATATAGCTATATTTATCTCCAAAACAATGGAAGCCAAATGCCAAATCATGGTCTACAATGGCATCTCTTTTTGCATCTTTGCTGACCTTGCAATTTTCTGAGAGTCTAAGTTTGAAAGTGACCCATCTTTCCATCCTTATTTCAACTTTACTCTGAAATGTGTGTGTGTGACAGAGGGGGGGGAGACAGAGATAGAGACAGAGACAGAAACCAGAGACAGAGACAGAAAAAGAAAGAATTTTATTTGCACATTATGCAGGCTAATCTAGAACATTAAGAGGTTTTAGGCTGGTCACAGGGACACACACTTTTTTTCCCAGGCTCAGGGAAGATGATCAATACTTAAAGCCTAGGGCTGAAGAGGTAGCTCAGGGGTTAAGACTCTGCCTTCCAAACAAACGATCCTGAGTTCAGATCCCAGGTCCCATGTAAAAATGTTGTCATGGTTTGAAATGTGTCTCCCACATTCCTATGTGTTTGGCAAGGTCATGGCACCTTGAGAGTTGGAGCCTTGCTGGAGGAAGGCAGTCACAAGGGGTGGGCCTTGAGGTGGATTAGTCCCACCCTACCTCCAGGAGAAGTCTGCCTTTGCTGCAAGCAGTCAGCTTCCGAGATGTCCGCAGTGACTTAGCCTCTTCCAGCATTGGCCAGCCAGCCATGCCGCCTCTGCCATGAGAAACTGCCTCCCCTCTGGAACCTTAAACTGAATAAACCTCCCTTTCTCCCTAAGTTGATTGACTTTGGGTGCTCTCTCACAGCAATAGTTAAGAGTAACTGTTACAAATGTGGACTGCACTTCTGGCTTTGGTGGGCAGAGCCTGGGATATTCCAGAGAAAGCAAGAAGATAGAAGCAATCCAGGATGATTCTTGAAATCACTCTTGGTCTTCCACAGGGACACGTAGTGCCCTCTGACATACATGTGTGCATGCACACGCACACGCATACACACACACACATACACATACACACACACACATACACATACACACACACACACACACAGAATAAATAAATGAATAAAAAAGAAAAAGAGTCAAGGTCTAGTATACATTACATAGCAAGACCCTGTTTCCAAAAGAAGAAAGGAAAAAAAATAGAATATGATGTCTTTCCTTCTCTTCAAGAAAAGAAGAAATGATTGAATACCATGGTTGCTGTTGACCTAATGCTGAAAAGGATGCAGAACTGAACTTTGGTCTCTCAGTACCAGAATGAAACAAATAAATTGAAACAGGCACACCTGAGCTTATTTAAGCAACTCTGTTCAAAATTAAAGTAGTGTAAGTAGAAATAATTTATTTTGAGCCTTTCTTTTGGGAAAAAAAAAGGACTCAGGCAAACTGTAATGAAAATAAAAGGGACGCAGGAAGGAGTTGGGAGAAACTCCCAGGGAATTACTTAGAAAAGTAAAAATGGAAATTACAAAATACATATAAAGTATCAAACTCTGTGGGGAACTGTACAACCTGAAAGCAGAGACTGAGAAAGGCAAACTTAAAGCTTTCTCACCTGCATCTGGGTGCACCAATCCTCCCTGAAAGCACAGAGTTTGAAGGAAATCAATGTACTTGAGACTAAATATGCCTGTTTCTAGAGAAGATACATTCACAGAGAAACTGAAGAGGGGACCTGTTCTTCCCGTCTGGGCAGATGTGCTATCTAATGAAACTCCTTTGGCACCTTAGGAAGAAATAAATTTCCTCACACAGTTGAGAGATGAAATTCTTGTAAGCAGTAACATAATGTGACAGACATCAAAGATTTCATCATGAGTTTTCTGTTTGAAGGACATAGTGGACACCATGGGGTCTGTGGCTTTGGGTCCCCACAGGGAATCAGACTCCGTGTGGCTGCTCAGTGAAGAGACTTTTGAAGAATGAGTAGAAAAGTCTGTTCCTTTCAAAATGGAGAAATGCCACTGAGGAAATCACAATCCCAGAAGATAGGACATACGTTGTTCATATGCACCCTGTGGAAGACTACTTAGTGAAAGGCTACTGAGAACCCTAAGATGTTGCAGTTCATCTTCATGGTTGTTGATAAATGACCATCAGATGGCTTAAGAGAACAAGGGGTTTATTTTCTTACTAATAGTCTGGTTACAGTCTGTAGTCCAGCTTGACGGGAGAGTATGCACCAACACCAGGGCCGAGGGAACTGACCAAACCATCTCTACTTAATGGTTGAGAGAAGGGCGATCCTTACTTGCCAGACCAGCATGTCAGGCCAAGTATACACAAGGATCCTGACTCTCTCCACAAGCTCTCTGTGATTTATTCCAGGGCCTAGTCCCACCCACCATAGGCTGGACCTTCTCCATCAGCTAGACAATCTCCTTCAGGTTTGCTCTGGGCTTAACTCAACCATTAACTCTCTACAACTGTGCACAGAACTCAAGCCCTCAACTGTCAAGTTGACACCTGTGCCTAACCACGACACAAGAGAACTGTGGGAGGGAACCCAACAAGCCTGAAAGAAAGCCCAAGATGGGTTATCCTGTGCTGCAGGGTAGACACTGCTCAAAGAAACCACAGAGGACATTCCTTCCATTTTTTCACAGCCTATATATGTTGGAGAAATGAAATGATCAAATAAGTTGTGAACATCTGTGCCTATTCTTATGAAAAGTTGGACTTGGCAGGGAGCAATGTGAAGAACAACTTAATTATACTCACCCATGGCATTTCTATTGATTCATTCTAATTTATCCCAGGAGACGGGCTTAACACAAAACTTTGGTCCTTCTGGCTACCTGTTTGGAGATCTGAAACAAGCTGTAGACTGGATGTGTGAAATAAAGCAAACTTCAATTTTTTTTCGATTGCTTTAAATTTTCTGCCATTCCTAGTTCTGGTCCAGTCAAGGCTTAGGACTGGATACTGGATCCACTTCTGCAGTTGAATTCTTCTCCATCATTCCTCTGCTTCATGGCATCATTTTATTGCATGGACTTATTCTAGATGAGCAAGGAAAGAAATAGTGGAACCACCCAGTGCTGTTGCCTAGAGTGAGCAAATGTCCTCTGTGCCTGGCTGCTGTGACTGCTGCCGCAGACCTTTCTTGTATGGATCACTCAAGGCTCTTTCAACAGGACCCTCTCCAGGTGAAATAAGCACATCTTTCTCCCAGGGTGTATACTTTGCCTTGATAAACTTGGAGTGTGTGAGCTGCTGCTACTCTGAACTCCCTCTCCATTGTGTCCATGTGGGGAAATCTAAAAAAACTTTACTTTTCTAATCAGACATTACCAGGGATAATCAACTTTGGAAATCAATGAAATATCTCTTTTTTTCTTGAGCTCTGCTCTAGATTCCTGCAAAAGAGAAAGGTAGATTTGTCTAGATCATTGATGATATTGATGGAGGGAAACTATGACTGTTGGGATTAGTGTTTTTCACTAAGATCTTCTTTACTGGCCAGAGGTAAGAGAAGAGGTCCCATTATTTACATATGTAAAAGAACTTGATATCCCATGCATTCCTGTAATATTTTCCCCCAAGGGAACTCTCTGTACCTGTCATCTTCAGTTAATGTCTCTACTTGTTTTAGCTTGGGAGCCCGGGTGGACTAGATCAACAGAGCAATCATTTTCTGCCCAACTTCATAGCCTTTGCCAAAAGTCCCAAATAAGAAAAAGCCCCCCCCCTTAATTTTTCTGCCATGCTCCAACAAACATTAGGCACACACAGAAGGGAACGATTAGCATAGCTTTCTCAGTGGCATGAGGTGAAACTTGAATTTACAAATCATGTGTGGTCAGGTTAAAATGTGAAGGAAAGGCATTTGAGAATTCATTCGAGAAATGGCACAGATATATAACGAACTGGAAAAGTTAAGTTATAGATTGAGAAGCAAAAAAGGGTCACTGCCTGCTCCTCTACAGCAAAGGAACTTGAGAAAGACAATGGCTAAAGATAATAACAAAGGATGGAAGAGCCCCCAATATCTTCCCTGAGTGGTTTATCACAAGACTTTTTAAATGATATAAAATTAAATAGGCTATAATTAAACAGCTCAGGTCACTATGTTTGGTTAGAATGAGAGTGACAACAGTATGCAGTACTGAAGATCATGAAAAAAAGATATTTTCTACACTCAATCTGCAGATGCTTTACATCCTTAGGCATTGCAGGGCCAATAATAGATATTCAATAAACATTGACCAAATTACAAAACAAATGGATCTGGTGGCTGCAGGCCGGAAGAATGAACATTAATTAGAAGGTTATCACCACAGTAGAGGGACATGAATTGAAGATCTCAAAACAAGTTGGATGAACAATAGAGAAGTGTCAGAAGTAGGGACATGTTTTTATGCTTTGGATACTTACGTTTCCCAAGGAAGTTGGAAAGATCATTGGAAAGAACAGCCACAGAGAAGATAAAGTCAGTATGCTTTATAGGTGAAAATATGGTGCAATGATGAATGTGGGAATACATGTAGACTTAGGAAATGAAAGATAAAAGCCTTTGGAAACAGAACTTGTTTTAAAGTTATTAAAGATTGAGTCAAAGAAAGCAAAAGTAAGAAACAGATAAAAAGGCAGCTGTGTCCACTGAATAGGAACTGTGCATTTAAATCGCTTGCAACTCTTGAACTATTCTGTCTGGTTTTATCCTTAAAATATACTTGTGGCAATGATTTAACATCATCCCAGCTGTTCATATTAAGCAACATTTTGCTCAAAGTCATATGGATACTATTGTTTTCACCCACACTGAACAGTGTTAACAATCCATAGCTCTTAACTGCATTGCTATGCAGGAATAAAGTAATTGGGAGAGAAGGAAAGGGAAGAAAAAGCTGAAATGCCACAGGAAGAAAATGCAGGTTGTTATGGTTTGAAAAGTGTCCCCCACAGTCTCATGTGTTTGGCAAGGTCATGGCACCTTGAGAGGTAGAGCCTTGTTGGAGGAAGCAGTCATAAGGGGTGGGCCTTGAGGTGGATTAGTCCCACCCTACCTCCAGGAGAAGTCTGCCTTTGCAGCAAGCAGTCTTGCAGCTCTCAGCCTCCAAGATGTCTCCCCAGCTTTGACCAGTTTTGGCCAGCCAGCCATGCTGCCTCCAACATGACAAACTGTATCTCCCCTCTGGAACCTTAAGCTGAATAAATCTCCCTTTCTCCCTTAAGTTGCTTGACTTTGGGTGTTCTCTCACAACAATAATTAAGAGTAACCATTACATATTGGTACTAAGAGTGGAGTTTTACTGTGAGATTGAGAACAGCTGGTACCACAAGGTGAAGCTGTTTGTGAAGCTGAGAGACATTGGTACCCAGCAGTATGGCCGATGCTGTGATGTATGTGTGTGCCTTTGGAACTGTTTGTTGGGAGAAATATGGAGAACTTTGGGACTTTGTGCGGGGAAAGTCTTTGTATCTTGGTGATGGAGCCAAATGAGTCTTTCTTGTGAGAGCTCCAAAGAAAGCAATGCTTTCAGAGATACAGGCAGTGGAAGCCCAGCTTGTCATGATCCAGAGGTGAACAGAGACTGTGTTTTCAAATGAACAAGTGACAAATGAAGCCATGTGTTGGCTGAGAGTTTAGTGAAGTTTTGCCCTTGTCCTGAAAGCTTGCCTGAAATTAAACTGGAGTGCTTAGCAGAAGAAATTTCAAGGCAATATAGTCTTAATAAAGCAATATGGCTACTTTTAATTGTCTTCAGAGTTATGAAAATAAACAAGGAATCAGGCAGGAAGAAGCAAAAACTGTGAGATTTTAGGATCAAAAATGCAATGGCAAACTTAAAGAGTTGAACCAAGAACAAGCAGAGAACAAAATGGCTTTTTGTAGTCTCCTCCAGCTTTGACCAACCAGCCATGCTGCCTCCAACATGAGAAACTATATCTCTCCTCTGGAACCATAAGCTGAATAAATCTCCCTTTCTCCCTTAAGTTGCTTGACTTTGGGTATTCTTTCACAGCAGTAGTTAAGATTAACCATTATATAGGGTATCTCAAAAATGTTTTCTGAGAGATGAATGACTGTATAAAGAACCAACCCACTCAAACATCTGAGGAAAGAAAGAACAGGTAAATAATGAGGATAGTGTTGGATATGTCAGGTAGACCATTCATAAAAGCAACTTCAGGAGTGCACAAAGAGGGTAAAGTTAAAGATTGTCATACTAACCAGACAAGAGAAGTAGAGATGTAGAAGCTGCCATCCAAAAGTAGCATATATTACATTTGATGTTATATTCAAAGATATCAATCTTTGAAATTCTCAAAGATGGAGCCCATCAGGAAGAAAAGGATTAAAATGTTAAAAATGCACAGGGCATTGCAGAGATCAGAAATGGCATGGGGTAGAAAGTTAAGTGTTGGCAACAATGTGAATAAACCCTGTATTGAAATTGTTCTTTGTTGCTGTGAGACAATTCTCATACACAGCCAAGTTAGGAGAGATTGGAGATTTATTTGGCTTATGGTTCCAAAGGGAATACAGTCCATTAGAACAAGTATCACAAAGCAGAAGCCATGGCTGAAGGAAAAGATAGGAGCCTGGTCAAGGTCATACAGTCATCATAAAAGTATAGAGAGCAAGAGCAAGCTCAGGAAGCAGAGCTGGACTACCAAACCTCAAGGTCCACTCCCTGTGACGTGCCTTCCTCCAGGAAGGTGCCACAACCTTCCCAGACATTAACACCAGCTAAGGTTACAAACACATGAGCCTGTGGGGGCACAACTCACAGTTAAACTGTCCTGTGATAACCATCCTGGCTGGCGAAAAACAAACTCAAACATTTCAAACAAGTCTAACCTCAAGAAAATTAAACTACAACTACTGGTTTATGCATAACCAGTGACCAAAAATGAATAGCAACTTCTAAGATAAAGCCTCAGATGGCTAAATTTCACATCTTACTATGCCAGTACATATTGTATCTAATCAACCTCCACTTAACCAGCTCATCAAATTAGCAAATGCTTTCCATTTCCTGTGCAAAGGCTCGTGCTTCTGACTAACAGGCTTTCACACTTGAACGCCCATGTGTTAGATGGAATCTCTAATGAGTCAGCAATGAATTTCTAAGATCTGCTTGGGATACTTGTTGTTGAAATTGTGTCACATAGTTAATATTCAACAGAAGAACCATCACATATCTGAAAATTCACTACTTATGCAAGGGTCACTTCAGAAGAATTTTGTGAAGCTTATTGGGGATGTGGACATTTTAATTCCAAAATTAGGATTCCACAGTTAGGCAGACTGAGATCAGAATTTTAGTGTTGATGAAACTAAGAGTAGAATAAGAAGCATACTGAAGTCACTACTATGAACCTTCTAACTTGTATCACTAATCTGGTCCATTGTTCATCTGTGACCATAATTTATGGAGAGGTGAATATACATCTGTCTTGTGGACAGGGCGAGTGCATAAAAGAAGAAGAAATAATCTGACCCAAATGGCTTCAGTTTCTACTCCAAATTTAGTCATGCTTTCTTCCCACTACAGAAAGTAGGAAAGCACTCTCATTGAAATGTCTCAGATGGAAACAAGACAAGGGACATAGAATCATTGCCAACAAATACAAGTTATATAAACATGCATGTGTACGGAAATTCTATCCATTTGCTGTAGGTCAGATAGCCATCAACTATTTAGAGAAAATGTCATTAAAATCAAGATGGATTTATATGCAGATTGAAATTCTAATTTGCCTTCAAGAAATCACAAGCACAAATTAAAAGTACCGTATTATAGATATATTTTATAGAAGCAAAGAATATAATACCCTATTCATTAAGTTCCATTCAGCAACAAGTTCTTCATTCCAGATAACAACATACAAGTAAAGCATATACATACATTCTATAAAAACAACATGTAAGAAAAACATCTTATGAAACATACAAATAGATACACATGAGAATGATTAGAGCTGTGATGTTGAACCATGAATCATTTGTGTGACCTCACTTTGCCATTTTAACTAACTTTTAAAAGCCAAACCACTGCAACAGGAAGCAGGAAGATTTGTTAGATTAATATTCTCAGAATTAAAAAAACACATCACTTCTCAGGCTCTTTTGTGACACTCACATGAGCATAGTATGGTTAACTATCTGCTGTCCATAAGGAAACATTGCAACAGAACCATATCTACCTACACTTATTATTTCCATCATTCCTCAAAACCTACTGGATTTTCTTCTTTGACTCAGTACTAGCATAAAAAGAAGATTTGATAAAACTTAATCTGAAGTCATCAGATCTTGTATTCACATAGGGAATATTCATGCAGTAAATACAAGTGTCAGTATCTAAGCCCAAGTCTTCCAGGGAGCAGATACCAGATTGAGATAAAAGATGCAAGATCTGGAGGACTGGAGAGCTCAACATGTGGGGCCCTGTGGAAAGTTATGCTTCTAGAAGTTGCAGATTTAAGATGTGCATGTTCATGACCAAGGCAAACCAGTGCCAGGCATCAAAAATTAAGACACCTCAATAATCCACTCTCCTTGTGCAGCATATTCCTTCTGTGCTGTCCCCTTCTTCCCTACATCAACTCACTCACCTCCAATACCCAATGTTACCTTCATTCTATGACCTACCTCCTTGCTGTCTCCATCCTTGAGTCCTCCCTCCATTTGTTAAGGTTTGCCAGCAACTGTCATTCATCTGTTGAAATTCTGCTGCTTTCTCTGCCTGTGGGTTGCTCCTCACTGAAGTTTTAGAACTCAGATGAGATCTTCCCTAAGAACAATTCTGTTCTCCTTCCATTCTTTTTGAAGAACTACCATCCTATGCATTCCTCTTTAATCCAGTAATTGCCTCCATGGGGCATCTGTTTGCTTTGTAGATTTATCTACCCAACAGGGTGAACTTCTTGAAAGTGCAGATGTGCTGCATCACTCAACACAGTGTGTGACACATAGTAGATGATAGTTTCCTGGATGATTGCTGTCATGACTTGAAATGTGTCCTCCACAGGTGCATGTATTTGGGAAGGTCATGGCACTTTTAGGAGGTAGAGCCTTGTAGGAAGAAGGTAGTCACAGGGGGTGGGCCTTGATATTGGCCAGCCCCACCATGCTGGAATCACTGAGTCTGCTCTTGAGCTTGTATGCAGCAGCTCGTTGTCTCCATGAAGGACGTGACTTACCCTGTTTCCAGCTTCTGTCAGCCAGTTAGTCGTACAAAGGACTGTGTCTCCCCTCTGAAACCATAAGCTCAATAAATCTCCTTTTCTCCTCTTAAATTACTCAGCTTTAGTTGCACAAAAAGTAAGCAGTACAAGAGTGAAACAAATGTATGGTTGTTGTGAGCTGAACACGTACATAGCCCAGGGTGGATGGTGCTAAGAAGAGAGGACTGAGTTACAGGAAGGGTACAGAACATGTCTTTTTTTAATATATTTTTTATTATTTCCGCTCATACAAACTTAATAGGTAGACCAGTTCCCTCCCCCCCTCCTCCTCCCCCGAACCCCTTGCTCTCCCTCCCTTCCCTCCCCATCCCCCAGTGCCTCCTCCCCAATTCCCTGAGAGTCCTTTATTGTGTATGCCTGACTCTTCTCTGGTTCCTCCTCTCCCATGATGTACGAGGACCCAGTGGCGTTTCCCTGAACCTTTGCTCGTGCAGAACATGTCTTATAGTAGCTATTATTCCTACTTTTACTTTGAGGTATATTATTATAGTTATTAGTCTGAAGCCAAAGCTAAGCCATCCATAAGGAAAAGCACTGTTACTACATCCCTCTGTGCTTCATGTCTGCCAAGAGCTTGGTTCTAACATTCCATCCAGATCCTCCCAACATCATTCTGATGACTTCCGCCTCTCCCAGCTGAGACTCTTTGAGTGTCGGCTTTTCTGTCCTGGTGAGTGGCAGGGAGGGTACTGAGGTGAATGACAGTGTGTTGATTCCCTGTGGCTCACTGACCAGTGACAGAACCAGTACTAAGTATCATATCCTCCTTCTGTCCTCCCTCTTCCACTGTACAAGCCATAACTTCCCTTCGTGCTCTGGGTCTTAAGCACTTGAGGTGATATTATTACTGTGTCATTCTGACCAGAATGTTAGTGGTACTCATAAACTAAGCACATCACTATCAAGAGGCCAAAAGCAGAGAGAGAATAGAGAAGATCAAGCAGAATAAAGCACAGATTCCCATATAAAAAGACTGCTATTCATGGACAATTTTATTGGGACCTTTGAAGATATTTTTCATGGCATCCCTTCACAAATATCCAGCACTTAATTTATTTTTAAAAAGTCTTGTTGACAGGTGCATTTTATTTAATGACTCTCTAATATATTATCTGGGGAATACCCCCATATCACCTCACCCCAACATAGACAAGATAAGATACAGCCAATCACAATGTACCATGTTTCAAAAAAAATCTATATCTCTCTGATTCTTTGGAATATTGACTGCCTGGGTAATTGTAGTATAAATGTATTCAATAGAAAGAGAATTATCTCTGGGAGGGAAATTAATGATACAAAAATCATGGTATGTTGAATGAGCTTAATTTATTCATCCTATTACTTTGCCTCTTAACAGGGATAATTTAAAGTCAATAGTAGTTCCATTTTCAAACCTGCAAATTTTCAAATCCTCTAATTTAATTATGAAATTGAAAGAGATGTCAAATCATTTTGAGTTTACATTTGCAGAAGGTAAATAATCTGCACAAGACCTGGGTAATAAATGACATATCTCGCAAGTAGTTCTAATTAACTTCCTTCCTGCGTTTTAATTCCTTGTTCTCAAATTGTGCTGTCTTGAGCATCACATTTCCAGGATCACAGAATCTGTTATTTCGTGTATATTTTTTCCCCTCTGCTTCTGCAGCTAGACAATGCAGGCTGTTCTGTTGTAAACTTTTATTGGCAGGAGTTCATAATTCAGCTGTAAAATTTCATGCTGGGCTGCAATTCGGTGCACAAGCCCTATGCCCTGAAGAGCTTATGTTTCTACAAAAACAATTGTAAAAAAATCCATTTTTTCTCTCTTTAGGTGGACTAGAAAATGGTACAGTAAGAAACACTATCCTTTACAAAAAAAATAGACACATTCTAAAAATAAAAGGTGGTGGATGAAATGATCTACTTGGTACTGAGACATAACCCCTCACTCATAAAAATAACTATTATAGGATAGCAATGGGAAATTTACACTTGTAACAAGTGCGACTTACTCCCTGGTACTCAGAGTGCAAGAAATGTCACTTTGCTTTATATTTGTAAGATAGATTAAATCCAGTGTGAAGTCCCTGTCATCAAGGTTGACAGGAAGTCCAATAACAGTCAATTTGGGGTGCCCTTTTTCCACCCGTGGACTGTAGGAGAACTCAGAGGCTTATGTAGTCCAGAAGAAGAACAAAGGTCACAGATCTAAGTACTTGGTGGTTTTGGAATTGTGATCAGACAGGAAAACACAATCATTGCTATCTCTGCCACCCTGCAGAGCTCAGTGATGGGCACACCAAGTACGATGTGCTGGTACTGCCCTGTGTATCTGGCTTCAGGACATACTTTGCTCCTCACACCTCCCTGCCCAGTCCCAGCTTACTCTTTATGTGGTTTCCAGTCTGCCAGAAGCACATCATACCTTTGACCCATGTCTATTTTGGGAGTACTGAAGTTCACTATAGAACATGCTAAATCTGAACCATGAAAACCAAAGTTTAGTTTTACTTTCTTACTGTTTCTTAGAAAGGAGGTGATAAGCAGGAGGTGAACCGCTGTGACTCTAGTTTTCCCATTTACCCTGCCTTGGAGAGAAGGGAAAATTATCTCCACTTGCTTTGGCTTAGTAAAATCACCCTTCTCCCATAGACCTCCATGTTTCCTTCCCCATTTTCACACTCAGAAGATAAGGCTGGTAATCTTAACTTTGTGACGGCAGAGCCTCTGTTTTCAAGTTTGTGACAGAACACTGCCCTCACTCTTCATTTATAACAGGAGAGATATGCTCTGAGCTACCTAGTTCTGCAAAAGGAAAATAACAAGGATTTTCTAAATTTTCTAGCTGACCTAAAATATCTCAGTGTGTGAAATGCAGGATTGTCCAGTAACTTCTGAAGTTATTTGATCAAGTGCTTTGTTTTAATCTACAGATCATGGATTATCATGCAAAAATGGGAATGGGTATCCAAATTTTGTAACCATGATACAAAAATCTCATTTGTTGCAATGACAAGACTCAAGAGCCTCTCTTATAACCAACTAAGATGACCAAATAATACAACAATGAAGAAGGGAATTGGCTACATCTTTTGGACTTTTAAATGACCTTGGCCATAAATAGGCTATTTGAAGAAAGCCCAAGTTTTTAATAAAAGTGTACTCTTTTGATTACTGCAGTGTCAAGGCAAAAGTGCGTGTGTTATTTTAAGAAATACATAAACATCAACACTGAATTTCTCTATAATTTTAAGCGATGGACCTTTGTCTTCCAATCTAATAGTATCCAATAAATCAGTTTCTGCTTTGGGTTACCCCTCCCCTGTCAGATGAACAGTGATCCCTTCTCTCCAGTCTATGGACACAGCCCTCCCCAACACAATGCTCTTCCTTTTTGATATAGAAATGGAAACTGGGGATACTTTAGCTCACCTTTTGAAGACATGTTAATTTCCAAAAAATAGTGAACTAGAGAGAATGGATTCAGTAAACTTTCTAAGGTGCCCTTCAGATGCTGAGAGATGGGACACGACAGACATTAATTAGCATTAATTTATCAGACCAAATCCTTGACTTCTGGTCTATGATAAGTGATAAATGATCATGGGCTGCTGCTAAAGGAACCTGAGACAGCTGCCATTACCATACCCACGAGTGCACCTGAAAGCCCGAAAAAAAAAATCTGAGACAGAGGAACATTCTGCGGAGCAGTAGAAAAAGCTATGCATGGGGGGATGTCCGTCTGACAGCAGAAGGAAGTTGGAAATCTTGGAAATCTTGATTTGTAAGATCCTCCTGTCTGTCCTTCCACATAGCAGTTTATCTCTGTTCCATCTAAATGCATTCTTGTTCCAGACATGCTCAGGATGGTGAGGAAAGACTCAGGCTCAAAAAAGGGGTAGAGAGTGTCTGCTGCCCCCCCCCCCACATACCTGTTGGCCTTTCTCCTTCTGGTGGTATCCTTACTAAGGAAATTGAATAGTTTGCCTTGCTTATTCACTGTTGGGATTGTCCTACAAAATACATCTATACATGGGGAGGTGGGGTCCTTCCATGGAGGCCACATGTACCTTAGACCTCTCCACCATGGTCCACTTTCTCCTTGTTCCTAGAGTACTCAGGTGGCAGATGCGAGCCTTCAAATGCTTGTATTTCCTCTTGATTATCTGAGATGCCTGGAGCCTGCTGCATATTCTTTAAGGTTTTCTTTAAATTAATCACTGCTCCAAGGATCCAGTGTCATATCAATCTATTGAGATCTCAGCCGACATAGGGCCTGTATAGCTTTCTGGAGTTTTATGATGAGTAACTTCCTGAAGGACTTAGGAAGGCATGGAAGAACCAGGTGGAATAAGATATTGATCAAGGGAAACATAAGAATATTTGTGTCTGAAAAAGCAAATAAAAAACACAAAGGGTTTAGGACACCAAGAAAAGTAGTTGCTATTTTAAAGCACATAGCACACTCCTGAGTTTAAGTTGGTCTTTAAAAAACAAATTTGCCTGTGACCAAGTCTTTTGGTTTAAGCATCCAGACTGAGAATCTGTGTTATGTTAACATGAAGCAATCTACAAGATCCCCACCAGGTGGCGCTCATGTAGCAACTTTGGAGCACCAGTTTGCATTGAATGAATGGTAAAAAAAAAAAAAAAAAAAAACCTGAACTGGAAATACTACTGTCAAACAGATGTTCCTGTCTTTGATGCTGCATCGAAGTTAAGGTAGGAATGATAAAGTTGGAAAGGCTAATAAATTTATTATGTGTTGGAAAAGTTATTTCTCCTTGCTACAAGACAGCAAATGGCGTTATTTGGTAAGCATAATGCTAGCAGTACATTGTTTGCTGTGGCCCAAGATTCCCCTAATCCTTCTCTTAATACTGTTCTTCCTTCCGCTGTCTACATCTTTGGTTATCAGTGAAAAAGAGGAGATTCCAACAGTTTCTGTAAGCTGACTTCCTAAAAGTTTGCAGTAATTTTAAATAAATCTGTTGCAGGAAAAAAAAATACTCTGGACACTTGATCATCCAGTGAATAAAACATGTAGACAGAACATTAATGCAAAGAGGCAAATCATGTGTGAGAATGGAGGTGCCTGCACACAAAGCAGACAGCTTGACAAAAGTGTTTTCCCTCCATTTTGATCAAATATACCAGAACATCTTTGCATGGAGCTTGTCAAAGCACCAAATCTGTTTTCCATTTCTCTTTATCCCTCTCCCAATCCCCAACCATCCTTCCATCCAGATCTCTTCCCTGGGAAGAAATAGGTTGTTAGTAGACTGGAGTTATAGTATAGTGGCTTACTGTGCAGATAATGAGAAAGTAGCCAGGACTGTCTATGATTCTTATTCTTCCATCTCTATCAGCTATGGAGCCTGAAGAATTCCTGAGATAAATTCTGCTATAGATAAAGAGTGTGACAGACAGACAAGAAAGTAGATGGCTGCACGGAATGCATTTTGTATGGATTCATTTTTTTCCCTTGTTTGTTTTGTTTGGCTCTGGGGATTGAACTTGGGGTCTTACGTAAGCTAGGCAAGCACTCTGCAATGGAGCTATTTGCCAACACTGCATTTTTTTGAGACAGGGTCATATTAATTCACATAAACTGAGCTTGAATTCACTCTGTAACCCAGGCAATCCTTGAACTTTCAATCCTCCTGCCTTAATCCTTTGAGTAGCTAGGGTTTCAAGTCTTTACCTCTGGGTTTGACTCCTCTGTGGACAGTCAACTAGGAGGTAGAGCAAGACCCTACGCAGGACACAACCAGATGCTGGCTACTTGTCCCATATCTGATGATGGATTCCAGTATGACCATAAGTTGTAGAAATAGTTGAGCAAAATAAAAAGACAAGAAGGAAAATAGTTAGACAGGAATAATGCATACTAGCAGATTCACATATGTAACCATGGTAAATACTAATTAGCTAGACAGATAAAGGCGATTGTCTTCATGGTACAGTTGAGACATGGAGTGGGGTGGGGGAGTCAAAAAGGTAAAGAGGTAAAATGTGTATGTTGGGCTGGCAAGAAACCTCAGCCAGGAAGGTGAATGCTTGTAAAGTTGGACACCTGAGTTCAGTGCCCAGAAGTACACATGGTGTTCTCTCTCTCTCTCTCTCTCTCTCTCTCTCTCTCTCTCTCTCTCTCTCTCTCTCTCTCTCTCTCTCATAGGTAAATGAAATATTTAAAGAATAAAAAATACCCAATGTAGAAATCAAGACCCCAAACTGAATCAAATGATCGCTTATTTCTGAAAGATCCAACTTTCTGGCATATGATTAATGAAATTTGCACCCAGTATGCATCTTTTGCACTGATTTCTTGTGAAGAGAGAAGCTGGGTTCTGATTCTGAATTAGGCCTGTGAATTAGATGGTCAGACAGTCACACTAATCATGTCTACAAGACAAGGTCATCTCCAGGAGCAGGACACCTGGGCAGTCACATCAGAACACCTGTTAAGAGCACTCCAATGCTGGCTGAGTGAAATTCTTAATAATTTTCGAAACAAGGGTCTCTATGTTCTTTCAGTGTACTCAGCCTTGAAAATCATGTATCTTGTCCAGTTGATGCTATTTTTTTTCTCTCTTTGATCATTACTGGATCTCAGCAGACACATCTTGTTCTTTTCTAAACAAAATCATAGCCCTTCAGACTGTCCCCGGATTTCATTAGCTAGTAATTTCCACAAGAGATCAGCCAGGATTTAGGGTCTCAGCTAGACCTTACTTTACTGTTTTCTAACTACACGATTTCCTTTCTTTGTTACATAAATCCACATGGAGGACCCACGCTGGGCATTTGCCAAGTTGAAATTGATGTTCTTGTCCTCTCTGGTCAGGCTGACATCAGCCTTCTTGAAAAGAAGGGACATTTCTGCATCCTGCTGCATTTTAATATTCTATTTCCCAGTTAGGGTTCTTTCACAGAGAAAACCTACTAAGGCCTTGTCCCTCTGCACAAGGGTCTTGCTAAATCCTCTTTTTACTGTCCAGAATTGCTCCCAGCTCTGCCATCAGAAATCATAGCCCTCATGGAAGCAGACATCCTTGCCCAAGGTGAACAAGTTCTCTAGTAAGTCCTGGTGGGGTGGATTTGTGAAATATTTAATATTTTTTATCATCTTTGTATCTTACAACTCAATTCTAATATCCTAGGTATCTGCTGCTACATACTATCACACTCAACACTGAATAGAGGATTTTAAGTATAGTCTCATTTCTATAGAATCAGTCAAGAAGAATGAAAATGTCTGAAAGTAAAGGCAGTAGGTTGGGGGAGGCAAAAGGACAGACAGCTGAGCAACAGATCACAGAGTGTGTAGTGTGGTGTCCACTTCAAGATAAAGAACATTAGCATAACAGTGAGGCGTGAGAGAGCCTTAAGTGGCTAATGCTCACACCGGATGGTGCAGAGAGAAGCTATTAGACCTTTTCCAAATAGTGCTGGAAGACTGTGTGAAAGAGGTGGGATTTCATGAGCTATTTGGATGATGAAAGAGAGATAACTTGGCAGCTGGAAGAGAGAGCATTCCAAGAATATGGCACGGTTTGGAAAAGGCTGGTGTGGAGTGACTGGGTGATGGGGATATTAAGCCAATTGGCTTGAACTGAGCTGGGGCTGTTTCCAAAGAAGGATCTCAAGTTTGATTCAAAACAAAATAATGACTTTCTGCAGCATTATTGCAGCAACTAACAATAAATTTCTGAGTTCAGTGTATGTTAAAGAAATGAAGAGCTACCTTATGGGGGTTTTAACAGAAGTCTCCTGGGTAATAATAGAGGATAAAGAGAGGATGTGAGCAACATCAGCTGTCCTGAGGCAGAAACACAGCCAGACCATACACTCTTCTCTGCGGGGCAGCCTGAGCAAATGGGCAAGAAAAAGAAGGGCTTTGTCCTTCATTTGTTAATGTGAAGCGAATGACTTTGCTCCCTGTCTCCACCTCTGTTACCCCTAGCCCATGTTTGGGGTTGTGTTCATGACCAACGAAGTTCTGAGAAAAACACTAAGAAAAGACTTTTGGGAAAAGGGCCATCTGTCTCCACTTGATTGACTTCCAAACCTTAGTAAGACTGTCAAAGATTTAAAAATTCTAGCAATATCTGCTTCTTGGGCAAAGCTGTCTGTCACATAAAAAGAGAATCCATATCCATTAGGAGAGTTAAACAACAAAAAGAAATGAAGTCGCCATCACCTGACTGATGATTGAATTGATACGTATGGAGGAAGACAATATAGGTCTTAGAAAGACTAAGTGAGCTCTTTGTAACAGTTAGAATGTGTCATGGTGTCTTATAGAACAAGTATAATATAAATAATTGCAAACAGGAAGAGCAGAGCATTATGGGATGGCACAACCACTTAGAAGGAAAACATGGTATCCCACTAAAGTTGAGTCATGATAGAGGACCATGGCCAGTCTGTTCTGGTCAGTGACTTCTAGACCTCAAGAAAAGAGAAGAGGCAGGAGAAAGAGTCAGGGATGTCGTTGATGGGAAGTTGAGCTGAGTTTCACTGTGATTGTGATGGTGAAAGGTAGACTCATCAGACTCATGCCTTTTGCCCAAGCTCATGGAAAAAAATAGTTAATATGTTTCAAACCTGCAGTAAGTTCGTTTTTCTCTTTCCCAAATGCACTATTGAGTTGCCAGTGCACTGAAGAGGTAAATCCCCCACCCTAGATAGTGACTTTGTAGCCCCATCTGAAAAGAGATGAGATCATTTGTCTTTGTGAAAGGCCATGAGCATATTCCTGTGCTGTAGGAGCAGGCCCCTGCGGAAGGGCTCTGGAGTGCATCCTTTGGCACATCCCACAGCTCTGGCCATCTGCTGCACCTTCCGACGTGGTCTGGCAATTTCAAAGATGGCACAGATAGCCGAGCAATATATCCATATGTTATCTTCCTCCTCCTTGTTTTGGAAGCAGAACAGCCATCTTCAAGACAAGTCTAGGAAATCCAACTCACGTGACTTCCTTTGTCTCCTCAAGACTAGAGGCCAAGATGATTTCCTAGGGCAGTATGGAACAGCTTTTGATCTGACCAAAACTTCAGGGAGATGGTTCTGAGTTAGGGGCAAGCATCAGGAAGCAGAAGGGACACAGAGATCAAGGACATGAAAACAAAGATAAAAAGCCAATTCGTAGGTGGCTTGGCATGACAGGGATGATTGCTAGACATAGTGAAGATGCATGAGGAATTATGTTCAGATTTGTGCTTGTGTTCAAGATTTCATAACCTAAAGCCTTGCCACCCAAAGTACCGACTACCAGTTGCATTACATGGCACTTTGGAGGACATTCAGAGTGCCCCCCCTCACCCTGCATCCCACCCCACCTCATCAGACATCCTAAGACAGAAGCCACAGTTTCAAAAAAACTCTCAACTGCCTATGTGGGTGTAAGAGTGAGGATGCATCAATTTTGATCATTTTGGCAAATACATATGCTCTTCCTACCCATGCAGAAATTTCAGCAGAGTGCATACAAAGAAATTCCCCCTCCTTCCCTCCCTCTCTCCTTTCCTCCTTCCCTCCTTTCTCTCTCTTTTTCTCTCTCTCTCATGTTTATATGTGTATTGGATGATGGCTTTTTTGTATGACTATTTTGCATGTGTATGGGTACACTCAAGTGCTCACACATGTAGAAACCCAAGGTTTCTATCAGGAGTATTCTTTGATTATGTCCCTACATTTTACTTTTATGTATGGGTCTCTAATGGAACTCAGATTTTGTTTGTGGGGCTAGTATCACTAGAAAGCTTCTCTGGGGAGTCTCAAGGTTTCTACTTCCCTGTGCATGTGGACCTGTACACCTGTCAAACATTTTACATGGGATGCTTCTTCTGCTTGCACAGCAAAAGTTTTACCAACTGAGTCGTTTCCCTAACCCTGAAGTTAATTTCAGGGTTTATACCACAAATATTTTTGTTCCTAAAAACCGAGTTCATGGTATTTGCCACAGAGATCAGAACAGACAGAATATAGTCCAGAGACCTCCAGAGTGACTGCATAACCCCTCGGAGTTTCCAAATGAAAGAGTCATGGGAAAGTGACTTATGTGGATCTCCACTCCAGTCTGAGGTCTGTGATAAGTGGACCACTTCATGAATCGAGACAATTCAATCCCTGTTTTCAGTTTATTCAAATGAGGGCTGATGATTTCATTATTAACATTGTCAGTAACTAGTGTGTTTTGTCCTGTCATCTGAGTGTACTATACAGACTCCACTTCTCCCAGGATAACGGCTCTCCATTTCTTCCCCAGCTGGCTGAGTCTTCCTGTACTGTATAAATGAGCTTATATTAAATATCCTTTGGCAGGGAATTCTTTTGCAGATCAAACCCCAAGCAAGAAGAGACTCACAGGAAAAAGACAGTTTGAAAGTTGAGCAAAAGGAACGAAAAAAACTGCTAAAAGTCAGTCTTCAGAACAACTAACAGGAGGATGCTTCTTTATATTTTGGCTTGCTCATGTGTGTATGTGCGCGGGTGTGTGTGCATGCATGAGTGTACACATGTGTGCTCTTATACACACACTTAAGTGTTTGTGCCTGTAGAAGCCCAAAGGCGACAGCGGAAACCATCATGGATTTCTTTGTCTCCTTATTCCTTTTTTTTTTTTTCCTTATTCCTTTTCTGAGGGTTTCCCAGGTTCTGTCTTCCAGGGCTGAAGTTACAGATTGTCACCATACCTGCCTGGCATTTTTTTTAACATAGGATCTAGGGATCTGAACTCAGGCTCAGTAACTAGTGTGTGCTCTGGTTTGTCCTCTCATCTGAGTGTAGAATACAGACTCCGCTTCCCCAAAGTGAAGGTTTTAACTACTAAGCCACCTTTCCATCCTCAGGACTCATATTTTTAGAGATCAAAAATGCACATGTTTAGCTTTAAAAAAGGATGAAAGAAAACTTAGGACAAAATTAATTCCATCCCTTATAGAATGATTAAAATTAAGATAAGAAATACCCAATTAGTGAAGCACACAGATGGGAAAGCTAGTATGGATAATAAAATGAGGATTATTCAGAGTGCTACTTTCAATCAAAAAATATAGGATGATTTTAGCAACAGCCAGCTTGTACTGATATTGTTGTTTAAAAGAAATGATTTGACTTATTTAAGTCTAGCAAAAATGACAGGCTTGGAAGTCAGTCAGAAATATAAATCAATGGGTAAATGGCTCTGAAATTCATTATTTTCTTTAAATAATCTCCAGGTAAAAGCATAATAACTATCTTTTATTTTTCACTCTCGGATCACTGAAGACATTTTTATTCATCCTGATTGGACAACTTTAATGCTGAAGTAATCTTAGAGGTACTCTTACCCACTTATTTATTCCTATTAGAATCCAATGGACAGTCATTGTTGTTGGTCTCTGAAAATGTAATTGCCAACCAAAAACACCATCGCTACCCTCAGGGAGCTTAGATTTTAGAGGAATCAATTGGCAAATAACTAATCCACAGACAAGCTGCCTAGTAATTCTGACAGAGATAATTGGCAAAAGAAAAATTAGTATCACAGAAAAATATGTTGACATCTGGAGAATAATGAAATTATGAACAACAAGCATTCATGAAATCATGCCAACATCAAATGATGGCTGCTCTTGGTCAGCTTCCAGAAGTAACTATTAAAGCAACATATTAGCCTTAACCCAGTTTGCCTCCTGTGATGGCTGTGGAGGGATAATGTCATGCCCCGTTCATGGGGGATGGACACATGCCAGGGTATTTCACAGGAACCTAATTGTTCTTCCCTGCCAAGAAATCTCTCCAACATGACAAAAGCTTAGGGATCGAAGTGCCTGAAGATGAGACATCCTCAGGCCAACTGGTGTTGGCTTCAGGTTATGTTGTACATCAGCCTAATACCCAGAACTCAGCAGTGCCCCAGGAGAGGTTCTCTGGGGGTTGTCTCTGTGACCTTGGAAAAGTGACCCCATGCCTTCAAACTTCAGTTTCTTAATGGAAACTGGAAGTTATAATATGGTAATTCAAGATTAGTAAAAGAGAGAAGTAATGTGTGTGTGTGTGTGTGTGTGTGTGTGTGTGTGTACAATGCCTGCTATCCAATTAAGGATGTAACATGTGTACAAGCCCTGCCTCAATCTTGCAACTACCCCAGAGGATTTATGAAGTTAAATTTATTTCTTAGGGAAATTTGCATTTTCATCCTTGGGCCATTAGAGTATCTGTGCTCCTTACAACCTGACCCCTAGGCTGCATATTTTGTGCATATTTGGAATTTTCTTCATAAAATGATGAATGATCATTTCAAAATATCACTCACTGAGGTCTGCCAGCAATCAGTCCAGTCTTACCACCACAGCCATGTTTACTATACAATGGTTCCTGTTTGTAAAATGATGGGGCTGTTTAATTAAATGTTGTCTATAGCTAGAGGTAAAAATGGTAAACAGAAGTTAAAAAGGCTGAAGACTAGAAGCAGCGAAAGCTGTTTCCCTCGAAACAATGTTAACACACAAAACAATGCTCAGGTGTGCCCGAAGGAGAAAGCCCTTAAGCTTCAGTTTGGTATTTTCCCTAATGAGGGAAAGAATATCAATAGGAGAGAGAGAGAAAGAGAGAGAGAGAGAGAAGAGAGAGAGAGAGAGAGAGAATAGTAATAAAGAGAATGTACTAGATCAATTAAATGTTAGACCAATTAAAGAGTCAAGATTTCATGTGAGATCAAGTTAGACACTAAACTCATGATGCATTGTTTTGCATGTGCATGACCTTATACATGTATGTGCACATATATATGTGCTTGTCACATATGTATGTATTTTTTAATATGTGTACGTGCATACATGTGCATGTACCTGTGTGCATGTGTATGTATCTGCATGTTTGTGCATGCATGTGTAGGTGCTTGTTTGTATATGGATGCATGCATAAGTATAAGCGTGAATTTAATTTTACAAAATAAAGAACTCCATTTCCAGTCTGTGAATGTACAAATTTATTGCTTATTTTCTACATGTATTTTCTGGAAAGAATTATCTGGAGTAGTAGGGAGTCATCTGAATTTACTAACTTTCAAAATTGTACTCATCTATTTAGAGTCTCCCTGAAAAAGGGTAGACTGAAGTTATGTGTTTATATTCTGCAATATCTCTCTCTTAAGGGAAACCCGACCAATGTATTAAAATATTGTGTTTGGGGCGTCATACCTCCAAGGACGGTCCCTCACTAGAGTGAGCAGAACGATCTCTAAAATGAATGGTGTGAGGCTTTCCTAGCTGTGATGTGGATGTATGCTTATGTATTTGCTTGTGAAGAAACCAAGTATCTGCTGCCCAAGGTAGATCCTTGTGGTGCTCTGTGTACACTGGCGAGATCTCAAGCCTTGGCAGGGAAACATGGCCACATGCCACCCAAGGCTCAGACCTTTAATAGCTGCCAGGCACAAAGCCTTTTCCTAGCTCTGGAAAGCCATCACTGTAACCAGTTTCTCCTCCCAAGCCAGGAGCCCTAGTAGATCGTGCTATACTTGAGCTGCTTGGTCCTCAACTGAGAGTCTTTGGGCACTCCCATAAATTTTGCTCAAGCTTTTTTAGGTATGTGTTTTGAACAGGCGCTGCCTGATTTGTTCAAGATACTCCATGCTTATGAACTGAGTTGAAAATCTTCAGTCATGGCTGAAATTGTGAATTCTTGTTAAATATAGTTGGGCTTTGCTCTATCCCTATATGCTCAACGACACTGAACTTGCCAGCATAAGGAAGAGAATCGAGGAAAGCACTGAGGGTCAAGGGCTGTGTGCGTAGCTCATTTGGAACTATCGTGTCCTCCTGTCTCCAAATCCATTGTTCGCTGTTTCTGTCCGTGGCATGAGTTAATGGCCCCGACCACACAGTCAGATTGAAAGTGCCCTTCCCATCTCCCTGCAGCCAAGGGCTTAGCAAATTTGTCCAATCTCAAAAATAGCTTGTCCATTCTTTGCTTCTTTATAGTTAGCTCAGCTGCCCTTGCCTTGGTCCGTAGTTCCATATCTCTCCTTAGAGATGCTAAAACTGCAGCCTAGATGGCTACTCTGAACCCCTCCTTGCATCCTCCAATTGCATCCTTTAACCTCGGACCCAAGAAATGTTCCCAGAATGTGGGACATCACTCTCATAGTTTTATTTACTTATTTATCTAGCCAGTTAGCTAGTTAGTTGTGAGATGGTGCAAGCACATGGATAACGTTGAACGTGGGTTCTGTATTTATACCCTGTGGACTATGGGGATTGAAGTTAAGTCACTAAGTTTATTCACAGGTACTATCTCATAGCATTTATTTTTATTTTATTTTATTATTTACTTGAGATAAAAAGGAGAGAGAGAGAGAGAGAGAGAGAGAGAGAGAGAGAGAGAGAGAGACCAGGTTCATGCCTTCTATGACTTTCCTGTAGAAATCATTTATCTCTATCACTGTGAAGGCTTCCAGGGATTGAACTCTGGTCCACCAGGTTTGTGTCTTTACCAGCTGAGCTATCCTACTGGCCCAGTACCATATTTTTAAATAGCTCAGACAGGAAATATTACCAGCTCCCACATCCACTGTGGCCTTTCTTTTAACTTAAGAATTACCATTCGCTCCTTCAAAGGCTCTCCCTTCATCTCCAAACATAGGAAGCTAAACTAGTCTGGCATGTGAATCCTATCTGCAAATTTTCAAACAGTTTAGCTTCCCTAAAGCACTACCCTTCCTGAATCATTTACCTTTCATAGTTCTCTTCAAATTGGAAGACTTACTCAGACTCCCAATACATTATGAGAAATACTCAACTCTCTGAGCAAAGTCACTAATCCATGTTTGCAAGACTGAATGACCACAGTTTACATTTTGGTCTATAAGCAAGACACACAGGCAGCCAGTTCCTCCTTCTCTTAACATTGGCTTTACTTAAGAAAAAGGACATTATGTATTCATGGTTTTCTTCCTCTTGTCTCCCAGCAGCCTACTTAGTTGACTTTCTGATTTTCCTTCACCTTCTTTTTTTTAGAAATAAATTCTTTTTTTTTAAATTATCTACTATTTATTCAATTGTGTGTGTATGCGTGTGCACGTGTGTGTATGTATGTATGTATGTGTGTGTGTGTGTAGAACCATGGGTGAATTCGGGAAACCACCACGGACGCCTCCACCTCCTCCTTGTTTACTCTGCCCGGGGATTCACAGGCTCCGCCCTACCAGGACCAGAAACACAGGCTGCCCCCGCTTCTGCCTGGCGTCTATACGTGGAGTCTAGGATCCGAACTCAGGACCTTCTGCTTGCAAGGCAGAGGCTTAACCCCTGAGCCACCTCTCCAGCCCCTTCCTTCACCTTCTGATTATAGTGTCATAGAGCTCTGAGACACTTTGAGTCTGTCCACATTAAGGCATTCTCAATGTGAGGTTATTCTTGCATACACTTAAAACCAAAAAAAATCCAATTTTCAATCTCTACTTTAAACCCAAATTCCAGACTCATGTATCTCCTGGCCTTCTTGGCATTCATATCCTACCAGAAGGCATCTCTAACTGCTCATTCACATTTCAAATCTTGGGCATCAGTTAATCCTTTTGTGTCCACATCCAAAGTGAATCCAGCATCCTAATAGTTCTAAACCTTTCTAAGTCTATCTTCAAGCTTCCATTATCTTTGTGATTTGCAGTCCCACTGTGATGAAATTTTCTTTCTTTTGTACATCTTGGACAGCAGCCTGAAAGAAACCTTCAACATGCAAGTCACATCTTGTCGTGGACTTTGAGTGTCTCCTCATTTTTCTCAGAAAGAGTCAAACTCTTTGCTGAGGTCTATAATGCTCTAAGGGCGAGCTTGTACACAGAGTCTTTTCTCTTATATATACTTCTTACCCAATGTCCTTTAATTCTTCCTTTTATTCTCTTCCTTACTACTATATGACATACTTTTACCCTTCAGACTTTTACCCGGTTCTCTTTTACCTTCTTAGTTCATTTTTTCAGGTCAATCTAATCTGTGTATCTGCCATTTTTATATCATTTTATGTGTGCTCTGTCTCTCTGTGTTCAGATATGTTTTTCTTATGTGTCCACATGTCCAATATTTAGAAAAATGTTAGTGCATGTTAGGTCTACAATAGGTATTAGTTGAAAGAAAAATTAAATTGGTGGCTTTGAGCAAAATATGGTTACCTATCTTGACATAGACAACCTCCTATGCTTGGCCTGTCATCTTAAGGCTAAAAATCCAGTGGCATAATGTATAAGGAAAGGGGCATTTGATGAAAAATCTTTGAATATGGGTAAAAGGCACGGAGGGAGGGAAGATAGGAAGGCAGGAAGGAAGGAAGGCAGGAAGGAAGGAAGGAAGGAAGGAAGGAAGGAAGGAAGGAAGGAAGGAAGGAAGGAAGGAAGGAAGGAAGGAAGGAAGGAAGGAAGGAAGGAGGGAGTGGGCAGTAGAGAGGGAGGTATGGAATAGAAATACATGGAATATCTGCATTCCTACAGGAAGATTAAAAGTGTGATAAGAAAAAAAAAAAAAAACAAGGCTGGAGAGGTGGCTCAGGGGTTAAGCCTCCGCCTTGCAAGCAGAAGCTCCTGAGTTCGGATCCCAGGTCCCACGTATAGAAGCCAGGCGGAAGCGAGGGCGGCCTGCGCTTCTGGTCCTTGTAGGGCGGAGCCTGTGAATCCCAGGGCAGAAGGAGGTGGAGGCGTCCATGGTGGTTCGCGAATTCGTCCGTGGTTCTACACATACACAGACACACACACACACAGACGCACACACGCACATGCGCACAGTTGAATGAATAATAATAATAATAATAATAAAAATTTTAAAAAAGAAAGAAAAAAAAACAAACTCAGAAGAGATTACTTTACTTTGATTGTGCTATTTGGAAAGAATGTGATTCTATAATTGAATACCCAAATGCTATAGAAAACTATAGTTCCACATCCTTCAAGAGTCTTTCATTTGAGTTTACAATCTGTGTTTAACGTCTCCAACTTGCTGACTGTCACAGCTGGAGGTTTGATCTTTTGTAGACTACACCACACTCATTCCTTTATAGACTAGAATGTTAACCATTCAAATCATGATGTATTACATTAGTATCTCTCAGGTTTAAACGTTTGAATGTTGTATTGCAACAGTAACTATTCATTTGGAATCACAGTGGATTCTAATTCAATAATCACCTAATAAAAATATTGTGGGATATTCATGCTCTGGATTATGTTCCAAAATACTGAAACACTTTCCTGTACTAGAGATAAGTCTGGCTTTCTCATTATCTACCTTTAAAGTTACTTGTAAAGATATAATTTCTATGCCAAGAATGTGTGTATTTCATTTCATGTCAGCCATGTTCTTCTGAAGCATTAGACTTTCATCTATGACCATGGCAAGTTCTTTACTATAATTATCCAGCTGTTCTGCACATACTATCTGCTTAGATAGGTGATCCTCAAGGTTTTACCAAGGCAGAATATAAATCCCTAACTATACCTTTAAGAAAAATGACATTGTGTTTCTTTTTTTTTTCTATTTCTTTTTTTAATTTTTCTGCTCATACAAACGTAATAGGAACCCCTGTACCCTCCCTCCCTCCACCCCTCCCTGGACCTCTCTGCTCCCTCCCCCCTTTCCCCCTTCCTTTTCCCCCTCCCTCCCTTTCTCCCAGTGCCCCCTCCCCCCATCTCTGAAGCATCCTTTAATGTGTATATCAAACATTCCTCTGGGTCCTCCTCTCTGATGAGGTGTAAGGACTCAGTGGCAATTCCTAGAACTCTTTCTTGTGTTCCCCTTAAGTATAGGAACACTATTGTGGCTGTTAATGTGTTTCTTATATGGACAAAGTCCATAGAATAATTGCCAGTGGTGTGCTTAGTCCTAAGTAGGACATCAAGATCAAGCCTTCCCTGCCCATTTAAGTAAGGAAAAGAGTCTGAAGATGAGGAGGGGTGCTGCCAGGCGGTATCCAGAGCTGATGCACTCAAGAACTCACTGCAGCAATGTTTACTTCTGCTATACATCTATAATAGTTGACCTATCAACATTTCATTATGGATGAAAGAGGATCTTGAGAACTACTACACCACCTTTAAATGCCAGACAAGAGAAAGGGGAGCTTGTTGACTCAACCATTTACCTACTGATGATTCATCTCTACCCAGAAGATCCCTAGGCACTTGTCAAGGAAGTCCTCATTGATGAAACCCAGAGAATAGCACATGAAAATGGATATCAAAGTAGGAGAGAGACTGGCTGGAGAGGAGAATGTGTGAAGTGGGACAAGAGGGGGAGATGGGATTAGATAATATGATGTAAAAACATACCAATTCATGGTAGTTATGTCTAAAAGCAGCATCGCATAAAAAGACAAGACCTAAAATTGAAAATAAGTCCAGTCACTTGTGGTGCTGTTGCCATTCAACATGCCTTATTGAAAGTAAAATCATGACATAAGGGAATAAGCCTAAGGGAACAAGAGGTTTATTTTCTCTTACGATTCCTGGTTACAGTTATTTGTCCAGTTTAGAAGGAGAGCTCACACCAACACCAGTGCAGGAGAAACTAGCCACACCATCTCCACATAAGGTCTAAGAAAGAAACAAACCATCTTATTCTTGTGAATGGGACTAGTCCCACTCACCATGGGCTTGACTATTCTCATCAACTAGGCAATCTTTTGCAGGTTGGTTCTGGGCTTATTCTGGGCTTAACTCATCCACTTATTTTGCACAAATGTGCCCAGAGCTTGAACCCTCAACCCTAATTTGACACCTGTACCTAACTGTGACAGGTGTCTAGTTAACAACTCAAAACTATGACCCAGTTAAGGGAGAATGCTACTATAGAGTTAGCATTCCTGGGAGGTGGGAACTTAGCCTTTCCAAAGAATAAGAAGGAATGGTCTGGGGCCATAATGATTATCTCTGGAGCTGAAGCACAAGAGAAAATAAACCTCTTGTTCCCTTAAGCTTGTTCCCTTATGTCATGATTTTACTTTCAACAATGCATGTTGAGTACAGGCCTTAAAAAAATCTACAGTCCTCCATGCTTTATCTTTAGAGATTTTTTATCTTTAGAGATTTCTCCTTCAGAAGTCAGGTAAATGGGATTGACAGCCATGCTTTTGTTGATTTTTATTGTTTTTTGAACTTAGAAAACAGAGGTTGTCAGTGAACAAAACTACATTGAAGTTAACTCATGTACTGCTGTAGCCATTCAAGTTAAATGAAAGCTGAACCGTTTGACATACCAGAGAGAGGTAAAATATAAGTCCATTCAGCAAAAATGAGGCAGATGGAATATGAGAAATGCGGTTGGAGCTACTATTAATATCCCGAGGTTTAAAACTGCTGAATGAGTAATTTCCATTGCCATGGTTCACTAAAGGACAGTGACCTGCATTTGAACTGAGGACTCAATTCTTATGACCTAAAAATGTCACAGTAATAAGCAACTCACAGGGAAGTGGTAAATCACAGTCATTACACAAACATATCACTATATGTTGTCAGTTTCTATTTTGACAACATTAAGCCTTTTTCACTATTGTGAACGTTGCATGCCAGTCCTCTCAGTGCAGAGTAGCTGAACAGGCTCCTCATTTGCTCATTGTCCATCCATTCATGCATTTCAGCTAAGTTTTATTTTGTCTTTGATTGTTTATATCAGCTTTTAATTTCAGGCTTTTTATGCTTAGCACACCACCAGAGATGACCAAACTTTTAAGAGACACAATGCCAGTTAAGCATGATGGTTTATACTTATAATGCCACCATTCAGGAGGCTGAAGCAGGGGGATTGCCACAAGTTTGAGGCTAGGTAAGGCTTCACAGTGCATTCCATACCATCCCCAGACTAGAAAATGAAAAGAAGAAAATAATAACATAACCATAATTTTTCATAAGTATACAGAATAGCAAAAGCAACATCATGTTTCTTTTAGATATGGATAAAAATTCACTTTATGCATAGAAACCTCCTGGAAAAGGCATCAGAGCACATACTACATATAGAATGGACAGCTTAGAAACAACCTTATTGTGTTCATGGATGAAAGACTACAGTTCTTCATAAGAAAAAATCATAGTTTGATGTTGTATGACAAAGATGAATCATAGGTGGCTGAGGAGATGGCTCAGTAACTAAAGCCTTTGCCTCTCAAGCAAAGGGATTGGGTTTGGATTCACAGATTCCACCTAAATATACCAAGAAAGTGTGCCTGCCTGATTGTAGATTTAACTCTGAAAGGCTGAACCTGGGAATCCCCTGAGCAAGTCAGCTATGCAGACTTGCCCTAATGGTGTGTACTGGATTAAATTAAAGACCAAGACTCAAAACAAGGTGGACAAGAAATTAAGGATGATTCTCCATATCATCCTTAGGTTTCCACAAGCACCCATACTCAAATCAAAAAAAAAAAAATTACAGGTACCCAATGTAAAGCAAGCACATACCTCATACACATGCATATAAAACATGAAAGATGAATAAGAAAGAAAAAAAATCAGCATTTTCCCTGATATATTTCTTATGCATTGGAATCGCTTTCAAAAGGTCAGTCGAATTGGAACTGATGTTTGCATTTCATGCACACAAGTTGGGTGATGCCACTATTTTCCCAGAGGGGAATGCACACACCCTCATCATGGTTCTGTTTCTTTATTTCTGCACTGTGTGACCTGCAACAAGAATTGCACTGCCCTCACTGTGGAAAGAGGGAATCTCCCACTGCTGATGATTGTTGAGGTTCTTTGAAGCAGGGCACACAATCTCAGATAAACTGTGCCCCTTCATGACGAGGGCTGGCTGAATATGATCTTCGCCTCTCAAATACCTTATTTCCCAATCGGCAATGTCTACATTCAATTATCGGGCATTATTGGAGACAAAAAGGTCAGTACTTACATCTGAAAAGCTCTTAAAGCAAGCATGTTATTGCCTCCTGTACATTTGGGGCTTCTAAACCTTAGAACTCACTTTAGAAGATTATTACCATCGTCTCTGTTCTTTTTGAACATCGTAGCATAATAGGAAATGTCCTAGTCCAAATAACTGAATAAGCCAACAACACAATTCAGGAAGGAATGCTGAGTTTGAAAGAACCAAGACGATTGGTTTCATTCTGCAGCTCTTTTGTCCCTACTTGTCACTCCTTTCCTGTATGACTATTTGAACTAAGAATAAGGTGACAATCATTATTTTATCATTTAATGTTAATTATACTGGTAATGATGAACTAATGTAGCATTGTGGCATTTTTCAAATGAATTCCCATAGGACTTTGATTATAATTTGCCATTTTGTTCATGTTCAATTATTCTAAAATGCTGCTGAATTAGCAAGATCCACTTATCCTTAATCACTATTTACCTCATCAGTTTATAGCACTGACATGCTTGGTTTATAAAGACAATCTGTGACATAATATGGTGTCCATGGTCAGATCTGTGGGGTAACAGTTTTACTTAAGCACATGCATGTGTAAATATGAGCCAAATACCACACCTCAGTGGATAGGTAGACAGAAATCTGTGACAGTGAAGAGTCTCTCTCAGCTGCTTATTTAAAATACTTTGACATGCTCTGCAATTTTATAATTAAGCATTCCACCCAACCTTATTTCTTCAGAAATAATAGGCCCAAGTCTATTTCCCTCATGTCTGAGAAAAAATATCTGTGCATTCATTCTCTGATTATTGGTGGTATTGCTAATGGAATGTGTTAGCCCAACAAGCCATGTGGTTTGCCACTGTTCTCAGTGACCCTAATACATTTTGTTCTCATGAGTGTCTTCAAATCTTATTTCAAAGTTATATTTTCAAACTGCCTTTGGATTTTCTTTCAGATCCAATCGACATACTTACCTTCTCCACATGTGATCTACAAGATCACTGTAGCTCACACACTAGTTTCTCATCTTCTCCTTTGCTTAGGTCTTGTAGACTTACAACAATGACTGTATGCAAGTGAAAGTTAAACAATACTCTTAGAATGGTTACTTACCCAGAGTCCCTAGTGGCAGCATGGTAGGATTCAAAACAAATGTCAATTTCAATGGTTGACCTAGACCTTTAATAGACACTGCCTCTGTTTTTAAATGAATACATATGTAGATGGTCACTGGCAAAGCAGTGGTCTTCAAACCATCATAGATGCTAGCTAACAGAATCCCACCTTTTAGATTATTGTCGAGCAACTCTTTATAGAAAAAAAGGAAATGACATTAATCAGAATTCCAAGTGACAGTTTTGGATAGTATCCATAAATACTTCTGAAGTTTCAGGCAGGAATTCTATATGTAGTACTTTTAACTGATTGAGTTTATGACAGAATTTCCTTACCATTCCAACTACTTTCTGGCTCAAGGATTTAATTCAAAGGAAAAAAGTGAATTAAGAGGCCTGCGGCAATGTTTCCCTTTTATCTGTCCTATCCATATTGCGCTATTTAAATTTTCTATTCTCATATGGAGAACTTGCTTAGCAACTGGGACCGTAGCCTTTAATAATTCTCTGAAGACTGGCAATGAAGGACTAAAGGAAGGGATTTTTAGTTTTTGTAGTCATCAAAAGAAAAGGATACAGTCAATCATGACATGAAGTCACATGTATAAGCCCCACACAACCAATGGCATTTTTTTAGCACAAAATTCAGAAAGAAAGTTTTATAAAATAAACTATTAAATAGGATGTTGCTATCATATGAACATACCCACATGGAAACACACACTGCTTTTGATCATTACTATTGCTAATAAGAAACAATATTGATGCAAATTGTAATTGGGATTATAGTTTATTAATGACTGATGTCAAGTGTTACTAAGAGCTAAGTGTAGTTCTCATGCTTTGTTAAAGTTTCTTTCATTCCCTCCATGACTAAATAATGTAAATTACAATTCTTATTTAACATTTAAGCAATGGAAAACCTGAGTGATTTAACTGGCTGAATGCTACTAAACCAGAAATTTCTGGAACTTCACAGTGGCCCATGTTCTGAATTCTAATGCTATCCTGTCTGATCTATTTTTCTTCCAAAATTATAAACTGGATAGTCCTTTAGGTAGTTATAGCTATATGCATTATGTAAGTTCCATTTTCTGTGTTGTTCAGAAGTTTCTAATAAAATATTTTATAGCAGTCTTTTTTCTAGAGACACTAAAGAATAATATATTTCTATACATCTATACGTAGATATATGTCTACCACCAATTTCCATAGTTTCAAAATTAATAGAGGTATTTTTTTGGAATACCTTGCTAATGAAACTGCAATATTGTCATTCTGGGGGGAAATACTCTTGACAAAATTGTGTTCATTGAAAAAGAAAGAAAGCATTCTTCAAATAGGAAATTACCATGGAATTGTTAGACATTGGTTGTATAATCTGCAGTGTGTCCACTGTATGAAAGTTTCCTTACACAATCACTGATTGGCAGGTAGACACCAGTCGTAGCTGTCCTCTGGCTTTCCTTCCATCTTCTCCCTCCACCCTGTGGCTGCTTGGATGCTAATCATTTCTCCCCACCCTAATGCTGCCTTTTTACATTCTTGAACCTCATTTAAGCTTATACTTCTCCATATGAACTTCTTGATTCAAAAATCACCATTAATTCTATTTTCCTTGCTCCACCACACCTGCATGCTAGACTTCTGATGGTTTCCTTTTATTGTAATTAAGTCTTCTCTCTCACTGGCCTACTATTTGAACAGCTTAGATTTTGGCAAATAGGCAGTTCTTCATTTTATTCATAAACAGCACTTTATACAGTATTGTAAGAAGTGCTTCTGTGATGATATAGCGTGAACAGGTTCTTAAGTTTCTCTGTGAGGGCAGCAGTTCTCTTCCTAGTGCTCAAATTGGTCCAACCTAGACTAGCCTTCTTACAATAGCAATTTGGGTGAAATCACACCCTCAAAAATATTTCAAATAAGCCCTCAGTTAGGAATGTAACTAACATCTTAAAGAGAGCAACTATTAATAATAATAAAATTTGAGACCTTGTTTCCTGCTAGCAGGAGAAGAATCTGACAAGGAAAGTCATCCCAGATCAGTGAAGAGTTGTTGAAAGCAGCTTCAATACCATGTCTATGAAGACATTAAGTTTTTGCCTGCAACTTTTTTTCAGTAATCACGATTTTTCTTTTTATTTTAATGCCTGAGGCAGTTTCCTCTCTAACATTTTTTCCCTTTCTTTAACATTTAACTGATGTAATTTGATGACTAGGAAAAAGCAAAGCAAGATTACAATATTTGATTGAATGTAAACCCTAAGAAACGTTCTTCACAGTTGGAAGTCTCCAACATAATTCTTTAGCTATTTGCATCCCCATGGTACAGTGATAATTGTCCTTGAGCCCTTTCAGTGATAAGAAGCTGTGTTCTGGCTCACTGCCCATATCAATACAATCTCTGATGGGGCCAATTATTAAAGTCCTGTGTTAGAAGCATCAATGACCGATTGCAGATAGGAGAGAAATTTTTAAAGGTGCAATTATGTCATTAATAATTATCCACTTACAAAGTTGACTCATTGAGATTATGAGGCAAATTCAATGATGATTATTTTTAGAGAAAAAACTAGTATTAAGTGAAGAATATTTTCATAATGCAAGGCAATTTTATAAACATAACCTACACAACTGTAATACTGGAGACACTGAATATGATCTGTATTTCTAATTGCTTAACATAAATGAAAGAAAATGAAAAGTTGTGCAATCAATGTTTTTCATGATCAAAACTATTCCAACAGAAGAAATTGTATTTAAGGAAATCAACATTGCATATGGATATGACCCTTCATATTATCAGGAATTTTAGTGAAGGTAATGTCAACATTGCTCTGGCATTACCAACTGTGATGCCATTAACTGAAGTACACATGCCCAGCTTCTTTGAAGCCTGTGTTCCCTATCATGTGGAGTCTCTTGGCAAGAGACACTCCTGAGCATTGTCAAGCTTCTCTGATCTTTCGTACTAACAGGCATTTTGTTGTATCTTATTCTGGCACAAACACAAATAGTATTTTAGTATTAAATACAAATTACTATTTCAGGAGAACTTTGCTTCAACAGAAAATATTTGAACTCACTTTTCCCATGTTGGACAAAAAAGCTAATTCTACCTGTCTCAGTGTGAACTCAAGGTAATAGCAGCAAAAATGACTCTTATCCTCTTTCCAACCTGCAATTTAACATGACAGAAAGCCAACTTATAGAAGAATCACAAGTGAAGTTTAACTTTTAGCACTAACTCCCCTTGAGTTCAGTCTTTTTTAATTGTTAGCTCCCCTGTATTTGTCAAAAGCTACAAATTAAAGTGTTAGTGAATTATTACAGATGATTCTAACAAAACTTGCATGACATTAAGTGTGATACTCTCATTTAGTCATAGGTAATGTAAATAAGCATACATATCTGCATGTATTATGCATGTACACATTTGTATACTGTTGACATGAAACTTATTTTTTGCTATTTATTTGCATAAGAGGAATGGAGAGGGAGGGAAGGAGAGAGAGAAAGAGAGACAGAAAAGAGAGAGGGAAGGAGAGAAAGAGTGAGAAAGATAGACACACAGAGAGATAGATACAGAAAGACAGAGAGAGAGAGAGAGAGAGACGGATTATATGTTATATACGTTGGTACTTAAGGAAGTCAGAGGACAAATTTCAAAAGACATTTCTCTCTTTCCAGAACTTAGGTCTCAAGTCATCAGGTCTGCAAGGTTCCTTAAACACTGGGGCCTCTTACTTATCCTGCCATCCCCTGATGAAATGTAAATTGTCATTAAACTGTCTGCAACACGCATTGCTATCAGAGCCCCATGGAAAACTTGATGAAGTTACTTATGATGGATGCAATGACTTCAATACTGAGTAAGGTGTCAGGAAAAAGTGATTCTAATCCCAACTCCACTTAATTACTCCTGATTCCTAAGACAATTCACTAAACCTCTTGTTCGCACATCCATAAGATATGTACTCAACACTCTTCTGTCTTATCTCAAAGAAGTTTCCAGTATTAAATATAATAGTGCTTGAAAATAACACTTTGGTAATTTAAAAATAGTCCAATTTTGTTAAGGATTATTTTTTCGTTTATTATTTAAGTCAGCTTTTCCAGCTGAAGCATTAATATGCCAATATCTACAAATCAAGTTCAGAAAGATATTTGAAACTAATTTTGCCTAGAATTTGTATGGAGATATTGACAATTTGCATGGCTCGTGTTTAGCTCCAATACAGGCTAAACTATAAAAACTTACCTTGAAAGTTATTTAAAGGTAATGTCTACACTAGATAGTTTTATGGAAAGCTGTAATCACATTGAACAATTAAAATAATAATATTGATCTATACTTCCTCTAATAACATCATCACGCATTTTATAAAAATTAATTAAACTCCAAACTTTCTTTATTTGAAATGAATTAATAATTCACAAAATAATGAGACCTGCACAGGCAACACCATTAACAGGTTCTTAAGATATGTTTAATCCTGTAGTCTTTTAATTTAATAACTAGAAAATTCTTTCATCCTGTATTGACTTGCATTTCAACTGTCCTAGATTTAATTTTTAATAAGTAGATCTTGCTTATTATTTAATAACTTATAATACCAACTTCAAATACAACATGACTTTACTAAGTCTATGAAATTAAAAGTTTTAGATATAGTGTCTTTCAATTTAGAAGAAATCACATATGTATGAAAATTGTCTGGTTTATTTTGAAATAGGCAAAAATGCTTATAACAAATTATGAAAAAGGTTTTAGAAATAGATCTTAGAAAAGGAAGAACTTATAATCTTTTATAACTATCATGAACACTTTGGGCCTCAGCCCTCTACATAGAACTCCAACTAGGTTCAATTTCTTTTGAAAGGTTTGAGATGGATGTACGCAGGTGTACTAAGAATCCCCTCCCCATAGTAAGATGGAAAAATGTACTTTCATTCTAACAAAAAGAGATTAGACTATTTTTTTCATTTAATTAATAATCAAGGTAAAGACTGAAAAATAGTGAAAATATTACTTCCTTGCAGATGTTTACATTTCTTTACAAATAAGATATTCTTGCCAGGATGATTTGCAACTGCTACTTTTAAAAAATAATTATTCCTTGTATTCCATCTATTACCTTGGAGGACTCAAAAATCATTGGTGTGCCAGAAGCAATTTCTATCAGAGGGCAAATCGAAGGTTACTGGCTACTGTGATGTGAAGGATACTGGGATAGTACTCTCTCCAAAAGTCAGAAGTTTACTGATGTCAAGTGACACCATTGTTACTATAGAGCGTACTGACAAGAGCAATAATAATGATAATGTAGCATCATGCACCAGTGCTTATTGCATGCAACACCATGTTGCACTTTTAGTTCCTACTTCCCTGCTAGTGCTGACATGCAAGTATCATTATCGCCACTGTGCACGTGAGTGCTGAGGTGTAGGGACCTGAGCAATTTGTCAAAATCACACAGCTTGTCACCAGCAGAACTGTTTAAAATCCAAGTCAGCTTAAAGCTCTAGAAATGCATTCTGTTGAGTGTGGGGAGATTTCTTTGTTCTATTATCCCTGGTATCATGATAAAGATCTATTGTCACTCTGACATTTCTGCTAGAAAAACAAAGATGCAGTCAATTTCTTCTTCTTTTGATTAGAATGCATTTGTTATAATAACTCTCAATTTTCATTGTGATGTGCGTTAGTGTATTTTAATCATATTTATCCATGTTGCTCATCCGTGTACCTCTTCCCATTCCCACCATTCCTCTCCACTCTCCAAATACTCTCTTCCATTTTCTTATTTTACCACAAATAGCAAGTAACAAGAAAACATCTATTTATTTTTCTCAGCCTGAATGTTTTTTTTATCTCAAGATGATGATCTCTAGTTTATTATTTCTAAACAAATGATAGAAGTCCATTCTACTTCATGGATAAGTAGCAGTGCATTGTGAATACTTCACATTTCCTTACTCCATACATGGACACCACGATGGTTCAGGAATTTGGTTGTTGTGAGTAGTGATGGAAGAAGAGTGAGCGCAGGAATTTCCTCCATATGTTGACACTGATTTCATGGAAGCTATACCCAGAGCAGGGTGATTTGGTAGTTCTATTTTTAGTGAGCAACCTCAGAACTGACTTCCTTAGTGGCTGAACAAATTTACACTGTCACAAACAGTGTATAAAAGTAATTCTTTGAATTGTCTATATATTCAATATTAATACCTTGTTCAACAGCTGTTGAAGACATTTTATCATTCCATCACCTTCCTCTTCAATTCATAAATTGTTTGATGTGCTGAAACTTTATATTTTAATGAAATTCCCTTTTTCAGTTCCTGCTACTCATGCTTATTGGTATTCTTCTCAGAAAGTCCCTGCCTATGACCAGATCTTCAAATATTTCTCTACATTTTCTCCTAGTATAATCAATGTTTCTGGCCCTCTGTTAAGACCTTTAATCCATTTGAATCGATGTTTACACAAAATGAGAGATAGGGATCTAATTTCTTTTATTCTACATGTGACTGTGCCCATTTGTTCAAAAACCCTTGTGGAAAAGTTCTTCAGTGCAGGTATATTGAAACTCTATTGAGCAAATGCCAGATGGCTGTGTCTGTTGAATTTATTTCTTTGTCTTTTATGCTATTTCACTGGTCTACAAATTTATTTTCATACCAGTGCCATGCCATTTATATTACTTTTGTTGCATACTATAGGATAAATATAGGTATTATTATCCATTCAGTATTTCTTTGCTAACTTCAAGTAATTGTCCTGTGAAATAATTGTAGCTAAGAAAATGTGACATTATTTTTAGAGTACATCTTTGACTAGGTTTTTGATATGGCTGCTGTTGCTGTTGTTTGCTTTTGAGTGAAAAATTGGGAAATAATACTTAAAGGTGAAGTCCCTTTGTGGAAGACAGTCCTTAAGGCTTTACCTTGGGAGAATTCCTGACATCATGAAAGTGATAACGTAAATTAAAGAACAGGATAATTTCAAAAAAGTTGAAAATTAAAAGTCTCATACTAAGATAAAACAACCTAAAGGACTGAAAATAAATAAAATTCTAGAGAAAAAAATTATAAAAATCAAGAAGATAGCAAAACTGATGTGTGTATACATTCCTGCAGAACATGGGTACAGACAATGAAAGAGAGAAAAGAGATGTCACATTTATGTCTTGATGCTCAACAGGACATGCACTGAGGACAAGGAAAAGGCAAGTTAAGGACCACGACACACCATCTGGGACCACTACATGCTCACCTGAGACCAGTATAGTGAGCAACTCTGCACAACCCTCTGAATCCCAAGTAGTGAGAATACCATAGGATGGACACTTGAAGGCCAGTGAAAGAATATTCCAGATCCATTGGAGGTCAGGACAGTGAAAATAGGATCATATGGACACCACATATAGCCTTCCAGGGTGAGTCTTTATAGATTAGTTACTTTATGAACAATTTGCATTATGTAGCAACATTAAGCATATACCATTTTATTTCTCACATCATGTATTAGGATTTTCTAGAGTCACAGAATTCACGGAATGAATATATATTATATAATATATAATATATATAGGACATTTATTGAGTTGGCTTACAAATGTGGCCAAGGTAGTCCAGCGAAGGCTGCCAGTAGCCGAGGTAGTTCCAAAGATGGCTGCCAATGGCTAGCTGCTCATTTCGGTAGTCAAGTGGATGATGGCTGAAGGCTGGAGAACTCCTAGAGTCTTAGTTTGGTTAAAGGCTAGAAGGTCGAAAAAACCGGGCAGCCAGAAGGAAGAATCATTCCTAGTACAGTTGCAAGAAGGGCATCTGTTCTCCTTGGTGGCTCCTTTTTTATGATGCAGTACTGGAAGGATCCTTTGAGAGCTTTGGAGATTCTGATAAGATCTGGGGCGGGTATAATCCTTTCAAGTAGTCTCAGTTGATTCTTTCCAGAGGTGGTCTCAGCCCAGCTTAGTTAATACCGGGTGTGTCAGGTTGACACCCAGGCTTAACTATCACACATCAGATATATGCTCAGGTAATACTATTTATGCTTGTGCCCTGCAGACTATTTGTTATAATGAAACATGAATGTGTCCTTTGAAGATGAGAATCTATTTTCAAAGAGGCAAACTCTAGAGATATGACTACCTTGTCAAGCAAGTGGGCTGTAATGTCACTTCACCTGGGACAAAGCTGGGAACACAATAATGTCTTAAGAAGTAATTAACTGACTAAATGACGCTACAAATATCATGCAAATGGATCAATCATAACAATTTCAAAGTTTCCACTGAGTAAAAACAATCATCAAACACATAAAATACTGCACATTCCTTACACAGACAACACTGTTATTATATGTTTGTTATTATATGTCTTAAACTCTTTAAATGTGTTTATGATGTATATACAAACAGACACACAAATATCAAAGCATGAAAAGGACAGACAAATTTCAGGAAAGGTGCTACTCCTGGAGACATTTTTATGAGATTAGAGAGCACAGATACAACTATAACTTCATGTATATTGTCTTTAGCCTAATAATACTGAAGATTATTAATTTTAAAGTCTAGATATTTTGTTGTATGCTGATTTAAAAATGGTTCTTTCTATGTCTCTATGTTAGAAACATTTCATAATAAAATTATTTAATAAGACTTCTCAACATTAAATCCAGGTAAGAAATCAGTAGGAGATCTCTTTCTTAATAAAGCATAGTTATATTATTCTTTGATTTTTTTTCAGTAGGTTAGTAACTTATTTTAATGCTGTAATGATCTTTAGCTACTCATTCCCAATTCCACATATTTAAAACATCAGAATAATTGGCTAAAGAACACTGGACTGTGTCCAATACTTCATTACTTTACCCTGGAATTATTTTAGCTCTAACATTTGTATTGGACAGTAATTCATTAATAAGTATCTCTGTACAAATGACACTCTCCTGGCTAGAGTGCAAAGCTCTTTTCTGCCCATTCCTGTCTCTAAGAAGCTTACAGTTTAAAGCCTTTAAATGTGTCAATGGATTTATAATACACAAAAGGAAACAGCTACATCATTTCTTATGAACTATGCTGCACAATGTGTGATCTTCTGTGGTTACTATAGCTCAGTTCTGACAAAGAGAGAATGTTCTTCAGTATTTTCTGCACTCCTTACTGTACCATTCACATACCATAAATAATAAAAAAATCACCACAATATTTAACCTCTCATTATAGTTCCTCGTAGCTATTACATTTATCTCTCTCTGATTTGCTTCTAATTCATCTTAATGTCTTTAATGGTGATTTTAATTAAGCAAAACAATTCTGCAGAGCAACAGTTATGGATTAATATAAGAGAGCTATACATGGGTAACAAAATTACATATATTTGTGACTTAGACACTTGTGCCTGTTTAATCCTCATCCGTGACATCAGTGTAGATGCAATTAGCACAGTTTGCAGCCACTTCATAATTCAAAAGAATGTGATCATTCAGCTGGAAGCACATTTGACAGAAACTCCATAGTCATGAAAGTAAAAGCTTCCAAGATCACCCACTAGGATGGAGAAACTGTCAGTCTTTCATCAGCGGTGCTGAATACTAATGTCAAGGTCAGGATGGCATAATTTTAGGCTGCCAAAATATTGCTAGAATTGATATACCAGAAGATGTTTAAGAAAGTAAAGAAACAGAACTTTGGAAAACTTCCTCAAGGTATAGTTTAATATAACTCTTCACTGCTAAGAGACAAATCTCCATTTTATCATTATTTTACAACAAATCTTGTGTGAGCTCTATGGCGTAATGATTCCATATTTTTCCATTCTTTTGTCCTCTATATTATTAAACTTGTATCTTGGGTAAGAATTGCAATGACTCTAAAAAGTATCTGTTCCTTAGAGATTCTAATTTTAAAAGAAAGCCTGCTTTGTTCATCTTCACATCTGCCCCCCCAAACCCCAGAAGTGGAGAGACTAAGATACATTTAATTCAAGCATAATTTTCAAAAGGTGTCATTTTAAACATGTTTCTCTTCTTCTCAGAATGTAAAAAATAAGAATATAATAAATTAAGACATGTTCAGATTATATTGAGTAACCTAGACAATAGCTTGCTAACTAAATAGTAATCATTGCTAAATACCAAGACTGGATAGGAAGTTTGTGCTTCAGCAAGTTAATGACAATGATTTGGTGTACATAGTTTGCTTGGTCTTCATTTCCATTCCTGGAGACGTGTGTGTATGTGTGTGTGTGTGTGTGTGTGTGTGTGTGTGTGTGTGTGTACCATATAGTTATTGACTTAAAAGAAATTGACAAGACACAGGATGAGAGACAACTGTGACCTTGAAACACAGTTTCTGGGGTAAGTGTAAAGCTCCCTATATTCTATAATAGCTTGACCTTTTTTCTTTCTTTTCTCAAAATCTCATTGAACTTGGAACCATAAAATAGTGTCTTGATGAATTCCTTTCTTTTGCTCATTTAAAATAAAAATTAACAACAAAATAAGAGACAAAAACCTATCACACATATCTTTTTTTGTCTTTTCTGAAAATGTCTAAACTCTATTCACTCTCAGAAATAAAGCCCCAAAACTCACTGCCTGATCTGACTGAGTTCACAAACATAAATATGTCAATGAGCTATGCCAGACAATAGCCCAGTAGGATTGCTTTCCATATTCCAGATACATTTTGAAAAATGTCTAAAATGACATGTTTGCTGTAAAATATACATGGCCGGGTGAACTTCTCTAGTCTTATCTTGCGCCTCAGTAACTCTAAAGAGAGAGTGAAATCTTTTCTTCTGCATCAGACATGTTTGTTCAAAAAAATATTTAAATCTTGCTCGTAAATATTCCTCAGCTTTCATAAACATGCAGAAAACTTTAAACAAGTTTCTAAATTTAACTTTTCACTGAAAGCAGCTATACATGGTCCAGGAACTCAAAGCTATTGACTTTTCAAATATTTTTGCAGTGGTTGTTTTAATAGAATGGATCAACTCTAAATTAGATGATGCCTAATGTTTGTCTTTAAATACAATTTATCAGTTGTACACGCAGTTTTGAGTCTTCTGGAATGATATGTAGGCAGCAATAGAAATTTTGCTTAAAGTTAAGCAAGGTTTTATGATTTGATATAAAGCAAAAATGATGTTCTCTTTTAGGAAACTGTGGGAAAAGAGCTGAAGTGAGTCACCATATTGTCTAAAATATCCAATAGGAAGATAGTGAGGCCAGTGCTAACTCAAAGGTTACCCTCTTTCTTCTAGGAAACAATTTTAGCAATAGGATGTAGCACCAGAGAGGTGGGCAGAAAAATATGATGGATGTTGTTTAATGCAAGACAGAGAATAAAATGGTTGTATATGAAAATTTACTTTTCCCCTAGCAATGCTCATTGTCAGTAAAAGGACAATCCTCTGTCTCTCACACCCAGCAGTGTGTGTTAGATCTGAAGGGTGTTAATTAGATGATCCAATCAATATTTAAAGGGAATCAACCAAGTCCTGAAAACAAACCTGGAATTTTTTTAATAAATGAAATAAATTATTTCTCTCTGGAAGTCCAAAATCCAAGGGAAAAGTGGTTATGGAAAAGAACAAAGGACAATATGGCATCTTCACATTCCATGACGCTCTTTGTTTTCCAATGTCACACCTTTTCTCCTCAAGGAGAATAGAGGCAATGTTAAATGTTAGAGTGAGGACCATGATTACAGAATTAAAATGAGCACAACAAATGTGGTCCAGGGAAAAGGAGATGACTATATCTTAAGCAACAGACAACATGGTGCTCCTGTGTTCAGTTCTGGATGGTCTCAATGACTCACAAAACCATGGGAGGCTGGTGGGTAGAGCATATGCATTAAACTGCCCTAAGAAGTTTGTCTGTCCTCTCTTGTGAATGTGTCTCACTCCACTTAAGTTCTCTATCAGACGGTTCTTCTTCCCACTGCCCTTCCCCTACAACTGTGCTGCCTCTCTTACAACAAAGCCCAGGCCCCATTCAGAACCATCTACTCTGGGCATTGGTTCGATCTTGCTTCTTCTAGGTTCATGAGCTCTGATTTTAAGCCCAGGATTCCAATGAATGATAAGTTACATGCTGCTTGTATGGACTTGATAAAACATTTAACCTGGTGATTCTCCCCTGTTTTTGTATTTACTATGAAAAAAAAATCAGCAGCACAACTCAGAGACTGCAGTGAGAATAAAGAAATGAGACTTGGAGCCTGTTGCACTTAAGGAGAACTAAAGCAACATCTTTTTTTCTTACCTCTTTTTATGTCTTTTTCTTATACTTCTGCAACTTCTCCTGAGCCAGCTAACTTTCAAGTTGTAGCTCTAGACAGACCAGTTTTATGAGAGTTGGAAATGAGATCAGTAATGCAGAGGAGAACACTCTGCCAATAAGTCACAATAAGCTAAAGTCATCTGTGATTATAAGACCAGAGCATCTTTCTGAGATAATGCAACTAATACACTTAGTGCATAGTAAGTGCTTAATAAATATCAGCTACTGGAAAACTGTAATTTAGAGTTGTTTCAGTGAAGAAGTGGAGTGGAATTGCTAATTGTACAAGGGTTAGAGGAAATGATATAAGAAAAGCAGTTGGAATTAGTAAGTACTCCATTACTCTCAGACACCATTGGTTGGGTGGTAATTGCATGGGTAGAAGCAGAATTGACAAAATCATTGCTGAGATGAGGATTCTGCTGCTACCCAACACCCTGCAGACAGTCTTCAATGGTAACTTTGGACTCCTTCCGTCTTGGACCTGTTAGGAGATCATGGGTATGATCACTACCCAGGCTGAGAAAAAGCAGCAAGTCTCGGCAAGTATTCACAAGCTTCTGTTTTCTCCTAGCTTCTCAGGAAGTCATCACATTCCCCAGAATCAGAAAGAGAAAACATAGCAGAGGAGACACCTTTATGTCCTGTTTCTTGTGTTCAGGAATAGAAGATTGAAACTAGAACAAGAGTAGATGATTAAGGCAGCGTTTATTAGAGGAGAGAAGGAACAGTGCTCACAGACATGGATTCCATGAAGGGCAAGGGAGCAAGAACTCACTGACTCCAGACATGCAATCCATGAAAGTTAAAGAGTTGGAAAGATCTCACAAATATGTAGATGGAGTCTGCGAGGGGCCAGTGAGCCAGAAAAGAACTCACAGATTCCAGACATGAAGGGAAGAGAAGTCAAAGATGGCTGATAAGGTCAAGGGTATTTTAGTCTTAGGCAAGTGTGTTGGGGGAGTAGATATTCCTTATTGGTTAGCTCAAGTTTCTGCAAACCTGATTGGAATTTTTGGTCCTTTACATCTCATTGGTCTGTTTATGTGGGGCCCAACCAAGTTGACTAGTGGCTAATCTTATTTTTAAATATATCTGCAATAGAGAACTGATCTCCATATCCTTTCTATCTCCATATCCTTTCTTGAACCAAGGGTTGGGGGAAGTTGGGAACTTTTGCTTTGCAAAGGATTAGAACCAGTTCCTCCAGATTAGTAGGGTGTGTTCCCTGGGGATAATTCCAGCAGGAGGATGACTTTCAAAGACTTCAAAGACTCTCCCAGTATGGCTGCTCTAAAACTGCCTTAAAAGGGTGCCTGGATTCTTATTATTGTTTCTAAATGTTCAGAGCACAATTTCACCCTGGATACAATTTTCTTTTCTGGTGACCTGGATGGAGAGCCACAGGTTTTCAAGGGTGTACATTAAAACAATAAATGTAACATCTTGATAATTTCCTAATGCCTTGCAAAATGCACACACCGTGCTTTTGATAGATTAAACAAACATTTATGGAGACTACAGTTTATAGAATGTTATAGCTTCAAGAAAACATAAAAAAGTCACAAGGAAAATTTGAACTCTACTGGGTTGCTACTGATCCTAGCTTAGAGGTCGTTTGAGGACTATTACTTAGAAACATTACCTGACATATGAAGGTGAAGGTTCATGTCAAAGAAACCAGAGGCACACCTAAATTGTCACTGTGAACAGCAGTGATCTAAGTCTCACTTCAAGCTTAGCTTTCATCTTCAACACAAAACCCTAAACACACACATCATGAGGTGACTTATAGATGCTAAAATATTCTAAGGGACAATTTTTCCAAAAGTAGGGGAGCATGTGAGACTAAACAGTCTTGGTTATCCTCCTCCTGAAGCAAAGAAGAGTAATGGAACTACTCAGCGAGAAGTCAGCCTTTAGAAATCCACAAAACCCAAATCTGCTAGGTTGTAAAAGAAACAAAACAAAACAAAAAACAAAAACCTCGAATGCTACCTAATTTGATTTGGTTCCAAATAAATTAAGAACAAGGCCCTCTTTCATTAAAGCAGTCAGCTCAGTTTTTATGGGGGTAGACTCTGACTGGTTCATCTTTATTAGCACTTGACTTAAGCTAAGTGATGGAGTCTGAGCTTTGCCAGTTCTAATGGGGACACTATTGTAGCAGTTGGAAAATTGCATTGGTTGCTGGGCCTTTTTGTTTGTTTGTTTGTTTTGTTTTGATTTTTTATATAAGGCTGTTTTCTTCTGGAGTCTTCAAATCTGAGAAATACATGTTGATGGTCTGTGTTTGCACTTTAGGCATAGGCTGGGCATCACCATAATTGTCAGTGGCAGATATCCTTTACAGAGATAAGTTCTCACCTAATTTGTGTGAAGCAGTCCCCAAAGAAGGTCTCGATTAACAGCCAGCACATGATCAAGCTTGCTTTCAAATCGAACCTCTGTGCCAAAGTCCAACATGAAAATTGTGGAAATTGCATCTGGAATTGAAAGAAAAAAAGAATGAGAGAGGGGGAAATAGAGAGAGGAAGGGAAGAAGAGAGGGAGAGAGGGAGGGAGGGAGGGAGGGAGGGAGGGAGGGAGGAGAGAAGGAAAGAAGGAAAGAAAGAAAGAAAGAGAAAGAAAGAAAGAAAGAAAAGAAAGAAAAGAAAGAAAGAAAAGAAAAGAAAAGAAAAGAAAAGAAAAGAAAAGAAAAGAAAAGAAAAGAAAAGAAAGATAAAGAAAAAAAGAAAAGTTCACCCCTCATTAAAAACCTGGAAAGCAGGTTGAATGGGGAGACTATTTTTCAGGAAACTGTTCTGACCAGTTCACTTTAAGACTAAAAGGGACACTTAATCACTCTTTTAGTGACCTGGCCTGTGCATTTCCACAAGGGCACAAGCAAGTCAGGTCAGGCAAGGTCACTATAAAACACTGCAGGAAGTAGTTAGAGAACTTCTTTAGAGCTCCAAACCTCCCACAGCCCATTTGATTAGCTCATCTGATGCCCATCCGTGTTTGGCCAGTATTCCCAGGGCTTCCATCCGCTAAAGAGGGATGACCACCAGCTATACCTGCCATGTTTGCTGTGCTTGTTTCAGCATCGCCTTTGGGCCTACAAGGCCTGATGGTTGTTGTCCCACTTTTCAGATGACAACGTTCAAGTGCAGGTCTTCAGGGTGGACTTGAGCTCTGAAAGCAGACATGATTGGTTCCAGAATTTGTATTCTTAGCCATAGTACTATGTAAGAAATGCCTCTTTAGTCTTCATGTTACTGAACACTTGACATAATGCACATCCAAACAGTGTAAGCTCCTGTTACTATTGACTGTCAACATGTCGTTCTTGCTATGTTAGAAATGCTCCCATAATGAAATTATATGGATAATGTTTTTTAAGCTTTAATAATCAGAATACCCCAATAGACATCATTTCTCTTCCCTTGTAAAGCATTCGGAGATTAATTTTTGGGTAGTGTTCTCAGTAACCAAAGTCTCTTTTTCCATGCATATTGTTACTTAGTTAAAAAAAAAGGGAAGGGGGCTGGAGAGGTGGCTCAGGGGTTAAGCCTCCGTCTTGCAGGCGGAAGGTCCCGAGTTCGGATCCCAGATCCCACGTATAGACGCCAGACGGAAGCGGGGGCGGCCTGAGCTTCTGGTCCTGGTAGGGCGGAGCCTGTGAATCCCGGGAGGGCAGAAGGAGGTGTAGGCGTCCATGGTGGTTCGCGAATTCGTCCGTGGTTCTGCACAGAAAAAAAAAAGGGAGGGGCTGTAATTGTATTAATGACCCAGAAAGCTGTTTGTTTTTCAGTTAGAACTCAACCCTTTTGCTTCCTTTTCCCCACTAAGCTTAATTCATTCTGACAGTTTTACTAAAGATGTGAAACTTACAAGCACCCCCTTTTCCAACTTTGCCGCAGGAGTAGGAGGTGTGGAGACCGCCTGCCACACTCAGCGGACTCCCCTTGACCTACATCTACATCTGGGCAAGGGATGAAAATTCATGAGCTGCATCCTTCTTTGAAAGTTATCAACCTTTTCCAGCTCCTTCTTGTGAATAGCAGCCAGAGAAACCTTCTGTGGAGTCCAGGGGCAGAGGACACAGTGCCCTGAATAATGCAGGATGGTGGAGGTGCTCTGCTCACAGGAGGGGCAGCACCTAATCCACAGTGACCCTGTAGGGTCTTTCCCAGGTGTTGTTCACACTGACCGCTCATTGGCTACTCTAGAAGTGCAGCCACATGTTTACAAGCTCCAAGTCATTCAGCTGATTCTTTCCCCCACCCCTTATAAACTCATGGTTAATTCACCTTCTGTTGCTATAACAAATATCCTGGTTAATCAACTTGGAAAAAGAGAAGGCTTATTTGGACTCACATTTTTAAAAGTTTCATTGTCAAGATTTGTTGGCTATATTATGCTATACACATGGTATGGATGCAGCCAACATACTCCAAGCATGCCCAGGAAGCCAAAGAGAAAGAAAGGAAGGAGTGGGGTCCTACCATCACTGTTGGGGCAACTTCTCAGTCACTCAAGACTTTCTGAAAATCCCACCCTTGCAAACTACCCCACTTCCTACAGCTTCATGTGCAGAACAAGCCTTTTACACATACAGGCTGCAATGTTTGCTTTATGAAATCCTGAGCTCAGACATGGAAGGAATTGGTCATCATGGCTTCCACATACATGTACTCAGAAAAGAGTGATCTATAGCAATGATGGTACATTTGCTGTAGTTCTTTTTTTATTTTTTTATCTATTCACTCACGTGCGTGCGTGTGTGTGTGTGTGTGTGTGTGTGTGTGCAGAACCATGGACGAACTCGGGAACCACCATGGACCGCCTCCACCTCCTCCTTGTTTACTCTGCCCCGGAATTCACAGGCTCCGCCCTACCAGGACTAGAAACGCAGGCCAGCCCCCCCCTTCCACTCTGTCTAGGATCCGAACTCAGGACCTTCTGCCTGCAAGGCAGAGACTTAACACCTGAGCCACCTCTCCAGCCCAGTGCTCTAGTTCTTGATCGAATAAAAGACCATTTTCAAAAACTACTGATGAAAGGAGAAGGCATAGATTTTCGTTGTTTGAAATTAGTTATTTAAATGAAACCCACAGAATAAAGTCAGTCACTGTATGGTGAAAAGTAGAGTAGGATTTATTCATGCAACCTGTTGTTCAGTAATACTATGTATGCTTAATTACCTCCATCACTGCAAAGCAAACTCTCTTTCCCACGAATCAGTTACTCTTCACTCTCCTCAACCACTAGAAATATCAATCTGTGCTCCATCTCTATAGACTCGTCTATTCCAGACCAACCATAGAAATGGAATCAGACAGTGTGTGGACTTACATGCCTTCTTTTATTTAATGTTTGAATGATAGACTTGAAGTTCATGCATGTCATAGCATGTATCATTGTTTTATTCTTTTCCATGAACAAATAACATTCATGCCATTGAACATGTGTGACCTACCTGCTTCCTCCTACCACCATAAGTTCCACAATTTCTTCATTCCTGCACTAATGAATGTTTAGGTTGTTTTGACCCTTTAGCTATTGTAAATAATGCATCTATGAAAATGCATGCACATGTATTAATTTGATGCCTCTTTTAAATATTGTAGGAACAGGAATAAGAATGGAATTGTTTGATTGTTACATCACCTTCAGCTAACTATTCAGCCAGTATTATTTCTGAATCAATGGGTACAATGTTTGCTGACACAGCTCTCACTCATGCATTATTTTTCATGGGCATTTTTCTTTGCATAAGCATGTCTTTCTCTTCCTATCGAGTCAGTAATATTCCTACAAACTAATGACTTTGTGAGTCTCAAAACATTCTGAGTCTTTTTCAGCACTTTCTGTTTTTCTTATGATGACAGTCTTTAGAACAGGGACAGGAAAAATGACTTCAAAAGAAGTATTGCATTAATAAATGTTAATTATCAGCCATTCAAATATTTCTAAAATACTTGGGGTAAGCCCTGTATGAAGTACTGGAAATAAATTTTACCTCTGTTAATGACATAGACATGCCCTTTGACCTTGTCAAGCTTTTAATCTCAAGAGGATCGGGAATTCTGAGATTTTTATAGACCTCCTCTAATGCACCTACCAAAACTACATTGCAATTTTTAAAAATATGAACATTTACATTCATTTGAGACATGAAAATTTCTAGAATGTACCACAATTTTAGCAATTCATATAAGAACTTGAAAAGCAACTTCTAATCAAATATTTCTCTACGTGATATAGTTAGTTTCTTTAAAAGTCAGAAAACATGAGAAGAGTTAGTGGAATGATGGGAAAAAGGCATATTACTAAGGGTAAAAATGCACGGAATGATCTCAGCAAAATAGAAAAAATATAGAATATGATTATCTTTAGTAAAACAATCAATAGCTAAGAGGAACAGAGACCTTTTTCGTTATTTTCTATTTTTATTTAGTCAACAGTGAATTTGTATATTTTACTGACCTGCTACCTTCCCCCACCCCATCCCATCTCACCATACCTGTTCTCTCTTCCAGCCAGTATCTCTCCCTTTCCCAGGTCTTCCTGCTTGTGTAACTGACTGAGTCCCATCTAGGTCAGCGGTAGACTAATGAGTGTCCAGAACCCACAGGAGTGCCAACGGCCCATTGTTGGGTAAACCCTAAATAGGCTCCACCACTCTCTTATCCGTATCAGTCCCATACAGTCTCACAGAGTATTGGCATATTTAATGGGATCGTCCCTGTCCTATGGCAGAATGGTGCTAGGCCAGCTGCTGTGGAGGTTTAGGGGAAGTAGACATCATGGCATTGCATTCTTAGGTACAGCAGCAGCCCTGGAATGAACAGAGGCTAGTGTCCTGTGTTACTTCTCCCTGTCCTCTGGCTCTTACATTATTGCTGCCCATCTTCCGCAAGGTTCCCTGGGGCTTGAGATGGTGGTTGTTCAGATGTCCTGATTAGGTTCCAGCTGTCCACAGTTGCTTTACTTTGTGGTTTGCATACTTGTGGTTCTCTGCACTTAGCATCTTCCATTCATAAGGATGTGCCTTGGTTGATTGCTGATTTTTTTTTTTTTGATCTATGGGTATAATGATAAGTATTTAGTTGGTAGCTTGCTATCAAGCATATATATTTAACACTAGAGGTTGGTTCCCTCCTGGGTCTACAATGCCCTTTTCCACCACAGGTATTTGGCTTGGTTTACAGTGTCAGGTGTATGATCCCAATTGTGAAATGGGCCCAAACGCCAATCAGAGTGGATATGGTTACCCCCCTACCTTATGAGCCACACTATTGCTTCACTGGGTTTCTCTTGATACAGTTACTTTTGTAACTCACATTATTCATAGCTGTGCTAGTACCCTGGTAGCTGTGTCTCTCCAGTAACTGCCATCATACCTTCTGGATGTGGGAATAGGAGGTCATTGTCTGAGATGAAGGTGTCTGTTGCAGCTGCAGATGAGTCATCTACATTCTAGTCAGTGGGAAGGAGACTTGCCCAGCAAGCTCATTCTTTGAAGAAATGCAATGTGTAAGAGGCAGATAATCAAGCCATTTCATTCACTACTACTTATGATTCTCTTTTGTGGGTGCCATTTTCTGGGCATGTTTGAAAATGTCGTCATGCAATCTGTAATTTCCCAAGTTCAATCGGAAAGCATTAGAACAGAAAACATAAGGCAGGAAGTAGCAAACTCTGCCATGAAGATTTTCAGAGGTGAAGAACACAGCATTTGATTACAGCAGATTTCAAGTTAATAAATATGCAATTTGTTTTTGTGAGACTAGATTCTAAAACAAATTCTGGACTATTTTTCAATAATCAAGTTAGAACACTTTTGGTCAACGAAGCAGTCTGTGGTTTATTGCTTTGTTTTTATTTCAGCAATTGGAAATAAACAGTGAGAAGATGGCATAAAACCAAACATTTCCTCAGGGCTAACACTTTTTTGGTCACCGCCTGCTTTTAAGAAAACTAATAGTAGAGCAACATATTGTTGTGTGTTTGCAAAACAAAGCATTTAAAATGTTTAGATTCAACAATCCTAATTTAACATGAGAGGACAAAATCTGTTTCTTTGAGAAATCTGCCATAGAGATACATTTTGCACTCCAAGTTAAACTTTTCAATAATTTATTCCCTCTCTTGACTGCCTGAGATTCTAAATTGCTCAAATTACTGCTTAGGTGCCTGGCTGACCTTGCACCTGGGTCCAACTGGTGACGATTGTTTATCTAGAGAACGAAGTCCTGATCAATCACACACACTCACTACTGACTTCCCGCTGCTCAGAAATGTGCACTTTAAGAGTATTCGGATGTTTTCTTTTCCCTCCAGGTTTCAGATTCCTTCTCCACAAGAACAGGGCAAATTAGAATGAACATCAGAGACACCACAGTAGAAACAATCCACGCAATGTGATTGTACTCTAGGATGGTTTCTGACATTTACCAAATACAAGTGTCTTATTTATCCATAAAGATAAAGTTTTGCATACATAGTTGCATACAGAGACATCCATCTTTTGCACATTTCAAAGGTTTAAAAGGTGCAATCACTTTATTTCTTACTTGCCAACATGCTTTCAAGATTTTTCAACCAAGAATGAATTCAAATGAGTGATTCAAAGCAAATTGTAAAACTGACAGAATTTTAATATTTTTAATCTCTACATATTATACATTAACATATTAGAGATGTATGTAATATGTACATATATAATCTCATACGTAACTATATTAGAGAATGATTTCTCCAAATGTTGATATTCCTATAAATGATAAATTATCATTTCAGGAGTACTAGTTATGATACTCAAATCATCATATAACTCAGCAGTGACTTTCAGTTACCATTTCATAATGGAGATAGATAATGAAACAAGATATCAAACTAGAACTGGCTTATTGAAGACCTTTCAGGAAGGGTTAGGGAGTGGCACCTGAGAATCATTTTGTTAATGGTTTTCTTTTGAATTTTTTTTCAGGACTGTTAGGAGCCTTTTCTATCCTTGAGGTAGAGGGACATAAAACATCCCATAATGCTTTTCATATGTGTTGCAGTTATTCTGCTTTTGCTGATAAATCTACAACCAAACAGCTTAAGGCAATAAGGGGGTTAATTGTGACTTAGAGTTACAGTTGCTTGTTCAGCTGAGCAGGAAATCACACACCAACACCAAAAGCTGAGGGAACTGGCCACATCATAGCCATGTAATGGCTGAGAGAGGATCAGACTTTATTTCCCAGGCCAGCATGTTTGTCCAAGTATAAAGAAGGATGCAACTTTCTCAACCATTTCCTTGCATCTTCTTCACCTGCTCTGGGAGTAGTCCCACCCACCATGGCTGCTCCTTCCACATCAAACTAGACAGTGTCCTTGGCTTAACTCTTGGCTTAACTCAACTACAAATTCTTTATAAATGTGCCCAGAGCTCAAACCTTCAATCCTCAAGTTGACACTTCATGTTAGACCACTGAGGAGTGAACCAGAAACAGAGAATGCAGACAAGTGTTACTGCATGCAGCCCATTGTATCCAGTAGGATTCTGATGAATTTTGTGGGTTGTATTTATGATTTCTATTTTGACTTCTATGTCACCTTCACATCAGCTTTTCTTTCCTTCAATTCTTCTAGTATCATCTATTCTATTCCAAATATTGGTTCTTGATTGAACAAGGGCCATTGACTTGTTCTTCAGTACCCACTGACTTAGCAGCTCTGCAAATATTTCTTAGGCCATATTCCTTTAGGAGGTGAGGTAATTTTTATTTTAAGACACAAACCTTTGATAATGAATTTCTATTTAATCCACTTCAAATCTTCCCATTCCCAACAGTCCCAAATTTTCAGCATGTTTTCCAACTTCCTTTTAGAGTCTGTTGTTTTCTTGTTCTGGATCTTCTTCAGTAGTTGTTCTTTTCTTCTCTGAAGTCAAGTAATTTCACAAGTTTCCTTTCTCAGAGGAAGATGTATTTCCTATTCTTTAACTAGCAATTCAGCATCTTGGGCCTTATACTTCGTGTGGATGTTACAATAAGGCTGTGACTCCATGCTAAAGAATACTATGCTAAGTCTGGAGTGACTTTGCACTGCCCCATCGCTTGTCAGAAAACAAAAGAGAAGTGAGATTTGGGAGTGCCCAAATCTCTACAATCACTCTGCTAACTGTAGTTGAGGAATTTGAGCTGCTCATCCTTGGAAACAGGTTGCAATTGGTAGCAATAATTTTCCCTTCTAGAACCTCAATATCCAATTGAAACATGAGATGTGTGAAGACTGTTGCCAGTTCTCTAAACCTGCATTCACTCACCCAGCATTTCATTCAGAAATACGGAGTGTATCAGGTGCCAAGAACCCAGCCATCAACTTCAGGAAACTTTTTCATGTTGATCTTTTCCCTTAGCATGTTCATTTTCTCTTTTCTTCTCTATCTTTTCTACATCCTTAATTCCCTTATGGTGTTTCTCTCCCTCTCCCTCTCCCTCTCCCTCTTCCTCTTCCTCTTCCTCTCCCTCTCCCTCTCCCTCTCCCTCTCCCTCTTCCTCTGCCTCTCCCTCTCCCTCTCCTTCTCCCTCTCCTTCTCTTTTTCCCTCTCCTTCTCCCTCTCCTCCCTTTTGTTCTCCCTCTCCCTCTCCCACTCCCTCTCCCTCCCTCCCTCTTTCCCTCTCTCTCTCTCTCTTGTTTTGAGGACCAAATGAAATGTGCCCTCTTATCACAAGCTACTCTGAACTCCTTCAGGCTGAATTAATTGCTCCTTTATCTATGTTCCCAAAGGAGTTAGTTCATACATTTGTAAGAGCACTTATCACATTGCATTAGAACTATTTGCATATCGGTGTCCTTTCTGAACTTTTTTTTTTCTCGATGGCAAGCACCATATCTTATTCACTTATTAACCTGTCATCTCATACATTCCTGACTCAGGGCTTGCTTGTCACAGACATTTACCTATTAGTTATTATTTAAATGCCAAGGCTCTGAAACATCTGTGCACACTGCCAGGAAGTTGGAGATACAAACAATTGTAATATCTAGTTTACAACACTTTCAGAATGATATGGTAACTGAGCTCTCTCCTTAAGTCATGGTTGCTTTTTGAGGAAAATTTCTGCTGCATCCAAAATGCTGTATCCAAAGAAGTAGTGAAAGAGTGTAAGCAACAGAAGTGTTCTTATGGGAGGCAATGAAAATTATTCCTAAATCATACACACCAATTACACCTTTTCTGTGATAAAAAGAAAACAATGCTTAGTGAGATTTAACATTTCAAAGGATCATTTCATATACTACATCATCCTCACTGTAGCACTGTAACTCCTTCAATGTAGTCACATTATCTTGATGTTTAGTTAAATTCATGGCTTGAGCTTTCTTAAGGGGGCTTTAGAAATGACAGGTTTAAGTCTGCTATAACATACCAACTTTCTATAGAAATCATTATAATTATTCAGCTTGATCTGTGAACAAGATTTGACAACCTGTAACCACAGATTTTAGACACCTTGCTGAATACTCTAGAAAAGTGAATATAATCGAATCCAAAACTACCTGGGTATCTCAAATCAACTTTGAACAGGGCATGGCTTTGGGTTTTCCTAGGGCAGCAGCAAGGCTGCACTTTTGCTGAAAATCCTGCTATGGGAGCTGAGGAGTTGGCTCCTGGGTTAAAGCCCTTACCTACAAGAAAAAGGACCTGAATTTGGATCCCCAGATCTACATAAAAATATCAAGAGGAAGCGGCAGTAGCGTGTGAAGGCAGAAATCCTAATAAGACTATAGAGCAATTCCCAGTGTTATCCTTGGGCCTCCACAGACACACACAGTAAAATACCCTCTTGGACAAACACACACACACACACACACATGCATGCACATACTCATACATGTACACACAGAAAAATGCATGTACACACAAAAATTACACAATGTTTGCTGGTGTGTGAAAGTACATATATGTGTTTTTTTTTTTACTTTTTAAATTTATTTTTTAAATTATTTTTATTTTTCTAATTTTATAAGCATTTGAATACTCATCCCTGTTTCTCTCCATTCCCCTCTTCCATCCCCCTCCCTTCGTCATTCCATCCTACCCCCGCCTATCCCCCTGTCTGTCTGCCCAGGTTCCCCCTGGTTTGTCTACTCTTGTGGGGGTTCAGGCCTCTTGTGGCACACAAAGTGCATCTCTCTGGCCTACTCCATCTATAGGAGCAGTTCCCTTCATGCATCTAACTTAGTTCCCAAGCTTTCCGCTGTATGTTCTTATCTCTCTTGACGTCCTCTATAGTCTATAGAGGCATGTTATTCATTAGGTTGTACCTAGGAACTTACTCCAGTGATGCTTGTCCTTACCAGATCTGTATAATAGAAGATGTGTTCTTACGACTCCTCTGGACAAAGACGATCTAACGAGACAGTCTGGAGGCACTAGATCTTGACTATAACAGATAATCATGAGAGTACTTCTACTTCTCTTTCACCCTGTTAATGCTCTTCTGGGTAATTTTTACATACCCTTCTTCTTGACTGGAGAATGTTGACCTTAAGAGAGAAAAGCAAATGGAAATGGAACACATTTAATCCAACCACCTTGCTTATTGGCCCGATGGAAGGACTAGAACTCAAATTCTATTAAAGGAGGTGCTTACTTTACAAACAGCATCTGCAAGTGAACAGGAAGCCATGACAGAAAATCTTGTGGATTTAAGGTGGTGTTTTAGCACTATTTCTAATTATGATCATATTCAAACCATATGCATAATGGAAAAATGGTTTGCACTCCAAACAAGAGAAAATGTTTTCTTCATCTTAAAGAGAGAGAGAGAGAGAGAAAAAGAATGAGTCTTTTGAATAAATTGGCTAGTGTTTGGTGAGGTACAGAAATATGATCTTAATCTATAAAAAATGTCCAGGAGTGCCACAGATGTTGGTAATGGGCAGAATAACCAGGAATTTCAGATCAGTTTGCTTACACAGACTGTTGTATATTTAGCAAGGCAGCAAAGGATGAAAGTCTTTTGACTAGTTTACACAAGGTTCTCTCTGCCTGTAATCTACCCTCTGCTCTCTCCCTAGTAGAAACACTATCTCTGTGAAAATCACCCACTCAACATGTGAGAGATTCCATCAGCATCTCATGTAAAATCTCAGGCTGTTTTAATTTCCTCTGACTCTGTAGAACATGATACCACCCCTCTACCAAAAAGTCCACGTCCAAATACCTAGAGAATATGAATGTGATATCTTATGTGGTGAAGTTAGGCTTCACGGATGGGAATTAGCTAAGGATTGAGATGGAAAGGTCATCTGAGATTATCTGTTTGAATTCAGTGTAATAGCAAGTGCTCTTATAGGTAAGATGGAGGCAAGAGGGCCAGATGTAGAGCGATGTGATTGAAAAGACTGATCGAGTCATTGCAAGGGATCATTCTATGTGTAAGAGAGCCATGAGCAAGAGGCGAGTACTCTCCAGAAATGAGCAAGGGAATGTGAGTGAACTTTACCCTAGATCCTTGAGAAAGACGCACAGAAACCCTGTCAGCATTTCGATTTCAGTTCAGTTAGACGCACGTGCAACTTCTTCCCTTAATCACAGGAAATAAGCGTGTGTTTTTTGCAACTGCTGAACTTGTTGCAGAAACAATAAGAGAGTTTTAGCATGCAGTTCCACTCTTTCATTATTCAACTACATTATTATTTAGACATCTACCAGACCAGCCTGTGGATCAAGATTGTTTGTGTGTAGGCTGCCTTCCACATTTTGATTCCTCCAGCACTAAACATTTGCATTTCCTTAGAGTCCTACCCAGAGTCTCTGACTAGATCCAACATTCCACCAGTCTGTACTGTGATTCACCACAAGTTAGTATGTTTTACGGATGGCTTGACTCTCCTTTTAGTCTCTACTTCAAGCCAGTCCTCCAGGCTTTTCAGTTTACTTCTGTGAATTCCAGCTGAACCTTTCCTCTGCCCCCAGGCATTTATTCCTTGGAGATGCCTATCAACAGGCATAGGCACCTCGCTCCTCTAGCCTGATCTCTATTGTCTCTTTCCAAGGAGTGAAACTTACCTATGAGGCTAGAAGAAGTAAGGAAAAAAATTAAGCAAATGATAGGTAGATTCAAAATGTAACACAAATGATTACATAAGTAGTGGAATAAACAGCTCAAGGTTCAAAAGAGCTTCTTTGCCTTTGAGACCACAGTCTGAGATGTGGCTCCCATGGAATCACTGGATCCGCTGGCGGCCTGTGCTTAATGTTGTCAATTACTTCAGCAAGGCTTGCTGCTAAGCAGGTTTGCAGATGATTTACTTACCAGCAATTTTAAAATACCATGCCGACTAGTGAAGGTGCATTCTGTTTCAGCCACTTTTGCTTTTATATGAGTCATGAAAAACCCATAGAGAGGGTACATCATATATAATTTGGCCCTAGAAAAGGCTATTTGCTTGATGGAAATGCAGGTCATCAACAAATCACCTAATGATAAGAAATTTTAAAACTGCACTTATTTGAAAGGTCATCCATGAAGAGACTATATAACAGTAGATGAGTTAAGTAGTGATTCAAAGGATCTTTAAAGTATTCTCAAGTCTACCAATAATGCCAGTTACTCCTTTTAATCCTTAATTTGCTCCTCTTTACAAAAAATATTTGGAATTTAGTCCCAGTTCTAATATTCTTTGATCCTTAGCAGCATTTCTTGTGATTCTTAATCACAACATTTCTTAACTCAGAAAACTGCTCAGAGTTTTCATTATTCTTATTAATACAAGTACTGAATATAGGTTCATACTGAAAAATGATACTACACATTTGAAATATCCCAGTAAACAAAAAAAATATGAACTGGATAATGGAAAGTCCAGTTTTATAAAGAAAAATGAAAGAATTGGTGTTACTTTTTTACTAAGGCATGTTGATTGCAAATATAGTCTTCCAATCACAAGGACTAACAATCATGATGAAATTTTTTTTAAGAATGAAAGAAATATGAGTAAAGTTTGGAATCTACTCCCTTCCTTTGGCTTCCAGTTCAAACTTGTTCTCTGGCATTCTTTGCTATGTGCAAAAATTTCTTAAAATACCTGTCACATGCTAGGCGAATCTGAACAGTAGATATTAAGATATCATTTGATCATAATCCACATGCTTATTTAGAAGGCAAAGTTTTGTGTATGTATGTGTGTATGTATGTTTGACAGCGAATGTGTGTCTATGTGTGAATTTGTGTGAATGGATGTGACTTTAGTTTGTGTGTGTGAGTGTAGTGAGTGGGTATATGTGTAAATGTGTGTGTATGTGTATGACTGTATGTATCTGTGAATGTATTTGCATAAGTCTATGTGTATGTGTTACTGTGTATGACTAGTTTGTATACATGTCTGTGTGTCTAAGCAAATATATGTGTTTGTATTTGTGTGCGAGTTTGTGATTTGAGTGTGTTTATGTGTGCAGATGTGCGTGTGTGTGTGTGTGTGTGTGTGTGTGTGTGTGTGTGTAACACATGTTTTCAGAAATCTAGATCTTGTCCCTATGAATCTAAAAATTACCTTTTTATGACTTGGACTAAGGGTCACATTTGAGCAAAGATCTTAGCCTGCCCTAAACACTCAAATCATATATGAGTACAGATTTTAATTGCCTTTTCCTCTTGTATAAATAAAAAAGGGAAATCAGCATTCCATGCATTCTCCACAAAATCTTGTAGTTAATACCAAATGATGTAAACTGAATGATGTCTCAATGTCAGTTTGGGAGATTAAGAATCACAGTAATGTTAAATGTCTAGACAGAATTTCAACAGTATCTAGTAGAGCTTGTGATCTTTGCGTATGAATGAAAATACTGATTTCAATAAACATTTCTGATTCTGCATTATGATTTTTTTCTCATAAAGAAAGACTTTCATTGTTCTCTAACTGACAATTAAAACTGAACCTCAAGATTGTATTTTAGAGTGGTAGCTAAAGGAAAACCACATAGAAGGCAGAGACATAGCCTGCTGCTTCCAGAGACTAAGGTGGAGAGACTTTTGCATTAGAACACAAGGTAGTTCTGTTCTCCATTGTAATAGGCATGGTGGCTGCAACATTTTAGTCATTTCCAGCTATAATGAGCTTTTCAGTATCTGAAGCTACAAGGTTTGTGTTTCTCATCCAATTTGTTTTAGTCCGTGGGCACTTTGATGGCATAAGGTGTAAAACTGTTCACAGGAGACTTCTGATATTAGTTTCCTCACACCTGCAGTTTTTTGAAAAATAATCTCTTTTTTTCTAAAAATAAAAGTGAAATGTTTACAAGGACCTAAGGAACTAATTTTTTTTCTCTACTTCAACCAATTTATAGGATTGAGCTGAGTGCTCTGGTAGCAGGGGGTAAAGCAAAAACTTGCTTAAGGAGATTTAACAAGCATTTGCCAATGGAAAATATTTTTGTACATTTTCCCCTCTTGAATGGTTTATTGAAAAGCCCATTGGGTTGAATATATAAATGCTTATAGAAACGTGTGTTTTCTTTTTCTGCTTCCATTATTGTCCTGAAAGTTTAACACTTCCACTTAACTCTTTCTCCAGCTCCATGCTTGCTTGAGATTTAGTACCATCCCTTTGTTATACATAACTTCTTCACGGCTGCAAATGCATGCAGCCAGCCCCGAAGTGGCCTTTGGCAGGTACTCACTCCCCTTTCCCATCAGAGCTTTGCTTCTGTGCATCTGTAATCTTACTTAGGCGGACTCCAGAGTCACAAGAAACATCATATCTACAGCAGTTTACTTTGTGATTCCATGAAAAATCCACCACAGTATCACAGACACTCCGGCAATACAAAGGCATGTGCCCATAACGTTAGCTACTGGGAAACAGAGATGAGAAGGTTGCAAGTTTGAGGCTGCCTGGGATACATGCTGGAACCCCTCACACAAGAAAAGTAGCAAAAATAAAGGCCAAATTTCCCAGTTCCATACGGGTGCACATCATTTCATATTGCTCTTCCTGTGAACAATTTTAGCACCGTTCTTTCACGTGAACAACCCCTGAGCTGCAATGCATTATCAGAAGGAAAAATCTCAGAATTTAAAGTGGTGCAGAAACAAGAGGCCTCTAGGAAATATTTGCTCCTAAGCACTTCACAAAGTATGGACTTGTTACTTGCAATTGGCTTTCAAAAAGTGATCACAGGAAAGCCCTGGTCCTATTAGAACGCATGAAGGGAGTTTCTCTTGCAGTGATCAGTATGTAGATATCGAGTACAACAGACCAGTAAAGGGAATTAAACAAATTCCTAGAATTTTCAGTCGAATATAAAAGGATCAAGTGATGCAGATATTTCTCCAGGTAAAATAACATTTAGTCTTCTGCTCCCTTGACTCAGGACAATCTTCAACCTTTTACTGCAGTTTACTGCATTTCCTTTGATGTTCAAAGTAAAAACCCCACAGTGTTCCTCTACCTGCTTGTTAACCCTCATTCTTCGATTCTCAAAATATTCTCAAATTAGCTAAAGGAAAGGTATCATGAATTTACTATTATGTAGAAATAACTAGGGAAGAACATTTTGTATTATTTTAGTGAATGAAAATAATATTTTTCCCAGTAGCAATGTAATGAAATCTTGGAATGCATGTATTTTGCTATGATTTATGACCAAGGAACATGAAAGAAAAGCAAGTGTCTTAAAGCTCTAGCCTAAATCAATAATTATGACCCAACACTGATGTTTAGTCACAAGATAAATTGCAAAGAGCCAAGCAGTGTAATTAGACATTATTTTGAAATTCTTGAGTTTATGACACTAATGAGTTTTTAATATGGTTCTTATGTCAGTAAATGAAAGGAACAAAGAAGAAAAAAAAGGAAGAAAAGTGTGTAAATAATTAGAGGAAAGCAAAATTAGAGACATACAAATTCCCTATGGCTCAAAACCTGTTAGGGTGAGAAATAGTTATGTATGGTGTGTTAGGTCATGGGGAATCTGCTCTCCTAATCCTGTGCCTTTTATAGTTATTTATGTACTATCAAATGAGCTATTTTTTAGTGTGTCCTGCTTTATTTAGCCACTGTTTTCCACTAGTAAAAAGTTAGTTTTCTTATAATTGTGTAGATTGCTATATTTTGGCATTCCTAACGGTTTTGTGTCCAAAGTGGGGGTTCTGGTGGGGTGATGGCAGGTTCAGCTGAGATTTCCAAGTATAACTGCACATGTGAGACAGAGTTGCTGAATTCCTCCCGGATTTCCTATTGTTGCAGACAGAGAGATTTTGTAATTACCAAGGGATTACAGCAGCACATGACAGGACCTGAAAGAAGCTTCCTTGCAAGTCAAGAATGCATTCAACACAAACCTAGCAAGAGTCAACTGGGAAGTGAAGCAGGAGTTTCTGGAAATGTTAAGGGTTCAGGCAGAACGGTCTGCCTGAAACTCCTAATTAAAAAAGTAAAAGTTGCTTTTTCAAAGAATGTCAAGGACCGTCGTTTGTATTCAACAAGAAAGGGATCTTCTGAGGATTGTAAATGAGGTGGCTGGCATTGCCAACACATCCCAGCTTTGTCCTTTCTTTATACTGCAAAAGTAATGAAAATGGAGCCTAATGGTACATAAATAAAAATAATTAAATAGAAGATAGTGGTAGTGGTGCATTCCCTGAATTAATATACAAGATTAAGGGGCCAATAACCCAGAAACAACTTCGTTCTTTTGGTGTTTCATATAAATTAGACTATGCTCTCTGAGTAGAATGAAACATAGTTTTTGCTCTACCATTCGATTCCAAATTTAAAAACAAATCACATCTTATGAATTACGTTTCTGGTGTTCTCTTTGACATATGGTTTCAGCACATGTTCTCATTCAAACAAGCCAGAATATCAGCTACACCACTTCTGGGTATGTCTTTTTTAATTTAAGTTTAGGAATGGATGTATTTTTCTTATTGATTTCATAATCCAAACCAGAATGAGTGATTAATTTACATGTGTTAATTTTTATGTCCTTAGGTTATCTTTCTACTTGCAGAAATTTTGACAAATGTGTTGAGCAATGAGCCATGTAGCACTGAGAACCCGTAGCGATTTCCAAAGCTGTTTTAGATGGGGTGATTTGGTAGTGATAACAGGAAAAAATCCAACTCAGAAGAGAGAAACAAGCATAGAAAATAAAACCCATTTGTGATGAACAAAAATTATTTCTTTTCAAACAGTGTCACATAGTTACCTGAAATGTAACACACTTTATTTGGCAACATTTGATGGATGGATGGATATGTGGTAAGAAAGGTAGAAAAAAATGATTTCTTATTATTTGTAATCCTACCTGAACTCAGAGATACACTAGGCTTCTTATTCTTATTTTGCTAATGTCCTATCTTCTATCTCCTTCCCCTAGCTGCTCATTCTCTTTTCCTTACCCCATCCATGTAGGCTGTAACATCACATCTCTCAGAGTACTGAAGACCATGCTGATTTCCCCCTGTTTGACTTTATTCAGGGGCAATTTTACTTTCTTTTTTTTTAACCAATCATTTGTTACCTTAAAAGATAAAATCCTGCCACTGGCCACTGATTCATATATGTAACCCTCTCTCCTTCACCATCAAGATCAAGATGTCTTAGATAACTTTGATATAATCCTGAGAAGCACCTTGCTATAGAAACACATGGTAGTCACACAGCTAATATTAAATTTTCTAACAGTCACATTTTTTCCCCCTTAACCTTGCACCTTTATTGTCTTAATTTGGTTGCAATATTAAAAGGTTGCTGTAAGTTTTTTTTTTATTTCAGCTCATACAAACTTATTAGATACACCAGTTCCCTCCCTTCCTCCTCCTCTCCCTGTACCCCGTGCTCCCCCTCCCCACCCCTCTCCCTCCCCATCCCCCAGTGCCTCCCGCCCCAATTCCCAGAGAGTCCTTCTTGTGCATGTCTGATTTTCCTCTGGGCCCTCCTCTCCGATGACGTACAAGGACCCAGTGGCCTTTCCCTGAACCCTTTCCCGTGTTCCCCTTAGGTATAGGAACACTGCTGTGGCTGCCAATCCTTTACCTCCAAGGCTCTTGGTGCCTTTAGCAGATGCTAGACTTTGTGAGGTCAACAGTGTGTTGGACAATGCGCAGGGCATGCAAAGTCCAATTATGATTGCTTCAGCCCTAACTAGTATAGAGTATCTTATATATCATTGCTCCTCCCATCCTTTTGCTCTTACACTCTTACCGCCCCCTCTTCCGCAAATTTCCCTGAGCTTCAAGATGGGGAGAGACTAAGCTGGCCTAGTTCTAGGTGGTTGATATAGAGTCTCTGAAGTTCTGGATTGTGGTTTGTTGATTTTCTTTTGCAGTTTTGCTGCTCCTGCAATGCCCTTCACTCCATCCTGGTGGGCATTGTATGTTACCCCCTGGCCAGAGACAAAAAGCTGTTAGAGTCTTGTGATAAAAAAGCACATTCAAAGGTAGATGTAATAAAAGTGGGAAACCATACTAAGGGAGGGGTCTATCACCCATTTGCAAAATTGTTACTTTTTATCTGCCAGACTATATGCCCTCCTCTTCTGGTGAGATCACACCCTCTCAGTAGTAAATGATCAGAAACAAAAGTCTGTGAACTTAATCAGATGTCTCATTACTTATTTGGGTCCTTGGTGGAGGCCTATTTTCCCTGCTGTAACATGGTCCCTTCTCTCCTTGTTTCTGGTGTGGTCCTCCTACCCCATCCCTCCTGTTCATAATCCTTGGAATTACTGTCTCTAGATGGGCTGGGTGGGTTTGGTACTAGGAGCCACCTATTAGGGAGTACATACGGTGCTTAATTTTAACAGTCACATTTTAAAAAGGGAAAAATGAATAGGGAGTGGTAATGATCATCCTTTAAGTCAATATATCTAAATATTATTTTAATACCCATGTAAAGTTATTAATGAATTACTTTGCATTTCTCTGCTGCTTTATTTAAAATGTAGTTAATCGAGAATTGACATGTGTTACAAATGTAATATGCAGAGCAGATTTTGTACACTTCATCAAAGAGAATGCAGCTGGGTGTAGTGCCTCATGACTGTAATCTTAACACTTGGGATGCTGAAGCAGGAGACTCCTACAAGACTCAGACAGTAGTAGACTTGTAGCAGTCTTGGATACATATTAAGAACTTGCCTCAGCAAGCAAGTCTCCTGCTTCAGCATCCCAAGTGTTAGGATTACAGTCATGAGGCACTACACCCAGCTGCATTCTCTTTGATGAAGTGTACAAAATCTGCTGTGCATATTACATTTGTAACACATGTCAATTCTCGATTAACTACATTTTAAATGCTCAACAGCTGCATTGTTGACTCTGGGATGGACAACATACTGCTAGATTATCACTTTTTAAACTAAGGCATCTTGATAATTCAGAAACTAATGTTTTACTTTTAGATTCAAGCATCACAAATAACATAAGAATGCATTTGCTTAAGCTGCATAAATATTTGCTGCAAACACAATTCCACCTATGTGCTTAAAACTATGCTAAGCAATCTAATGTGAATGCCTTAAATGAGGCTTTGTTTCTCTCACAATTTTGGAGGTGCACATGTGCATATTTAGATAATATTGTTGGCACCTCAGAGGGTTTTTATATTTTGATGTTATGTAGCTTTGCAAAATGTAATTTCTTTGTGTTTGAGTTCTGGGATTTGAGGTCAATTTTGAAGGAGTACTTGGATCTGACTGAAGTCCACAGGGTGCAGTGCAGTACCAACAGAAAAATGTTGCACATGCACAGGTGTGAGGCAAGACACGCACACAGGGCCAGTGGCAAGGCGATGACATGAAACAGAGACATTAGTCAGATGATCCTCAACCCAGCTCCAAAACCACCATTAATGCAATACCTGTGGCCTAATTACTTAAGCACCCTGACCTGTGGTGCCTCCTTTACAAGCAGAGTATAAGAATCCTCAGGCTGCTTCAAAGGTCAAGTATACCGCGTATACAGAAATAACTTGTAAAGAAATCTTCACACAAGGCAAATACATTATTGCCATACTAAATGCTGGTACTATGTCCAAATGTAAAGAACAGTCATCGGGATTGGAGCAATAATAAATAGTTATCTCAGTTGCAAAAAAAAGACATATTTTAAATTCCTAAAGTACAAAGGGAGAATTACCTGGATTTATCTTTCTTCTGTAGTCAGATTTAATGTGCATGATTTAGAGTGCATGAACATTTATTAGCATGTAGAAAAACAAAGATAAATTTATAGGCAAATTTCATATTAAAGTCAGTGTACCCTCCTAACTCACAACTGGAATCCCAGTAGTCAAGAGGCTAGGCAAGGGGGATGAATCAAACTCTTGGCCAATGTGGTCTATGAAGTGAGAGCCAGGTCAGCTGAACTGCAGCATAAAGCTGCAGTTAAAACAGGAAGGAAGGGAGGTAGGGACAGAGGGAAGGAAGGAAGGGGGGAGGGAAGGAGGGATGCAGGAAAGAGGGAAGGGGAGAGGGAAGGAAGGACGGAGGAAAGAGGGAAGGAGAGAGGGAAGGAGGAAGAGAGAGAGGTAGGGAGGGAAGAAGGGAGGGAGGGAAGGAAGGAAAAATAGCATATTAATTAGCAATATCATTTGCAGGATTTTCAAAATGAAAACTTACCAGGGTTCTTAGTAGAAACTGTGTCTATAAAGTCCTCTTAAAAACTCTATTCAAACATTAGCATCAGCATTTCTAATTTTTCAGAAAACAAACTTATCAAAATTTTATTTGGAAGATTTACAGCATTATTAATAACTCCCCTGTTTTGTCACGGAGGTGTCATGATTACAAATAATGCCTAAATGGTATTTCAAAATGATTTCCATCAAAAGACTGGTCCTGGATGAAGTGTGCCTTCCACTTTGAAGTGATGCCTTGGCTTTGTACAACTTTGTTCTGCCATTCAGGGAAGCAGATTGGAAGACATCCACTAGCTATAGAGAAGGCAGGCTGTGGGGTCGTTTGGCTTCTGCAGGATGGAGCTGCAGGGGACACATTCCATCCAAGCTCTTCAGTCAGCACCGCCTACCTCTTTGCTCCTGAGTGCAATAGGCCATGGTCTATAAAGTACTAAATGGCTGGGCTTTCACCACTTAGAGATCAGCCTTCTTCCCTGGGCAGCTGCGGGGTCATTGAGATCAGCTGGAGTGCCGCTGTATATATTTCCAAGGTTCTGTCTCTGGGGAGCCAGAGGCAGGGCATCTTGTGAGAGGGCCATCACGTGGGCAAGGTCTGGCTTTCAGAAGCCAATGAAGCAGGCATCTGTGTATTTTGAGGGCATGGCAGAAAGCCCTTCTTTTCAAGAGTGTTGAAAAACCAGGGGATTTTGACTTTCTGAAAAGAGCAGTGCATCCAGTGAGAACTTTCTCAAGTTCTTTCAAAGCATTTGGTTAAAGTGGGGCAAGTACTTTGTCCTTCCTCGCCTTCAAGCCCCCAGTGCCCACTGCCACACAGACTGCCTATGTGTCTATTGTTCCTGCTCACTCCATGTAGAGACTGAAAGAGACTGTGGATTTGCTCAGTGGTATGAAACTTACCTAGCATGTGCTAGCACTTGCATTTGATCCCCAGCACAGGGAGAGTTGGTGGGGAGAGTTCATGTGTATGCCTTCATTTTCATGTATTTGTCCTTCGAATGTGATTAGGTGTGTGCTATGTCTCAGCATTTCTTTGTTTGCTTCAAATACCATATCAAATTAAGTCCCAGCCTCATGGAAGCCTGCTTGGGAAGACAAGAAACTACACATGTACTATGACTTCAAAACTAAGTAAGTGCTGTGAATGTTGCAGGATGCAGAAGAGTCTGACAGATTTAACTATGAGAATGATCTTTGGAGGTCTCCCTGAATAGGTGACATTTGATCAGAGAGCTAAGCAAAGTCAATTATATGAATCACAGAAACATATGAGGAACCCCCATCACAGCAGCATGGAGGGAATTGGAGGTGAATGTGGTGTGCTGGCACTGGAGTCTGGAATCCAGAGGAAGTAGAAAAGATGGAGAGGACACGAGGCTGAGGAATGAAGTTGGGTCAGAAGGTGAATCCCCACAGAAAATAACAAGTTCTAATTTTTACTGCATTGTGAAGGGAGGACATAAGATGAACTTCACCAGGGTTGAGCATCTGATGTGACTAATCTCTGAATAGCAGCCTTCTGATGAGCTCATCAGTAAGCTTCTGGAACAGGCAGGTGATAAGATTTAGTTCCTTGGCCTTGTGCAGTGAGAAGCCATCAGATTCAGGAGACTACAAAGGAATCGCCAACAGGATTTCCCAATAGAATGAAAATGAGATTTAAATGAATGAGCAAGAGAGAGGATGGCAAAATTTGAAAGGAATTAGCTAACATGTATACATTTTCCAGAGATATCAGACGCTATTATACAGATGTCCCGAGAGCTAAGTAATTTCAACCTGTAACAATGCTTATAAAAGAGAAATTTAGGGTTACTATTATCCAATTTGCAATAGAAATCATCATATAATTCCTTTAAATAGCAAGATCCTTCAGCGAAGTTAAAACGTGATTCAATTATTATAAAATCCATTTAGAAAGACTTACTGGGGAACACAAGTCAAATGTACTTTCACCAAGCACTGGAGGAGAACAGCTTGCCCTCCCCTGCCATATATGAGCACCTAAATGTCCCACAGAATCTTGCCAAAGTGTTGGGCAAAACTGAAGGTACCTATGGACTTGGCATAATTCATATTAACATCCTTATCCTCTTTTAAAATGGTCTATGCTTGGATGGAAAATTATATGGTTATTCCATTATATAATCTACATGTGATGCTTAAATTATTGCATGGATGGAAAGATAATTTAATGGGGACATTAAAGTAAAAAGAAATCACAGGGAAATTCCTTTCCCTCCCTGCATGGCCTGATCCCACTAATGCCATGTAAGGATGCCGCAAAGGGTCCCCGCATTAGAGCCATGTGTTCAGGGCTGTGTGTCTCAAACTGTACCAGCTACTGGCCGCTCAGTCCCAGAACATAGGTCTGTTTTCCTGGTGACCTCAGAAGATTATCCAAAATACTTATCACACTGACTCTTTTTTACCAGATACCACTGGATCTTATACCAATTGACCTTATTCAGCACCAGGAATACAGGTTTGTGTCCAAGAATGTAAAACAGATACATTCTGGAAGTTCTACCTAAAGAACAAGATAATGAATGGTCAAAAATGGCTAAGTAAGTAATCAAACAATTGATTAAGTGACATATTTGCCTGTCTGTAAATGGTGTCCTTTCAATCTCAGAAAATAGTGACTTCTTGACCCCCCCCCCATCTTCTCCTCCTGCTTCTTATCTAGCCTATTGGAAAATACATGGATCTGCTGTTACTTTTTCCTGATGCTATGCCCTGAGCCATACTAGTAAACCATGAATGGCAACCTTGTTTAATACTTCAAAAATGAAGCAGGGTATATGTTGACAAGGTCTAGATAACTGCTTACCAGTAGCACTAATAATAAAACTATTATCATCAGTGATGATTTTAATAGCTATATGCTATAAAATTAAAAGAGAGAAGTGAATGAGTCAGTTTGGGGACTTAAAGATCTTATAATGTGCAAATAGTCACTGCTCATTATATTTGATTGATTCACAGTCTTTAATGTAAGGGAATTTAAAATTATAATTAAGGCTTACAAAAGGTCTCATTTTTAGATAAGTAATATTACATGACATTTTGTCTTGCAGCTTGGGATCTGAGGGAAGTTTATAAATATTACCTTAGTAAACTTCATAAAACCCCTCTTAGATTGTAGTTCTAATACTAATTTGCAGGTAGTTAATAAAGAAAAGAGTGTGGATTGAAGTCAAATGATCTGCCTTAAGACACAAATGGCTCTTATGCTCTGATTTTCTTTTACTGACAATAATAGCAAAATCCACAGCAGCATAGCATTCTATGACATTTCTCCCAATGAAAAAAGTAAAGTAGATTATGTTCTAAGAAGCTCGTCTTTCAGATAAGAAGAGGAAGGCTAACAAAATGTAAAGCAATTTCCTTTAATTGCTCATTCTACTTTCAGAAAAATGAGGACTGGTGAAATATATGAGAGAATTGTACAATCCTGAATGTATTTGTGATAATTCAACAAAGCTATGTTTTAGCATAAAGAAGATTTTTTTCTATGATTTTTTGGCTAATAAGAAACCAATTTTATATTGTCACCCAAGTTCCATATCAAAGATTATCAAATAGCTAGTATATAATTTTATTTTGAGTGACTGAATTTCATTCTCAATGAGTGTTGTCAAGTGAAGACACCTTTAAAAGAATTCTTTTGCATACATCTGGGGTTTCTTTTAGTAAGAGAAATGATGGCTTCCAAGTTGGTCAACTTTACTAAATAGGCTTCTACCTATTCATCTATCCACAAGACAGGACACACTTGTCTACTTTTACAGCATTCACTTTGACACTATTTCAACTCATTCAATATAGATAGTTTCCACATTATGTTATCCACGGCACAGGTGACAGCAGCCATACTTATCGTGTTGTTCCTGCCCATGGAATTATGTTCTATTTTTCCATATTGTTTTATCATTCTGCACCCTTCTATGCCTACCCTAAGCTTACCATGTCCTGTGTTGAGATCTTTCATTGTGTCCCCATTTCTGTCAGCTTCTGCTCTGCAGCTGCTCCCCCCTTTTGTGTTTCTCCATCCCAGACTTTTCTACTACCTGTGTAAGCATCAGAACGATTAAGCCCATTCTAATTTAGTGGTATTTTGTAGATGCTCAGAGAAGGACTTCTCAAAATATTGCAATTTTATTTTTTTGAAGATTAAGGCAGAATTTATTGGAGGCGAGAAGGAACAGAACTCATAGACATGGATTTTCAAACGGACTGCTCCAAAATGTTGCCTTGTTGTGTCTGAGGATTGAAGCAACAGAACAACATAGAAGATTAAGGTAGATTAGAGGAGAGAAAAACAGAACTCATGGAGTCCAGATGTGGAATCTGTGAGGGACAAGGGGCTCCAAGACATTACAGTTTTATAAACTACTCTTAAAACAAGACATCCATCAAAATGTTGCTCCAGAAAAGGTGCACGACATTTCTGTCCACTACTGCATCATGTCCTGAATTCTTATTGATCCTCAGCATCTCCAAAGGCATCATCCCTGACAGATCATAGATAGAACCAAATTCCCATTGCAACACACCCTAGTGCTCTCTTCGGCCTTGCACAGCTCAGAGTCATTTCTCTTAGGAAAGACTCAGACATCTCCCACGCTCTGAACCAAGTGTGTGATATCAGAATGAGGAAGCAGCCAGGCTGTCCAGAAGCCCAGCACAATGAGAGGAGTCTCCGCCCTCAGAAATGCCACCAAATTGAAAGGGGGATAAGAATTCAGTCCACATAAAAAAACATGCACTTTGCATCTTGAGAGGAATCCTTCAAATGGCTTGTGGAAATAAGTCAGCCATTGAGAAAATGGGAGTGATGGATTTTGGTGGGATGAGTGAATCAAAGAAGAAAAGAAACAAAATATTTACAGTGTGGTGCTTGCTCTGTGTAGGCAATGTTCTAAATAGGCAATACATAACATGTGTGTAATTATCATAGTTAGGTACATGTGTCGACTTGACTGTTGAGGGTTTGAGCTCTGGGCATATTTATAGAGAGTTAATGGTTGAGTTAAGCCCAGAGCAAACCTGCAAGAGATTGTCTAGCTGATGGGGAAGATCAAATCCATGGTGGGTGGGACTAGGTCCTGGAATAAATCACGGAGAGCTGGTTAAGTGAGTCAGCATTCTTCTGTGTACTTGGCCAGACATGCTGGTCTGTCAAGTAAGGATTATCCCTCTCTCAGCTGTTATGTAGAAATGGTGTGGCCAGTGCCCTCAACCTTGGTGTTGGTGCATGCTCTCCCATCAAGCTAGACTATGAACTGTAACCAGTAATCGTAAAAGAATAAATCCTTTGTTCCCTTAAGCAGTTTGATGGTAATCCATGGTAGTATAAACAGCCCTCCAGTGGCAAATCTACAGGTGGGAAAGCTCCTCTTCTCTTGTCCAGCATCCAGAACCTGTCCCAAAGAGTCTCCTGTGATCCTAACTGGACCAATGGGCTGCATGTTGGTGTGCCAATCACTGCATGTATATGGGCGAAGTAGATCTTATTGCAGTGGCTGCTGGATGCTACAAGCTTGTAAAAACTGGAGTGTCCAACCTTAAGGCTCTTAGAGTTATATCAGCCCCTCTTCCGCTAAAGTTTCCTAAGCCTTGGGATAGGAAGAGATTTTGATGACCTGGTTGGGGCTGAGCATTCCAGGATCGCTGATACTCTTCTGTCCAGTTGTGGTTTTCTGTGTCACAAATCTTCCATTGCAATAGGATGCAACTTGGTTGAGTGCACACAGCTTTTCTTATCCAAGGATATAATAAGTGTTTAAGTGATAGTTCAATGTCAAGTATTTATAGTTAGTACTAAGAGTTAACAGTTTCTGTCTAGTATCTATGTCCTCCCCTTCCACAATATTTGGATAGGTTTGCAGTACCAGGCATGTTTTCCCTGACACTAAGAGGAGCTTAGAACCCATGCAGAGAGTAATTGGTTCCTTGAGGGTATTATATACCACCATTACATTCATGCACTTCACTAGATTATCTTGCCAGAGTTGTTGTAGCTTGCAGCATTCATAACTAGGTAAGGCAGATGATTGCTTTTATTATCTAAGCCACTTTCTTTTCTTCTCTCTTTTTTTGTTGCTCCCCTATACATTTCTACATCCTTTTCTCCTCCTTCTCTCCCATTTAAAACTTTTCTTCTCTAATTGTCTTATTCATCTATCTGTCTGTGTTCTTCTGTTTACACATTTTAGGATTTTTCTTGACCTACTAACTTAAGTTACTTTGCAGTTTGTGGGTGTTAAAGAGGTTTCCATTTGAGTATAACATTCTGAAAGTTCAATGTTAATATCCATTCATAAGAGAGAACATGTAGCAGGTGGTATATCTCACTCAGTGTAAGTTCTTCCAATTTCATCCATTTACTGGCAAATTTTACGAACTAATTTTTCTTGACAGCTAAATAGTATTCTACTGTGTATGTGTACCACATTTTAATTACCCCTTTTCTACTGTTGGACAACTAGACTGATTCCATTTCTTTACTATTTGGACAGAATTGCAATGAACATGGATGTATATGTGTCATTGAATAACGTGAAACATTTCTTAGGAATATTCCTAGGAGTGGATTTGAGTTTATATTTGTTATTGTATTTCTCTTTTACTGTGTGGAGTTTGTAAATTCCAGTGATATTATAGCTGTTTTTCCCAGTAGTATAACTGGTTCTATATTGAGCATCAGATGAGTATCTGTGTTTCGCAGCATTAAATTTGTTAAAATTGTAAGATAAGGCTACTTGGGCTGGCAAGATGGCTCAGGGCTTAAAGCTTCTTCTTTGAAATCAGAAGGACTGGACAGAAGATCCCAGAATCCATGTTAAAACTTCAGGTGGAAATAGTGGCGCTCTGTATACGTTTTCTCTCTTACAGAAATCACACAGCTACAAGGGAGAGTTATTCTGTAACTCTCATTTTAGTGAATCCCTGAAGAATTTAATTTTTTTTGTACATTGGTCAAGTATGAAATACTATTGCTCAGATGTCCCTCAGTGACTCTCCAGAGCTTCACTGGCTCTCAGTACATTCAAGCATCTTCCTCAGAACATAATTCTCTTCCCTCTCAACTCTTCTCTCAGCTCCCTGGATGCAAGGGTCAAAGTTGCCGATATTGGTTCAAGAATGGGCCCCTTATTCACTTTCCTTCCCCTGAGCAGTCCCTTTGCCATCCTGTGGTCATTTTTCTCTGGGAACTAAGGGTCACGCTGCATGGACTCTTCTTGTCCTCTCTCCGATCTCCCCAAGATTACAATCCCCTTGCTGCAATTGAACCATACATTCCTTATTAAAACAATTTCATTCCCTTTTATCTCATTTAAAATATCTATAATGACAGTGACAGAATTCTACTTCAAACTGTTTGAGGCGAAATGTTGAAAATGAGATCCAACCAGGAAAAGCAGCAGTGTCTGTAAGAATAAAACAGTTCCAAAAACGCTTCATATTTGGTCAACATACATGATCAAGAAGTCAGTACCATTTTCTGACTTGTAATGCTTTCAAGTTGCCTACAAAATTAGCTTGTTTTACCCATTTTCTTATCTAAGAAACTTTGTAATGCACATCTTTCCCAGTATAGATATGCCATTCCACAAAGATAGGCTACCACAATATCATGACCTTCTAACACTGCTCTTTCCACATATCTGTGGCAAGCTTCTATTATTTCCGGAGGTCTACTGGAATTTCATTACTTTCATCTGTTCCTTAGACTCCCAAGTTTGACTCTTACCTTGATGCTAATACTCAACCATCCTTTTGAAAGTGCTGAATGGGAGTAAGGAGTAGTTCTTTTTCTGCGGAAATTATGGTGTGTGTCAGTCTCTAAGCCATTGGCCCCGCCCTCAGATCAGCATTTCCAAGAATCAGGCTCATTACCCAGTGTCCCATTCAACACCACGATTACGCTTCTATTCTTTTCAAATCAATTTCTCTTCAGGTTCTGTTAAGTGTGGAGGGTTCTTATGTCTCTCCACTCAGATGATTCTCCTCCTCTTTGCAGATCTCATCTGAAAACACGAATTTTCTCTCTTTTCTTTGCCTCTCGATGCCGCTCCCTTCTCTTATTTAACTTGGCAATTGTATGACTTGACTTTGTCAAGTATCTTGACATACAGCCTGTACAAAAGCCACTCTCCATTTAAAACCTATCTTATTGTTGTAAGACTCCTCCTAGATATAAGATCCATAGTTATGCTTTGTGTGTCTGTAGCTACATAGCAATTTCATTCATAACAGAGAAAAGAATTTTTTTAAAAAATCCAATGTTAAATTTTTTGATAACATATGTAGGTCAACCAAGGATGTTATATGTTATAAATATATAAGCATGCATTCAGATGTATAACAGACATTGCCGTGATAAATTTATTTGCTGCGAAAATTTGTTTGGTCATCAAAATACATTGGGAAGCATCATAGTATAAGAAAGATGATGAGAGGAATACATCAGAATTCACACATATTGTTTTTGACTGTTACTCGTCTGGATGCCCTGTGAAAGCCAGTGTCTGTCAGTCATCCTAGTGCCAATGATGGCCAGTGTGTTGCTTTCACAGTGACTCTAAAACTAGAAGTCAGTACAGGTGACACAGGTTCACTGCTGTGGAGCCTCCCTCATCCACAATCCTTTCACCCACGCTTTGAGACCTTGAGATTCCTAATGCAAAATAGGAGCATCTGTGTCAGAGCAGCGGAGCTTGCATCACCATGGCACCCCAGATGCTCCCTGCCACGCAAACACAAACACTGTATCAGCAGTGTCTGAAGAGCTAAAGACTCTCTGGATCGGCATATGAATCCAGTGACTTATAAGAACCTAGTTGAAAAACTGCAATGACAGAGCATATCATATTTAGACACAAATCTCTAAAATATGCACTGACACTATGTAAGAGTCAATTCCACCCTTTTAGCAATTCTCAGTTATTGTATTAATCTCTACTTTTTTCCTAAACATACACACCATCATATTGACAGCTAGAACTGCTTGGAATGTGCAAGAATAATAGTTAGTGGAATAAAAGAAAGGAGACTGAGAGGATGGCTCTTAAGTAAAGTGCTTGATGATTAACCTTGAGGATAAGAGTTTGGAACTCAGCACCCACATAAAAACCCAAGCATGGTGGCGTGTGTCTGCAATCCCAATGTTGGGGATAAGAAGACAGAAAGCTCCTTGATTGCAAGTCAGATAGTCTTGTCAAATCAGTGAGTTTCATGCTCAGTAAGAGAACCTGTCTCCAAAAGTAAAATGGATAATGGCAGAGAGAGATACTTGACCTGGACCTCTGGCCTCCACATGTATGTATATGCCCAGGTCCACACAAATCCACACATACACAAAGATACATATCTGAACACATACGAACACACACACACACACACATATATCAATCACAAATATTTATGGCATGTATCAATTTAATCCTTAGAAAGGTTTGTTTCACTTTTGTTATTATCATTATGATTTGTCATTAATCAATGTTATTATCATTATGATTTGTCAATCAATCAATCAATCAATTAATGTATATTATTGAATCTGTTTTCTTTATGTCTTATACAATTAAATGAACTGAGAAAGCAAGGTTGTCTAAGGTTTAAATTGTTGCTGTTCATTTGCAGCCTGGTGGTGGTACTACATTCTTTTGGCTTCTAGATGTCTTGTAAGTAGACGTGATTTTTTTCTTCGAGTTGAGAATTCTTAAAGTAGTCCACTTATTTATTTTTCCTTTATCATAGAAAGGATCAAAATAATTCTAAGAGAAATGTTTTCCCTCAGTATTGCTTCATGTCTGTTGATAATGTCTTGCCCTTTTTATACATCTGATACATAGATGTGTTCTCTAAACGCTGACACAAAGAAATTAATTCTCTGGGAGTTGGTGTGGGAAGCAGAAGAGAGAGAAGGTAAAAGAGTGAGTGTGACCTGGATGTACTATAAACACACACATGAAATTGTTAAGGAATAAACTAATTAAAATGAAAACAAAACCCAAAACAGAAAAAAATAAAGAAATTAACTCTCTAAGAATTTGTTTTGAAAAGTAAATTCTCAAATTGATAGTATATTAAATTAGGCTAGAAAATGTCAAGTGGATGGTGACAATGTTTGTTTTTATCATCTGGAGGCTAATTATAATTAAATTTACTTGTTATTTGCCTATTTAGACTTATCCTGTGGAGTTCCTTTCATCTTTGTGTAGACAATAGATTCACTTTTTGAGTGGTATTGTAATTTGGTAATGATTAAGATAAATTCCAAGTTAACTATTTAAAACCTAATAACATCAATATGATTTAGAAAGCAAAACAATGGGGCCAGTGAGATAATTCAGTGGGTAAAACATTTTGCTCACAAACCGGGAGACTTGCGATAACCCTGGAAGCCCATATGGTTGGTACATGTATACATCTCTTTCATTATCTCGCTTTCTCTTTCTCTCAAATAAGTAGAAAAAAATTTAAAAAAGAAAACAAAACCATGATATGTGACATGGATAAAATGAATAGGGTATTGATTTTGTAGGAAGTGTGGTGGGATGTGCTTAATACTTAGTCTATTAAAATAGTGAAATGCTTTTGGAGTTATGGGGAAAAGCCAGTCATTGCAGTCTGCATAGGTTCAGGAAATGTTGAGTAGGAAAATAAGTAGGCCAAATGCTACAAATATTAGTATTTAATAGGAGGCACTGAGTTTCTCTTAAGTGAGCAGAGACGACGAATTTAAATACACTGACTATATTTATACTAAATGCCTGTCCCAAGAGCTCAGGATACTCTTGCCAGTTCCTGTACACCAGGAGCTCCTTGAAGTTCCCTTTCATGTTCTGCTGCCGAAAATATAATTGAAAGATGACTACAGAGAATGAAAGCTGTACATGACAATTCATGAAGAGGTGAAGGTCTTACTGTAGAAATCTTCTATAATAACATTTATTACCAATTGCATGATTCTAATTTTCTAAACTAGGATTTTGACTAAAGGATAAACACACTTCACTGTATTTATTGTATTAATAAGATGTGATTTTTTTCCTGAGAAAATAGTACCTACTGAAGCATAAATTTTTAGCTTTTCAAACACCTTAAAAGGAAAGCATTGAATGTGGGTAATGTGGATGTATTACTATCATACTAGATTTTGTATCAGGCTAAAAAACACAATGACACATTTGTAGCCTGAATGTCCTACAACGCCTCTTTAGACATTTTTCTCCAATGTGAGTTAGGACGAAACAGGCAGAAATAAGTCGGTGTGCCTTCATATGCTGACATAAGACCTAACTGATGGAAGTGAGACTGGGTGAAAATTCAGCACCCTTTAGAAGAGAAGAGAGTGTTCATTGTAGAAGGGGGGGAAAGTTAAGAAACACACAATGTGACATGTTATTATCTTGAATTAATTTTCTAGGCATTATAGGTGTACTGTAACAGTTCTGATTGTGATAAATTTGTTTGGATTCCATGTAGCTTAAAGATTTATTTTTAGCAATGTTTGTCACTTTAAACTAATTAAGCAATTTCCTGGATTTAATGAATTTACTGCTTGCAATCACTGACTGAAAATTTCCGAGACCAACTGAATGAAGCCACCCCATGGAGATAAAATACCCCATGGAGAGTAATGCTAACTATCCCTTCAGAAGGGTGCTGTTTTAAATACTTTGCTTAACTACTGGAGACAATCCTATCTCCAGTGACCTTGTGTCTTTCAAATCTTGCTGCACAAAAAACAAAGGCCAAAAGTCTCAGATGTTTCTTTTTTTTTTAACTTTTTTTATTATTATTTCCGCTCATACAAACTTAATAGGTACACCAGTTCCCTCCCTCCCCCTCTCAACCCCCTCCCCATCCCCCAGTGCCTCCCCCTCCCATCTACGGAGCATCCTTTAATGTGCATGCCAAACTCTCCTCTGGGTCCTCCTCTCTGATGAGGTGCAAGGACCCAGTGGCATTTCCCAGAGCCCTTTCCTGTGTTCCCCTTAAGCATAGGAACACTACTGTGGCTATCAATCCCTTGCCTCCAAGGGTCTTGATGCCTTTAGCAAATGCTAGACTTTGTGGGGTCAATAGTGTGTTGGACATTGCGCAAGGCATGCAAAGTCCAATTATGATTGCTTCGGCCCTAACTTGTGTGGAGTATCTTGCAAATCATTGCTCTTCCATCCTTTTGCTCTTACAATCTCACGGCCCCCTCTTCTGCAAATTTCCCTGAGCTTCAGGATGCGGAGAGATAGTCTGGCCTAGTTCTAGGTGGTTGATATAGAGTCTCTGAAGTTCTGGATTGTGGTTTGTTGATTTTCTTTTGCAGTTTTGCTGCTCCTGCAATGCCCTTCACTCCATCCTGTTGGGCATAGTATGTCACACCCTGGCCAGAGACAAAAAGCTGTTAAACTGGAATCTTGTTATAAGAGCACATTCAAGGGTAAATGTAATAAAAGTAGGAAACCTCAGTGTGGGAGGGTCAATCACCCATTTGCAAAATGATTACTTTTTTGCTGCCAGACTATATGCCCTCCCCTTCTGGTGAGATCACACCCCCTTAGTTGTAAATGATCAGGAACAAAAGTCTGTGTCTCATTACTTACTTGCAATCCTTGATGGAGGCCTATTTTCTCTGCTGTAACATGGTCCCCTCTCTCTTTATTTTTGGTGTGGCCCTCCAACCCCATCCCTCCTGTTCATAATCCTTGCAATTACTGTAGCTATTGCATAGATTTGTCTTTGAGTGTCTCAAGTGGGCTGGGTGGGTTTGGTACTAGGAGCCAACTATTAGGAAGTACATACAGTGCTTAATTTTCTGGGTTTGGGATACTTCACTTAATATAATTGTTTCTAATGACATCCATTTCCCGGCAAATTCTAATAATTCATCATTTTTGACGGCTGAGTAGTACTCCATTGTATAGATGTACCACAGTTTCCTTATCCACTCGTCAACTGTTGGACATTTGGGTTGATTCCATGACTTTGCTATTGTAAACAGTGTTGCTATGAACATGGTTATGCTTGTGCTATCGAGGTGAACCTCTGCTGCATGTGGGGTTATTCCCAAAAGTGGAATAGCAGATTCATATGGCATTTCAATCTTTAATTTCTTTAAGAATCTCCAGACGGCTCGCCAGAGTGGCTGTATGAGCCTGAATTTCCACCAGCAATGTAGGAGAGTTCCCCTCTCTCCACATCCTCTCCAGCATTTGTTGTTTTTTGTATTGTGGATTTTTGCCATCCTGACTGGGGTGAGATGATATCTCAGGGAAGTTTTGATTTGCATTTCCCTGATGGCTAAGGAAATGGAGCATTTTTAAAGATATATTTGTTAGACATTTTAATTTCATCCCTGGTAAAGTTTCTTTTAAGTTCCAGGGCCCATTTTTTTAATTGGGCCATTGGTTTCCTTGGTGTTTAGTTTTCTAAGTTCTTTGTGCACTCTGGATAATAGAGCTCTATCAGATATGTGGTTAGTAAGATTTTCTCCCATTCTGTGGATTGCCTTTGAGCTCGTGTTACAATCTCTTTATCTGAACAGAAGCTCTTTAATTTCACAAGATCCCAACTGTTGAGAGTTGGTAGCAGTGACTGTGCCATTGGATGTCTGTTTAGGAAATGTTGGCTTAGCCCAATCAGCTCGAGGGAATTCCCTACCCTTTCAACTATGGTTTTTATAGTCTCTGGCCTTATATCAAGGTCCTTGATCCATTTTGACTTAAGTCTTGTACATGGTGACAAGTACGGGTCCAGCTTTAATCTTCTGCATGTGGAGATCCAGTTTTACCAGCACCATTTGTTGAAGATGCTGTTCTTTTTCCATTGGATTCTTTGGGCCTCTTTGTCAAAGACCAAATGGTTGTAATTTTGTGGGCTTATATCTGGGTCTTCAATCCTTATCCATTGATATGTGTGTCTATTATGGAGCCAGTACCAGGCTGTTTTTATAACTATGGATTTGTAGTATAGACTAAGGTTTCTATGCTAACTAATGACATACAAAGGTGCTCCTGGTGTGACAACTCGGAGTACTTTCCCACTTCCTCAGGAGGCAAACCTCTTGATGGGACGAGTACCTGCCATTTTCTTGGTGACTATAGCTAAGAAAGGTACTCTCCTGCTTTAGCTAATCGTTGGTAAGATTCCATTCATTTTCTCTTTCTGGAACATGGCTTCTCTGTCTTCTGAATCTATTCCTTCTGTTCGTCTTCAGAACATCAAGGTTTCACTGTGAATACAGACCTAGAGACCCTCACTGGCATAAGCGCTTCATCCTTGAGAATTAGATCATTCAAACAGTCTTGATTATAGACAGACAATTTTTCTTGTATTAAGATTTTATTGGGATTATTTTTATTGCTCTCCATATATAGTTGGACCATGACATCAAACACTGGTTGACTAGGATGGAGAGAGGCCATTAAGTCAATTAGATAACCATCTTTGAATTGAGTACATTTCATGTCAGTAAATGAAGACAGAAGAGAGACCATCCTCAAACTTTCATTCAGAGTAGTAACTGTAAGATACAAAGCTCAAATATGCCAGGCCGTAGACAAGGAATGGAAAAAGTTTGTTGATGACAAGTTTCCATGGCAACAGGGACTAACAGAGTCTGAAGTAAATGTGGAGTTTTTTTAAAAATGTTTTATTTATTTATTTGTATTTATTTATTTATTTGTGTGTGTGTGTGTGTGTGTGTGTGTGTGTGTGTGTGTGTGTATTTGCCTAGACTTCAAGAAGCTCTAGGTTCAATACCCAAATCATGTAAATCTGAGGCTGGCCTCAGATACACAGGATGAAATCTGAAAATAAATATATAAAGAGTAAGAGAGAGAGAAAGAGGGAGAAAGAGAAAAGAGAAAAATAGAGAGGAAAGTGGGGAGAAAGGGAGAGAAAAGATGGAAGGAAAAAAGAAGAAAGGAAAGAAGGAAGGAAGGAAGGAAGGAAGGAAGGAAGGAAGGAAGGAAGGAAGGAAGGAAGAAAGAAAGAAAGGTTTAAAAACTTTGATAAGATGATATAAAATACTGTTAGATAATAATAAATCATTTGAAATTATTGCTAAAGGTCTTACTGAGGGTGGTAACTCCTAAAATGGAAGCAAAGGTTTCCTTATCTGCTTGTGTGATTGTCTTTAGCAATCTCTACATGAGCTTTTTTTTTTTTTGTAAAAAATGGTTTATCAATTCACAAGGGAGAAAGCTGACCAATCAACATTCAACTGTTGCCATGTGAAAAGGGTACTTATCAAACTTAGAATCTAAGAACACAGAAGTGTCTCTTTTCCCCATGTCTACAATAGCTTCTATGGTTTTCCACTGAACTGATTTAAAAAAATCTCACAGCCCCATGGTTCTTTTGTCCCAGTACAATACTATGAGAGTAAATAGCAGGGTGATGCTGCAGCCTCCTAGGCCGTTTTCTTCTATCCCTTCTTCCCAATCAGAGATTTGTGGATGTGTGGGATCACACTACCCCCAGCTATGGTAGCCTTGATAAGTGAATCCAACTCTTCATCACCACGGATTGCAAGCTGCAAGTGACGTGGAGTGATATGTTTTGCTTTGAGATCCTTGGATGCGTTGCCTGCCAACTCTAGCACCTCAGCAGTGAGGTACTCCAGAATTGAGGCACTGTACACGGCAGCAGTGACACCCACCGGTCCATGACTTGTGGTGCGAGTCCTCAAGTGTCTGTGGAGGCGGCAAACGGGAAACTGTGGTCCAGCTCTGTGTGAGCGGGACACCGCTTTGGCTTTGACCTTTCCGCTATCTTTTCCAGTTTTGCCTCCAACCATGGTCTTGGCCAACTGTCATCCGTTAGGCCGTGCGACCACCCGTTGCTGCCTGCAGCTCTCGCAGCCCGGGAGCCGAGCTTTTTTTTTTTTTTTTTTTTAAGAACAATGGGAGGAGCAATGATATGCAAGATTCTCCACACAAGTTAGGGCCGAAGCAATCATAATTGGACTTTGCATGCCTTGCGCAATGTCCAACACACTATTGACCCCACAAAGTCTAGCATTTGCTAAAGGCATCAAGACCCTTGGAGGCAAGGGATTGACAGCCACAGTAGTGTTCCTATGCTTAAGGGGAACACAGGAAAGGGCTCTGGGAAATGCCACTCGGTCCTTGCACCTCATCAGAGAAGAGGACCCAGAGGAGAGTTTGGCATGCACATTAAAGGATGCTCTGTGGATGGGAAGGGGAGGCACTGGGGGACGGGGAGGGAGGGGGAGGGAAGGGGGGCACAGGGCGGTGGGAGGTTGGAGGACGGAGGGGACCGGTGTACCTGTTAAATTTGTATGAGTGTAAATAAAAAAAAAGAACAATTAAAGCCAGACTTGGCTTTCATAAATAAATAGCATTTGATGTAAGTAAAGGAACTTGAGTTTTCAATCCATTTATGGTAAGTCTTCATGAAACCTAATTACTCAACTGGCAGCCATTTCATTATTCAAGATACCACAAACCTCTAGAAATACACTGCCACCCTCTAGCCTCAAGTCAAAAATTATTGGCTTCTAAATATATTCCTATTATTCTTTCTTCTACTGGTACATACATGGAAATAACTTAGTCTGCCAACATAGTTAAGACTGTTAATGTCTCTGAGCATCAGGGTCCCCAAGAGAGCTTCCACATTGCATGCTTCCCTAGAACTCACAAAACTTTGAGATCCTGCAGCTGAAGTTGGAAAAGACTGCAAAGATAAATCAGCTAAAGAAATATGGGAGCTCAATGTGGAGGTTACTTCAGGCAAGGTTCTTCCCCATTATTTTCAACCAGAGTTCTTTCTCCCTTTCTCCCTTCAGTTGTTTGACTTTGCATATACTCTAACAGCAAGAGAGAAAAGAACAACCAGTACAGTGATTCTAACCTACACAGATCTTTTGACTCCTGCTAATTTCTGCTCAATCTCTTCCTTCTTTCCTGAGTGCTGGTTCCTCTCTACTCCTCAGTCTTCTGTTGAAACCACTGGAGGAGATTCAGCAATTGTTCCACCAGGCTCTTGAGATCCCGAGGGGCAGAGCTCCTCAGATGGTGACTCAAGAGACCTGTAGTGAGCTGACACCTCTACAGAGCTCCTGCAAATGGAGATTCAGAGAACCGTAGTGAGCCAATACATCCACAGTGCTTGTCCAACCCACCACAAGAAGGAAGCTAATTATTAAACTTTGTTCAAAGAGTTGTTGACCATCAACTTGAGTTGACCTCAAGCTCTGTGGCACTTATTATTAGATTTCCAGCCAGAATATCCCATTTTTGGAACAGAAAGAGATGACAGTAGGATATTCACAGCACTGGAAAATGATTGACACATTTAGCCAATTCACCCTTGCAAACACTTTGATCCTTTAAGAACTGAAATTATTAGTTGTTCTTTACATCCTAAATATAAACAGATGGATTACCATTTTTTAATCTTTCTGCATTGTCAAGAAATTAACATTTTAGACTTCCTTTTAAGACATACCTCTGGACCAGAGTCAATTAGAAAAATCTTTTCTTCTCTGGAGGACATTTGGAATTTTCGACTCTTTAAAATTTGAATCAAGTAATATTTTCTTGAATCACCACTTATCTTTCATTGTCTAGTTAAAAACTTCTGTTATTATCCCCAAAATGAAGGTGTTTTTCTTTCTCAAACTGATGAAGGTGTACACTGAAATGAGACATGAGACTCAGGCCTTTCCCAATATTTCCAGTTTATTCACTTATCTGAAATCTTTCTTTGAATATCAACAAAAGCTTTTGTCAGGGTCTCTATTTTTCAGAATTCACATAAATATTAGCATATTATTTTGCATTGTATAGGGAGTCAATGAATGACTGAATCAGTTATGAATTAATGCTTCATTACACATGGCCCAGGATTGTTAGGTTCTTATGCCCTTTGACCAACTATAATAATTCATATTCACCAATGATTTTTTTCTGTATCACATGAAACTGTGATGCCAAATAGTTTTTGCAAGTTAAATGCTTCTGAGAAAGAAGCATTGCATTAAAAGCACAGACACTTACTTCTGTCCCCACAGCACCTACTATGTATTCAAGTTCCATGACCATCGAAGGTGGTTTTGACAGCAGCTCCAATCCTTCTACAAGAACCGTCAAACTGTGTATTTTTGATCCAATTCTGTCATGTGAAGGTCACATTATCAGTAGGATAAGAAATGCCTTGCACAGCTGCTGGGGATCCAGACAAACATTCATGCTTCTGCTTGATTTGCAAAATGGGAAATGTCTTTCTGCCCTGTAGGTTTTAGTGGATGATCATATTTCAGAAGTGAAATATGAAACAAAAATTGAGGCATTTGAATGTGACAAAAAGCTCAATTTTATTGTACTTTTCTCTCACCGAATGACACATGAAAATTAAAAAGTCCTATAAAATAACATGCTTTGGTGCTACTGCTAAAATATCTGTATACTACTACATTTAGCGAACCGTCAACATTATCACCAAAGAGTTGGTGTGGTCTGGTTGGATTTCATCCCATTAATGACTGGTATTTGTATGTGTGTGTGTGTATATATGTGTAAATGCATGTGTGTATGTATTATGTGTGTATATATGTGTAAATGTGTGTGTGTAAATGTGTGTATGTGTGTGTGTGTGTGTGTGTGTGTGTGTGTGTGTACTATGTACAGAGTAAGGGAGTAATCAGGATGTCAATATAGTGAAAATAATGAAATAAGAAACATGTTTTGATAGATTACAATGCTTCAGTATCCTTATTTCTCTTGAAATATTGAGCACAATGCTTCTTTCTCTTGAAATATTGAACAGAATTTGGTGACAACAGAAATGAATTTCAGATTTTAACAGAAGTTCAGTTTTTTCTTCATTAAAAATGAAACTTATTGTCTGTGAATAAAATCTGTATCTAAATTAGGGCAATAAATATTTTCTCATGTATTTTCAGTTTCATTAGTAATTGGGGTCATAAATATTTATCTCACTAATTCTCCAGTTTATAGCCAGACCCCTTCTCATTTCAACAATTGAAAGAATGGTGGAATGTTTATCAATGTTGGTTACTTTTCAGTTACTCTTTTCTTCTAGACTTCAGACATTGAGTTGAACATAACTAGTGAAAACCTTAAAGAGTTTCTTCTTACTTACTGAGCAAAGTAAAGTTTAGAAATCCATGACCTGAGATTGTACAGGTATTTGAGACAATCTAACCCACTGATTCTCAGCACTGCTGGGCTCAAAGCTCTTTTTTATAGCAAATAACAGCATACAATTCTGGAATGAAACTTCCTTATAATAAGAAGTTCCAAAATGTAATTAAATACACCAGTGCAATGAATAAAGGTATACAATTTATGCTAGATGAATATACATTTCAGTACATAAATACTCATGTAGAATGTCATAGAAGACGTGAACTAATGTCATCTTGGATGTAAACTCAGGAGCACAGTGAATGCACAGTTATAAGTACAGAATGGTACATGTCCTTGCTACTTATATTGGATGAGCAATATTATCACTAGTGATGCAATTTCAATTCTAAACAAAGTTGTATGTCATTTTGCACTATACAGTTGTAATTCAAGTTTAATGCATATTTAAATTCCCTCCAAAATATTTTGTTCATTATTAAAGGTGTAGAGTTGCATGCTTGTAAGTAGGAATTATCTGTTGAAAATTAATACTGAAAGACACAATATGAAACAAGAATCCTTTAATCTCCATCCTCCATATTCAAGGCATGGTTAGATATTTAATATTCTCTGCTGTTACTTATCAGGTAATTATGGCACACTTAAACACTGTTGTTCAAAAAAAATGGATTCCCACATGACGATGCTGATGGAATTGCTGCTTCTTTTAGGAATCTGTGTCTTACTCAACATCTTTGTTTTATACATGAGGAGACTGATGCCTAAGGACTTAAGTCACATCCTTAAAGTTGCCCAACCAACAAAGATTCAGATGAACTAAGTGACAAACTCAGATTTTAGACAAAAGTTATGTCAACACAGAAGCTCTGGTATAAAATGTAATGATGCGTCTGTGAAAAGTGGATGTTACTCAGCCAAGGTATTTGTGCACCTGTGAAACATATCTTCATAAACATGGAAGAAGCAGTTTATTTCTTGAATACATATCAACCAACTAGTCCCATCCATTGTTTATTCAACCTTCCTTCCAACTTTTAAAAATAAGTCTTCTGTGCCCTTCCAAGTATTTAAAACAAATTCCCTCATCTATCTGAAAAACACATCATTTTCACTTTAAATGGTCTCTATGTCTCTTCTTCATTACTTTTTCCATAAATATGTTCCATTTTCATGATACTCATGGAGACTTCTGTTTGTTCCCCTCTGACTTCACTGCTCTGTATGAATAGTCTGACCCATGTGTCTGTAAAGATTTTCTTTTCATTGGTTTTATCTATCCTATTAGCCAACAAATCCTGAAGGAATAGCTACTAATTCTAAGCATCTGGAGCCAAGTTAGACACCCTGCAGCCACTCACAAATAGCTGACTGATTTAGATCAAGCCAAGGATTGGAATAGTCATAATTCTAATACTAGCTTAATATGCACTATAAAGGATGATGCCATTATGTGACATGTAAACATCTTCAGCATTCTCAGGTACCATGGATAACTAACAAGCGCTATTTTTGCAGTTCATCTTATGACACTTGATTATTGAAGTTCCCGGATGTGGGACTATTCTGTCCTAGTTGCTGTGGGCCATCTCCAGGGAGAGTTCCTGTAGCATTCTTCACATTGGAAGCTGATAAGTAGAAGGGTCATCCAATTAGTTGTTATGGCTCCAGGCAGAACTATACCTAAACTGTCATCAATTCTTAGCGATCTTCAGAAAAAAAGGTTTCTGCAACACCCAACAGCAACCAGAGAAACTCCTAACAATCCCTCATGTCAAGAATTCATACTGCTCCATCCTTCTCAAAACTATACTCTTCATATAAAATTAGTTATTTTTTCTTTGAATGTTAGGGGAAACAGAAAATTCAAGTCAAGATTATTGATATGAAAAATAATGAACTGGATGACTTTAAGCTACTCTTAGTTATTTACTTTCATTCTGTTGGAAAGCAGTAATTTTTTCCTCTTTCTAAAGTCACTCCTACTTTTGCAAATTAAACCATCTGTTCATTGAGCTATTTTGGTTATTTATTTATGCAATCCTCTTGGTTCTGCCTATTCCCATTTATTCAACAAACAATTATTTGGTACCTCTATGCAATAAAACCAGTTGTAAGTGTGTTGAAGTTTGTTGATCAAGAACTAGATCAGAGAAAAATGATGAGTAAGTCTAAGAATTTATTAGAAAGTTAAATCAAAAGTATAATTGATATTTGTCAAAAATATCAAGTAGTATTCATTTTATACATTAAATTGCACAACGCTCTAGCAACATCAATCTATGTAAGTTCATTCAATCATTCATTCTTTCATTCATATAACAGTATCAAATTTCACATTTTGTTTCATACCTAGAAACTAATGATGAGTATAATTTACAACTTTTGAATTATCAAGAAGCTAATATCAAAATCAAAGTCATGAAACTTCATGATGAATATAAAATACTCCAGGTTTGACCTAGCTTGGAGACTGAGGTACAAAGGAGTATTTGGTCTGTTTTAAATGCTGATATTATGCCCAAGAAAATCATAGCTGAACTTTCCCTTATTCAAGAGTCCTGAGATCAAGAATTTTATCAGAATTTAGAATATTTGTATATTCTGAATGAGCTTTCTTGAGGGTGGGCCCCAAGTCTGAAGATAGGACTCATTTACACTTCACATACCCACACAGGAGAAAGAGAATTTTGTACAATATTTTTAGTGTATATGCATTTCAAGTACTGACCACCACATGAGGTCAGATAGACATAGATTCTTTCACTTATAGTATCTTGCTTAGTCCTCAAATCTTTCAGATTTGCATTATGGGAGTAAATTTATGTGGTCATGAGACAATTTTTACATATGAAAGCTTGAAGATATAGGGGATAGAGTCATGAGACTGTTTTTAAAGATTCTTCAGGTCACATTGAATAAAATTAGAATATCCTTGATTTTAACCTGAAAAAATTGTATTTCTTATTTTGTGTTAGGGGGAAATGACTGAAAATGATAGTGAGTAAAAGTATATTTCTGATACTTGGAAGTTAAAAGAAATTCCTTTTCTCACTTCTGTTTCTGCAAGAACCTCATGGCAAACATACTGGTTAAGGTTAACAAAGAGGGAAAGTCAAGTCCTTAGAGTTTAGGGAAAGTAAAAAAAATATGAAATGAGTGGAGCATAGGAATACAGTCATATTTTTTAAGTAGCAGTGAAGTTGAGTGTCCCTCAAGTAAACATCTGAGTTCCAAAACATTGTAAAGGTCCGAAATATTTTATGTGCAGCAAGGACTTTACAAGTAGAACATTTCAATTTCTTGGTGTCAAGAAGTATCTCATTTCTTATGGTCCATGAGGTAATAAATGATCTGGCCCTTGTTCCCATTCCAATCTCCGATACAATTCTTTCTCTTTTACTTTACATATGCTAGATAATTGACCTTCTCTCTTCTCCCTTGTTGTGGCTGTTTGGACTAAATCATTGCCTATTGTGTTTCCAGGGGTTTGAACAGAATGTTTCTTTGTCCAAATTACCTCCCCTCAGCTTTTTACCCTAATTAGTTCACCTGGACTGCTACTGAAATGAAATAGATTAATTAACCTCAAGTAGACTCTCTTTGGTTATTGTAAATAATGTTATTAATAACGCATATTTGTTTAATTTCCCCCCTAGGGTAAGTCAAATGCCTAGAGGTATACATGGAGAAATAGTATATTTATGTCATCTTGGTAAGGTAGTTTGGATCATTGCCAAAGAATTTACCTAATAGACTATATATATAAACATACACACACACACACACACACACACACACACACACACACACACACACACATATATTCAGAAACTAGAAGGGCAACTGATACCTAGAATAAAAGTAGTGGTACTCACTCTCTGGAGTCTAAAATTGATTTATGGTAGCAATTTTTAAATAGTCAAATTGGGGATTGGGGAGATGGCTCAGATGGTAAACTATTTGTCCTGTAGGCCTGATGATCTGAGTTCAGATCCCTAGAATCCAGGTAAAAGTCAATTGTACTAGCATAAGCATTTCAAATTCCTTTCTTCCTTACAGAAGATGGGAGGTGGACAAGTGAGGTTCTGCTCCCTGGCCAGCTAGCTTGGCCTACACAGTGGAGAAGAAACCCTGTCTCACACTAGAGAGAAAGGCCAGGGCTAACACTGAAGAGTGTCCTCTGACTTTTAAATGCATGCATCTGCATATGATCATTTGTACCCCACAAACGAACACACATAGTCATAGATTATACACAAAATTGCAAGAATGTAAGTAAAAAATACAAAATCTACGACACAGTGATTATGAAATGGTATTTAATTAAATGACTTTCTGTGGAACAAATTCATTAAGGACAAAATTCTGACTACCTCTATAAAGATGAAAATGGTTCAAAGGAGACAAATTTATTGAGTATTCATGTTTATTTTCCCTTTAGCTATATTAATTATATATATAATTAAATTCATATCCTCAACATTTTTACAATATGTTTTTTATTTTTTGTATAATTCATGTGTTTGTGTGTTTTGTGTATATTGGGGTGTGCATTAAAATTAAAGGCAACTTTCAGGAGGAGATTCTCTCCTTCCTCAATGTGGACTCTAGGGATATAATTCAGGTCTCCAGACAGGGCAGTAAGGGCCTTACACATTGAGCCATCTCATCTGCTCTCATATGGAACATCAAATAATATATAAATATTTAATCCATCTATTGCCACTTTCATCTTATGCATGCTATCATTTATCATTGCAGCATCAGCATACATTCTTCTGGTCATGGTAAAGTACAAACATCTTTCTGAATGGAGATATTTATTATTTACTTTATTACAATGGAAAATAATCTAGTTAAGTTCACTATCGATTTTAATTCTTTTCAACTTGGAGAAGTCATTTCACTAGCTTAAATTGTACTCAAAACAATATGAAGAATTGGAAACAATGTAGCCCTTTGCCCAATTATACATTTATAATAATTTTTTTAAAAAATAGCCTTTTGTCAGAGAAAAGTGGGTTCTACAAGCATCTTATAATAATTTCAATTAAGCAATAGTGTCAAAATTGAGAAATCATTATCCTTATTGCCATCATATTTCAAGTTAAAGTACAATTTGTATTATGAAGTGACTATTAGAATTACTACTCTTAGTTGAATAAATGAGAAAGACAAAAGTTCCAACAAATAGTCTGTGCTAAGTTCTTGTACTCTATTGTATGACTTTGCATTTGGCACACACACATATATATATATACACACACAGACACACACACATCAGAATTATCATTGATTTATATGATCCATGATAGAATAGCCTCAGGCAACTTAGCTAGAGGAATAACTCCCTTCTTTGATTTTTCAGTCATGAAACTTTATTATGTGATGATTACTTATTAATGAAACTCCTAAGCATGTGCTCATTTAATTTCATAGTCATTGTCACACCGAGAAGCCACTCTAAAATATCCATATTTAACCTAGAAGTTTTCCAGTATGACTTGATATCTGCATTGAGATAAACGTGAGACATGTTTAGTATGCATACATCCAGGTCTGTATAAAAAGATCACTTGCAACTGGAAATTTTTGGTTTTCTAGTGGACGACCATCTTTTTTTGTGTGGGGAGGGGATACTAAAGACTGGTATTTATGACTGAAATGAGATTGCTTGCTTGCTTTAACTTGTGGTCACAAGAGCAGTTTTTCTCAATTTTGTTCCAAACTCTTGAGAATTCTCCTGACTTTTATGCTCAGAAATATTAGTCACATTTATCTGTGCAACCCAAGTGCCAATCATATGCCTACCACACAGGGAAAATTAAAAAAAGATTGCTAAAGTCTTAAAGGAATGACTGAACAGCTGTAGACTGTTTATTTTAACTCTTCAACTCATAATAGATGCTTATTTTAAAGGGTCACTTATCTTTGGCAGAGCTACAGATGTCTGATATAGAGCTAGCAAACAGTCAGTGCATGCCATTGATTTCCATTGAAGGAGAGTATGCTATTGTGCGATGGTAGCCTGAATAACTTTTCATTCCAGTGTTTAATCATGAAATTAAAAAGGTAAATAAGGGCTGGAGAGACGGCTCAGGGTTTAGGACTCTGCCTGCAGGCAGAAGGTCCTAAGTTTAGGTACTGGATCCCATGTAAAATGCCAGGCAGAAATGGTAGCCTCCTGTACTTCCAGGTCTGGAGGGTGGAGCCTGGGAAACTCCAGAGCAAAGCAAAGATGAGCTAGAGCTATCCAGGGTGATTTCTGAAGTCATCCTTGGGCCACCACAGGTATACGCGGTGCCTTCTGACACATACAGATACACACACACACACACACACACATGCACGCATACACAACTAAAACATAAAAAAGGTAAATAAAATACATGTCTTCTCATAACATTTCATGTTATGCCTTTTGATGTTTACATGAAAACTTAAAAATTCTCTTTCTGTTTTAAATTAGAAACCTATGTGCAGTGCAAGTAATTTATGCAATAACTTGTATGTAGTTTCATGTCATGATATTTGGTTGTCTTTACCAATCAAGCTGCATTATGTATGAATACAATAAATAGGCATAAATGTACATGTATATATGTGGTATGCACATATTTTTAGAATATTGATTTGTGTGTATACACATGTGTGCACATATAAGTGCACATATGTATACATGTTTCAACATGTATCAACTCATGTGTATATATGCTTATACATATATAGATATGTATGCATGTATGTACCTATGTACATAGATATAATTGTCTATGTGCATGCATGCATACATATGTATGTATACAAATATGTCATATACCACTCTTCCATTTTTCATTCTGATCCTCTTGGCAGACAATGAAATAATGAAAGTGACTCACCAATAATCAGGGAAAAATACTAAGCAAAACATTTCTGTGGCCATGTGGAAGAGCATTGTGCTGTGACTGCTTATGGCCTTTCCAATATGTTGTGGGCTGTTAAGTGTCCATATCTATGCCAGCAAAACATACTGGACAGTCAGACCCAGCTTAGTAATCAGGGAATGATGGCGGCTGTTCACTGGCCACTGAGATGATTGCACTCAGTCACATGGAAGCAGGGACTTCGGCTACTATTATCGCTCTTTTCTTTTCAAAATAAAATTGGTGCTCAAGTGTACAAAGGATACTTTCTCAAAAGCTTCCCTTTCTAACACCCATGAAGTAGGGCATGAATCAAGCCTAAGCTGATATTCAAAATCTCCTGGAAATGGCATCTGTGACAAAACACACAGCATCACTCAAACAGTGTATCATTTGTGAAGAATGTTCTGTAAAGAACCATGTGGTAAATAAGTTTTTTCGGTAAAGATCTTTAAATTTTTGTGATGTGTTGACAACCTAAGTCTTTTGACATCAAAATATTCAGTTCATTTTTCTTATCTAGAATGTTATTAAGTCCAGGCAGGTGAGGTTATGAATTGTGTGATTTAGAAAATAAGTTTTAGAAGGTACAGAGATCTAGTGTATAAAGAAATCTAGTCTGTAAATGCTCATGAATGAACATTTGACAAATAGCAAATTGTCTGTCAGATTTTAATTAAGGTAGGATATAGGAGGTGACGTTCTCATTTTTTAAAAAATAATCAGGTGAGTCTTTTTAAATATTTTCTGCCTCTCCTCAATAGGCAAAGTAGTTCATTCCAGGCAGTCAAGGACAAATAGATGCATATTAATTAATAATTATAAAGAGAAGGTTGACCTTTGGTCAAATGATACTTGAGAATGATGAAAATAATAAAATGTGTGCTTTCCTCCAGTCTTCATATATATTCTCAAGAAGTTGTCTGTGTGTGTGTGTGTGTGTGTGTGTGTGTGTGTGTGTGTGTGTGTGTGTCTTTATTTTGGGGTCTTTCTATGTAGCCCAGGCTGATGTCAAACTCATAAGCATCCTGCCACAGTATCCTGAATACTGGGATTACAGTTTGTGCCATCAAGTTTTTTTTTTTTATTTTTTGTAATCTTATTTTAAAAATCACTTAAAATGTTATGTCTCCAATTGACTTCATGAATATTTGAACACTTACATTTTTCAGCTCTTTTTTGAGAATTTTATATTTTAAATTGCCACCCAGGTGTCTGCCTTAGAGCATGCAGCACAATTAACACTTTTTCTTTCTCAAGATGAATTATGAGAAAGCACACAGACACACATAATTAGTAATGTTCTAGAAATGATTTGTCCTTAAATATATGATGTCCAGAAATACACATTTGTTTTTAAGCCTTTGATTAATTCATTCCATTTTAGTCTTTTGGCAAACTACTGAAGTTACAGTATTTTAATATTGCTATCTTTGAGTTATTTTGGACTGGAGTATTCCTTAAAGCTACAAATTATTTTATAACAATAGAAGACTTCTCATGCTCTAAAATACAAGACCATTAAAGCACCATTATGATTTTTTTGACTCATAGATTCATCAGACAATAACTGGAGGACTAGACCCATTAATGTACCTTTACTGAAAAGCACTAAGATCCAGGAGTATATAAAAATGTCATTAATGAAATTATGCATCCATCTCAAAGTGTTGTGATTAAGCACATGAACCAAAAAATAACTATTTGCCCTGTCATTAATATCCCTGCCTAATGAAGTGCAACTAAAGCATTATTTTCTTTTAATTTTCTAGTATATTTCATTTAGAGATCCAAAAACCACACACACACACACACACACACACACACACACACACACACACTACACACATGCATTCGTAGTTAGTGTTTTGCTATTGACATTCTTGTTATCAATTCTGCTGCCTATTTAGCATTTATGCCAAACATGTTGATTTTTTCAAAAATATATTTTCCCTAGTTTTACAAGCATACTGAGTACTTATCCCTACTTCCTTCCTTTTCTCCTCCTTCCCCTCATCACTCCATCCCACTCTGTCTCACCTCTGGATTTTCTACTCTTGTGGGGGTTCAGGCCTCTGTGGCATAACAAGCTGCCCCTTCTCAGGCGCCCAAATGATAGGGGTACTCCCCTTCACTCATATGGCCTTAATTCCCAGGATTTCCACTGCATATAATTTTTTCCCACTTCATATAATTATCTCTCCTGAGATCTTCCCTGGTCTATGGGGGATGTTGGTATGTCACTCATGCAGGTCTGATAAGAACAAGTCTCATTGCAGTGAGTTCCTGGATGCAGCAGCCCTGCCTTGAGTAGAATGGCTCTTACCATCTTACTGTCTCCTCTTCTGCAAGGTTCCCTAAGCCTTAAGACGGGGAGAGATTAGTTTGGCCTGATTCCCAGTGAGCATTGCAGAGTCACCCATACTCTGAATTCCTGATAGCTGCTGTTGTCCACTTCACTTTTTTTCCACTACCCTAGTCTACATCTTTAGAATGTTGAGATCCTCTATCTCTGTTATGGAAGACTTCTAATTTGAGTGCTGAGTGTTCTTCCAATTTATTGGTATAATAACAGGTATATTTATTGGTATAATAACAGGTATTTATTGGTATAATAACAGAGCAGTTAGGTATGCTGTCTTCTTATCTATAAGTTTATTGGCTGTTTTTCCCTAGTGATGTATTTCCTTCTCTTTTATAGGTTCTTGTTGTAGTTCACAGTAACAGGAATGTGTTCTGTTCTGACAAGCAGGTCTTGAGTTCAACCAGAAAGCTGTTGGTTGTCCTCTTGATACTTATGCCACTCTTACATTGATGGTCACCTGTTGCCATGGTGATTTTTTATTGCAACTTGCAGATCTCACAGGTTGATGAGGCCTTTGATTATTGTTCTCCTCCAGTAGCTTCTACAATATTCCTTGGTACTGTGTAAGCTATTCAGCAAGAAGGAAGCTCTCAGACCAATTCCAGTTGATGTGTTTTGGCTATGTCCTGTGATCCATATGTGTGGCAACATATTGATTTTTAATATATGAGCTGAGAGTTCCTTGGCCAGCTACTATTGCACATATCTCATAGTTTGGAAGGTGTTGAGGCTGGGTGAACACTTGGGAACAAAAGTCCAGGAAAATGTCAGAGGTGATGATGTCTGAGTATGCTCAAATTTAGGCAGGCATCTAACTTAGGTCTTTATCCTTCACATCAGACCAAGTGTATTTTTGTCTCCTCTGGAAATCTTTTGCACTTTATACTACTCCCACCTGGTCTTTGTAATATCTCACATCATATTTATCTAACATAAAATTCACATGTAGTCTTTGTACCTGGCTTCTTGCATCTGTGAGCTAAAATCCTTGTAGAATAGTCTCAACACCTTTATAAGACAGATGAAGACTGGCTATATTTACTTCACTGGTACTAACAGAAATTAAATTCTACATCATACTTGAATGATAACAAGACACAAAGCAAACTCTCACACTGCTGTGGTCTGAATATGGCTTAAGTAGTGAAGGTTGATTCCATATTGGTGGTCCTGCTTAGGGGCATTTGAGATTCATATCAGGAGGTTGCAAATCAATACATCTACTTATGAGTGTAAAACGGAATGGGCGGTGAGGATGTGGGACCTCCTTGGAGAAAGAACATTGGGAACATGTGAGTGAAAGGTGTGTTTTGTTTCTGAACTCTCCCTCACTCTCTCTGCTTGCTAGCTGCCATGAAGTAAGCACTATTTTCTATGCTTCCTATCTGTCTTGATGCTGCAGCCAAAGATGAATGAGCAAAGGTGCCACTGAATGAAATTTCTGAAACTATTAGTGGAAATGAATCTTCTTTTCAAACTTAGGTCTCTCAGGTATTCAGACTAATGCACACATCGTCCCTGTACCTGTGTACCTGCAGTGTAGTCTGTTGGCTAAACCATGACCCTTTTGCATGCTCAGTTTGTGAAGTTTAGGCATAGAAAAGTTCTCTAAGATCACCAACTCCAAGGTGGCCTACATGCATCTGCCCTACTATGGGGACTCCAGCATATCAATTTCGAGAGCTCCTCAAAATTGTCTTTTGCAGGGTGTGTCTCCTGCATTAGAAGTTGAGATGCTCAGCATCGATGCCAAATTAATGGACTTTCATTCTAGGGTTCTTGGTTAAGATACATGCTCTGCCAATCAATGTTCACTTCCTGGGTTATACGCATGAATAGATTTCACTCATGCTAATAACTACCATGGTTTCTTTCTTAAGCTCTAAGTGGCATTCAGTTCTTCTTTGTTAGTAAATATTTTCCTCATTTGAGCTGCTCTGTGCTTTTGCATGATAAAGTTGATCGTTACTATAGACGAGAGAACTGAAAGAAAAAAAAAAGAGATTGCAAGACTGTGATTGTCAACCCAAATCGGCACTAATCACAAAGCAGAATTCAGATCTTCAGAATATCTTCCAATCCTCTTGTTTCTCTCCTTTTATTATTCTCTTCCCCCTCTCTTTTTGCTTTCTTTCTCCATGAATAGAATCATCATGAAATTGATCAGTTTTGTCTAGAATGAACTTAGCTGTCCCCTGAAGAACACTGGAGACTGCATCTCAGATGTTTTCCACCTCCTTCTCTCCACCCTTCCCAACATGCCAAGCATTACACTCTGTGGCAGTTGCAGTTTGGAAACTACGCCTACCCAGAAACATTTTGAAATGCCAAGTTGTTTTAAACTTGTATGATTAATTCAAATAATAACCTTTCACTAATACCATCAAGCTCTTGATTGTTCACAAGCCATTATGAAAGGTGTGAGCTCATCCCTCCCCCACACCTTAGGCTTCTGTGGCTGCTCTGCAGGGGGAGAGAGGGAGCCCTTGGAAAACAAAGAGCTGAGACTTAAAATCAATTCATTGTTCCACATGTTATTAGCTCTGAAAAAGGGTTTTGCAGAGAAAAATGTTGAACTAGACTTTCAAATATGGTTTGGGAATTGCAGTGGAATTTATCTGTCCACTCTTTTCCAGTAATATGTAGGTACAATCAATGGATGAGAACAAAGATAATATGAGGCAGAAGTTCTGTTCATACACATGCACAGCTCTTTAATTGTCTTGACATTTCCTTCATTCTTAATTGTAAGCAATTTGTAAAAAAAATGTCTTTTTGAATTTTTTCCATATCTCACTTCCAACAGTAGACATGTTACTGTGGCTCCATATTCTTTAGTTTTTGAAACTCAGTCTGGTGTCTCTTGAATTCTTGACCCTTACTTAGGAGGAAAAAAATCATCAAATGTTATAGAAGGCCTCAGACCTTAGTCTGCCTTGCTTTCTCTTTAAAATAAACAGATCCAGAAAAATGATGGGATTTGTCCCACACCATCTTTTTATCCTAGACTAGCGGTATTGCTCAGTGGTAAGGTAAGCTTTAAAAAAAACTCCAGTATAAGACTGACAAGGTAATTAGCAGGAAATGCTCCCATTGCCAAACCAGGATACCTGAACTCAATCCTTGGAAGCCCTTGGTGGAAAGAGAGAACTGACATATGAAAGTTGACTTCTGACATCTACCTGTGAACCAGGGCATGTGTGCCTATCTCGTCCACATATCCTCTCTCTCTCTCTCTTTGTCTCTCTCTCCCTCCCTCTCGCTTTCTCTCAGAGAAAAAGCATATATGTGTGAAAGAACTCCAGGGAGAACCAGGTTATCTGTTTATATGGCCACCATTTGAAATTTTGAACTGCAAAATCAGTTATATATTAGTTGTCTAAGCAGCATGCTTACTGTCCAAAATTGTCTTTCACTTCTCCTCAACATCTCTGAAAAATGTTGCGCTTCCTTGGGGAAATGTTGCCTGTTGATTCTGGTCTGTACAAGAGCAGCTTGGCTGAGTATGGTGAGCATCTTTTTTTCTTCATCTTCTTCTGTCTTGCTCGTCATACTCGCTGGGAATCAGTTATTCTCTTGCTTGCTGTTTCTCCTGTTCCCAGGCTTCCACATATTCTCCAGAAATTGTAAAACAGGTTCTCAGACTCCCTACTTGTCCAGCCATCAGGTATTTAGAGCAAATGTTAATGCGGGTATCCCTGCTCTGTTGCAGAAGTGATGATGAGCACAAATACTGGCAGGCAAAGTGCTTAGATATGCGAACCAAAGACTTTTTGTTTTTTGCAAGGATAGTGCTCTCTTTAAATCCTATCCATAGCACTTTTATTTTCTGCCTGTATCAGTCCATAGTTTTCCAGAAAAAATACAAACCTTAGAATGAATTCATTTGTGCACTGGTTTTTCTAAAATAATGGAGACCTAATTGACAGAGAAATGATATGGAAAATTCTGTTTCATCTCATGAAAGAATATTTGTGCAAGCCCCTATTAACATTGAATTGTCCACTAATAGGTAATAACAGTAATTAGCTCTCTCTCTCTCTCTCTCCCCCCCATGATAACTACAGCCAGTTAAACAGGCAAAATGTGAATCTTGTGTCTCTCTTTTTTCTTCTGAGATGTTTTGAAAGATATTATAGATGATGCTTTAATTGATAAAAATTTCACTTTAATTTTTTCACTCAATTTTAGTAGCATAGACTCTTGAGCTCAAGTAATTGCAGTAGTACCAAATTCTGTTGTGAGACCAAATTCTTCTTCATGCAGGTCAGGAAGGAAGGAAGGAAGGAAGGAGAAGGAAGGAAGGAAAGGAAGGAGAAAGGAAGAAGGAAGGAAGGAGACGAGGAGGGAGGAGGGAGAAAGGCAGGAGAAAAGAGAAGGGAGGGAGTGAGAAACGGAATGAAGAAAAAGAAGGGAGGGAGGAATAAGACAAGGAACACAGAAGGAGGGAAAAGGAAGGAAAAGGGGAAGGAAGGAAAAGAGAAGGACAGGATAAAAGGAGGAAAGAAGGTAAGGAGGAGAGAGAGAGAAGAGGGAAAGGAATAAGGAAGAAGGAATGGAGGAAGACTGAAGGAGAGAAGGAAGGAAAAGGAGGAAGGAGTAGGAGAAGGAGTAAGAAAGGAAAAAAGAGGAAGTATGGAAGAAGTATTAAGTATGGAAGGAAAGAAGCGGAGGAGGGAAGGTAACTGAAGAAGGTGGATAAAGGAAGGAAGGAAGGAGGAAGGAGGGAAAGAAAGAAGAAGGAAGGAGGAAAGGAAGGAAGGAGGAAGGAAGGAAGGAGGGAGGGAGGGAAGGAGGGAAGGAAGGAAGGAAGGAAAAAAGGAAGGAAGGAAAAAATGTATGTATGCATGTGGTGACAGGTTCCTCTGTTGAGAATGATTTAAGAAACAGTTTTAATGCCCTTGAGCTCCTTTAAGCCTTGCCACCAAGACAGCAAATGACCACATCTTAAGTGCTTTCATTTTGAATGAATACACTTTATAAATACAACCAATAAATTCCATTTCAAAAGATCTCATTGAATATATTGAATAGAGTTTGTATTTTTATTGCTACAACATACCTTCAAGTAAAGTTACATGATTTATTAGCTTGATCCATTATCACAGTGATTTTTGTCTACACAATAATGGTTAAGAGAAAAAATTAAAGTTCTGCTTATCCTACTCTGAGACAATTCAAAAACACATTTTCAAGCAGTATTGTGTTGCTTACCACCATTACCTTCCTTTCCTAAATGGGGTGAATGGTTCCTTGAAAACAACAGTGTGATTGGTCCATGGAGAGCCAATCAGAGAGATTGGACTAGAAAACTCTAGTCAGCATACTAAATTGCCTGCCAGACCCGTGAGCATCATAAAACCTTTCCACCCCATTCTCATTTTTAGCACGATGATAAAAAGCAAAGGTAGAGAAAAATCTGACTGTGATCTTATGTGATGGAGCCTTGGGGATGGATATACATCTTCCCCTATCCATTTCTGAGTATGAATCTTGCAAAACATTAGTGATGATGGGCTTAGTGGGGATGAATCTGAAAAGCGAACACACTCGCACACGCCCTCGAGTACTCGCTTCTGAACACAGTATACATCTAAGACTTATTTATGCGAATTTTCAAAAAACGAGTAAAGTGTGTTTTTTTTTTTTTTAATGTTCCCCCACTGCTCCTGAAAATAAATTATCTGCCAAGGTTTGCAATGGTGTTATCCATACCCCAGTGATAGGTCCTTTGTTGAGCTGCCTTACTCGCTGGCATAATTTCCAGAAGCTTGGCTTCGAAGCATAAAATATTCCATGTTTGACCAGAATATTTTGCAGTGTGAGACAAGCTGGGTACGATTTATGTTGCAGTGGGTTCCTAAGGCAACTGAGATGTCATGTTGCACAATGCTGAAGGTAAATCTCCTGTAATTTATCAGATACCTTTACAGAGGGCAACATTTACTTTTAATGTTGGCAAATGGTTCCATTGCCTCTGAGGGATTATTTGCATATATTTAACAGAATGCAGACCTGGTCACATTTGTTTCTAATGTCTAATTAGATGTGAGGGAACCTTGACTTTAATATTGTGCTTTAAATTTAACTCCCATGAACTGTGACTGAAAATGATATTACAGTCTATTAGGTATGATCTGGAAAAATAAGCATGTAATTTGTCGTATTAGTATTACAACCCCTTTTATTGCATAGGTTTCAAACACTATTATGAGATGAATGTCACTCCCATTCCAGTTTTGACATTTTAAATGGAATGAGATGGCAGTCATAAAATTTAATAAACGGATATTCCACACTACTAAAGCGAAGGCCTATTTAGTTTCCCTATAAACCAAAAGTCTGTGTTCAATCTGTTTATCTAGTTAACTAATTGTTTTTTTTTGCTAATGCAGTGGTATATAATTTTGCTCAGTATATGAAGTTCTTCTTATTTAGTGAAGATTAACCATTAGACTTTAATTGACATTCACAATTTAACAATGATATCCTGCAAAATAGCTTTGCAATCCTAAGTGCTAAAGAAATTACACAGACATCATATTTTCAAAGCCCCTAAAAATTGTTTGAGACCATCATACCAGAAATAATACTGCCATGTTCTTTTTCATTGCTGATTTTCATAGTACAGTTTTCCAGTGAGTTCTGTAAATGCTTAGATGGGCTGACTGTGCAAATGATGGATTTAAAATGTTGGGCCAAGTGTCCCGAGGGACTCAAGCATGTGGAGGGCTTTTCTGGCCACTGACATACCCAAAGAATGGGCATCATTTGACTAGGAAAGGAAACAAGCAAGTAACAAGTCCGGGTCAGAGGTGAAATGTCAGGTTCTCTTCATGAATTCGTTCAACAGATGTTTTCTGAGCTGCTACAACAGTCTGGAATACAATAGCTGTTCCCAAAACATGTAATTGTGACTTGGATCTGGTGATATTTTTACTTCATTACTTCAGGTAATGGGCAGCATGGAATTGAAGCAGTTCAGGTTTGCCTGAGGGGGTCTGCTCCTTCAGCTATTCTTTGATGTGACAGTAAAGTGTTCACAGCTCAGAAGACTATTTCCTCTATCTTTATGCTATTCAAAATAAGGTAGCTATAGACCTACATACTATTAATTATAATCTCCATTATTAGTATTTTCGCTATTCCTATCATTATTTGCAGACAACCAAGAGAAAGAAAAACACCATCAGATCAGATCCTGATTTATAGCTTCTGATAATTTCTGCAGTACAAATATCCTCACCATGGTAAATTTTAACCAATTTGTGTGATATCACCAACTGTGAAGATGAAAGGCATTCATTGTAGTTGGCTTCTATGTATTACTTCTGCCAGGCACATAAAATAGGCCTAAATATTATTAAGACCTTAGGCAATAGTAAAATATACTAGTATACTACAGAACAGATAGTTTTTCTGGCAGTTACTTTGAAACTAGCTTATTTGTGAACATGTGTAGTTTTTTAAAAATAATTGATGTGTTTAACAGGTAGTTAAAAAACTATCTGAAATCTTAAAAATCTATATTACAAATGGATACGAATCAGCCATCACTCCTATAAAGAGGAGAATAGCTTTGGGGAAGCAAAAATAGAAGCAGCAGGAGGAAGGCTCTGATGATAGCCAAAGTCAAAGACAATGGTGATTTAAAGTAGAGAGCAGGTGATCTGAAAACAAAGTAGTTTAGAGTTGTTGCATTGGAGATTGGCTTTGGGAGAATTAACTGTTGAGCTAGGTACAGAGACTACTCCTATTTTATTAACTTCCTCACCATTGTTTGCATTAAGATTATTTTTTATGGTTAAATTTTGTCTTCATCTAAAATTACATTTTCTGTCTCTTTCAAGCACATAAATATCCAATTCTTGAGTTTGTTTAACAACACTAATCTGGTAACATGATTAGCATTCTATTAAAATTGGAGACAAAGAATCCTGGTGAAAGATGCCCTGAGATTGTGACATGTGCACAGGTCTGTTCTGGAAAAGCTTCACACCCAAGATATTTTTCCCTTACTCTTTTTAAGTTCCCATTGTTCTTAGCTGAGAGATTTGTTGGCATGTGCTCCAGATCTGTTCTCAAAGTGCTTTGCATGCCTAAGAGTTTTTCTTCACTCTGAAGTTCCTATTGTTGCTAGATGATTGTCAGATATTTTCAATAGGAACTTGTACATATTCTGTTACAAGGAATGGTGTGGAACTCTTGCAAATTTGGTGAAGAGATACTTCTATTTAAATAATAGAAATGCTTGCAAAATAAAACATAGCCTCAGATGTTTGGTTTGTCTCTACAAGTTATATCTTTATTTCGAACAGAAATGCCTTATTTTATATAGATTCATGATTTATTTAGGGAGGGACTTAATTCTTGGGACTTTTAAAAATCAATAAATCCTTACATTAAAAAGAGAAATGTTCACAAAACTCACATTTATTTTAAGAGTAATTTAATTTCTAGTCAATTCTTCAGCTTGCCTCTTGGTACAGCATTAAAAATGTAGCCCATGTCTTTTCAGTAATTAAAGAAATTATGAACATCTGCTGATGCTCTGTGAACATGTCCCATTGTCTCTGGGTGGGTGTTAGAAAATTCCGATAAGCCATGATTAGATTAGTCCATAAATTACAGTTCAAGTTAGAAGCATTATTACTAATTGTTTTCATCTTCACCCTTGAAATGGGTCAGCTTATTTCCCACCAATTTGTGATTAAATTTATATTTAGGATTGATTCCTCTATTTGGTCTACATTCTATAGAAATTAAGATCTAAATTGACTCCTTGGTTTCACTAATGCTTTCCTACAATCAGTGTCTTGCTTATTGAGTGTCTAAAACTTAAGAAAGTCACACACAGAAGATCAATGTCCCTTTTCCTTCACATTCTAAGTAAAGAAGAGATTTACAAAGAGTAAGTTATGACTTTCCATTGGGAAGCTGTAGCTCACTGCTGATGCATTTTGTCACATGAATCATATTTAGGGGGAGGGAGAGGACTGGTGTACCTGTTAAAGTTGTATGAGAGGAAATAAAAAGAAAATAAAAGAAAATACAATCATAAAAAAAGAGTTATACTTAGAAACATCACTTGACATTAAGTCAGCTTAATTTCTGTTTTACAGTGCTAGAAAATAAAAAAAAAAACACCCGTAGAGCCATGATTCCTGCCTTCTGCTGTGAACATTTAATTAGCAACTCACTTGGATGATCCTGGTGGATCCTACTTCTAAATTTTTCATTGTTAAAATAATAAATTTGAGTTCATTTCTCTTAGACTTCAAAAATGACTGAAGTGTATTAGTTATTCATCTTGTGGCTATAAAAAATGTATGACCAAATCAACTTAATGAAGAAAGGGTTGTAGTTTGGCATACAGTTTGAGGGTACATCATGTTGGGGAAGCTACAGTAGCAGAAACTTGAGGCAGCTGAGTCACATCATATCTGCAATAATAATTGCTCCTGCACAGGTTACTTTCTCTTTTTTATTCAGTCCAAGTTGGTTTGATTCATGACCTGGGCCCATTCACAGTTAAAATTGGCTTACTGCCTTGATTAACCAATCTAAATCCCTCTCTGCAGTCCCAGATAGTCTTCTGGTAGATTCTATATCTTCACAAGTTGTCAATATTAACCACCACACAAAGGATTTTGACATTCTATTTATATATATTTTACCTACTCAGTATTTATTTATTTGGATTGGAGATTAAGCTCAGGGGTTTTAGCAAAAACTTTATTTATTCATTCACTTGTTTCTGTGTGTGTGTGTGTGTGTGTGTGTGTGTGTGTGTGTGTGTGTGTATTTATGAGTGTATCAGAAGACTCTGTAAGCCCCTATGGAGTACCAAGGGTGACTTCCAAAATCATCCAATTGCTTCTGTCTCCTTTTTGCTTTGCTCTGGGATTTCCCAAGCTCTGCCCACCAGGGCCACAAGTTCTGGCTGCTGCCATTTTTGCCTTGTGTTTTTGTGTAACCTTGGATCTGAGTTCAGGATCTCCTGCTTACAAGCCAGAGTCTTAATCCATGAGCCATCTCTCCATCACAGGGATTTTCATTTGCTAGCCTAATATTCTATAACTAAGCTATAATCCCAGCCTTTTATGCTTTTTCTTGAACTTGAGATGCTTTTTTTCAGCCTCTTGAAGCACTGAGACTGCAGGTGTGACATTTCATATCTCGTATTTGTATTCTACTTGACAGATAGCAATGTACAGGTGAAGTGCATCATAAGCTATTTGTCTCAACTCTAGGCATCCATTATTTGAAAAAGCTTGACTATGACTAAAAGCAGTCCTAGAAGTGGGGTATGCATGTAAAGTCATTGGAAACAGTACCACAATTAAGTGTTGGAGTTAACAATTTTATTCAATTAAATGCTTGATGAAATTTGGAAATGTTTCCAAACTAATGGTTTGTTTCAGATGATCATAATGGGGACTGTTGTTTGTACAAGTGTCAATATTTAGCTGAGAAGTTCATTTGCCTTCTGTACACAGTCCTGGTTGTGGTACTAATGGATTAATATGATAAGGGTTGCTTCAAATCTATTTATAATCTTTTTAATCTACTGAATTCAGCATTGTGTTTTAATAGGGGTATCATTTCTGTTGAATGTACTGAAAAGAAATAATTATTTGAAAAATGCTACAAAATATTGTAGAAAGTTAGCATACATTAAGAGGAAATGAATCCAAAGAGATTTCAAGGGCAAATCAGAAACTGGGCACAGAAGATAAATTAAATTCAAAGTAGAATGTGACTTACTTTTGTGTTCATAAATTTATTCTATTGTCAGACACCACTCTGAGCTTGGCTTCCAAAGAAATGTTCTCCAGGTCTCACACCTTGTCTTCTAGGATCCCTGGACTAGTGTTAGTGCAACCATCATGCAACCATCAGAAAGTGGAAATAACTGTTAGAATTTCTCTCTTGCCTCCTGTAATTGTGTGCATTTCTGCCTTACTTCTGAACATATGGACTTCTGCATTCTTTCCATCTCATTATATGGCACAAGAAAATTACAGCTTTGTGTCAACATTCTTTCTTGAGGTGATTCCTCAAATCTACCTACTCTGTGGACATTCCAATATGCAATGATGAAATGCTTTTTATTGACACAAGATAACTACTATAGGGCATTTCAGCCTATCAGTTGCAAGATATACTGATAGTTGCAGAGCTTAAAGTTTTATTTTCCCTCTCTGATCATAACCATCTCTCATTATCCCTCTGTGATATCTTTAGCCAATATCCTGGTCATGGTTGCTACTTATTCAGGCTTCCTAGGATGAGCATCTATCTATTGCTGTGGCAAAATTCGTGAGTCAGACCCAAGGACAGTTCGGTTATTTGGTTAACAATTTCAGTATTTCAGTGCCCAGTCACTTGACCAGATCTTGTTTAGGCTGTGGCATGATATTACATGATGATGGAGGAAAACAGTTCACTTCATGGCAGTCACGAAGGAAAGAGAAAGAGAGCATAACAAAACAGAGTCTAACAAGCATGTCCCATGAATGATTTCCTCTAGGTAGATCCCAGCTCTCCTCCGAAGAGCCTGTGGAAATATGGGTGGAAATGGGCTGCTATGCTGTGAATCTGTCAATGACTTAGCCTGTGAGATACTGTCACCTCTCAAAGGTCCTGTATCTAAACTCTACTGCATTGGCAACCACACCTTCCAACAAGAGCTTTTAGAGAACATTTCAATTCTGACTCATGTTCCTGAGCGATCATTTAACTCCTTCCAACTAACTGTTAACTTCTTCCAGGACTGGTGGCCCATGGTTACATACCACAGTAATATATGAGACACCTTTGCCCCCTTTGTCTCACCAAAGGGGCATTGTCTGGCTCTAGGAATTCCTACAACAAGCTTCACTTTCCTTCCAAGTGGCCAAAGGTAATCAAAGTGGAGAAAGCATCTACCGAATATGATACCATATAACATGATTATGCTATCTGAAATCAGCTGGGATTTTATCGCCTGTTTGACAGTCCTTTTTATCGATACATATTAATCAAACATCAAAATAATGAAAAATACATCAGGAAAGTCACAAAAGTTCAATGACTGGCACAGCAAGCTCATGGAGTTAGGGAATGGACAACAGGGACCCTGGAGCTGGCTGGTCAGAGGCAGGAGGAGTAGACAAGTCCCGTGACAGTATGGACACAGAGATCCCAGAGCAGCCTGGTTGGCATGGGTATTCTGCTATTTGCACATATTCAACAGTCTGTGCCCAGAGCTGACAGAGATAAATTTTACTGTGGTTGAACAAATAGGCTTTCCTCATCCTCAGCCAATACATATCCCAGATTCTGAACAGGCTCCCAATTGACTTCTTGGTACAATTTGAATTGATGGTCTGCACAGCTGTGTAGAAATGAGGGTTTGGGTTACATCACAGACAACCTCTCTGACTATAATGGCCCCATTACAGGAGTGATCAACTGAGACATCATTGCCAAGAGTCCCTTGCTGTGAGCTCCCTGAGACCGGATACAGACTTTTCTTGATGGAAGGCCAATTGCTCAGGGATTTAGTGCCCTGTGCAGTTGTAGGGAAGGCAGCGAAGCTTGCTTTCAGGGCACAAAGAAGAAACCATCTGTTTGCTCAGACCCTCGCCTGAGTGCAGCCTTCCTATTCCCCAAGGGTTCTGTTGATGTTGTTCTTGTTATTCTTCATTATTTATTGATCATCTGAATTCATAATGTACCAGAGAAATGATAATGTTCATAGGTATATGAAAAATGCTCAGTAAAGAAAACACACTATGCATAAGGTTTACCAGAATAGTGCATCTTACATGGGAACTAACAGAGCTGACTATTCAGAGATTGTAGGCTTTTCCATTTCTTTCTGTTGGGGGTTAGCAGTTCAGAGAAAGAAAGTAAGCCACTTGGAATCTTATGTCAGAATCTTTATTCAAATCACCAAGTATGATTGTCTTACAGAATTTACTTGATCTGGACACATTTATACTGTCAGTCCCACACCCAACTCTTTCCCTTCCCTTTGATTGTTTACCTTCAATGATCCAAGAAATATTTATGAACATGTATCATGTGTCAGACAATGTGGAATCAAAAATTAATGAACTACTGTCATTATCTCAAATGCTCATCTTTGGAAAAGAAATCAAGGCAATTGACCACATCACCTTCTCATCTTGGTAGAAAGATATGATATTGCCCTTAAGATTAACAACCCTGTAATTAGCATTGCGGTTGAGATCCTTAGCAGCACAATTGTGAGAATATTTATTATTTATGATATGAAGGGCATTAAAGTAATATTTAATTGCTTATAATACAACTCATGATGTTCTAGGTCCAAGTTTATAGTAAACTGTGTGGAAAAATTTTCTTTTGCAGTAGTGGTGTATTTTGGTTTTTCTTGTTTGTTTGTTTTTTTCCTAATTCAAATATCTTTTTATGGTTTTTTATTAAAAAGTTTTCCCAGTGAAATTCCCTGAGATTCAATGCTATATGTAAATGCTGACAAACTAATCATTGATTGAAATAAGCTGCAGCATATTTTAGAAGAGTGACAATTTCCGCTTTTACGCATGATTGAAATGTCAATAAGAGACAATATTTAAATGAAATGACATGTTTTAACACTTAGAAATATGGATGGTTTTCTTTGATCTTTGGGTCTTTTTTCTTTAGTTCTGGAAATGGAATCCAGAACCTTATGTATGTTGGACAAGTGCTGCATCACTGAGCTATATCCCCAGAGAGTGGTGAGTTTTCTAATTCTGCATCTGAGACAACGGAAATTTTCAATGGTGGGGATAATATATTGGTGTTTGCTTCCTGTGATCTTTGTTTTTTTATTTTAACTTTATTTTTATTATTTATTTATTTTGTGTGAGCATTGTGTGTACCTATGGAAGACAAAGGGTGACTTCAGGAATCATTCTGGATTGTTTCTACCTCCTTTTTACATTGCTCTGGGATTTCCCAGGATCCACCCACCAGTGCTGGAAGAGTCCTTTCCGCCTGGGCTTTTTATGTGGGACCTAGGATTGGAACTAAGCACCTTCTCTTGCAAGGCAAAATCTTACTCCCTAAGCGATTTCTCCAGCCCTCCTCTGACCTTTATGTATGCCAGTGTTTTACGGAAGCTTTCTTTTGAATATTTCGTTTTCTTTTGAATATTATGGGTTTAGTGGAGAATGATAAAGTCATGTCCATCCTTATACACATGCCCTTACTATGTGCTAATGAGAGGTCTCTAGAGAAACAGAAGCTAGAGAATGTATGCATATTAAACAGGATTGACGTTTTTACACAATTTATTAGATTGGCTTAGAAAATAAGGCTGCCTAGTCTACAACACTGGATATCTCAACAGTGCCAGTCTGGTGCTGAAGGCTGAAGGATTTCTGGAGTCACTGCTCTTCAGTCCACATTGGAAGTTAGACTCCATGTCAGGTAAGAATGGAGGCGAAGGGGAAGATGAGCTTATGAAAGCAATGTGGCAGAAGAATCCCTTCTATCTTGGACTCCCTTTTTATCCAGGACTGTAGTAGAGATAGCTGCACATATTTAGGGTGGGTCAGCACATTTCACATAGTTTGATTCAGATGATTCTTTCAGGTGTGGCCAGCAACTAGTCTGTTGGTTGATTGTAGTAACATTCAAAATAACAAACAAGATTAGCCATCACGCCACATATGTGACTTTCTAGTTGACTCATTCCCCTAACCCCATATAATAATAGTTATTTACTAAGTAACATCACCTCAGAGATAACTCAAGTGGCTAGAATTGATGACATTTATATATCATCCAAGGGGTAGGCTAAAGATGTCCATGGAAGCTACTTTGAGTTTAAGAAAAGGGATGATGATTTGAATGCTGTATTGAATAAGCATATTATTGGTTTCTCTTCTTTATGCTGCTGTGAGATACCACTCACACTCCAACAATTTAAAGGAGAAAGGGAGGTTTGTTCAGCTTATGGTGCCAAGGGAGATATAATCTTCATGGTGGAAAAGGAATGGCTGGTGGCAAAAGCTGGAGGAAGTCTAGGTCACATCCATTATGGAGACTGAGAACCGCTGTAAACTCAAAGCAAATTCCCTAACTGAGCCAACCTCAAGGCCCACCCCCTGTGACTGCCTTCCTCCAGCAAGGCTCCATCTCTTAAAGGTACCATGACCTTCCCAACAATTGAAGATTCAAATACATTAACCTATGGGGGAAGCTCACGTTTCAAACTATGACTGCATTGTGTGATAGGCAAAGTTATCTTTGAAAATTCTCTGCATTATTCTAGAAATCAAAAATTATTATCATTTTAATGGTAATATCATACTGTAGCACAACAGCCATCAGTTAATTGTTCTTTTTAATGTGAACTCTACTGAAGGATTTTTACAATTTTAGAAATGCCTCATACATTTTGATTTGGATTTGTTGTCTTAGTTTCATATCAAGGTTGTTGTGATGAGTAGAGGACCAAGACAATGTAAGGGACTGAGGAGTTTATTCATGGTCAAAGTGTCAGGTTATAGACTTTTCTGGTTTGCTGGTCTGTTCAAAACAACTAGTTCTCTCTCCTTCTAATCTACCTACCCAGTGGTTGATTCTATCCACATTGGCAGGGTCTTCCAACATCAATTAGATTAATATCATATAGACTCGTTCAGAGTCTTGGTTTAAGGAAAAAAATTCTTTATAGGTATCATTAAAGGTTCCATTCTTATAATTGTCAAGTTGGTAGCTATAAGTGACTACTAGGTCTATGAATTAATATTTAATGTAATCAAACTTTTTTCAAAGCAAATTATTCTTATCAGGTAAGACTTTTGGCTGCACTAGTCCTCTGTAATAGATGATACGCATTCATCAAAATACATTTCTTCCTTGACCAACAAATATCTATTCAATTACTGACATTGTAGTGCAAGATGTACAGTTAGAAATAGCAACATACCCTAAAACTTACATAAGTGAGGGCTGCATCTGTCATATAGAGATAGTCAGGCTGTTTGTTTTCATGTGTCTTTGGGAGGTGCTTTATGTGTATGTTTTGCATGTGTGTGGGTACATATCCATATGAGTGCATACATGCTTATGTGTATGTGTCTGCATGTGTACTTTTGAGTGTATGTATGCATGAGAATATGTGCATACCATAATGCACAGGTATGTGGAGTGCAAAAGCCAACTTTCTAATGTTGTCCCTCACCTTTCCATCTTGTATGAGTCTGAATCTCCTCACCACTCCCGCATAAGCTGGGCTGGTGCCCTCAGACTACTAGAGACACTCAGGTCTCCACCTCCCATTTCCTTGAGATGTACAAAACTGCAGGTTGAACCTGCCTGAGAGATGTCTCTAGATGACACAGTGTCTTTCAGGGGTCTTAATCATCATGTTGCAGTACTGACTGCACCTCAACCTTTTCAAAAGCTTCATTAAATAGTGTCCTGCAACACTCTGCTTCTCAGTCATTCATGGCATCTCTAAGCATAGTCACATGTAATAATTATGCAGAATATGTAATGAACTTTGTTGTGAGAAGGCAGTCAGGGAAGCCCACTGAACATGGAAACCAGCCTCTAGGGTAGCCTCTAGTGAAGCGCCAAGGGGCTTCACTGCTGAAAGTAGGGTCGGTGGAATTCCCCCCTCTCATATTTTGTTGGCTAGACATAGAAAATCTAATTCTCTCTCTCTCTCTCTCTGTCTCTCTCTGTCTGTCTCTCTCTCTCTCTCCTCTTCCTCTTTTTCTTTTTCCATCTGTCTGCCCTTCCCTTCTGCATGATTCACCCTGAGGGAAGTAAGTTGCCATGTCCTGTGGAGATGCCACCTTGGGACAGGACCCAAATTTGCCAAGAGCCAGGAGCATGATCTTGGAAGCAGATGGCCCCCTTCTGCTAGTCCACAGCCTTGGTCTGCCCTTTGATGATAATTTTATGACACCCTCTGAGCTAAAGGCACTCAGCTCCGTCATTCCTTCAATCCTGACACAGAGAACTTAGGAAACATAAAAATGTGCACATACTGTCATTAGCCACTGAATTTGAGGTCACCATTTCCATTTTTGTCTCCTAAGTTTCATTCTTTATTTGAGAAATAGTCTAAAATGGCTACCCCTGGAAGGACATGTCTGCTGAGCTGCTTTGGCTAAATGATGATTCAGGGCCCTGACCTCCATCAGTGTTTGAAATTAAGTGCTTCTTTAGGTTCTAGGGGTAATTTGCACTTATCCAATGGATGGACAGAGATTTCAAATAGCTAGAGACTAAGACAAGGTGAGCTAAAGCAGGCCTGGTTGTAATGTACACAGCATCTTGCCAAACATCATTGGCTAGAGCTCAGAACCATGACAACACTTAATTGGTCAGGGACTGAGGCATGTCATCTAGCTGTGTGCTCAGAAAGAAAAAAAAAGAAATCTTTTGGTAAATAACTGGCTATTGCTTGCCACAGGGAGCAGAGAGAGACAGGGTAAGGACTGGTTAGGGTGAAAACCAGAAGTGTACAGATGCAAAGATTCCAGGCAGAGAAAACAGCTTTCTGGGGACTGTGAAGTTCTTGATATAAAGAATACTGAAAATGGTATATGTGTTTGTGTGTGTGTGTGTGTGTGTGTGTGTGAGAGAGAGAGAGAGAGAGAGAGAGAGAGAGAGAGAGAGAGAGAGAGAACAACTGCACAAGCCAGCTTCAGGCTTTCTCTCCAAGTGAACAAAAAAGCCAGTGTAGAAAACAACACCGAGCTGGTGGTTATAAGGATATGGGATTATGAAATGTGATTAGGCCTAATGCTAGCAAATTGCAACAATAGAAGACCAATGCCATTTACCCTAGTCAAGTTCAAACAAAATATCAAGACTATCTCAAGCACAAAACTCTTCACTGATGACATGAAGCTACTCAAGCCTCCCATATGCTACTATGTTTAAGGAAAGAACTTGATGCTTAAGATAACATTGAATCACTCTTTCAAAGGTGTAAAGGTTACTTTTAACTATTGCTATGAGCTAGCATTCAAAGTCAAATAACATAAGGGAGAAAAATGAGATTTATTCACCTTAGGGTTCCAGAGGGAAGATACATGGCAGAGACGGCATGACTGAAGCTGGCAGGCAGGCTAAGTCACAGCAGACCTCCACATGGCTGGAGCATTCCTGGAGCATCTCTCCTCTTCCATGCTGAATTCTGTTCTGTGGCTTTTATGTGGTCCATTTACTGGGAGGTTCCTATGAGTTCTATGGAGATTCAGATAGGATCTAGGGCTGGTAAAATCTCTTTACGTAGTCTCAGCTGATCTTGCCAGGTGTGGTCTCAGCTGATCTTAGTTAATACCAGGTGTGTCACCTTGACACCCAGAATTAATGATCACAAAAACTGGAAACTGGAAACTAAAAAGTTCATTTCCAGTTGCAACTAGCAACGACAAAAATGTCCACTGATGAATAATTTGGCTGTAAAAAAATTACTAGTGACAGAGATTTAAATAGCTTTCTTCATATGTATATTTTAGTATAAGGAATATTAGCAGGTTATGTCACAGAAGTTAAGTCTGATGTGAGGCCTCGTGAGAGAGCAGAGGAGTCACCTGAAAGGAGGGTGTGTCTGCTTGGCTTCCCACATCTGAGCTACAGCATTGTCTTATCTCTTCAATTCTTCTGGTGAGAAAAGAAAAAAACAAACCTTCTTTTATGCCCAGATGATTAACTGAGAAATATTTTTATTCCCACTGTTAAATTTTATTTGTAAAAATTATTTTATGAAACTCTACATGCCCTACTGATTTTCTTTTAGCATAAAGATAATTTAAACAAACATCTTAGTGCATCTAAAATCTTTTAAAAATAATAACAGTGAATGATCAGCTCAACATTTATTGTTATTTTAAATGCTTGTCTTTAGATCTAGAGAGCAAGAATATAGGATTTGAATTACATCTGTTTCATATCAAATAAATGGTTATAGGGGGAAAAAAAGTCCAGTAAAGGAATGGGCATCTGGCTCATTAGTTAAAGTTTGCTATACAAGGATAAGGACCTTAGTTTGGATCCACAGTGCCCATGTTAAAGAAAAAACAAGGCAAGGTGGCACATATCTGCAACCTTAGAGCTATGGGGATACAGCAATATGTATCCATGTTGCTCACTGGCCTTCTCATTGGCATAAATAGCAAGTTTCATGACTACTGAGAAACTGTGCCTTAAAAATTAAATGATTGATCAAAGAGACACTTTCACCATTTTCTGGCTTTCACATGAGCACACACATGTAGGCACACCTGTGTGTGCCTACGTACACAAGTGCCATATGCACACAAACACACGTATCTACTCTCACACACACAAACACTCACACATAGGCTAGTAAATCTTTCTTGGACTTTAACTATGGACTGGGTAAATGTTAATTCTACTGCTTACATTTTACTTTGTCTAATAGCACCTTTGAAGAAAAAAATAGCAGTAGAGACAGATGGTGGCCTACTTTGTCAATTACAGTATGCTTTGCCAGTCATGGGAATAAAGGACCCCCTACTTATTATCACAATGATTAAAACAACATTAATTTTGAAACAATCTAGTTCAATAGTGGAAAGGCACCTGGCTTTGAGCTTCATTCTGGCACCTCCTATTTCAAACCGAACAGCAATGAAGTAGTTGCTCTTATTTCTCTGAGTTTTTTGTAGCCCATCAGCTGTACATGTGACTTTGAACAGGTTCAGCCTCCCCTGACATCACCAAGTAGGGAGTAAGTGTCCTACTGCTCAGTGTGATCCAGGCATGCTTTACATCCACAGCATTATGAAGAGTGAAGTCACTTTGCAAATTACAAAGTGTAATTTAAATACAAAGTCCATCTTCAAAATTGAGGGTTGCTCTTGACCCTATAGTTTAAATCTGTGCCCATTTCTCCATGGTTCTTCTTTCTATAATCTTTTTACCAAGGTAAAGCATAATCTGAAAATAACAAGTGGAAGATCCAGAAACAAATAGTTCATAAGTGATATGTTGCCTTCATTCTGAGCAGCAGATAGGTATCTCTTGCTATCTCTCTCCACCTGCACAGATTTATTAGTCATGCCTGCTTCCAATACATCCAGCGTGTGTGTTTATCCAAACAGTGAGCCAAACTTCTCACTAACCACTAAATAACCTACTGGGTTATCAGGGAAAAAGCAGACATATCATGTTGCTTATATAGACAGGCCACTGCTGATGATTCAGGTATGCTAAAGGCCTAAAAAGTGCTTTCACTAAGTGCAAAGTTAAAGTTCTCAGCTCAGTCAAGAAAGATAAACAACCATGTGATAAAGTCACTAAAAATGAATTTTCTGAGAAAACTGTGGAGGAAAGGGAAATTCTTGGTAGCGTTTCCTGATTACAAATGTTAGTCAGAGTAACAACTGCATAGTTTGTGAAAATGGGAAAGATTTGATTACAGTTTTTGTTACTGCTTGCATTCAGTCATCCATTGCAAACTGTCCTCCTTGGATAGGCCAGGGCTGTATTACTCAACAATTTTGTGTAGAGCAGCAATAGACAACACTCAGTACAATGCTTATGGCTCTGGTCCAGGAATACATCATTTGTAGATGCTGAAACTTGAGGTTCCTACAATTACCACATGTCACAAAGTACTATTTTCATTTTTTCCTAAATGTTTAAAAGTGAAAATCTATTCATGGTCCAAGACTGTGTATGGGCTAGGTTTGGTTCATAAAGTTTGCTGAATCCTGATCAAGATCATTTATCCAATTGCCTGAACAATCTGAGTCTGCTATTCAGAGTAAGAACTGAAATATTATGAGAGATGCATGAACCTTGGGCCTATATCTAGACATAGAATCAAGTTCTACATTTTCAAGAGAATCTCCTGATTGTCTCTAGGGCTTGTTCAAATTTGAGGTATCATAATATGATTTAAGAGAGAGAGAGAAGAAGAGAGAGAGCAAGAGAGAAAGAAAGAGAGAATAAAATGATTGTTTTTTTAATGAAAAACTCTAAATATCACAAGCATATATTTTAAAGTCTATGCAATTATTGATATGAGAGCCATTTCATCTCTTCCACAATGTCACACACAGAGATACAGTACATATACTGCGTGAATTGTGTCTATTACATGCATGCACAAGCACATGCACAGGTACAGCGTAGAAACTCTGGTGGTTTATCAGTCACACAGATTTGCAAGTGAGGACATTGCTGTCAGAGAGGGATTCCATATGAGAATGGCACAAGTAGCCCAAACCTTGCAATGGTTAAACTTTGTAAAATGAATTAAAATTCTGAGATCAGTGCTCTGAACTCATTTTGTGTGGAGTCAGGCATCTCCGTGTGCACTGGATTGTTCCTGAGGGCATCATCCTATTGCTGCAAAATGCAGCTGGTGATGCTCATAGGAATAACCCTAGGGCATCAGGGAAAGGTTCAATCATGTTCTGTGCTCTTGTTTTAGAAGAGTGGGACATGTCCTTGCACCTTAAGAAGATTTCTATTACAGGTGATTAAAATGAGAAGAATGGTTGTGCTTAAAGGAGATTACCTTCAATTATTTGGAAAAGGTTATTTTGTGTGTGTGTGTGTGTGTATTTAAATTGACATTCTACATTGACACTAGATAACTGTGGCCTTTGTCTTTTTAATATTTTAACTTGCTGGCTTTCAGTTTTCATCCTGGAGGAGAAATACCTCAATTCTTTGATTTCATGCTCTGAATTAGATTGGAGAAGGGGCAGATTATCCTGGTTTAATATTTCTTTTCACTTGTAGCTTCTTAGCATGATGAGAAAGTTGCTCTTAGAGGTAAATAGTTATTTGGGGATGCAAGTAAATCTCTCTCTCTCTTTCTCTCCAGGTTGAAAACAATAAGGGGTGGAAGCACAATTAAGGATGACTCATAATATCAACCTAGTATCTGCACATGCATGCATCTGTGCACACATGAATGTACATACACACATGCATACATGTACACATACACGTGTATCCATACATACAAACAAACTCACATACACAAACATACAACCAACACACACATGAACATGATAAAAATGGAGAAAAGAAAAATATAGAGATAATTTAATAGAGATAATCAATAATATATATGATGATAAGTAATGCCTATGCCAAGTATTTATAACAATTGAATGATAATGAAGATTTATTCCTTCTTAGAATGGCAGAAGCTGAGATGTGAATACCATGTAGAATGATGATAGTATAAAGTTTATCCCACGTTCCTCTGTGTCTGATATGGTCAGGTGAGAAGAGAAGGAAGTTGGCAGAAGATAGAACTGGAAAGCAGGGAAGCACCAGTCAAGCAAAAGAAGAGGTCAGGCTGACATCTTTCATGAAATTCTAACTGAAGCCTAAGGTGTGGCAGTCAGAAGAGTTTCTACCTCTTTAAGCTGTTGTCAGACCTGTCATTGTTGTCCAACTCACTTCCTAGACAATTTTTTTATGTCCTGTACTTAAAATTAAATGACAAACTTACCATCGCATTGAGATGATAGCCCAAAGTGCTATCAGGAGGAGAGTCATACTTATGACAATTCAGCCTCATTAGGTTGGTTAGGTGAAGAGAATGGCTGACAGCAGGTTATGAAAGCAATTTCCAAGTGGCCAACTAAAGGTGGACATTCCAGATGAGCAGGGACACAAGAAATGCTTCAAGCTCATAATGAGTACAATTTCCAATAATGTAGCCAGCATACATCCAAATGACATGCAGCCTGTTGCAACCAACAAAGAGCAGATGAAGACTAAGAAGTAAGACAGAGAAACATGGCACCAGGTAGCAATAGGTCCTGAAATTGACAGCTGCCAACTACTATATGATACTCACATATAAATGAGCTCCTTACTTCTCACTAGCTTTTACAATAATAATCTTGTATACAGATTTTTACGTGCAAAAAAAATTAATACTGAGGTAACACTTCATGAGGAAACACCAATTTTTCTCTTGAATATGTTTGCCAAGGTAGGTGCTATTTGTCTGAGACCATTTGTCCAGAACTGGACATTGGAAGTGCTTTAGTGGAGGGACTAAACCAGAAATTTACTTTGATGGAGATTCTGTTTGAATTGTTGAATAATTCAATCAACTCTTTCTTTTCTGACTGCAAAAATATAGCAGTGTTGTTATTCTCCCTATGCAAATATTTTTCATCATTCCCTAGCATTTTCTTTCATGGAGTTTTAATTTTGGATTATAACCACACATTACCATTTATATTCATTCATAAGAATATAAATTTCCCATTTCAGTGTTTCAAAAATTCAGGCTCCCACACTAGTGAGGCAATTCTTAGAAGAAAATGTAGTATTTTCTAACCTGGGGAAACTTCCATTATCAGATTCCCACTTTCCCATGCCAAGGCTATAGAACACCTTATACTGAGAGCCACTGGGGATTTGGTTTTCAATATGAAGGACATATTAATGTCTCAAGATAATATCTACTTTGGGAAATATCCAAGTTGCCTTGTGTGACAATTAACCTTATCAACATGATTGAAATGAGAAACACCTAGGAGATTAGTAAAGCACACCGCTGAAGTTGTCTGTGAGAAATTTCTACAGCAAGTGGACCATGAGGGTTCTTACCACCTGAAAAGATCCATCCCATCATAACATGATGGAATTACTGGGGGAGTTAATGATAATAAGCAGGCTTCATTGGAGGGATCAGGTCCCTGGAGTGTATGCTTAAGGCGGTGTCTTACCTTGATATCCTTCTGGGTTCCTTCCTCTGTTTTCTGCCCACCATAATGTGAGCTCCTGGCTCCACCCTTCACTTCCCACCAGGATGAGAGAAAATAAGCAATTTGTTAACTTGTTGCTCTCAGGTGTTCAATCAGATGGATGTAATATTAATTAATATAACTTAGAAAAGACTATTCTATGATAATGAAAAATTTGTGGCCCAAGGTCATCCCATAGTAAAATTTTATACATGGACTGACTAGATGGCTCAGTGGATAAAGATGCTTGACAGAACCTCAATGACTTGAGTTCAATCCCTAAAACTCACATGGTAGAAGGAAAAAACTGAATCAAGTTTTTTTTCTGACCTCCACATACACACATACACAAAACATTGCACACATGTACACACATACACACTTCATACATGCAAAAATAAATTTTATTCCCAGGAAAACAGAGTTATAGGGGCCATAAAAATGTGAAAGGAACTCTGCATATGTGAACTGAGGATTGACATGATCTCTTTACAAAAGCCAAAGACAACAATTTTTTGGAAATTATTTCCTATACATGAGAATGTAGTGTGCTTGCATGTGTTCAAACAGCAAAGATCAGAAATAACATTTTCCCTGTGAAATCTTCCTAGTGTAGAAACTATTCATAGCAAAGATGTTTTCTGAGGTGCTTACGGGGAGTGAGGAGCATAATCGAATGCCCATCAAGGATTTCACCTTCAAGAAAATACAGCACAAGACTTCTTTAGGCTATTCAGTTAAAACTGATGCTACCAAGGAAACAACTGGTTGGGTGATTTTAATATAGATCTCATCCAGGTGCAAGGCTGGGTGCATTCTAATACTTGCCCGTGAATTCATTTAATTTGTTTTCCAGCCTATAAAGGACAATAAACCTACCTTCCTTCTTTTTGCTTGATATTTTTCTCTTTTTTTCTTGTTGGAAGAGCAATTCCTTTAACATACAAAGAAGTTAATTTTCAAATGGTGCCACTGAAATGATATGAAAAGTACTTTAATAGAAGAGAGTTGGTTGTTCAATCAAATTGAAAGAAGACTGGATTCTTGTATTTGCATAAAGGACTGTGCAAGGTTCTATTTGTTAAAGTAAGTTCAATAGGTAGTACTTAAATTACATATAAATGTGTGTTGTTTTGAACTGTTTATGTCAGAAAAGTAAATCTAATGACACAAACATAATAATACTTAACTGCTTTTATAACCAGTTTACAATATTTATCGTTCATGAGGCACAGCTAGAGCTATCTGCAATCTGACAGTAATTTTCAATCACAAACTCAAAATAGTTAACGTTAAAAGGAATCAATATGTACTACATTTTATTGCATACCCATAGGCAATAGCTCTGTTAATGATCATGATTGCCAACTTATATCTATCACAGTGATTTTTCTCTTCATAAATTCAGTGGTGAGATACACTCTAAGATCATTCTACAATATTTTAGTATCACTCTTTCTCTCATTTAAAATTCTTAAGGCTTTTTGTTACTCTGACTATGAATTCTTGGGAATTATTAACACCATACACTTGGGTTTTGCTTTCAATTTCCCTGCTGGCAGGAATATCAAGAAGCCAAGAACACGTGCTATTCATAGTTTAATCCTTGTCATATTGTCCAGGAAAATGTCTGATTCTTTGAATTCAGTTTCTATAGTGTTACCTGAAAAGATCAGCCTTATGGCATGCATGTGTTTCACACAGACAGAAATGTAGTTTCATTTACTCTTTAGTGTTGAAAATGAGACATGCTTGGACAGCTGGAATGTGCTGTCTGTGAGAGGTGGCATTACAACTCAGTAAGGACCAGAACGGATTCTGTCGTGAACAACCTTGATTCCGTTTTTCTTTCCAGGAACATGAATTCAGTGTTGTCAACACGTCACCTTAATGGCAGCATGCTAGTTGTTGAGCAAACAAATAAGAGGAAAGAGAGAGGAAAAAAAAGGAAAAGAAATGACAAACCTCTGAGATATGTTTGTCACACAATCTGAAGTCAGGCAGTCTCCTACAAGTTAAATGGACATGGAGAAGTGATGTAACCTGTCAAAGAATTGGTTTCCATGAAGACAGCATGGGACATTTTGGGGACCTACAACAGAGACGAGGATTTTTTTTTATTTGGTGATTATGGCTATTGTATATTGCCTGCTAACAAAATACTCACAGATGTGCATGACTATGTCACTGAAGGCATGTACAAGGTGCTTAGAGCAAACACGAGGGCTTCCATGGCTGTCATGTTTAGAGCTATATGCATGACCACACTAAAGGATTCCTAAGAATGCTTTGCGATTCCCCTGGTGTTTTCACAGGTTTGCTCATGGTGCTGGATCACATAGAAGTAGTCACAAACATGTTTTATTAATACATGTGGAATATTTTACCCATAGGGATGACTTCTTAGGGTAATCTTAGGACTTCACACATATGTGCACACATATACAAGTCCATCTGTACAACAATTATATATACACATCTGTTTATCTTAGCACATATATACACATAGACACCTGTACATACACACAGGACTAAAGATTAATCAGATATCTCCTAAATGTATCCTTGACAGTAAAGCTGAGAAGGTATGAGGGTTCGTTCACACACTATCATTTTTGTCTTTTGAATATTGTATTATGGGGCTGTTCTTATGCTATGTTTAGCAGATCCCTCTTTTTCTCCAATGTAATTATAACCTCCTACTCACTCATTCCATTGTGGACTCTGTCATTGTGTCTATAAGACACCTACCATTCAAGAAACTAGGTCTTCATGTATGTTGTTATTTTGCATCCTGTTTTTCAAAATAAACCAAATCAGTTACTAGTAGCTAGCTTTTGTTTCATTGAAAAAGGATTTCTAGTGAGACTTTAAGAGTAGATTTATTCCTGAAATTCTTTTGACAACCCTATGACCTAAGTATGTTCATACCTATCACATAGATTTTCATGTTTGGAAAAGTGAACCTATTTATCTAAATAGAATCGCCAATAAAGAGACAAGCTAGGAGATAAATGATAAGATCTCCCAGCATTTATCTTTATATTAGTCTATTTGGGCTGCTCTAAGCTGCAGAGTAGGTACTTAATACACAAGAGAAATGGGTTTGCTGTGGTTTTGGATTCTGGGAAGTCCAAGATCAAGATTCAGGCAGATGCAGTGCCTGTTGGCTATGTCCTCATGTGGTCCAACAGGCAAAGGAGCTGTTTCGGGTGTCTTTTGAAGCTCTGATCTGATTCATGGGTATTCCACCAGTTTGGTATAGTCTTGACCAGTATTATGTCTGTGGGGATTAAAAATTCATCCTGTGTCCTCTCTTTGCAAGAGTCTTTCTACCTTCTAACTTGTAACTTCCATGTTTGCTTCTCTTTATTGTTTCCTTTTTGAAAATTTCTTTAATATTCACTTCCTACAGTAATTTTCCATACAATCCACTTTGGATACTGACTAGTACTTTTCCTTGTGTCATGACATACAACCTTTAGTAGTTAGTAGTTTACAGTAATCCTTACTTCTTTTCATATTTATATATGATGTTTTCTTCTAAACAAATCTATTTCACTTGTGTTTTTCTATTTATATGTGCATGTAAGCTGTGTGTGTGTTTTTTCTGTAATATCCCATCTTATGATTGCATACAGATTACAGGCTAAATCATCATTTCCTGAATTAATAATAGAGTCATACATTTTAAAGACAACAGAAAGTATAATTGAGAATTTATATCCAAAAATCAATTATGAGACATTCAACCATACATACATTTTTTTTCCTCATCCATAGAATGGGACAAGAATAGTTTCTACCTTGTGTCTTATTTGAACATTGAATAATTATATATATAATCACAACAACATCTGGAATATACTAAATAGTACATAAATCTGTGGGTGGTGCTTGTCATGTTACAGTACAGCAAAAAGAAGGTGTCTTTTTTCCTTTTCACTCAACAGAGAGATGAAGTGAATTGAATTAACTCAGGATTGAGGATCTCAATATTCCCAGCTTTGCCTTCCCATCCTATCAGCTTGCCTCGCTTCCCTGTGCTTTTTTTGTAGTTGTAGACCATTCATCTTATCTTCTTCTCTTTGATTTCTCTTAGCTTTTCTTCTATCCCTTTCTTTTCCATGAGTTCTCTCTTTCTGTCTTCGCTTTCTCTTCGAAAGCGTCCATCCTTGTCAATGGTCACAGCAAGGCTCACATTGATTTCATGTAATTTGAGTAGCAGTGGAGACATGGATAGCCCTAGAGATGAATGAGATGGCAAACTATGCAAATGAAGTGGGAACACAGGCATTTTGTGGGTTTTTATCTTGGAGCAATTGCCCATAGTTCATTGGAGACACACAATGAATACAGAAAGCACATTTGAACCTAAGTGACAACTCTCTGATTTGGGGGAGGCAATTGGATGATCCCCAGACATGTTGACACTATTCTTATAGCCCTTGAACAGGGAATACTAATTCCAATGAAGTTCTCGTATACTAACCATCCATTGCTCCTTTCCCTGAGTCAATATTCTTTCAGATATTCTGTCATTTGCCAGAGAAAGCTTCAATTAGCTGATTATCTGTCTTTAGCACACTAGCTTTTTATAGTGTTTGATTGCCTCCAAACAAAGAAAACTAATAATCTATTTTTATCAAGAGAGGGGTTTTGTCTGAAGGAGCCAGAGATCATGAGAAAGGAGCTAGGCAGAAGCTCAGCATACAGAAAAGGTTTAGATTAAGCCATGAGCGAGTATCAGAGCATCCAGAGTTTATATTCTGACAACCACGTATTCCATTTGCAAATATATTTCAAATATTCTATTTTCATAAAAATGTGACTTTTTTTATTCTTTCCAGTTAATTTAAATTAAAAAAAATCAGACAAACTATGAACTTTGCCTCTGGGAAAGGCAGCCTCCATGAATGATTCCAGATTATTCTCCTCTGCCTTACTGAAACAATGGCAAGCAGTGAAATCTGTTCTTAAAATCAGATAACACCCAAGGCTAAGCAGCTCTTTCTTTCTTTTGCTCTTGCCTAGCTGCTGCATATCTGTATAAGAGTTCAGAGAGTGTGATTCAAGCAGCCTGCCTGCAAATACCACAAAGGCAGAAAAAAAATGGCAAGAGCACTAAGAGCTGGTTGGATCTGATCTGAAATGAGAATGCTAACCAAGAAGGAAAGCTCCGAACTGTCCTGTCCTTACTGCTATTTCTCAGCAGCACTGAAGGATTGCCGAGCACGTGCTGGTCACTTAATGTTTCACATATTCCTTCAATTTCCACAACACTCCTAGGAAGCAGGAACTGTTACTATCGCTCCTCGGGGATGGAGAAAATTAGGCTGGAAAACTAAAGTTTGTTTGGGGGAAGGATTTGTTATAGCAGAACCAAAATGGTGTCCAACCTAGCTAAATGCAGTCCCTCATAGGGTTTGCATGATTATGGAGACCTCTACAGCAAACAAGAATGAATTCGATTTATTCTAATATGTTTCAAAGTTCAGAAAATAATGATGCTGAGGAAAAGTGCTCTCAGAAACCATACAGTTGAGTAGGTTTGAAATGAGCTTTCAGATGACACTGTTTTTTAACATTCCTAGCCACTTTCTTACATAGTAATAAAAGAAAGCATGTATGTTAATACTTAGTAATTTAGGCATGCCCTTACTCTATATTATCTTTTCAAACCTTACTGTTTCTTTAAGAGCTGCACTGGAGAACTTGTGTCTGTCTGTACCTTGGTATCTTTCTCTACCTTTTCCTACCCTTCTTTATACCAGGGTCTTGAATTGTTTGAATGTAATTTAGAGTCACTCATGTGTCCTTAGGTTTAAACCATTTGAGATGCTGAGAGATGAGGGTTGGAGAAGGAGCCATGCCAGGGTTTATTATTCTCTTGTCACAGTGGCCTTTCTGCTGACTTACTTGTTGGCTATCTGAGGACGCCACAATCTCTCAGAAGCATGCTCCCACAAGCAGCTTTTCTGTGGTTCAGCCACTGACCATAAGTTATTATTGTTTCTTTATAATTTCAGTAACATTTCACAGGACTACTATGTCAATAGTGCAGTGATCCTCCTGCTCTTTGGGCCGTTCCCTGCTCTCCTCAATCATGCAACATGAGCCAACTATTTATTTCCTGCCTGGATGTTGCTTGAAATAGAAACTTCTGGAATTGAGTGCATCCTAATCCACTCAATATTAATCTATTCTAGGTAAAACCATTTTCTACAATTTTTTAAGTTGTAGAAACTACATCAAATCTTTACTCATGAGCATGTGGAATAATTTCTAGAACACAGGTAGGATTTGTAGCCCTTTGTTTCATAGAATTGCTACAGTTAGCATTGGATGAACAGTAAATGCTAAAACTTACTGACTTAATGCATATTTATTTACTTTTAAATCTGTGAGTTGGGAGTCAAATCCATCTTAACTATAGTTTAAGATTAAATTAGTTCATGCAGGAACTGGTGGAATTCATTTCCATTTTTGTGGATTTCATGAGCCATTGGGGTCAAGGTGTTTCTTAATGATGGATAAGTTGCTTGAGTACCTGGCTGTTGATCCTTAAGTTATTTGGTTACCATGATGAACACAGATCAGATGAAGACAAGTGTATGTGTGATTGTTATACAACATCTTAGATATTGCTTCCAAAAATTTTGCTTCTTTTATGAATGGAATTAAGTAAAAATCCCCTGAATTATTATTGGTTTCTCTATTTCTTTTCCTTGTGTGTCTATGTGTGTGTGAATGTGTGCATGTGCGCGTGTGTGTATGTGTGAGTGTGTGTGTGTGTATGTGTAAAAGAGGGCTTGTGCATGTCTACGGCTATGGAGGCCCAAGGATGATCGGGAATCATCCTGGATTGTTGCTAACTATTGTTTTCCTATGTGATTTCTCAGACTCTGCTTGCCAGGGCTAGAATTGCAGGCCACCACTATATTCACTTGGCATTTTTATGTGTGATCTGGGGATCCAAACTCAGGTCTTTTTGCTTCTGATGAAAGCACTTTAACCTTGAGCTCTCATCACCTTCATACTGGTATCTCTTTGTACTTAGTATATGAAATTCAAGTCTTAAAATAAGTTCTGGAATTCAAGAACCAAAGCCATTACGTTTATTAAAAAATAGACACCAGGCAGAAGTGGGGGCGGCCGGCGTTTCTGGTCCTGGTGGGGCGGAGCCTGTGAATCCCCAGGCAGAGTAAACAAGGAGGAGGTGGAAGCGGTCCATGGTGGTTCCCGAATTCGTCCATGGTTCTACACACAGACATACAATACACACACGTGCAAACATACATACACACACAATTGAATAAATAATAAAAAATTTTAAAAATAATATATTACATAAAATATAATATATTATGTAAAATATAATATATTGTATAAATAAATAATACATAAAATATATATTATATAAAATATCTAATATATTACAAATAGAGACCAGGCTTAAACCATACTATCGATATAGTCTTTATAGAAATGATTAAAATGCAAGAATTGCAAATTGGTATTTTTTCACTGATACTGTGTCTTGAATCAAAAATATGATTAATATGTGCAAGTGTTGCTATCAGTTTTTTAAAAGATTTATGTAACACCTTAAGATAATGTACATTTCAAACAAATTTTAAAAATATGAATTTATTTGTATATCAAGTTAATTAAGCTTCATGATAAAATTTTGATTACAGTTAGTATTGGATGAATACCAGATCAAGTCAAAATTTACTGGATTAGTGTGTATTTATTTAATATAAATCTAAGGATCAGAAGTAGAGCAGATTAAACTTAGAATTTTCTTTTTTCTTTTTTTGGTCCTTTTTTTATTTGATAAATTTTGCATTGGAAGTAGCCTCCATGACAGCGTTGGCCCGAGATTCTTTGTCTTTGTCTTTAACCACTGTACAACAGTAACCAACAATTTTGTTAGCTTCCCCTCTGGACTGACTTTGTAGATAAGTTCCCGTTCCCCTAGTTTCTTATTGTCATTTACCTGAATTAGCTGTGGATGCTCAGCACAAAGGGCCTCCACCAACTTGACATACATGACCTCATCATGATTGGATGCAACCACACATGAGTTTGTTGCTTGTCTAAGTCTTTTGGAGCTTCAGCAATTCCACATGCCAGTGTTGCAGGATGGCTCTCCTGCCTGTCTCTTCATGGTCACCAAATAAAATGTTGCTGGAACGACCGTCCCAATGTTGCAGGGTTCTTGTGTTGGGGAGTTGAAGACTAAAACCAGAACACATGTAGAGGATTAAGGTAGAGTTTATTAGTGGAGAGAAAGGCTGAAACTCACGGACTCCAGACGTGGAGTGTCATGAGGGGCTAGGGCACCCTGGAGAACTCATGGAATCCATGAGAGGTAGGTAGTAAAAAAGAATTCATGGCACTAGCAAGAGGGGCAGGAGAACTCGTGGACCCCAGGCATGGACTCCGTGAGAACCAGGCAGTTGGAAAGAAGGAGGGGCTAGGCATCAAGGATGGTTGCCAGGGTCAGGCATATTTATACATTTAGATAAATCAGGGAAAATGGCTTTTCTCCATTGGTTAGACAAGCCTAGGAAAAACAGCTTTTCTTCATTGTTTAGCTCACATTAGGGCCAATCCAGTCGATTTTGGGCCCAGGTTGGGTTAGAGATCAAGCTGTTTGTTAGATGTAGAGAGTTCATCTCCATAATCCTTTCATAGGGAAGTTGGCCATTTTATTTCTGGGAGGACTGGAGTCAGTTCTTCAGCAAGGTATTTCTTCAGATGGCCTTCCGGGAATTTCAAAGACCTTCAAAGACCTCTAGAGACCCATCCCATTATAGCTGTTCTAATCCTGCCTTGCTAGGGTTAGTCTGATAGTCTTCAGCACTTCTAGTAAAACATTTTTAACATCTACTGTACCTCCAACAAGAATGCCTTCCTCAGCATGGCAGTGGGTTACAAGGGAAGCCAAATCTTGAATGTACAGTTTGGCATTTTCTAGAATTCATTCTAGTATTTAATCAGAATCCAGGCTGGATGGGAGTTAGATATCCCAGGATCACCTATGCTAAGAAAGATTGTAACTATTCCACTCTGTCTCTCATCTCTCAACAGATTAGCCAGACTTGTCCATGAGACAGCTGGACAGAATTCCAAGAAAGACACAGAAGCAGGGAAGAGCAGCACATTTCTACTTCATTCTATGGCTCAAAGAAAGTCACAAGAGAAAGCAAGCTCAAGGGCAAAGGAAAGATGACTTTGGGTGCTCATAGCTAGTCTTCCAAATTCAAAAGCAGAAGGAAACTAAACAGTGAAAGTGAAGGAGTGTAGCCATTTTGCAATGCACTGAAACTAGACAATATAGAGTTATGTGTAATGAGAGTAAACCTGTTCTGCTTTTGTGAGTGAAAACAATGCACACACATCTGCAGATGCTCTCATCAGAGCTGAGAGATATAAGCAGAACTTTTATCCCCACCCCTTCCCCACCAAAGTCTTGTTTCTCTGGTTTTCAATTAGTTTTGTCTTTCTCTACTAGATCCATTGCTCTCTTCGCTTTTTCAATTTTTTTCTTTTTTTTATTCTCTTCCTGCTGTCTCGCTCTTCCTCCCAGATCTGCTACATTCCTTCTCTGAGTGAGTTTTATTCTTCCCCAGTCTCTCCTATCCTGTTTGCCATTGATTCCAGAATCTGGCAGAATCCAAGTCAAGGAAGGAAGCACTTAGTCATTTGGCAGCACTGAGAAGCAGCCACATGCCAGCTTCCAAAGGGCTAGAGGACATTTAAGCCCACGTGCTGGAAATCTTACTGAAATTGCACACTGAACAGAGCAAGAAATAGTTGGAGGATTATTAGCTAGCCTTGGCCTGGCTACATGACATCTTTCCAATGAAGGTTCTGTGTTCCTACCAGAATATGTGCAAGAAGGGACATAAGTGAGAGACAGCTCGCAAGCTCCTCAGGAATAAAAGAAGCTTGTCCTTCTAAACAAAGATTCGAATAAGCAGTGCCCAGAATGTACAGGAACTCTTTGGATACAGGTGACAATGGAGAAAAAGATTCTAGATTCAAAATAAGATTCTGAGTTGTTATTTGAAATGTGCACGGAGGCATGAAAGTAGTCATTCACTGCATCTGTACAGAATTTGATATTACATTCCTACCTGAGTATGCCATCACCAGCCTCTATTCTCTGCTTTTCATTGTTAATCTTTCAATATAGACCTTGCCCTTTACCCAAGCTAGGATTGTCACTCCACTGAGGGGTTTTCAGACATCATTAACCACAGGAAGAGAACATAACACAGCAGAAACTTGAGATTGAATAACAATCTTGAAATTCAAACTGACATCATGGATTATTGTGTACATTAGATACTCAACAGTTATTAGGGACAATTAGCAATGAAAGACTCTTAGGTGCTATTATATGGCTTTCTACAATATATCCTGAGTAGCAGAATAAATGCTTTGGCTGCAAGCCAATCATCAAAAGGCCCACAGAAAATGCTAAGCTAAAATGCATGCTTCTTTATGGCCATCCAATGAGGCATGACAATCATGAAAAGCCACATGTGAGATGAGGAGAGTTCAGGTAAAAATTTCCATGGTGAAGAAAACTTGCATTATAAATATGACGTGAGTATTCCCCAAAAAGTAAAATTTATGCACTTAATTTTTTGCAATTTTTTTTTGTGAAAGGAACACAACATAAGCAAGGAAACACATCTAGAAATAAGACATACATATGTCCTGGTTCATGGACACAATCAATATGATCTGGTCAATCTTCTAGCTCTGCTTCTATGATTGATAGCGACACTTGGCATTCATCATAATAATCCTAAATTCTTCATTTTGAAGTACTGCAGTGATATATCACTATCCTGACAATTTTACTGTTGAGTATAATTTATACACATTTAGCTACCTGAAGCTAAATACTACGTGTTCCAAAACAGTCATCTTCCCAGGACTGTACTCTCAACAACAATGAATAAATTTGACTTTCTATGCTACCTTTAATTTGTTTCTTTACTAACATCAAAGAGCTGGATTCAACCCATCAACTATAAGTAGTTCTATAGATTGTTTGCTTTTCTATTTTCAAGTCAAATTTTGAGTATGTGATAAGTCATTTGTAATTTCTTGTCCAACCAGTTAAATGTGTAGATTTTGAAGGTGAGAGGATGAACTCTTTGTAGGAAAGATGTTTCCTAAAAAGTGAGAAAATAAAACTGTAATTGATCACTGACCTTACTCGCTTATATCACTGGAATCAACTTTAAATAAATCAGCTAATCCATAACCTAATGTACATCTTTCTAGGTTACACATTGTCATAATTAAGCACAAATGTCAACTTAACAGTTGAGAGTTTGAGCTCTGGGCACATTTGTAGAGAATTAATGGTTCAGTTAAGTGCAGACCAAACCTGCAGGAGATGATGAGAAAGGCCCAGCCCATGGTGGGTGGGACTGGGCCCTGGAATAAAATACAGAGATCTGGTTGAGAGGGTTGGCATCCCTGTGTACACTTGGTAAGTAAGGATTATCCCTCTCTCAGCCGTTAAGTTGTAATCAGTTCCCTCAGTCATAAGAAAATAAACCCCTTGTTCTCTTAAGCCATTTGATGGTGATTTATCAGCAACTGTGGGCAAACTGCAACACACATGTACCAATAAAACTGTTAATGATGTGTAAGACTGAACTGAGAATTCTAAAAGACTCTGTTTTGTATTGATGGAGCCACTTAAACTTTTCAAAGCTCCAATTCAGCTTAAAGATGAAGAATCATGATAACAATAAGAAAGCAAGTAAGCCCACTTTTTGTTATGACTCAAAGCAGAAAGAACAATATGGCTGGGTCTGGCAGTGCCTGCCTGTGAGGGGGAGGATGATGCAAGAGAGTAGAAATTTGGAGGCCAGCCTGAGCTCCAGAGAAAGACTCTATCGTAGACCAGCAAGGTTGCTCAGTGGATAAAACATCTGCTCACAAGCCTGGAGACCTGAGTTCAATCCCTGGAAGGCCACAAGTAGAAGAAGGGAGCTGAGATCTGAACTGTTGTTCTCTGACTTCCACCCATGCCATGGCATTGTGGTTACTCTTCTCCATAGTTGTGAGACAATGCTCATACACGATTTAAGAAAGAAAAGGAGATGTATTTGGATTGCAGTTTGTAGCAGTTACTCTCTGTTGTTGTGAGACAGCATTCAGTCACAACTTACTTGGCTTCTGGTTCCGGAGGGGAGATTCAGTCCATTGGGCTGGTAAAGGTGTGGCTGGCAGCAGGAGCTGAAGACAGCTTAGGTCACTGCAGACATCATGGAGCTAGAACTGTAAGAGCAGTCTCCTAGCAGAAGTGATATGGGGCTAACCAACCTCAAGGCCAACTCACTGCAACATGTCTTCCTCCAGCAAGACTCCAAGTCCTAAAGTTGAAACAACTTTCCCAAACATCAACTAAGGATTTAACCACATGAGTCTGTGGGGGACAGCTCACATTCGGACCATAACACAGCTCCAGAGGGTAGACATAGTGCATTAAGGCAGGGATCTCAGCGCGAGGCATGAGTTGGAGGCAGAAACAGGAAGCGGTTTCTGTGCATCTCAGTCATCGGGAAGAGCAAGGTCAGAGGAATCAAGGCTAGAAGCTACCACCTCTCAAGGCCCCTCCCCCTCCCCTTTGCTCTGCCTTTTTCCAGACAGCTTCTGCTGTCTACACTTCCCAACTTTCCTACACATCAACAGCTAAGGATTCAAACTTACAGTCTGTGGGGGATCAACGCACATTCAAATCATGACAATGGTCTCCATAGGTATACCTCCTCTGTCTGTCTCTTTCTTTCTTTCTCTTTCATTCTCCTACCTTCCCCATCTCTCTCAAATAAAATAAATAAAAATATTTAAAAAAAAGGCAATAATTGATATTAGAAAATATATCAAAGTTTAAAAATAGCTGTGTGATCAGCATTCTAAGTAGCAGTAAAGATGAAGCATTTGTGAGTTAATATGGGGATATTTACTTGTTTCTCTAAAGTTCCATAGATAAGTGGAACTACACGTAAACATAAAGTATATGAGAAACACAGATATTAAAATGTGCTGCAAATATGTCACTATGAAAGGCTAGAATTAAATTTTGAAAATTATTCCTTGTTTTTCTAGTATGAAAATGGACAAATAGATCTGCTCAATAACAAAATACAGTATATACCACAGTAAACTGCCTCCAGATGGGGAAATTATAATTTTACAATTCAAACAGAAAGCAGAACAAATGAGCTTTGAAAGTTTTTTTTCCCCAGTCTGAAGCCAGCATTGATCTTGACTTCACTTGTCGATAACAGGTTTGTGAGTAGGTGAGGATTATTGTACCTATGCTCATGAGTTGATCAGAAGCCTGGGCTTATTTTCCATTGTGCTCAAACTACATCGTTTTCCTCTGGAGCAGAGGGCTTTCTCGGTGTGACTGAATGAAGACCAGCCTCCCTTCTCGAGTGTGACACTAATGTTCCTTTTCGTGGTCTGAATGTGAACCCTTCGGGATGATGAAATGTCTAACTGGCTTGTTGTTAGTAGTTGTTAGGGATGTGCACTTCCAGCAGATGGAGCTATGGATCAGTCTGAATACTCAAAGGAGGGGGACAGAGAGAGAGAGAGAGAGAGAGAGAGAGAGAGAGAGAGAGAGAGAGAGAGAGAGAGAGAGAGAGAGAGAGATTGGGATTTAGCATTTTAGAATCTCTTAAAAGTGGCTTTAAAATTACCGATGCTGAATGACAGTGCAAGGTAAGACATGGGTCACAAACACAGATGTGTGGATTAAATTCAAGAGTTTCTGAGCTTCAGACACTTTAATATGCAATACTTACTAGAGGAATTAGAAGCAGTTGGAGACTCTCTTCCACAGAAGTTAACATTTATGGCCTCTCTTGAAGTTGGGAAAGACATGAATGCTACAGTTTTGGCAAAAGAGAAAAACTGAGGCAATCATAGATGTTAGCAGTTGTTTGTTGCACAAGCATGCATGAGCACACGTGTGGGTGGGGGTGGGGGAGTGTGAGTATGGGTGCTTGTATGTGGGAATATATATGTAGAGCAGAGGACACTGTGTGTGCCTGTGGAAACGTAAGGTGTCTTCAGGAATCATCCTTGATTGTCTCCCTCCTTTTGTGCTTTGCTTTGGACTTTCACAAGCTCTGCTTTCCAGGGCCACCGCCATTTCTGCCTGGTATTTTTATGTGGGATCTGGGATTGGAACTCAGGTCCTTCTACTTGCAAGGCAGATGCTTAACCTCTCAGCCATCTCTCCAGCCCTAGTTATTTTATTTTGACCTCTGATGAGAGAACATCTATCTACTTGCTATAATTATTAAAAATTGTGACATTCTCAATTCATCTTTTTGTCTACCCTAAAGTATTTTTGCATGACTTTTTGTACAAATTTGCTGGAAGTTGGGGTTTTACTGTATCTCTTAGGAGTTTGGGGGTGTATCTCCTTCTCACGCACAGTTCCTATGTAAGAAATCTTTTGTGACTGATTTTTGAAAAGACAGTCCAAAGAGACAGTTGTCAGACATGCAGGGCAATCATTCAATTATACAAACCTACTTGTTATGGAAGAAGATTGTTCTGGACGTGTGGACTGGTGAGGAGAGATGTTTTAGGAAGCTGGCTATTTCTGCAACAATTGTATAGAGTTTTAGAAATAAGTAACAGCTGTGACTATATCATTTGTATTTGAATCATTTTTACAGCTTTGAGCACTTCTGAGTACATGAGTCTTCTGTTTCAATAGACTGAATTGATTGTGGAGTTTTCAGAGAAGAGGCTAAATGAACACTTCGCATTTGGCTTATGATTCACTTCTTTGTATGTCTAGCTTTATACGCTTGTGAGATAGGCATGGTTTTTTTCCAGTCTGTCTTGCATGCATGCACAGATGTCATGATATTAAGTAGCCTGGTTGCTACTGGACTCCAGGGAACATCCTCATGTCTGATAGAACCATCCAAGGGTGTCATCTTATGATGCATTATACAGAGATCCTTCTTGTTTGGGAGCACAGCCACAATGAATCTTTAGTTAGACATAAACAAAGAGATAATCAAACAGCTATTCCTTATATTTGATGCTAGCATGTCATTGCATCCTTTGGAGATGGTCTTTAATTTATACCTGATCACATACAGAGTTTCTACCTTTTATTCTGAGCTTTACAATTTCTTCTCAGTTGTTTTTTTTTTTATTTTAGTTGATTCTAGAAAAGTGACAATGGTTATACTTACCAGTTAAAAATGAAATCACCAAGAGGAGAAAAAGTAAAAAAAAAATTCCCAACAATAGGATAGTTTCCTTCAAGTTATAGGTATGAATATAAATTTTTGTAACTTGCAAGGCTTGCGTCTCACCAAATTTCTAGACACTGTAAGTAGGGTATAAAATATTTATAGCACTAGTTGGTCTTCAGCATACCATTGATGTAACGTGAAGAAAACCTGGGCTTTTGAGCTCTGACCTTGGAAATTGTTTACCATTGTATAGTCTTGATTTTTCAGCCACACCATGGGAAGGCACTTGACCTTACAGGATTCTCTGTGATGATTGGATAAGCTAACAAATATTCACGATAGGTCTTATTAGGAACAGTCTTGTAGCTGAGTCTCTATAACACTTTGGGGCATGGATTTGTAAATAGAATGCTTGAATATTCACAGGTTCAGTCTGCATTAATGCTAGGCGGCAGCTTGATTTGTTTTTCCAGAGAAGTAAGAACTTACTGAGTTCCTGAATTTTATTTCCTTCTCTTGCCTTTGAAGAGAGAGCCTGTCAAGGCCACCTGCAGATGACTAAGGGGAAATGAAGCGAAATGAAAAGGGAAATAATTCCCCAGAAGAATTTGCTAATAAACTTTACTCTTTTAGGAAAGAGAAGGTAGGGACTTTGTCTGAAAGGCTGGTGGGCAGACGCCCAGCTAGTGAACTTGCTTGCACGTTGGTGCCACCATAGAAAATTGGCTCTGAAGGGACCATTCTGTGTTGGTTTTACCTGCTGCTCTGGGTTGTCACGGGCCGACTCAGGGGACTGAAGAAGAAAGCCTTCTCTAGGCCCCGCAAGTTGACAGGGGCTGATAGTGGAACTCTGCCAGCAGAAAATTAAAGTAATAAGGAAAGCACATTAGCAAAGCCTCTTTTTCTTTTAATAAACATGAAAAAGGTGTCCCGCCAGGACTGCCTTTTTCTGAGTGGTACTGTAGTTAGCATTTTTTTTTAATTCTCAAAATACAAAATATGACAGAACAAAAAAGTGACATTTCATTTTTTGGTGTGTGTTTTTCTTCAGAGTGGCCTCATACGGTAATTATTCCTGTAACTTACTCTATTTATTTTCACCCACAAGTTACAATCTTGAGTTGAGGAAGGTGTCCATGGACTTTTGGAGGGTAGTGTCATTAATTATTCATTTAATAACTCTTTGGGCAATTTGAATGCAAGTTAGACCAGGTGCTGCCAGTATTCTTTGTAGACCTGCATTGTGAGACACAGGGATATTTTTCTTTTTTAAAGCCACTATATTTTACTAATATGGCTTCTTTTCTGACTGATTAGTTTGGCTTATCATGTTAATAGCGCTCAGACTCAATTTAGAGGGAAAAAAATGTCAACCAACAACTCTAGCCTTCAAAGCTCTCGATTTTTTTAAAATTTTATTTTACTTATGAGAGAGAGAGAGAGAGAAAGGGGGGGGAGGGAGGGAGAGAGAGAGAGGCATGCTTGTTTGTCATGGATCACAGTGGAGGTCATATGACAGCTTTTGGAAGTCAGTTCTCTCTTTCCACCACATGGGCTTTTGGGAAACTGAAGTCAGGTCTCCTGGTTCTAGTCCTTCTCTGCTTGGCTATCTCACATGTCCATAAAACCCTTGTTTCCTATAAAGGAAACCTAGAGATAAACATTAGACGGGCAAAGATATAAAAGCCATGCAATTCAAGAAAAGACACAGCAACAAATATCATCACTTCTCTCGGACCTATTAATTCTGGCTTCTTTATGAAACCTTGCTAAGTACCAGGAAGACAGCAGTGGAAAAATGATGGCCTTTCTGTATCATGTATCTTTTTGCAGGTAACTCAAACAGTTTGCACTGAAAGGCAATGAATAACACAGAAGACAGAAATTAGTCCCGTTGAGTGCGGAGGTTGCAAGCAGGAAGAGTAAACACACCATCCCACATACTCCCCACCTCCCCCTCCTCTTCACACTATTATCTCTGCACACTCTGAATCATCATTCAATTATCACTGCCAATGAAGAGGAGCAATAGGATGAGGAGTCCCAATATGGTAGCAAGAGTAATTTATATGTAAGTCAAAATGACTTTTTGGTACTTACATTTGAATACAATTGTGTCTGATATTTGGGGACCCCTGGCTGAGTGCTTAGCAGACAAGAGTGCTTCTACAGATAGATAGCCCCTGGCAAAATCCAAGGCAGCATGTATGTCTATGTGTGAAAAACCAGCTTAGGGAAACAGCTTAGGCTGGGCCACACAGCTCAAGGATTGGACACATAGGTGTCTGTTTGCAGTGGTGTGGACTTGCAGGGGACTGAGGACAAAGGAAACCAGGGAGAATATTTCACCTACCTAATATACTGTTTCCATCAACCATGGGTGATAGATTTATCACATATAACAGGAAAGCAGTTTAATGAAACAAACAAAAAAAAACCTGTCTGAGAAATTAAGGATTATCTCTGGTCAGTTCACTAGTGCAGGGCATCCCGTGTAAATAGACTCTGCTGCCTCATTTACCTGAATGTAAGTGCACAGACTTTGCCTGTTTCCAACAGGGCCTGACATTTAGTTAATATGAGATATACTTTTGCATTTCTCAGAACAGTTACACTTGGTGCTTTTGGTATGATTTCCTGGGCTAGATCTGGTTTTAAAGGCAGAGAGGGAAGCATGCAGGGAGGGGAGCATGGCTGGGAATTTTTCAGCTGGTCCTTTGAAGAGAAGGCAAGCTCTTTAGGATCGGTGTGGTGTTGGAAATAGTTCAACAGCTGAAAGATGCTGGTCTTCCAGTTTTTCTGCAATCAGAGGCAAGTGTGAATGCCAACGTCGCTTTATTATAGAAAGAATGAGAAGGAAGGAAGAGGCTATATGCAGACATATATTATTCGTTTTGGTTTATGGTTTATTGACATTTTGTCTCTGTTTTTTGGTAAGAATAATTTTTTGACCCCAAATAGTTAGAATAGAAAGTATTATCTCAAAATCATAATTACATCATTATAAATGCATTGCTTAAGGAAATTCCAGACACTCTTAAATATGATTTGAAGAATTATTAGCAAACGTTGTTTTTTATATATTATTATATTATTTTATTTGTGGAGGTGGTGATGATCTAATTCATAATGTCAACAAGCTGGGGAGGTGAGTTGCCATTGAATTACAACCTCATATCTCGCTATATTAATAATTTTTCAATAAAATGCAGTTTGGAAGGACTAAAAAAGAAAATGAATACTGTGATTACTAAATGTGAACCTTGTAGAGAGGAGCAATAGAGAGGAACCTTGGAGAAAATGTCACAACACACGACTTCAATGATGGAGATATACCAGTGACAAGATTTCTTTTTTTTTAATTTTTTAACATTTTTTATCAGTGACAAGATTTCTGTTGGGTTTTTCTTTGCTTTGGCTATGCAGGTCAGACACTTACAAATCATGCTGACTTCCATCTTGGTGTGTCCGAACTAATGTTTCATACTTTCATATTCCCAGAGCTAGGAAGGCTTCTTGTGCACTTAAGAGCATGCACACTCTTCATTGCACCAAACTCATTACATATTTATATCAAAATAGCCAAAAGAGAATCATCATAAGGACATGCTTAGTGACCAGAGGATGAAACAGTCTCCATGCTATCAGGGATCGTTCCTCTTTCTTAGAGCTCAGCAGAGTAAAGAGAACTAATGCTATCCATTCCTTTTGCCAGGAGTCTTTCGGGCTCCATCACTGAAAGCAATTCTAAGGGTGCATGCAAATATGGTAATTTGTTGGATCTCCTGGGGAGAAGTCCATACTTCAATGGCTGCAGGCACTGTTGGATGGAACTGTTATAAGCAGCAATGCCAGAGGTTTCTGTTCCTCCTTTGCCTTTGCCCTCCTTCCTTCTGGCTTTATTTCAGACAAATGCCTTTCATGTGATAACAAATCGAGCATCAGAAATGCCGGGTTTGCATCCTAAACGTGACACTAAGAAGAGAAAATGCAAGGAAGGCATGCCTGTTTCCACAAGTTCCTTCTACGGCATCTGAACTGATGGTAAATTACTGATCAACATGTTACACTACAGACAATTCCTGCATCTGCTTCACCAGCCACAAGGGAAATGGACCTTCCTTGACCAGCCAGGTCGGTTTAGGATATAGATATTCAACTCTGGAAGAAAAACTCAGAAAAGTTCCTAACCTATTGTTTAGCTGTTGGGTAACAATCTAAAAGAGTCTTACCATAAGCATTTGACAAATATATTAATGAACTGTTAATATAGTTAAAGCTTCTTTTCAGAAAGACACCTAAGAAGATGTTTTAAAATATACATGGTTACTTTGCCAAATTAAGCACAAATGGGAATGATACTTGTGTGGAGATAAGAAGTATTTTCTAGTATGTGAGAAAGTAAAATTCAGCATAAAGCCAAGGATGGTGAAATTTTATTCCTGTGGAAATCAGTACTTCTCTAAGAAGTTGGTTTGCTCAAATGGCACATAAGCCATGAGGAATTTGTAATCTACATTCTGCAAAGTGATATTTTCATGAATCCCTTTCAGAAGTCCCCTTCTATTTTACTTCCTCTTCTCTCTCCCTCATTTTACTTTCCTACTTATTTTGTCAACATTTACCATTCTGTATATTGCTTTATTATAAGCCTTGCAAATGCACTTCTTCTATCTTTTCATGTTGAAATAAAAGATCAATGAGAAACTTACATGTCTCAATATTCATCTACACAATTATACATATGTGTATTACTTAATATATATTTGATGAATAATTCAAAAATATTGACAGACTTGATAAATGGTGGGCAAATGAATAAAATAATAAGTTGCCATAAGCAACCAAGCTAAACTTTCAAAAACAAAATACTTCAGTTCCACATTTGAAATAACATTCAATTATTATTTCATTGATTAACACTTTCAAAAATATATAGCAGTATGAAATCCAAACATGTATTTGTAAGGAATGGATACGTAGATGTGTAACAGTTATAAGTTTCTAATGCCTCTTTACTTATTAAATTGTGTCTATTAGTGTAACTATTTTGATCACATTAGAGGTCATATTGATAGTTCAAACCTTATGAACTTTATAATTTTGTTTGTCTCTCATGTCATTATATTTGCTTAATATGCAGTTCATGCATTTGCATTAACAGTTTTCCTGATAGCTGTGTGGTAGTAGATATAAGACAGGAGACATCCGGGAGTGGTTGATACAACACAATCTTTTCTTAGTGAGTCGATGTAGAAATCTATCTGCATTATCGACAGCATATTTCGGAGAAACAGGACACCCCCTATTCTCTCCAGTCTAGTTCAGAGAGTACAAATTGATTCATTTCTTACAGGAAAGATGAACAAAGAACAAAAACTATCAATTTATTTAAGGTGAATTTAAAATATTTAAGTAGTTATTTAAGCCTTTTTTCAATTTGCATGTATGAAATTGTCAAAAAATAAAAAATGATCTCTCTCCATCTTCTCCCACTGGGTCCAGAGTCAAAGGAATAAAGTAAGGTTTGTCTCTGTTGTATAAAGCATAGGAGTGAAGTACCAATTTTCATTCCTGCTTCTTTTTACATGTCCTGACTAAGCCAAAGCTACTCCACACACTTCCTTCAGAAAGTCTTACAATTTCCCAAACACCTTTTTGCTCAGTTGCTATCCCATTAACTCCTAAAATCTTAAAGAAATGTTCTGGAACTTAGCTGTTAATAAGTGTTCATTCAAGTTTGCTGATGCTATTGCTGTTGCTAATGGCATAATACTTATGGTAAGAATTACAGCTTCCAAACTGTATTGCATGTTCTTTGGAAAGGGTTATACATTCAGAGGAAATGAGATGAAAAAATAGATTGCTAGTCAGAAAATTAATTAAAATAAGAACTGCTTATTCTTTTTATACATTTTTATCTTAGGACATGTTATCACAGAATTTATTGTACTTATATACTATGAACAATCCTAATATCACAAATTAAATTTTAAAAAATGGTCTATGACATACAAAATATGTTTAGAGTATGAATGTTTTAATATAACATTGCAGGCTATTAATATTCTTAATATTTCTTTAATAAATTTGTTCCTATGATAGTTGTGCTGAAAATCTCTTGTAAGGTATAACTGCATATATGCCATGGATCTTAAATTAACGGAGATTAAAAAATTACTGCATTATTGTCAGATTTCTCTGAATGTTCATAGTGTGGGATGGCCCAGTTCTTTTGTGCTAAATCTTTTAGAAATTATTCAACTCCACTGAGGTCAAATCTATTTCACTTTCTCCTCTAATCTAACCCCCAGGGCCATTGTTATGTGAACATCTTACCCTGCTAAATTAAGAAGCCCATCCTTGTTGTTTGGCATGTACCTTATTTAGGCCATCAGCAGATAAAATGGAAATTGTATCTTGTAACCCACAGTGTGGTGGTCCACAGGGGAAATGAAGAGTTGATAAGTACATATCCCGTACTCTTATTCTAAGTGATAATTAAGACTGGAGCCCAGAAACACACAAGAAGCCATGGAATGAAATTGTCAATTGAAAAAAATTGTCAATTTGAAAAGCTCACCTAATTTTTCTGCAAACAACATTTTCTAAAAATCTTATCAAAGACCTATCTCTGTTCTCCTGAGTTCAATTTAGAAGAGTTAAAAAAAGAAAGGTATTTGATTTGCAATGCACAAAATCCTACTGGTGATAGAAGGTGCTGGCATGCCTGCTGCCTTTTAGGATGAAATGTGTAATAAAAGATCCATGCTATGAGTGGTGAATTTCTCTCATTAGTAATGTGATCCATAGGGTATTTATTTTATCCAATGGAAAATATTACTCTTTCATTTTAAATAACTGTATCTTGTGTCAAATACTTATCATTTCAATCCAATCTAAGAGGTTCCTTCTGGAATCTGTCTCTTGTGTAACAATGCATAGAAACTTCTGCTTTTTGTGTTTCTACAACTGAGTATTCTAATTGAAGAAGTCTCATTGTTAAAGAATTGAGAGAAAATTATTCACTGACTTCATGTTAAATATTTTTATTTCTTCAACTGGGATTTAATTTTGTCTTGATTGTTCTAAAATAATACTATGAAATATACCTTCATATCATTCAAAAACATATGGGAAATCACATGTGTAGTATGGAAATTTTAATGCTGAAATAACAAAATCATCTAGGCATATATTTTCTGGGTTCTAAACTTGACTTACTACTTTCTGAGGAGACTTAGGTGGGTTACTTCACTTCTCTAAGCTTTAATTTCTTCATCTGTGAGTGGGAATTTAAACAGACTGAACTGTAGCTGGTGTGCAAACTTTAAACTCATCTATGCTAGGGGGTGTGGCTCAGTTATGGAGCACTTACCTAGCATGTGCAAGACCCTTCATTTGCTGCGAGGCATTGCATAAATCTATGTTCAATACACATGCAGAGATCAACACAGTTCTGGCCACAGAGCAAGAGCTCACTAACTGGCAGTTCTTCTAGGAACTCTTCCAGAGTGCAGCTGTTCTCAGGAGCTGGTAGAGAGGCAGCCTGCAGCTACCAAGCTCACAATGGGAAGTATAGCATGAGTCACAACAAAGCCCTGTGATTATTTTTCCCTTTGTGTTTATGTAAGAACTTAAGAGATTTCTACTACCCAGTTAGATAAATTGCATAAAATTCAGGGAGGAGTTGTTTACTAGTGGCTAGGAATGGAGAGGCTGTATCTACAATCCCTGTAATCTGGGGGCTGAGATAGGTAGACCCTGCGCTGAAGGCCTTTTAAGACAGTTGCTGGTAAATTGTACAGTTGCCAGTAAAATATTGTTCTTGTATGTTTATATGGTCTGTGTTTACATGTTGCGTGTCTTGTGTTTCAACACAAAAAATCTGCAGCAACTCGTCTACTGCTTGCTCCTCACCTGATTCCCGCGTCTGGTTGGTGACCCCATTGCTGGGTCTTCCTCTCACTACCAGCCCCAAGGCCCCACCATTCCCCTTCCCCCACTCGCCCAGTGGGGGATTCAGCAACAAAGGCCAGCTTGGGCAACATACTAAGACCCTATCTTTTAAAAAATAAATGGATGAGTAAAAATTTTTTGAATTAATGTTGTAAGCAGATATACAAGAACCAAGGGGACTAATCTATTCCTTTGAGAGACTGGTCATTTTTATTGTAGACAAAACTGACAGTAGACTAGATACATGAGAAGGGAAAGTGAAGAAAAAGTAATACCAGAAAGTAGGAGAGACACGAATAGAGAGGGGGGTTAAGAAGAGATTCAGAAGAGAGGAGAAAGAGAGAATAGGAGAGGAAAATGGAGAATGAGAAGCACAGGATGAAGAGAAAATGTATAAAGAAAGAGCACAAGACAGGAGAGTAGAAAGAAAAAGGTGAGAAGGGAGAAGAGACCACATCTCAATCACACTCCATCTGAAGTGCGGCCGGCACATGTGCAAGAATAGAAAACCCTCACTTAGCGGCATTCTAAACTACAGGACACGTCACAGCTCCAGCAGGGTTGGTGGAGAGAGTTCATTGGCTAAAACATTTGCCTCTCACAAATGTGTGTGCATCACTAATACAAATGATGTCTGAAACCGGTGTGTGTTATGTGATTCTCAATATTTACTGTTTCTATTTGAAGCCTGATGCTTCCAACCTGTGAGCTGTAGATATTTAGAGGAATATCAGATTGAGAACACATATGGATCACTCCCAAAAAGCATATTCCGAAACCTAAATAAATAGCATGTCTCAAGGTATTACCATTTATTGCATGCAGGCGTTGTGATAAATAAAACACAAACACACCTAAAACATTTCTAAAGAAGTGCATTTAGTCAACATTTTTATTTCATTCAACAGGCAGTGAGAGTAGACCTACTGAAAATGAGAGTTCCATAAGACTGGCATTTAAAATTAGTTTTCCCCACAGAGGGAACTTCTGAAACCATATGTAAATGCATACAACTTTAAAATATTTAACCTCTTTAAAAATTAAGTAAACAGAATATTTCCAGTTTTAAAAATAATTACCCAAATACATTCACATTTTGGGATGTGACAATCTTATGGGGCTCTGGTGTTAGCATGAGTGTTGGAGCCAGGCCCAAAAAGTAACATTTGAGGCTGTCAATCAGTGGAAGTTTACACAGACATCACTAATGAAGACGTCTGATTGCCCTTACAATTATATAAATATGCAGGCACTGGAAGGGAGTGGTATTACCAAAATGAGTACCTAAGTAAAGGATTGAACTGCTATCAGTGTCTAATCCTACTTCCCCTGATACCTTTCAGCCTTTACTTTTCTGTCCAGTATTTAAAAGTTGAAACACTGCAAAATGTCATTCTTGGGAGCTGTTGTCATAGTACCATGACAGCCTGAACATAATTGAACATGTTCTTTTATGTGGCCATGACAGCTCTGTAGTGAATGAGAATTTTCAAAACGCACATCTTTGAAGCACCATAAAAATAGCATTTGAACATTTTGAAATAGTTGATCTTAGTATAACTTGTAATGTAGCTTTCAGATAATGAGGCAAGACACCGGGGAATGATGGGAGCAATAAACTTAGTTTGCCTTTTTATTTCAATAATTGTTTTGATTTTCTTTTTGACCCCTAACAGGCAGCTAATGAAGTTGGTGATTTGGGGTCTAGTCACATATTTCTGCCTGACACATTATTTAGAAGATAAAATAACTATTCTTCACATTGGCTTATGTGCATTATTTGAAGTGACGTTATCTTTTCTGTGACAGTCTGAATTTTTTTTTTTGCCAACATCTAACTAAGATCAGCATGGGCTTCTTACACTACTTGGAAAATCAGAGATCTTATTGACTTATTGACCTATTTTTCAGCCCATGACTACTTAGACATTACATTGGTATTTGTTGAAAAATACTTATGTGGGCTCCCAGGTGTCCATTCTGTAGACTCTGTCTTCTTAACTTGGACTACCTGTGGAATGGCATCAGGATGGGATGAGGTTGAAAGCCCCAGGTGAGAATGCTGGTTCTTTGGATAGAATGATCTCTCCATAACTATTGTGAGAAGAAAGGGGTAATGGTTTCTTTCTCACTATGGGCCAAGCTTCACAAATAGAGCATGCTGTGGCTTAAAACTAACTGATCTACAGTTTTTAGAGAACAGATTACTGACATCAGCAGCATATCAGACACATGCTAAAGCCATGGTATTGATGTGCATTTTCATTGGCCTGTGGATCCAGGACCTTCTAGATATAGACCACAGATCTCATGACACATTCTCAGACAAAAGCTGGCGTGACTATAGACCTTTCCTTGTCCTTTCATTTTCAAATCTCTCCCCATTTAAATCTACATTGCTACATTGTCTAAATTTAATCCTACACTTAATATATTTTTAGAACTACTTTTATCTGAAAGCATAATTTCCCTTTTTTAGTGCATAGCTTTAAGAGATACACATGATGACTTCTCTTTAGCAGTGAATGATTGATAGTTGGATAATGAAGTCTGTGCACTGTTTGTCATGTGTGTGGCTCCCATTTTATGTGATAGGAGTTAAACTTAGACAAGAACATTGGGAAAACACTCAGGTTTCAATCTATGCTTATTGGACTTCTCATTTTGATAAAGGAAAGCATCTCACATGTAACACATATGGAATCAGAAGACATATCAGTTACATTTGTAGATATAACACATATCAGTGACTATTACTAAAGGTCATATGGTTTATAAAATTGATTAGCTAAGTTTGCTGTGCCAACTGTGAGTATTATCAAGTCCTTACTTATGTAAGAAAGTGAACATTGGCTCATGTTTTGAAGAGAATATAGACCAATTGTTAAAATCCCATTTTACATAATAACTTATTTTTAGTCCTCATGTTGCAGTTCGCCTGCATGGTTGCTCATACATGACCATCAAATGGCTTAAGGGAACAAGGGATTTATTTTTTCTTACGATTACTGGTTACAGTTCTCAGTCCAGCTTGATGGGAAAGCACGCACCAACACCAGGGCCACACCATCACCACATAACAGCTGAGAGATGAACAATCCTTACTTGCCAGACCAGCATGTCTGGCCAAGTGTACATAAGGATGTTGCCTTCCTCAACCAACTCTCAATATTTTATTTACTTGTTCAGGGCCTAGTCCTACCCACCATGGACTGGGCCTTCCCCATCACCCGGACAATCTCCTGCAGGTTTGCTCTGGGCTTAACTCAACCACTAATTCTCCACAAATGTGCTCAGAGCTCAAACCCTCAACCGTCACGTTGACACCTGTGGCTAACTATGACACCTCATAATTCAATTCATAAGATATTTAAATCTATTAGACAATTCTTCAAACAAAAAACTGCTATTTTTTAATTTTTTGAAATTTGTCACATATTGTGTATCTGAATAATTAGCTCATAAAATCAACCTGTTGCTAAAGCAAACCTGTGTCTATTGCATATCTTGTTGTGTGTCTATTACATATCTTGTGGTGTGTCTATTGCATATCTTGTTGTGTGGGTTACTAGAAGTACAGAATCTTACCAGCACTTTGGAGAGGGGAGGGGAAGGCTGAATCAATCACATATGTGCTTTTGGAACTTTTAAAACAGTAACTCGATTAAGATGGGACATTTTATGATGTAATGATGTGCTGAGCAAGGCAAAGCTTACAAAGTGAGTCACATAGGTTAAATGATTCTCTCTAAGCTGTCTAGCACAATTGGTGCTTCTGCTTTCAAAAAATTCCTGAAACAAACAATAAAACTCTTGAAGCTTCATCTCTCTGGGGAAGAAGTTCCAAAACTAGTAAAGATATGTTAATTTAGGCAATAAGCTGTCTGTCGGCATGTATGCATGTATGGTTTTGGTTAACAGTTAAAAATAGTGCATTCAATACCAGCCAATTAACATAGCTATTGTACATATAAAGTTTCTTTTTCACTGTAATCCACTATGTGCAAAATTTTATTTTTAAATTTAAGAATTGAAACAACTATAAATATTTGAATATGTTCACCAAAATTTGTATTGTTTAATCTATGAAGATTATCATCTGCATGACTGAGATAATTTTGAAAGCATAGCCAGTGATCTGCATTAAAAAGTAATAAATCCAGATCTAGGAATGTCAGGAAGATTAGCAAGGTCTACACTGCTAGAGGTGTCTAACTCTCCCAACAGCTAAAACATGTAATTAGATGGTTCAAACAAGCACTTGTTCTTATTGATATGGAGATGAGTAGCTCAAGACTAAGGTGTTGCTGACTGTACATACAGAGAGGGTCTGCTTCTGGGGTAGGCTTGGGGGCAGTAAACTCCCTGTTACTCTCATGAGGGCATGAGATACTGGCGTGATCTGTGGTCTTTAGTAAGCACGGCAAACTTATTCACAAATGATGCACTGCTCACTTAAAACCATTTTACCAACAACTAGGATTTAAAGTTATGAATTTGGGGGACATATTGAGCCCACAAGAGAAAGAAGAGCCAAAAATGTGTACACAAACACACGTGGGCTGGAGAGGTGGCTCAAGGGTTAAGCCTCCACCTTGCAGGCAGAAGGTCCTGAGTTCGGATCCCAGATCCCACGTATAGACGCCAGGCGGAAGCAGGGACAGTCTGCGCTTCTGGTCCTGGTAGGGCGGAGCCTGTGAATCCCGGGGCAGAAGGAGGTGGAGGCGTCCATGGTGGTTCGCGAATTCGTCCGTGGTTCTACACATACACAGACACACACACACACACAGACATACACACATGCGCGCACATGCGCACAGTTGAATAAATAATAATAAAAAATTTAAACACACACATATATGTATGCACACACACACACACATGCACACACGCATACATATGTATGTATGTATGTATTTGATAGTCTTACTAAGCAGCTTAGAATGGTCTGGCTTTGAACTTTTCTCACTCAGCAACCCAACTACTAGATTGCTGGCATGCACTATCATGGCTGACTTTTAATTTATAAATTATTGATAGGTACCACATTTAAGAAGCAACATAAAATATATTGTGATTCAGCATTCTTCAATATTATTTCCAACATAGATGATGAGCACATCATCTGTTTTATTATTCGGTCCATAACTGATATTTGCAGAAGTATTTTTTTCTACTTTTTTCGATTCTTATTCATCTCTTGATCTTCCATATTATACTATTTATCAGATCAGTTTTTAAATAGTATAATTCAGAAAGCTCTTTGTGAAATATTACTGTAGATTTCCATTTATAATAAAAATTTACCTGTAGTTTATTTAAGTAGATTATGAACCCTATGAAAGTATTAAGTGGACAAGAAAATCTCCCCACCACCCTCTTCCACTTCTGGAAAAGTTTTTAAACCCCTTCCTCCCTTCATATTTTCCTCTTATTATTATCCCAGGAAAAACTTTCCCTAGAGGAAACCATCTGAATTTCATTCATATTAATTTTTAAAAGAGCAATAATGACCATTAAAAGTATTATGTTCTGACCTCTCTCTTCCTGTTTTTTTATATCCAATATAATTAGACAGGGGAATGTTATTTTAATTGTCCATAAGAGCTTGTGGATTTATTTTATTCCTGTTTTAATTTAAGCTGAGAAGTCAGTTTTTTGCTTCCTTTTGAATGGAAGTATGTCTTATACATATGCTAGATCTTTATAGTAATGGTTGGTTCTATTGTCTCTGTGAAATAAAAGAATTTCCTGTCTATTTAGATGAATGAGCTAGTACACCATCATTTGCAACCTCATACTTTGTGAAGAAGTAACATAGTAACATGATACCATTTGTCTACATTGCTTTTCTTTTTAGAGACATAGTCTTCCTGTGTAGATGAATTTAATGTATAGTACAGACTGGCCTCAGATTCAGTCACCAGAATGCTAAGGTTATAAGCCTGAGCCACCTTACAGCAGCTTTTGAATTAACACCTAAATTTCCGGATATTGCACTGATTCATGCAGAAATATGTTTAGGCCCTGCTAAAATTTAAGTAGTTGGGATTCTGTCATCACCAAACCTACAATATCTCTGCTCTCATGTAACTTACATTTTTTGCTCTTTCCAAAAATCAAATACCCAAAACAAGTCTCTAATTACATTTTATCTAAGAAAATGGATTCGTATGTGTATGAGCCTTAAAAATACAATGTGTATAGATCATACTGCATGAATACTGCATAATTTAATAAGTGAGTTTATTATTATAACTTGACATTCAAATGCTCATATGCATAGAATATCACCCCTTTTTCTGATAAAAGAACACACAGATGAAAATAAAACCATACAGAGCGACTAATGCAACAATGATAAGAAACTTTCCTCAGATACCCAATGAAAGTTGGGCACATTTAAAATATGTTTTGTCTTCCATCTTTCTTTCACCTTTAGTACTCATTGGTATCTTTATGTTGTATTTTACATAAGGTGAATATTGACTATTTCCTGTTAGAGGTACACCATTCATGGCAAGAATATTCTAGGTACCCACTGTGTCCTGTGGTCTTACACTCAACCATAGAACTGTGAGTCAGTTAAGCAGGTGCTAAATTTGTATTTTCTTTCTAAGCAAATAGGTATTTTTGTGGGGAAGAATGTCTTTATAAATTTAAATCTGCCCTGGAGATAGGCAAATCCACATAAGAGGGAGCGATTCCAGGGACCCAGTCAGGATAAGTGTTGCTGAGATTCATGACTATTAAGCATTACAAATACTGATGGTGGTTTATCATTGCTGATCTTAATCCTCAGCAGGGGATGGGGGATAGGAGGTAAAACAATTGTCTCTATCAACTCAAAAGATGGCCATTCTTTGCATGTAGATACACAGGTTTGGTTCAGAACACATGAATCCTAAAAGAGTTAACTGGCAGAACAAAGTGTTTCTGTATTTTCTAAAGTGCCTGAGCGCCCTAGAGACCAGCTGGAACATTGTGAGCTTCTGGCTCAGTGTGGAACAGAATTGGGTTAAGAGAACTATATAAGGCTTGAAAAAAAAGCCAGAATCATAGAAATTAGAAATAAAAGGCTCTGTTAGATCATATTGTCCATCCCCTGCCAAGGCAAATTGTTGCTGACAGTATATTACAGCTTTATTCTTTGCAGTAGATTTTTCCTGGCTTCCCAGGAGAGGTTTCTGATCTGTCCAGAATAATGAATGGGGTGAGATTTTTTTTTTCCTCTGGCATCTAACCACTAGAAAGCACAGCTTTTTACTGACAACACTAGTTTGGGGAAGACATTGAAGTCCAGCATCAATTTCTATTAGCTTTGTGTGTTAGCAGATAAAAAAAATAATATGTATAGGTGTGGCTGTCAGGAAGAGCGGCTTATGAGATTTTTTCTGCTTTATTGAATTCGTTGTTTTAAAGTTAAGCACATGTGAAGTACTTGACATGACGTATGTGTAAGAATATGTCAATAAACTCAAAGCATTGAAAACTGAAAATTTCAAAGCTTTTAGCACTTTGTGGCCTTTGGTGTAGATTTAAGTGTAGTAAAAGTCTTGCAAAAGACTTTTTTATTTCAATCTAGGTAAAGCTATTAGTAATTCTACCAGATTTGAGACAGACACTGGCAACCAAGTCTAAGACTGAAATGCACATGTTACTGTGTTTTCACAGTATGTTATCAAGACTGTGATTGACGAGATAGGTAGATTGTGCATGGGCAGAAACTTTCTCTGTGTTCACTGCTACATTTATTCTTCTAAACAGATTTTCACAATGTAAATTCCAAGCAGATTCCTTTGCTAAGAAATAATTGCTCGAATGAGCCAGTTCATTCATACCAGATCCTCCAAATAAGCATTAAAATAATTGCAACAAAACTGACCACAAATGATACATCAGATGTGTTACTATATCCCAGACCAGTCAGGAATTGACTGAAATACCAGTCTTTTATTCTCCACCATGTTAAGAGGAAAGATAGGACTTCCCCAAATGTATAACTACTGTAGAAAGCAAGAGTAGGATTTTGATCTAGATCTCTGAGCTTCAAATTCCACTGACCTCACTGCTCACTGTATGGTGTAACTTTAAATAAGTAGAATTTTTCTAGGTGAAAGATTACAAACATCCATAGATTCCAGCTTAGGAGAGACTGAAAATAAATACTTATTAACTAAAGCTAAGAAATTATTTAATTATATTTCTTCAAATTCAGCGAATGGCAAGTTCAGGAAGAAAAATGTATTTTTAAGAAACAGCAGTCTTGCTATGAAGTAAATTAGAGAAGTGACATTTTTAAAATGTTGGAGTAAAATAAAAATGAAATATTTTACTTTTTTCTAATTATAGTTCAGTAAAGTAATAGGATGTTTTCTTTTTTTGTAAAATAGCATGTAAATCTAACACAGGTTTTCTCCAAGTATAGTAGATTTCAAACATTTTTTGTAAGGTTCATTAATTATATGAATTCAAATTCCACTGAGATCAGTTGAAATAAACCACTTTTGAATTTATATGATCCATGTTGTGTCTTTGGTATTTTGTGAAGCATAACTTGGAAATTTACTTTTTGAGCTAACTGAATGCCAGTAAAAATAATTAACAGAATACGTGATGAAAACTTATTTTTGGTGGCTCAGAAATGAACTTAAGATTGCTCAAATTCTGGGATCGCATATTTTAAGATATTATTTTTACAATAAATGCTAGGCTTGTGGCTCACTTTTGGAAGACAATAGGCAAAATATTTTTAAGAAAATTCATATTGCTCCATCATGTGATCCTCTACTGCATTACTCATTTCTTGACAGCAAGGACTGACTCCAATTTATCTCTTATTTCCCATTCCTCGTTTCTGCCACTGTGTCTCCAATTATAGTGACTGATATTTGATGAATGGATGAATGATTCAACAAGTGAATGGGGAAAGAAGAAGACAGAGACTTGTGCTACTGGTTGCATCTGCACAGGTGCATTATATATATATATATATATATATATATATACACACACACACACACACACATACTAAAAAGGCTTATATCCTATAAAGTGTCCTAACTGCTTCACTCACCCCTCACCCCTTCCTTTGCCTCTCCCTTCGTGCCCTGACACCTCTCTTAACCTAGCACAGGACTTTCCAGTTCCTTTTCCAGAAATACTCTCTCAGGGAAGTAACCATCATCTTTCAATAAGCCCGAGTGTATGTTTCATGCAAGTTTTGTTGCCTAGGGATGTTTTCATAACTCATTCTTATTCTTGCTGAAAAGAATACAGGTGCTGTGCACAGATGGCTGGGGAAGGTAAGAGAGTTTCTCCAAAACATGAAACTCACTCTAAGAGAGAGAACTTGGGGGAGAAAATGAAAAAGAAGTGACAGAGACAGGCAGCAAGAACAGGAAGAAGAGACTCTCCTGTGGGAAGCTGAACTAAACAGAGCTGCCAATAGAGAAATCGTATTAGGGCATGTTTCACTATTGTAAACTTTCCAATGGGCATTGAAGCTCTTTCTGTCTCCAGACCACCTAACGGCCATGTCTGTTTCATGCCTGATATTCCGAAACACAGACCGTTTGGAAGAAAGAATACATAAGTTTTGCCCTTAAACAGGACATCTAAATCAACTCCACCTCAAAGCTCAGCAAACATCACAGAAGAGACGGTAACAATGTAACAATGTAAGAGCCAGAGGGTGGACAGTGCTTCCAACAGTTTGTCTTACAAGCATGAAGGACTGCTGCACCCACGGGCTCTACATGCACAAGGGCATGACAGCTAGAGGAAGACTAGTTGGGAGGAAGAAAGAAGTTTATACTTAGTGAATGAGGGGGGATTCAATTGTGTAATAAGGAGTATAAATGACATGAATATATTATTCCATTCATGTAATTATCAACGAATGAAAAAGAAAACACTTTAAGGAGTTAAAAAAATGGAACTTTCAAGACTTCCATTGGACTCGCAGATGGATCCATAGAGTCTTCTGTGGATGCATTAGTTAGTACTTCTGTGTTGTTAGTACGTCACCATCACAGGTGAGGGTCCTTCCAACTTAGGTAGCAAAGTGCAGATTGAAGAACAAGGCAGGAGAGAAGGAGAGTAACTTAGCAATACTAGGAAAGTGTGAATCCAGAGGCAAAAACCAAGTAGAGCAATCAGTGGGTATTTACATATTTTAAAATGTTCCAACTTCTGTGTGGTTGTCTTGCTTTTGTTTAGAGACTGGGACTCACACCGTAGAGCTCGTTCTGCCTGACTTAGATCTCATTACATATCTCACAGAGGCTTTGAACTTGTGATAAACCTTCTGCCTTCAATGGCCCTGGAAGACAAAGTCTGTGAAATCTCAGAGCAAAGCAATAACAAGTTTACAGCAATCCAGGTGATTTTCAATACCACCCTTGGGCTTCCACAGGTGCGCGCGTGCATGCACGCACACACACACACACACACACACACCACAAAACCCACATGCACACATATGCAAAAATAAATATAAATATATAAATAAAAAAGAGAATAAAACAAAGCATTGAGTGCTAATCCCTTGTAAACGTGTGGATGTTATGACTTCCTTGCAGTTTTATCTCCAAGGATTAAATTGAGGCCTTCCATGAAGCAGAAGTTTAGTAGATGCTTATTGAATTAACTCTTTCCCATTTCTTCAGAAAGTTACATGAAGGTAAAAATATTTTAGCCTTCCCCATTCACTTGTTGAATCATTCATCCATTCATCAAATATCAGTCACTATAATATTTAGCCAGGTAGAGTGAGTATGCATTCACACTGGCACCTCAGCAGCAGGACCTGTGTATTCCCGCCTACCTCTGCTTGCACGACGGGAACTTGGCAATTCTCTCCAAATACTTCTCAGCCCATCACCCCCTAGTTTTTTTTTTGTGATTGCTGATTTGGGCTCACTGATTCTGTTCTTTTTTTTTCTAATTTATTATTATTATTATTATTTATTCAACTGTGTGCATGTTCGTGCGCGTCTGTGTGTGTGTGTGTGTCTGTTTATATTGTGTTGTCTCTTAGCAAGCTATTAAATGACTCATAAATAAGTATCAACATTCATTGCAAGAGAAAACTTTAAATACTCTTATTTCTATGTAAAGTCTAACTTGAAACTTTTCTTCAAGTAAAAGAAATGAAAAACTCATCACAATTACTTTCTTTCTTTCTTTTCTTTTCTTTTCTTTTTTTCTTTTTGCTGGTCTGGTGGTTAACATATTTAATATCAGCCAAATATGTTCTTCTGTAGGAAAATCTATTTTTTCTTATTAATCATCATCAGACATAGTTGAACAAGTGTCTACAGTGCAATGGAGTACACTTCTAAATGTTCATATTTGCAGAAAGGGCTTGGGGATTTCTTTTTGTGAAGTCGTATGATTCTGAGGAAGAAAACAGAATGAAAGGAATCTTGTTTCTTGCCTATTTTATTTCAGAGATCCTCTGCTTTGATTACTTGAAAGATGGCAGAGCTCAATGATCTATCTCTGATTGGAATTTAGATTTAGGTCTCTGATAGGACTGTCAGCCTCTCAGATAAAATGACTAAGCTCTAGCAGATTTCTAGCAGAAGGAGAGGTTTGTGGGACCAAGCAGAACTTACCAGGTAGAGTGGGTGTGCATTCGCACTGGCACCTCAGCAGCAGGACCTGTGTATTCCCTCCTACCTCTGCTTGCACGACGGGAACTTGGCAATTCTCTCCAAATACTTCTTAGCCCATCACCCCCTAGTTTTTTTTTGTGATTGCTGATTTGGGCTCACTGATTCTGTTCCTTTTTTTTTCTAATTTATTATTATTATTATTATTATTATTATTATTATTTATTCAACTGTGTGCATGTGCGTGCGCGTCTGTGTATGTGTGTGTGCCTGTGTATGTGTAGAACCACGGACGAACCCGCGAACCACCATGGACGCCTCCACCTCCTTCTGCCCCGGGATTCACAGGCTCCGCCCTACCAGGACCAAAAGCGCAGGCCGCCCCCGCTTCTGCCTGGCGTCTATACGTGGGATCTGGGATCCGAACTCAGGACCCTCCACCGGCAAGGCGGAGGCTTAACCCCTGAGCACCTCTCCAGCCCTCTGAATCTGTTCTTGGTCAAGCACAAGCACTCACTGAGAATAATAACAAAAAAATAGAAACAAAAATAAGAATAAGAAATAAGTTTATCTGTTGTCTGTACCAGCTCCTTGTGACTGATGTGCTAAGTGGTACCCAAGTCCTGAACAAAAGCTTCATTGTTCATTCAAAGGATTGAAATCAGTCTGAAGTCTGACGCAATTGACTTTGAGCTTCTCTCTTTTTGTCTGCTTTTCCCACAGAATGATGATTCTCTTGCATAGATAGAAAGGTGCAAAGCAATCATTTGCAGTAGAACAGGGGGTTGGGGGGGGGAGGAGGGAACTGGTGTACCTATTAGGTTTGTATGAGCGGAAATAATAATAAAAAGTGTTAAAAAAGAATAATATTTTCTGATCCTAAGATATAATATGCAGGTTTTCAGCATCAATGTAATCACCAAAGAACTCTGCTGAAAACCTTTTGACAGTAGAATGTCAAATACTGGACCAATAGACTAAGGGCAATTTAAAGCAATGAGTCAAGGCAAAATTATTCTTTATCCATGAATTGGTTTCACTTTGTTGCATATACCAAAAAAATGTACTTTTGAAAGGATTATGCAGGACACCAAAAGGTATGCAGTCTGTCTCATCAAGTAGGTGGTTATCATTTGGGAATGGAAAAAAGGCACATTGTAAATTTTAAATTAGTGCTAGAAAAAGCATCTACAATGGCTTGAATTATCCAGTCAGTTATGAATAGAATATTACTTGTTGGCTTTTATCAGTGTGTTATTTTGTTATAGCATTAAATTATTCATAATGTATAGTAATAAACCTACGGCTTTTGATATTCCAGTGCATCTTTTTGTCTTCTGAAGACAGGGAAGACTCGAAGCAAAGCCTATTGATAATAAAGAAAGGAACAAAGTGGTCAGTTCACACCTCAGCAAACCGCCTAACCAGAGCCTAATAGCCATTTATTATGTATCTTTAAAATGCAATTATGGTAGCTGAAATTTTTCAAAGAAATGCTTCACTTAAATGAGACAAACCATGTCTTGGCTGAGATTGTGTTTAACCTCATGAATAATAGCACATAAACACGCAGTGTGCACATGCCAGCTAACCGCCTAGTTGTCTTTCTTTGGCCATGGAAACATTCAGAATATAGCACACTGAGAAAAGTAATTCAACTCGTGTGTCACCCTTGTAGGCTTTAATGGTCTTGCTCTTTCTCTGTGCATGAAACAATCAGAGACAGGGTGGCTCTTACTAAGTCTGACCATGGATCTCGTGTTCAGGCACAAACAGCTAAATAGCACTTGTTCTTTCCAGTGGCTCAGCCCAAGATATACTATGGAGCGATTTTTTGTTTGTGTGTGGGCTTCTATTATATATAGAATTGCTGGTCATGAGATGCCCATTCTTGCCATAATTATCCATTGAGAAGTTTCTGTATTTAAATCAGAGGCCCTGGTCAGATAAAAGGGAACTTGGGGCCAGTAAGAATGTGATTGAGAAGTGCACAGCACCTGCTGAGTGGGAGAGAGACCAATTTCTCAAAGCCTGTTCTGGAGAATTTGTACTTTATTATAGAGATAGCAGAAAGCATCAGATTGACTACATAAACTAATGTGAGCATCTCGAGAGTAATATATAAGAATTTTCTAAATGTCACACTCACTCTCGTGTCTGTCAATCATCTGCCTGGCAATCTTTATATTCTCTCTCCTTCTACCTTTTGCATTAGCAATTCTCCCTCCTCTTCTGCTCCTGTTTGCTATGATTGTCCTCAGTCGGGCTCAAACTCAATCCTACTATGATGCTGTCTCTTAAAGTTTTGAGTTGCTTAATTAGCACTTCAAATTGATTTCTCATGGATGATCATTCCCCTTCTAATAGTTCTGAAATGCAGACTCTTCTCTTGGATTTACTCCCCACAAGAGAGTGGATACAGGCGAGGAGGAGGTCTCTACTTAGATATGCTCTAACCTTGATGATGACTGCCAGTCTTTTCATTTCTTGTATTGAGTTATGTGTCTGCTAACAGTATAAAGGTTACTGGACACTTTGTATGCTGTACAAAGACGGTACTATGCTGAGCACACACTACTGAACTGTTACTGTGTATATCAAAACCACAGATACAGAGCAGTGGGCAAAGAATTTTGTATTAGTGGATGTGCTAATTATCTAAGTGCATTTCAACTTGACAATTCCAGGCTGAGTTCTGGGCACATGTATGAAGAATTAGTAGTTAAGAAAGCCCTGAACAAATCTGCAGGAGGTTGTCTGACTGATGTGAAAGACCATGATAGATGGGACCGTTCCGCAGGAGAATGAAATGGGAAGCCTGGTTAAATAAGTTGGTAAGCACACTGTGAATAAACATGCTGTCTGATAGGTAAGGTTCCCATTCTTGCAACAGTCCCTGTGGATGTGGTATGACCACTCCCTGGGATCCTGGTGTTGGTGTGAGCTCTCTCCTGTCAAGCTAAACTGAGAGCTTTAGCCAAGAATCATAAAGAAAAAGAAAAACCCCCACTTCCCTAAACTGTTTGGCGATGAATCTATCAGGAGCATACACATAATCTGCAACCATGGAGAAAGTATTTCAAAATAACAAGTAGTTTGTGGGTCCCAAGAACTGAAAATATCCAGAAGTAGATGAAACCAAGTTGTTTTGTGATTAGGACTTTTTCCCAAGAATTGCTGGCCTTGGCCAAGTCTTGCAGTAGAAGACTGTAGTGTGGCTCAAACCCCAAGAAAGGACAAAGGAACTTTCAAAGCACCAGAAGCTGGTTGGACCTACTGCTTTTTTAGGGCTAACGTGAAGATTACTACTAAATTTAAGCTATGTAGTCATTTTCTTTCATGGTGACATTGACTACAATATATGCTATGAGAAAAAAATAGTCATAATTATCAATTTGATAATTCCATATTATCTTCCATCTTTCATTTATTTACTGCTTTGTTTTATCTACTGTCCTTATAGAGTTTAGATAATCACAGCCAGAATATAAGAAGCCTTCAGGCAGGACTTGCTTGTTGGTCTTTGTCTCATTCTGCCATTAATTGGTCACAGGCAAATGTTTCCCTAAGTTGAATTGTCACTTTATTTTCTAGAGGTATATATATTTTTTTTCACAAGGACAAAAGTAATCAAAAAGGGAAAAGCCAAGAATGTGTCATTGAGGTGTCCAGCATTGAAGATACCTCTTTTACCAAAAAAAAAATACATGATACATAATAACTTTCTTCCCCAACTTCTTAGGTTCTTGACTCTCTGAAGAGTAACAGGGAACGGCATCTATCCATGAGTCTTGCCACAACAGTCACAGGTTCTACAATCCAGTTTCCAAAAATCTGGCCACATGTAAGAATGACTTGCAATGTGCACACACCTTAGATGCACATGCATGTGTCTGCTGATGGATCTGAAGGTCAGAGGTCAATACCAGGTATCTTTCTCTGCCAGTCTTCACTTTGTTTAGTGAGAAAGGAACCTAGAGTCCTAGGATCTGGCCAGTGAGGACCAGGGATTTGCTTGTCCCCAGCGTCACTCCCCCAAGTGCTAGATTAACTAGAACTTTTTCACCTGACTATTAGAACACCTTAATTCAAGCCCCATACTTTTGTTGAAAACATTTTCCCAACTCCCTTGCCTAATATTTGAATTTTTGAATAGATCCTTTGACATATTTTAGAGATTTTTAAATTACTGTGATGCTTAACACTAGATATTTTGATCATTCATTGTGACTTAAAGATTACTTTGAAGTTGGAACTCTGTTGAAGGGACAGCTGAAGAAAGACTAACAATGAAGAAAACCATTAAAAGTGTCATTTATACAATGCTTTCTGGACTAGTTTCTTAAGGTTGGAAAAAAATCATGATTTTTTTTAGTATCTTGTTTTCCCTTCAGAGTCATAAGAAACTATAGTGATAATTTTTTTGAAGTTGCATGCTAAAATGTAGTCTCTTGATTCACACTAAAATTAATGGTTACGGCTTAGTCTTTAAATATTTAAGATAAAATCTGCTCAGACAAATCCTGATCCTATCTCTCATATAAATTCCATTTACCACAGACTGTTATTATCTCTCCTGAACACCATAGCAGAGTTATAATCATTAATGTAGACACAGACATCTCAGATTACTCAAATGGACACACAGATGAGGGTTAATAAAGAAAACATCATTATTTAAAGCAGTTTCTGTGTTCGAAATTCCAGAACATCATCATTAAATGCTCTAGAGGCCAAAGCCAAGGCATCTAGACCTACCAGCTAAAAATATGAATAGACATTACCTTTAAAGTCCCTGACTCAATCACCCTAAGTGCCTTGGAAGTTCATAACCAAGAGCATAGCAAGCTATTTATTTGATGCTTGCAGAACTCCAGGAGATATTCTAGGAAATTTATGCATAGAAATGAACAAGGCAGAAACCACTTGTAGTTAAACCAAAACAAAAAAATAAAGGAAAAGATTAAACTACCAAATCAAACCAAAGAGTTCAAAAGGCTCGTTAAACTCCCCATAATGAGGACATGGTCAGAAGCAAGTGTGATTTTCAAAACTAGCATCCCATAATATCAGCCCCATGCACAGATATGAAAGGTGAAGGGGGGGAGAGGAAAAAGGAAATAGGTAGGATTAGCCTCTTACTCGGGGATTTTAAACCACAAATAAGCCCTTCCTCCCCACCAAATAAACTGTTTCTAAATCTTCTCTTGATCTGGAAGCATAAGCTGAGTTGTGAGTCAGGGTTGGCCTTGATGCTTCCCAATTCCCCCTGTGAGTGGCTCCCAGAATAAAAAGAGATCTTTTAGTGCCCAGGATTTCTTCAGGATGAACATCTTAAAAAATATACTTGCATAAAAGGCATTTGTGTAAGGAAGACATGAAAGTACATTGTTGTGTAGTCTTTTTATCCTTGTAATTGTAATGACATTGTTAATACTTCATACTTTGGAAAGGAAAGCTGTTTGGTAATTTTGTATAATATTTCAAACTTACCCTCATTAGCAGGAATTGTTAGGTGAATCTTATTTGTTGCTGTACTATCAGTCATTGACACTAAGGATACCTGTATATGTATTAAAGTATAAGAACAAAATAAGTTTACGCTACATACACATATGTATGTGTGTGTGTGTGTGTGAGAGAGAGAGAGACAAACATAAAATTAAAGGGTGCCCAATGGTTTCACCAAACAAAACGAATGAGAACATGTCCATATTTATGGTTCTTTCCCTTTAGAGTGACAAGATATTTGAAATCTTTTCTATTCTTTTTCAAACTCTATCTCAAATAGTTGCACTACTTTTAGAAGACAGTTTCAAGCCACCATGCAGGAAACATTGAATAATTTAGCTTTACCTGTCATTGCAATCAAGTACAATATATATTTTAAATTATTTAAAAATAATTAACATTATTAGTACTGAAGTGAATGTATCTGTCAGTGTGGAGACCAAAGAAGGAAAGCTGCTTGGCTTTCTCGGCAAAAACTGAAAATGAGATGCATTTTATTTTTAATAACCTTAATTGTGCTAGGATTCGAGACATATTTTTACCCTGGCATTTAAGATAGCCAAAACAACCAGTAATTAAATATATTCTAAGAACATTTAAAGGAGAGGTATGAAGGGATCCATTCTTGCATTTGTTGTTGATTTTACGTGCCTTTACTTCCACTGATTTGGATTGTGAAATGTACAATTATTTCACCCTGTACAACATACCACCACCAACAAAAACTGGGTTTCTAGAAGATGAAAGCCTCATTTCAATGCCATGACCCAGCCCCATCACTATCTCCTGGTGATTTAATTGTTAAATTGTTTCCCTATTATCTTTGAACAAGGGCCCATCAGCAATCAGTGACTCAGGTCATGGATGGACTGCTGAGCTCCTGCCTAAATGCTGGCCCTTTCCTGAGACTGAGGAAGACACAAACAGTCCCCACCATTCTTCTAAGTCCCCAGTAGCTGTCAAAACACAGATGGGATCTTCCTTAGAGGTTAAGAAAATAATCCAGAACAAATAATGCACAAAAAGTAAAATCATCTTCATTTATTAAAGAGTTTGATTGCTTCTTGCTTCTTGAGAACTGAATGATGACTTCATTTCTGAGCCTTGGTTTTTCTCCCATCTTTTCCACTTTGGGTTCAAAATATGGCAATATTTTCTCAAAAGTTACAAAAAGCCTCACACAGGTATTAGAATGGAGTCTAGGTGCAATAGTGTGATCTTAAAAATAATTCCAAATATAGTGAACACATCTTTAGTTTAAAAGATAGAGGGGGCTGAAGAGGTGGCTCAGGGGTTAAGCCTCTGCCACAGGCGGAAGGTCCTGAGTTCCGATCCTAGACCCCATGTATAGACGCAGGGCAGGGGAAGCGGGGAGGGGGAGACCTGCATTTCTGGTCCTGGTAGGGCAGAGCCTGTGAATCCCGGATCGGAATAAACAAGCAGGAGGTGGAGGTGGTCCATGGTGGTTCCCGAATTCGCCTGTGATTCTACACGCGCACACACACACACACACACACACACACACACACACACGTGCGCGCGCGCGCGTGTGCACATGTATACACGCACAATTGAATAAATATTAAAAAAGGCAGAAATTATTAAAGTGTACAAGGTAGTTCCCCATAAAGTTCTGCAGAACAATAAAGTAATTTCAATACCTGTCCTTGAAGAGATTATAAACTAAATAGAAAGATCAAATTGATTAGGTACTAAAAACATATTTTTATACATTTTATTATTATTTCCGCTCATACAAACTTAATAGGTACACCAGTTCCTTCCTCCCTCCTCCTCCCGCCGAACCCCCTGCTCCCCCACCCCTCACCCCTTCCTCCCCATCCCCCAGTGCCTCCCCCCCCCAATTCCCAGAGAGTCCTTTATTGTGCATGCCTGACTCTCCTCTGGGCCCTCCTCTTCGATGACGTACAAGGACCCAGTGGCATTTACCCTGAACCCTTTCCCGTGTTCCCCTTAAGCATAGGAATACTGCTGTGGCTGCCAATGCCTTGCCTCCAAGGACCTTGGTGCCTTTAGCAGATGCTAGACTTTGTGAGGTCAATAGTGTGTTGGACATTGCGCAGGGCATGCAAAGTCCAATTATGATTGCTTCGGCCCTAACTTGTGTGAAGTATCCTGCAAATCATTGCTCCTCCCATCCTTTTGCTCTTACAGTCTTACTGCCCCCTCTTCCGCAAATTTCCCTGAGCTTCAGAATGGGGAGAGATTAGTCTGGCCTAGTTCTAGGTGGTTGATATAGATAAGATTAAATGCATATTGCTAGCAAAAAGTTGCATCTTCATTTCACATGTAAGAATTAGATTTAACAAGTAATAATGGTGAAAAAGAACATGCCGATTTGGTTGGTTTATGCCTAGAATAATTTTGACATGAGTCAGGTTGAATGCAGGGATATAGCCATGTCTGTGTATTTCTATCATTCTTTAGGTGGAAAAAAATTGTTTTTTTTTTAGTTAAATGAATGTTTGACAAAGAAATACATCATTTTCACATCTTTCCTTGCTTTCTTCTTCCCTTTTCCTATTAAAAATTTTAATGCTTTTAAAATTATATTTTAGAAATTATATTTTAATTGACAATTATATTTTACTTTGGTCATTAATTGGCATATTTGCATATACTTTTTATTTTATTATGGAATTGCTTATTTTGTTATTTGAGAATGAAACTCTTAAGAAGAATGACATTATGAATTTCTATTGTCTAGTAAAAACACTGTGTGGCATGCAGGTATGTGAATTTGAGTTCCAGCTCTTACAGCTGATGAAAGCTGAATCCAAAGAAAAGCACTGAAACTTGCCTTTCTCATCTACACACAGTAGAAACTTAAGAGACATCCTAATTGACATCCCCAGCAACCAGGTAAACTCCCTGTATGCCTCCTGGCACATAGCATGGACATCATTTGAATATTAAACTTTCCCAAGTTCTCCTCCTTCTTTCTTAATGAATTTGAAGTCACTAAAAGAAAGAACACTCTGATTTTCTTTAAAATAGTCTGATTTCTTATATTCCCATGAAATCTATAAGAAAATTGATTACAAAGAGTTAACGTAGCTTGTGATTGATAAGACAATTCATTACAAAGAGTTAAAATAGCTTAAAATTTCACTATGTCAATCTTCCCACTAGGTGTCAACTTCTTAATGTGGCTCCTCTTTGTCCTAATGACTGGGAGATTTAATCCTTTTAGTGGACTATGCTGCTAGGAGGTTCATAAACTTTGAGTTTTAAAATGATTAATGACCTGCCTAAATATTCTTCTGCCCATATTCCTTGCCAAAAAATTGATTAAATCTACATTTTATGTTTTTGTAATCCTTGAAAGTAATAGAAATCATAAAATAATAATTAAAAAATGAAAACTTGAATTCTGTTGCTCATTTTGAGCAGAATGTATTTTAAACGTATTAGTCAGCTTCCTGGATTAAATAAAATGCAATCACATAGATACTTGGATTTTTTTAAAGTATCAAAATCATCTTCTTTGACTGTAAATTTGTAACTACAAAATTAAAAATAAGTACAAGACTCCAAATACCTTCCCCACTGTTACTTCTCTGTCATAATGTGGGGGTCCAATTTTCATTTATCATGATGACTTGAAGGTGATAGCATGTTAAACAACAACAACAAAATCTCTATTTTTCTTCACTAATGTTCTATATAAATTATTCTCAAGCTTCAAACTCAGTCACTCCATACTGTGATTCCCAAGTAGAGGAAGACCTTTCCTTGCACTAGCTGGTAGAAAGCTCTGAGCCAAAGATAAGTGTGGTCCAAAGGGAGCTTTTCCTATTTGGTCTCACTTTCTCTTTCCTCTCTTGATCTTGGGTTCTATTCTAATTTGTTTGCTCACATTTATTATATTCTTTATTTAGAAATCACATAAAAGTTTTTTTCTTTTTTAAAAAAACTGGGTGTGGTTACACTTAAAAATAAATCATTGGATGCAAAAACAAGTCAATCGGACGCAAAGACATTCCATCTATATTTTCCAGTTCAGGAACTCTGACCATGGAACCCTCTGATCAACGTTTACTAGTCTTTGTTTAATCCCCCTCCCAGTCCCATATTCAATGATGGGTAAAATCTGGAACCTTTCTACTCTTAAATCTCTCTGAAGGCTCTCTCCTTCTCTTTCATACTACCTTCTCACCCTTAGAGTGGAAATTCAGACACCTTTCTACTTAGCTTCTTTTACTCTTTCTTTTTTAAATAGTGTCACCAAAGTGGCCTATGAAGACAATTCAAGTGTGACTGTGCATGCTACAGTTGAAGGTGTAACAAATCACACATGGTGCATACCCTGGTCTTGGGACTTGGATGGTGTTGCCACCGACATGTTTTCTCCCAAGTACAAATTAATAAAAAATATCACACACATTATTGCAAAAATTAAAATGCATTTCCTGCTGAAGCAAATGATTATATAAATATCATTGCAATAAAGAGATGATTTATCAGTGAGGAAAAATCTCAAACTTGTGAGGGACAGGCTGAGACTTTGCTGAAATAGATGCCAAGGTCACAAAAGGATGGAGCCATCCCAGAAGGGTGCAGAAGAGATACATAGGAGCAGGGCATCTCTATGAACACGAAAGCATGGGGGCATTTTGGAAAAGGAAGGCTACGATTATACCCCTACTTTCTAAGAGCACAGGATTTATATGAAGTTGGATTTTCTTATTGTCCATCCATAGGACAGAATCTTAGATCTTCACAAATTTTAATTTCATTAAAATTACACAGGCACATGGGAATAGAATTGTCAACTTCTTACCCCACGTGTCCCTCGTTCATCCTTATGAACTTGGTGTCATAGATAAGCAAAGGTATCAACTTGACAGTTAAAGGTTTGAGCTCTGGGCACATTTGTGGAGGATTAGTGGTTGGGTTAAACCCAGAGCAAACCCTCAGGAGACTGCCGGGGGAAGGCTGATGGGAAAGCCCAGGTGGGTGGGATTAGGCCCGGGAATAAAATACAAAGAACTGGTTGAAAGAGTGGGCATCCTTGTGTATAGTTGGCCAGACATGCTGGTCTAGCAAGTAAGCATCGTCCCTCTCTCAGACATTACGTAGAGATGGTGTGGTCAGTTCCCTTGGCCCTGGTGCTGGTGTGAGCTCTCCTGCTAAAATGAACAAACAACTATAATCAGGAATCATAAGAGAAAATAAACCCCTTGTTCCCTTAAGTCATGTGATCTACCAGCAACCAAGCAGGTGAATTGCAACACTTGGTATATGTTAATGCTATTGGGAAGGTAAAATACAGATGGAGATACTCACAGAATCACTTGTGAAATTTTCAGCAACAGGAAAACATGGCTGGAGGGGTCTGAGAAGCTGCATTTTGCAGAAGACAGTCTCTCTACCCAATGCCAGATGATGCCAAATGAGCAGTTCACAGGCCATGCTTTGAGCAGCTGTTACCCACAACACCTATCTCTTCTTTCTTTAAAATATTGAATATTAATTATTTTGGCATGCTACAGGAGAATGCACAAGCTAAGTAAGCTAGGCAAGTACTATACCACTGAACCACATCCCTGGATCCCTCCCCCCCATCATCTATGGTCACCTGTGCGAATGTGTGATTGAAAATTTTCTTAGACATTAGATAATTGTTGAGCACCACTAATCCCTATAACTCTGAGGAATGAATCTCCCAGAGCTGACATAGCTATTGTTTCAGATCATGCAACTGATTAGTGGTAGGGAGTCATTCAGAGGGACTCTTCAAGCTCTTATTTCTTAGGCATGAAATTACCAGGCTTCCCCTGCTCCGACATCTTGGCGGTACAGTAACGGCTCACTAGAGAGCAGACTTGCCTCAGCTGCTCCCGCCTCAGCCAGGTGGTGGAAGGAGAAATAAATTTGCTTACCTGGGAGAAACAGGTTGCCTATAAATCAAAAGGGGTCAAGTTATGTCCACCAGATGGAGGTTTTACAGTCTTAATGTGTAAGTTAAGATATAATGGATTACTGGAGGTGAAATTTCAGTAAGGTTGAATCATTTTGTTGCCTTCTGGGATCTAGGGAGAGCAAAAGGTTGCTGTTACAATGAACAAGCATGGAGTCAGATTTTCATCTGAGGTGACCTACTTACAAAGGATGTGATTCTGACCCATTAATTCTCAAAATCATGCCTAATTATCTATTGGTATGGCTTACTGAGGCTCAAATAAGCTTTTCTGTTCTTCTGCTTAGTGTATAGTGTGTGTGTGTGTGTGCGCGCGCGCGTGCATGCACACTGGACTGAAGCATGTGGTAATTTTACCCAACGGATTATTCTGGTTTAAGAAAAAAAATCTATTCTTTCTTTATCTATCTACCTACCTACCTATCTACCTACCTATCTATCTATCTATCTATCTATCTATCTATCTATCCATCCATCCATCTATACCTACCTATCTACTTATCTCTATCTCTCCTCTGTCTCTCTCTTAACCCTTTCCTTCTCTGTTCTCTCTAATATCTTTGCAACTAGGAACATAAAATGAATGTTTACAAAGCAATAAAAATCCAAATCAGTATGTTTTCTCTTTCTAGGACAATTAACAGTGCTGGAGCATGATTTAACAAAGGTTTGGCACTGCCTGAACTAAATTTAGCCCTCTTTTATATTAGAGATGACTGTCGAACACATTCGGCCATCTTTATTATTAAAGTGATAGTCACAAGGAAAACTGAAACAATCCATGAATGACACAGGATACCATCAAAAAATCATGTATTTCCCTGTATATGTATATTATTGCTACAGTTAGAAAACTTTTTAGGCCAAGCCACTGGGAATTATTTATATCATCTTCTTGACTTGATATTTTTGCTCTAAAATTCCATAGTGTGCTTTCTTCTCACTACCCTTTTTTGGAAAAATATGAAGGTGACCACAATAGCACTCACCTCTCTCCTGAGCTATCAAGGACGAAGTTCTCATTTAGAATGCATATGTCTGGCTGATGAGCTTCACATCTTGCTGTGTAGAAGACAATATAGCCATGCTGTTTGTTTCTTGTTTGGATGATGTTTCTTGTTTTCTTGTTTTGCTGCTGTTGATTCTCTCAGGAAACTTAACCTGTGTTCTTTTCCTTTCTGTCTTAAACCTTTAGCAGTTTCTCAGTTCATCACATTTTGGACTTGTGTTGAGATGGTTTACATTGAGTTCAAATTAAATGCTTCTACATAAAGAGTATATTTTAAAATACCTAATATTGTTAAAACACTTGAAATAATTTAATAGAAACTGTTACCCTTTGTGGAAAAGAAACAATGAATACCTCTAATTTGCTAAATTAAGTTACTTTTAGTGAGAACATGAACATGAGAGTTGTGGTTCCAGGTGAGACTCATATTTTGATGCCAACTCCTGATTTGACGTTACTCCATCTTACCTAAGGTGAAAATATACTCTTGGTTTCTTTTTTTGGTAGCAATAAATTAAGGTGAACTTTTATCTTTATTCACACTTCAGTATAATTTCCTATTGTAATCATTGCTTTACATTACATCTCTTTTAACTTTCAAAAGGAACAACATTTCATCTTTCTTTTTAATTTTTTAATTAATTTTAGTTTCAACTAAATTGAAACATTGCTGTTGTGGTCAGCCCTTAAACGCACCATTCTCCTCTGTTTCCTCTGGACTGGGATTGTAGGAGAGCTCACCTACCCATCCATTTTTCGCTGTTATGTTTTCCTCAGTATGTGTACATGGGAGTAGATTAGATCTATAGTTCATTGTTTAAAGCAAACCATGATCCATCCTGCAAAGTAGATCCTTGCCGATGTAGAATCTGATAATATAATTGAGTGTGAATGCTTCCCCCAATAGACAAGGTTGTTCACTAGGTCTATTTTTTGGACCTCAGCTGTTTAGGTACCTACCTCTGAGCCAGCTTTGATCACCTTCCAAGCTAGAGGAAATATGTGCCAGCTCATTTGCCTGGTACTTTAATGTGCTTTCAGTATGCTGGAGCAAAGCTTGGGACATCTCCTATCTGTAATAGTCCATTTGCAAATCAATGCATAGATGTGTACTTAAGAGGCCTCATTTGTTGCTTGCTAAGCCAACAAATGTCTCCCTGCCTTTGGGTCTCCAGTTACATTAGTGGAATAAACCATTGACACTACAGGGCATATGCTTTCTCTTGCTCTCAATGTTCTTCCAATTGGAATTTTAAAAACTCAAGGACAAAAATGGTTACAATTTCTCATTCAAAAGCTCAATAAAGCATGCCACTAAGATGTGTCTTAGAAACTGAAGAGAACATTGGGAATGAAGTTTATTTTCATGAATTATTTCTTGAATTCACAAAGCACGAATGGTGATCCAAGTGTAATATATATATACATTGCCACTGAGACAACCACAGCAATACTTGTTTCAACAGTTCCTATTTTCCTAAGCAGCAGGAAGTGTTCCATAGCTGTTTATGCTTTTCTGTGTTGAAGAATGCTGGTTTGGTTCTCTGACCACCTATGATGAACATGACCTATGCTTCAGTAGCTCCCATGCCTTCATTGCTGGAAATGTGCATTTCATTGGCGTGAGTAGAGAAAAATCCCTAAGCCCTTAAAGACAAATCTAGTTGACAGTGCTTTTCTTAGTGTCCTGAGTTTCACTGTAGAAATGACTATTACTTTATTGTAGAAATGAGACTAAACCATGCATGTTTCTCTGTGGGAAGACAAAAGGGTATAATGAAAGGATTTGTTAAAGGTAACAAATGAAGAAGCAGAGGTCATCCACAAGTCTGTGGAGGCTAAGAAATAAAGGCAGGTGATCATTTCGTTTAGCTTTTAATGATGCTGATATTGGTAACACTAATGAAAACCAAATCACAGAGCAATTAACTACTGTATAGTACTGTTTTAAGCATATATATATATATACTATATATATATATATATATATATATATATGTTTTACCCTGTATTTACATATTAAGTCCTCCTAATAGTCAAAAACAATTATTATTACTATAGTCCTATATTATGGACAGCACTCTAAGGCAGATATTTATCCATTCAAAAAATTGCTGTTTGGGATATTCAATTCTCATGTCTAATTCTCATTTAGGAACCTTTACTTTAGAATCAGTCTTTTTAAGATTAAAGTAACTGAGGATTCAGTGCTAACTTATGTGTCTACAACTAGGAAATATAGGCTTGCAATTTATTTTAATGCTATTTTTTGATTGGCAATCATCATGGACTTAATGAATTATATATTGACTTGGATGACTATTAAAAATGTTCGACACCCTGGCTTAATGTTTCAAACATTTGACCTTGTAAAACTCTTACCTGGTCATTTGCAAGGTATTCATAAATTTTGTCCTCTAAAATTAGATCTAAATTTGCTTGAGGACACTTCTCCAGGCAGCTCAGTTCTAGAGCAGATTGTTCACAACACCATTCTCATAGAGCAAAACAGGTCCCTAAAATAGTCCCTAACAAAGGGACTAGACAAGAAACCCATGATTAAAACTATGCTCTCCAAGTACATCTCTAAAATTTTTTTACCTAGGTCTGACATACGAAATCTTGTTATCGGGCTGAAGAGGTGGCTCAGGGGTTAAGCCTCTGTCTTTCAGGCGGAAGGTCCTGAGTTCAGAACCTAGACTCCACGTATAGACGCCATGCGCAAGCGGGGGCGGCCTGCGTTTCTGGTCCTGGTAGGGTGGAGCCTGTGAATCCCGAGGCAGAGTAAACAAGGGGGTGGAGGCGGTCCATGGTGGTTCCCGAATTCGCCCGGGGTTCTACACACACACACACACACACACACACACACACACATACACACGCGCACATACGCATACACATATAAATAATAAAAAAAATTTTAAAAAGCAATCTTGTTATCAACTAGGGAAGAAATGAAAATGCAGCAGAAAGCTCTGAAATCAACGAAGAATAGAGAGAAGAGAGTCCCAAAAGGCAGTTTAGGTTTTCTGAGCATGATAACTATGCATTTCTCTAACAGAAATTTTCGAATTCAAGGTATGGACCAAGGACCGAAGTTACTGAGGCAAATGGAGTCCAAATAAATCAGACTTTTGGGGGGAAAGGGGTCTGGTAAGTTGTACAGAAATCTGAAAGACTTGTAAACATGAGGCTACTTTTCCTCAGGAAACATTTTCTATGATCCAGGGAGGACCAAGACGGAGAGGTATTCTTTGGCATTTCTGTAGTAATTAGAAAGCAAAATCCCTCAACAAATGATAAATATATACCACATAACTGTTACAACATAAACATCAGAAACCATGTTAGTAAAGACCTAAACTCAAGCATACCAACACAGTGCAACTTTCAATAATTTTTCAGGAAGCAGCAAAGAAGGATCTGTCAGATTTTCAATCAAAAACTCAGGAAGAATAGGAATGAACTAGACAGAGCCAGGTTTTGGCTACATGTTAAACTCAGCTCTTATCATGCCTAATGAATAAAAGTGAGTGCTTCCTGAATTCTGTTTCTGGAATGACAACAACAACAAAAAAACATAATCCTATAGACCACTCATCAAGACAAATAATAAAGTAGAGAAAGCTATATATATTATTTACATATTGTCAGCACAATATACAAATGTATTCAGAAAAGTAGCCCAAATAATAGATGAGCTAGATAAAATGCTAATTTTTTGGTAAGATGAGGTAACCTTGAATTCTCTGGAGCTTACTACTAGATAGATGGAAATTGGTGAGATTGAAATGGGAGGAAAGGACGCTGAAGGCTATAGAATACCCAGCAGGGATTCAGCACATGCTATAGCCCTTCATTCTTCCATGATGTTACCATTTTTCCTTTTTTTTTTTAAATTTTTTATTATTATTTATTCAACTGTGTGCATATGCGTGTGTATGTGCGCGCGCGTCTGTGCGTGTGTGCGTGTGTGCGTGTGTGTGTGTGTGTGTGTGTGTGCCTGTGTAGAACCACGGACGAATTCGCGAACCACCATGGACGCCTCCACCTACTTCTGCCCCGGGATTCACAGGCTCCGCCCTACCAGGACCAGAAGCGCAGGCCGCCCCCGCTTCCGCCTGGCGTCTATACGTGGGATCTGGGATCCGAACTCAGGACCTTCCGCCTGCAAGGCGGAGGCTTAACCCCTGAGCCACCTCTCCAGCCCATTTTTCCTTTTTTTAGAGCAAAACTTGAGCACAATAATACTAGGGAACATCCAAATTCCTATTTTCTCATTTGCATTGGGTCCACAGCCTCGCCTAGAGCAAAACTATAGATGAGAACACATCATACATGACTCTTCCCACTAGGAGTTCACATTACAGAATCCTGGGACCCACCTGAAAGATGCTGGCACTATACAGATACATGGGTAGATTCTTCACACAGAGGTAGCCACATGTCCTCGAATGAAGCAAGCATGTTTAATCAGGATTGGTAGAAAGAACTAATTGTGTTTCATGCATTTACTGTTGTGCTTGTAAAGATGAATTCAATTGTGAAATATAGCATGAGTTCCGCTATTAGTAACACACTAGGAAGTGATGACTGTAAATCTTATTCTGAAAAACTTCCTGTGGAGTCTCCTGCTCTGTTCTTGATGATGGGCTTTCTACATATGCCCAGTCTTTGAGTTCCTAAAAAATGCCACTAGAAACTGCATTCCTATGAACAATGGAATCCCCAGTGCACTGTTTCCTCCCAGAAGAATAGTAAAATGTCAAACAGACAAAAGTAGGAAAAGCTTATGTCTCCAGACAGCTTGCAGTGCAAATGCAACTTTGGAATGCAGAATTCGTGCTGTTCTCAATGTCTGCTCTCTATCTAACTGCCTGAAAAACACCAATTTGATAACGGGGAAAGATCTTCATTATTCACTGATCCTTCCTATGCAATATAACTAAGGACAAAAATAAAAAGATATCTGCCCATTCCAAACACCTGTAAGAAAGGCACTGTGTACACACACACACACACACACACACACACAGAGTTCTTGCTTCAATCTATTCCTAGCCTTATTTTGAGCCAAAAACTCATATTCACATGCAGTGCACAAAAGGATTCTCCAGTGTGATAAGGTATTAAGCAGAAATGTCTGGGTTTGAACCCATTTTTTTTTATGGGAAACCCAAATCCTCCTTTTTCACAATGGTTGGCTGCCTTTGCAATTACAGCAGATAATTATAATGATAATGCTGTGTTTACCTATACCTTTCTACAAGTGCTGAAATGCTGTAGAAAGCTTCTCTCTATACCCATGAGGTTAGTGTATGTATATTACTACTCATAGACATCCAGATGCACATATTGCCTTGAAATTAGATCCATGTCTTAAGACTCCCAATGCAAAACTGAGCAGATCCTCAAAGAAATTAAATGGAAAAAACAACAGTTCAGCACTTAGATTGCCTCCTACATAACTTTTATTTCTTATTTGATACTAGTGGCTCTCTCTCTGAGAATATAATTCTTTTTAACTAGACACATAATCTGTACAACATCTACCATTCCCTCTGTTTCTGCTTGTTAAAAGTCTGTTTTCTTTAATCTACCTGCCTACAATAACACATTTTTACAGAAAATAAATTAAACAAGTAGAAAATATAACCTGTCCATAATGATTCAAAAAGGAAAACTGCTACATGTCTGCAACAGTTTTCAGTTTGTATACCATTCACTTCTGTCTCCATCATTGTTATTTTTACTTCATAGACTTTCCTCTTTTATTCTGAGTTCAGTCAGTCACACTGTATGTTCTGTTTTATGTATTATTGGACTTCCTTCTTCCTAATGGGTGCCCTTCTCATATTAAGAAGGAAGACAGGCCTCGGGAGATGGCTCAGGGGTTAAGACTCTGCCTAGCATGCAGAAGGTCCTGAATTTGATCCCAGGTCCCAGATAAAAACAACAGTCAGAAACCGCTGGAGCCTTCACTTCCAGCCCTGATGGTAGGAGCTTGGAAAATCCCAGAGTGAAGCAAGGAGGTAGAAGCAATCCAAGATGATTCCTAAAGGCACCCTTGGTCCTCCACAGGGACACACAGTGCCCTCTGATACACTGTATGCGCGTGCACACACACACACACACACACACACACACATACACACACACAAATAAAGCTAAAAAAAAAAGAGAGAAGAGGGAATTCAGACCCCTTTCATCCAGAACAAGAAAAAAGGTGAAGTTTCTGTAATGATTATCAATCCACAAAGGATCGAAAGACCTAAACCATTTCAAAATCTTGTTTAGTTTTCGAATTATGGAGTTTAAACTTTAACTTAGATGTGGGCAGACCCAAAGCCACAAGAGAGTGGGATTCATGTGGTGGTAGAGAGATGGACCAAACTGCATTCACAAGGAAGAAAACTGATGTATTTGGAAGATCATAACAGAGGAACAGCAAGTGCCCATTGTGGTTTACTTCAGGTAGAACTGGGAGAATTTCCTATCACTTCAAGAAGAGGCTTAAAGTCTCCATGGACTAGCGCGGATCTCAGGAGAGATGACTTCAGGTAGCAGGATCCTTAGAGGTAAGGGGTTAGGCAGATATAATGTAGTTCCCATATTAGTGGGTGGCCCATGAAGGGACTAAGGTGTGCCACAGAGTCCTAAACCCTCATTAGTGTATACGACTCAGAGGGAAATTCAGGGTCCAAATAAGCTGATGTTCTGGAGGGTGGGAGAGAGCAGGTGTGAAACAATAAGAGGGGAGGGAGGAAGGAAATGGGGGGAGAAGAGGGATGAGGGACAGAGCAGGATGGGGGGGCAGGTGTGGGAAAGGGAGGGCGGCAAGGTAAGCTCATTGAGCTTGTTTAGCTAGGTAAAACAATAAATTAAAAAAAAAGAAAAGAAAACACAGTAATTGGTGGGTATGTGTATGTATGTTTGTACTTACCATGTGACTTTATTCGGACATAGAAATTATCTAGAGCCAAGAAAGAATTTCATGACTGAATTTTTCCCATTTATTCTGATTTCTTCTCCTGTAAGTATTCTATGGCAATGTTCCCCAACCTGTTCTGAATGGGACAAATCTAGCACATACTGGGAAAGGAAGAAAAAGGATGCACTTGCCCCATGTAAACTTTTCCCATTGTACTGAGCTCAAGCGCAGTCTTAACCGCCATTCCATCCTATCCCATCCCATGCAGTCACATTCATGCCATCTTTATTTTAGTGTAAGTAGAATGCCAACAAATAATGTTTTTCCTTATTAAAAGTGGAAACCCATGGTCAGTTTTACTGTTATAAAAATTGAGGTAAAATAACTTAAAAAAATTTTGACAATGGAAATCACCTCATCTTCATAGCTTCTTAAATCAGATGCAAATGTCATAATACAAATTATTTAAGGAAAGAAAAGTGTTATTATGCCAGAGTGATTTAATGATTAATAGCAAAGGTGGATTTTAATTTAACAGAAGAATCTCTGCTAGTGTAAAACTAATAATAGCTTGTCTCAGACATACTTAATACTTGGCACCTGTATTTTCATATATTTTGTTGTGTGCTTCATTCAGAGATATTCTACTCAAGTATTTTTTTACTTAAATTTGAATTTTTCAAATCTTTGCATCCCTACAGAATTCATTAACCTTATATGGAGAGTAAAAACAAGAACAATTTAGATGTAGCGATGTTGAGCATATTCTCATCTTGAGCACACATGTCTAATCCACACCGGCAGGCTCCCTGTGCATTAGTTTGCTATGTGGATTGCCAGAAAGGAGAACCTTTCTGATAGAACAGCAATTGCAAATGAATCCTCCAGTGCCTCTGTTATATAGGCACTAGAAAGCTAGATGGACTGGTGAGAAGTACCTTACCAGCCTTATTTATGATAGCATATGTATTAGGTGGGTATTATCAAAACATACCCATCTCCTATGCTTCTTTTAGATGCAAGCCATTTATGAGATGGAAGATAAGGTAGTAGCAAGACTTAAATTTTCTGAAAAAGAATTACATGCTTTTCCAATGTATTTTTACTCAATATACAAACAACTTCCCATTACTTTGAAACATTTTGGAAAACACTGCTTAAAAACAGATCTTATTTAGTGAACTGATATTTTGAAATGATAACATAGTACCCTTTTAATATATTGAATAATTTAATCACTAAGAGTGCTAAAACATAATACCTCAACTATTAAAAATATAAAAATACTCTGCTATAAAATAAAAAGGCTTCCAAATTGTTTAACCTATAAAATAGGTTGAAATGCTGATAAACTCTGAAATTCAATATATACTATATAATAACACATGTTCAGATACATTCAGTTTCAAACACAGAGTAAATGCCAATGTTTCACAACTGAAGTGAATACTGTATGTACATTTTTTCCCCAAGAATGAAGGGCAACATTTGAGATACAATTTTCTTCCTATTCCTAGCAATTGGAAGCAGCACTCCATAAACAATTCCAGTTGTGTCTGGTTTACATAGACTAACAGACTCACAGACTAAGTTTCTAGAGCCCGTAGCAGATGAGCAAGAAATAAACTCCGTACATTTAAGATGCTAAGTCCAGAATTGTTTGATAGTAATTCATAGGGAAGTAGCATTATTTGGTAAAAGTTAAAGTTTTTCATTGAACTAAGAATTCTCTTAAGATCCAAAGATAAGAATTGATAATCTTGGTACAAAAAAAAAAGGTCAAATAAGGTTGTCCTAGCTAAGAAACATGGCAGATATGTGTGATTTATTACTAGATCTTCCTTATCTGTCAAGTGTCTATTGGATTTAGAACCAATTACAGAAGTAGGATTCAGGGTGAATCACTGCAGCAATGATTACGGAGTAACTAGCACATCAGAGTCTTCACTTCATCAGGAGTCAGATCTTAAAGAATACATGTGCGAAGTACCAACTCTCTGGACCCATTACTTGCTACATATGGCTTTCAAAGGCAGTCTGCCTGACCGTAACAAAGCAAGTTTGCTTACACTCACACTTCACTCCCTACCTGTCATTCCAATGAACAGGCCTTCACTAAGCCTAACATCAAATTCCATAATAAACTTACTAACACACTAGTTTATGATTATAGAAAATAACCAATGTTGAAAACACCTAAAAAGAATAAACTCTGTGATAAGTATGTACAAATCCAGAAGCCTTCATTTTGGCTTAGGTAAGCTATGTCATTGACAACAACAGCATTGGAGATAAAAAAGAAAATTGAGGACAGATTCTAAGAAAGTGAAGGGTTGCTTATCAAAGCTGAATCTAGTCCAGATATGTGGTGTGTACTTCTGCCTTTCTTGGCTTCTTCCAATACTTGTCTTTAACATAAAGCCCAGCTATCTGCTGCATGTATAGTAACTTTCTCTAGTTCCCTTTCTTCATTCTGAGTATCTTCCCATTGTGAGCTGTTCCCATACTAGGCTCAGTCTTCACGTAAAGTCATGGTTTGAGGCTTTTCATTGGTATACTGGGCACAGGGTTTTTTCCTGCATCTCCCCCCCCAAACCTAACATAGTGTCTTATTTATCACAAGCTTTCCATAATGGACATCAAGTAATTAATTTCTAGTCTTCCTTGTCCATACTCCTGAAGTCTCACAGTACACTGGATCACTTAAGTCTGTTGCTTACACAGATATATTCAACTTTGTCCATCAGCAAGTAGTAAAATAACAGGTATAGACAGTCCTGAATATTTGTGTATAATAAATTTCTTTAGAGAGATAAAGTTTTGACATTCTACTTTTCATATTATTTCTTGTTTTGAATTAGTGAATATTGTTTATTATTATTCTTAATTACTCATAGCTCTCTACAATTTCAACCTTTACTACTGTTATCCCCAAACCTTACATTTTTTCTGGTATTAGCAGCGGGCTTTTCTTCCATCCCTGTACACTAAAAATTTTTTTTCAACTTCCTTATTTCTACATGAAAGGGTGCCAGGTTAGCTAAGCACATAAAGGAGACTTTTTTCAATACATATAATATCACTATGCTTTCATCTATAAATTTTATATTGCACAGTTACATGGCATGAAATAATGTTTTATTTCAATTACTACTTAAGCACTCTTTGTAATCTGTCCCAAAGCACAGAAACACTGATTTTCTAAAAGAAAGAAGGCAAAAATTTAAAGCTTCTGACAACTTGTGAATCAGTGGTGTACCATTAAGACAAAGCAGAGATAGTGGGGCTCATGCGCCCCTTCAGATCATCTTGGCAGATATCATCCCTACAGATGAAGTTAGTTGAGGTAGTTAGTTGAGGACAGAACAAAGCAGTCAGGGGCTCCTGAGCTGTGGGGGTGGCTTTGAGACTGTAGAGTTCAGTCTAGTCTACCCTGGACCCTTAAGAAAATTTACTTTATTTTCCTAGAGCAACCTGGAAACCACTAACTTTTCCAGAAGGTATGTGGGAAGTTTGAGAGGGCTTTGAACACACAGGTCAGTTATTGACTTGGCTTAGTTCTGTCTTCTGCATCTGGTAGGAGGTATCATTGCTGGATTTGAGGAGGCAGGAGAAGTCCAGGGAGTGTTGTTTTTATTCTGGTTAACATTCTGATCCTGCCATCCATTTATTTCCCCTCCTTCACTGAGCATTTCTGTTATCTAGGTCTTTCACTATTCAAAACAATGTAGCAATGGGGGCTTTGTCATGTCTCCAGGAACTGAGGCCCAGGGTTTCTGTCTAACTGCATTTTTCAAACTAAAGTGCTTGATCTCAAAAGTAATTGTGAAATCAGTTCACAAATATAAAAAAAAATTTGTAAAACATGATTTTTTATATAGTAGAAAATACCAGTTTATAAAACATGAAAGGAGAGGTGACTCAGGGGTTAAGCCTCTGCCTTGCAGGCGGAAGGTCCTGAGTTCGGATCCCAGATCCCACGTATAGACGCCAGGCGGAAGCGGGGCGGCCTGCGTTTTGGTCCTGGTAGGGCGGAGCCTGTGAATCCCGGGGCAGAAGGAGGTGGAGGCGTCCATGGTGGTTCGCGAATTCGTCCGTGGTTCTACACACACACAGACACACACACACACACACACACACACACACACGTATACATGCACAATTGAATAAATAAAAATAAAAAAAAAACTTTAACAAAAAAACATGAAAGGAATAAGTATTATTTGACAAATTGTTTTTTGGCTCATGTTCATTGTATATGTTGAACAGATATTGTTATTGTGGGCTGTGATTATTCTCAGCAAAACATAGCAATACAACTATACTCCAGATATGGAGTTGCTGTGTCTTAGGATATGAGCATATGGAGTTTTGGAGATAATACCAAATTGTTTTCCAAATTTGTTTTTTAAGAAAATTAAATTTCAGGCTGGGGAGATGACTCAGAGGAAAAAAGTATTTGCAATGAAAGCATGAGATCTGGAGCATGAATTCCCAGAACTCACATAAAAGCTGAACGAGGCACTTGGATTTCAGTGATGCTAGCCTTCCTGTGGGGAGGTGACAGGTGGAGATGGGGAAATCCCCAGAAGCTGGCAGTTCAGCAAGTTTGTCACGTGCAACAGGAAAAAATAGAGGCCCTGTTTCAAACAAGGTGGAAAGGGAATTGATACACAAAGTGTGATGTGGCATGTGCATACCCCATTCACACGTGGAAGCGCATTAATTCTCTTTTGCTCTCTCTCTCTTCACACACACACACACACACACACGCACACACACACACACAGATACACACCTATACATTCTACACAGACACATACACAAATTAAACTTACATAATCAGTTTGCCACTTTCCCGTATGCCTCATCTTTAGTAGTATTGATATGGTAACCTTTCAGGTGTGGGGAAAGCAAAATGGCTTGCCTTTGTAATTTAAATGAACATCTTTTGATTATCGATTCTGGAACTTTTCTTATTACTGTGACAAAATACCTAACCAAAAAAAAAAAAAAAAAAAAAGAAAAGAAAAGAAAAGAAAAAGAGAAAGAACTTGATGATGTTGATGGTGGAAGGACTTATTCTGGCTCACAGTTTGAAAGGGTACAGCCCTTCTTGTAGCAGAGGATGTGGCAGTAGCAACAGGACAATATTTGAAACCCTTTGGGTGGATCAGGAAGAAGAAAGAACTGAATGATGGCTTCCTCCTTCTCTCTGCTTTATTCAACCCAGTGAACAGCCCATGGATTAGTGATAGGTCTTTATAGAACGGGTCTTCCCATGTCCATTTTCTTTCTGTGAGAGTATTCACCAAGAAATCTAAAGGACTACGTATTCATTAATTCTTAGGTAATTCTTCAGTTCAAATCCTCTAGATGTTTCTTAATCAATATTATTCTATTAATATTTGCCTTCAATGTTTCTTATTTTAGGCAATGACTTTTTCATTTTTTTTAATCTCATGGGGTTATCAGGAGGTTTGTTATATATTTTAATGTGTGTATCATATACACACGCTTTATGCTTTCAAATTAAAATATATTTTCCCAGACTGAAGAAATTGCTTGAGGATTAAGAATCTGCCTCACAAGTAACAGGTCCTGAATTCAGATTCCTGGTCCCATGTAAAAATGCCAGGCGGAAATGGCAGTAGACTGCACTTCTGGCCCTGGTGAACAGAGCCTGGGAAATCCCAGAGCAAAGTAAAAAGGAGGTAAAGGAGGTAGAAGAAATCCACAATGATTCCTGGAGTTGTCCTTGGTCCTCCACCACGGACACACAGGGCCCTCTGATACACACACACAAACACATACACATACACACACACACACACACACACATACACACACACACACACACACACAAATAAATAAATAAAGTTAAAAATACATTTTCCCAAATTATGGGTAAATTTTTATTTTACCTTATACATAGCTATTTTTAATTACTTTACTTAACAATTAAAGCTGTTTATTTACATGTACAATGATCACTCTTTTCCTCTGTTAGTTTGTGAACTTTCTTTGTGATAAAAGAATTCTTATCAACCTGAAGCAATACTGTAGTGCATATGAAATCTATTTGTGTGTGTATATGTGGTGAAAGATGAAATTTGATTTCACTTTTGTCTTTGATGGGAGACAAGGGCTTCAGCATCTTTTATGGAATCATCCATATTTACAGTAAATCTGTAAATGTCATTTCAATCCCATATCTGTCAATGTTTTCTTTCTAAATTTAGAATTTGGCTTTATTAAATCTATTTTGAAGTAGTTTTTGATGCAGTTCTTTTTTTAAATAACATTTTTATTATTATTTCCGCTCATACAAACTTAATAGGTACACCAGTTCCCTCCCTCCCTTCTCCTCCCCCGGAACCCCCTGCTCCCCCTCCCCTCACCCCTCCCTCCCCATCCCCCAGTGCCTCCCCCCCAATCCCCAGAGAGTCCTTTAATGTGCATGCCAGACTGTCCTCTGCGCCCTCCTCTCCGATGACATACAAGGACCCAGTGGCATTTCCCTGATCCTTTCCTGTGTTCCCCTTAAGCATAGGAACACTACTGTGGCTGTCAATCCCTTGCCTCCAAGGATCTTGGTGCCTTTAGCAGATGCTAGACTTTGTGAGGTCAATAGTGTGTTGGACATTGCGCAGGACATGCAAAGTCCAGTTATGATTCCTTTGGCCCTAACTTGTGTGGAGTATCTTGCAAATCATTGCTCCTCCCATCCTTTTGCTCTTACAATCTTACTGCCCCCTCTTCCGCAAATGTCCCTGAGCTTCAGGATGGGGAGAGATTAGTCTGTCCTAGTTCTAGGTGGTTGATATAGAGTCTCTGAAGTTCTGGATTGTGGTTTGTTGATTTTCTTTTGCAATTTTGCTGCTCCTGCAATGCCCCTCACTCCATCCTGATGGGCATTGTATGTCACCCCCTGGCCAGAGACAAAAAAGCTGTTAAACTGGAGTCTTGTTATAAGAGCACATTCAAGGGTAGATGTAATAAAAGTAAGAAACCACAGTGAGGGAGGGGTCAATCACCCATTTGCAAAATGGTTACTTTTTATCTGCTAGACTATATGCCCTCCCCTTCTGGTGAGATTATACCCCCTCAGTTGTAAATGATCAGGAACGAACATCTGTGAACTTAACCAGGTGTCTCATTACTTACTTGCAGTCCTTGATGGAGGCCTATTTTCTCTGCTGTAAAATGGCCCCCTCTTTCCTTGTTTCTGGTGTGGCCCTCCAACCCCATCCCTCCTGTTCATAATCCTTGCAATTACTGTAGGTATTAGTTAGATTTATCTTTGAGTGTCTCAAGGTGGGATGAGTGGGTTATTTTTGAAGTCTTATCAAATTATCTTAATTTCTTTAATTTCCTCAGTTTTTGATCAGTTTTGGAGAGTTTTATGTTTAACTTTCAAATATATCTCAGAAATTACTGTACATTTGTCATTTTTTTAGCTTTCAGGACAGGTGCTATTTTTTGTAATACAAAGTTTAATTTTTTAAAAATCAATCTGTAAAAGTTACAATATACATGCTTTGTTTTGAAACATGGTACTTTGTTTGATGCTTAAATAAGAATGCACAAATCAGATTTGTGGTAAATTATTCAAAATCCATGCTCTATATTATTTTTAATGGATAATTATTTACTATGTATATCCACCCCAGAACACTTGAAAATCTTTCATCTGTATACTTATAATAAACTTTACATATAAACTTTAAAATGCTGACAATTTTCAGTAATAGTCTTAATATTTTTAGTAAATGTTTGTCTGTTTGCGTGTTATTTCATTAACACACATCAGTTTGGTTGTTTGTTCACAAAAATAATTGTATATTTGTGTTTTCATACTTGGGTGCCTTTGTGCTACTTTCTCCATGTTTTCATAATTTGTCCAGGAATAGTTCAATTCTGGGGAAAAAAAAACAGTTTATTTCAAAAACCTGAGTTTTTTTCTTTCGACATGTCTACTTACTTATTTTACTTGTTGAACTGAGTAATATATTTAGTGTGATCACATTTATTTTAGTACTGAAGTTAAAGAAATTGAATTTGAGTATTTAGCAATTAGATATGATGTTGGCTGTAGTAAATTAAATAGATAGTTTGTACTTGGAGACTTTAAAGAACAGTTCTCTGAGTATTGTTACAAAAGAAAATGTTTTTCTATTTTAATATATTTATACATGATGCCACTAGCATATTTTCTTAATGTAACATATTAATGTTCTCATGTATTTGTGATATAGTCCTGTCTTTCCTGGAAAACACACTCTTGGGCATGAAGCATTTTTCTTATCTGTTCCAATAGTGCTGTGGATTTGCTTGTTTGAGATGTTTGCATCTATGTTCCTGAATGAAAATAGGCTGTGAATCTTAGTCAAGTACTCAGAACTGCTGGTACCTGAATTAAGATCTGAAGTCTCCTTATATCAATAAGTAGTTCAGAGGGGAAATTTATCAGGATGATACAATTGCTAACTATGATTAGAAAATAAGTACCTGTTTTTGAAGAGCTAGTTTTTAAGTATCTTTATTAACTATTCATTAACTTCAGAAATTTGCAAGCACTTTGTGATAGCGTATTGCTAAAAATCAGATATTAGGCAAGGTAGATTTTGAATCCTGGGTCTGCTGCTTTCTGATTCAATAAATTTGACATGTTGTTTCCTTCCTTTTAGCTCCTTATTACCTTCTGAAATATAGGCATAATAATCATATCTACTTTAGGAAATATTATTAAATGAAGTCACGGTGTGCATACAAGGATGAGTCTACACTACCTACACTATAGTTAACACTTGATAAGTGTGGAGCATTTCTATCATTTAATTTTAGAGAAGCAAGCTGGGTTTAAGTGACAAGTGAGTTGCCGCATTTCAGTTTTCAAGTTAGGTAAGTAGACTTTTCTTTAACCTCAATTAATCTATCGTTTTAAAAGCACTTGGAGACTTATTACTTCTATTTGAAGCTGTTATGCATGGAAATGTTCATTTTCCTTTTTGTCATAAGAGCTACAATTTCAGTGTTTGTTTGCTAGCATGTTTTGAATCCTTTTCATCAATCTATGCAACCTTCCATCCCCTTTTGGATTAGTTAAATCATTTCCCAGGATCAAGAGGAGGTTGAGGACTATTCAATTGTAGGAACTCTGTAAGGTTGGCCTTGTGGGAACATAAGGGATATATAAAGAAAGAATCTCCAACTCTGAATATTGTTACGGATCTTGAACTTTGGGTTGCTGTAGCTTCTGTAATCAAACTTACTAATTGTTTCCACAAGTTACAGTGTTCTCTTCAAGTATCAAAACTTAAAAAAGATTCCGCAAAGATAACCACATATGACGTATGTAGCCTAGATTATAGAGACAAGCAGGATGTAGAATGAAAGCTTTAAAGCTAGCCAGCATGGATTCAAATCTCAATTCACCATTTTAGATAAATCCTATGTTTAGGATTTTTCTGACTGGTGTTTTGGAGCTAAATAAAGTTAAATATCCTAAGAAGCACAACAACCCATAGATAGCAATAGTGTGACTTCAGTATTATCTGTCTTTTATTACCTATTACCATCCTCACACTATATAAAGAGGATTTTTTTCTTTTGATAATATATCTAACACATATTTTTAACGTATTCAACACTTCATACTTAACTGATATTTCTTTAGTCAACTCAAAGTTTTACATTATTACTTTCAATCCTTTCTTCTTGTTCTGCCTCAGAATAATGCATTCATTATTCCTGAATCTCAAGCAATCAGACCCCTATATAGTAATCCTATTTCTAAACTAAGCTACCTGAATGTCTTTAGATTTATTTTTCGTTTTAGTAATCAATATTTTTCATAAGATGCTATTTAATATAATTATTATACAAAAATATTCTTTCAAAGCATCAAGGAATTGTGATCAATATTTTCAACCTGATAAATCCCTTCCAACCAAGAAATTAATAGTTTCCAAATGAGTTATATCATATCTTTCTAGAAACAATGTATCTGTATCAATGTCAAATTACTACAGACAACACGATCATTATTTCAGTCAAATTTTTATCCTTAAATCAAAATATATATATTTTCTAATAAATTGACTGCTTCAATCCCTAGTAAATATATTTTTGAAGGAAATGAAAGTCAGCTCAATAATACCAAGCTGGGCACCTAATACCCTTGAATAATCATTCAGCCTTGGTTGAGGAGAGTTGTTGTATGGACATTACCTACCTTATAGGAGTGCTGTGAGGATTAGAGAAATATCTGAAAAAATGACTTGGGCTTCCTCTGGAAAGATGTTATTAATATGAGCTAGTATTTGTATTTGAATGAGTAAGATATTGAAAGAGGATTATTTCCCCAAGTGGAAGGGAGGCACGCTGGTGAAGAAATCAAATGCTCCTCCTTAAATAAGATGGATTTCTGTGATATCAAAGGGACTCTCAGCTTGTTCAGACCCCAGTGGCAAGGAAAAGGAAGCAGTCCTTTAATCCTCATGCCAGCCAGCTTTGGTTTTCCTGAATTGATTCACGCTTAAGGAGAGGGGGAAGTTGTGGAGGATATTCCGGGTTGAGCAGTTAGTAACTGTGGGCTAACATAGCTTCCCACACACAACCACAGGCCTCTTAAGGTGAGATGCTCTGTAATTGATGTGAGACTGCTTTGGACATAGGAGGAGAGAACACAGTGAAGCGTCATTGGGACAGTTCTGTGCCAAGCAAGTCCCAGTGCATGGAAACAACGGGTCAAATAGGACACTTCTCTGAAAATGTGCTTTCTAGACAGGCAGTCTAGAAGGAGCAACACAAGTGAAAAAAAGATGATTTTAGAGAGAGATCTAGTCTTACCCTAACACTAGCACCAACATTAAAGTAACTAAACCTGCAAAATTTGATGTGGAAAACTTAAGAATAAGATAAAAAATGCAACTTTTAAGTCATGTTAAGATACTTATTTTTCCCATGAAACAGATCAAATTGAATATGAGTATGTGCGTATATATTACTTTACATATACATGCATACATATAGCTAAACATATGTATGTATATGTGTCATACATACATACATGTACACACATATTGGGAGAAAGAGACGGAAATTCATTTTGTAAATTTGCTGTTCAACTAATGGAGAAACCCCACTGTGTACTATTAGCAAGCTGGAGTTGAAGAAAAACTGGTGCTGTGAAGCGATCTGAAGCTGAAGGTGTTTGTAGAGTCAGCAACCCTGTGAATAATAGCTTTGATGGACGATCTATCCTTTCTCAATGCTTTGTTTCTCTTTTGACACTCAGAAGGTTGGATGCTGCCTTTCCACATTGATGGAAACAGGATGAAACACACACACACACACACACACACACACACACACACACACACACACACCTCAGATGAGTAATGATTCTCATTCTGGCTGGGCTTCCCTTAACCCAGTCAAATGGACAGATAAACCTAAGGACAATTGTTCTCAATTATCACTTTTATTGCATTTCACTGACTTGCTCTGTTTAATCATTATTACTCTTGCTAAAGAAGGTACGCTAGCTTTTATCATCTTTATAGCAAAAAACAACAAAATATAATTGTGTGGATGGTATTTTTCATAATTCAGATAAAGTCTATAGAGGAAGAAAGACCCTACTAGTGCTAGTCAGCATTGGTACAAATATGGTATGGCCTCTTATAAAATAATTCATAATTAATACCAAAAATTAATATCATCTGGACTCACAATGTATTTATCAAGTCAATGATGAGAAATGAGAAAATCTCAGGGAAATCTCACCTTCCCAAGAGTGACATAAATGTACTATATGTAAAACATGGAGTAGAAAATTTGGGTTCTATCAGAGATCCTACATTAATCACCTGGAACCAAGTCAGTCTAATCTCTCCCCATCCTAAAGCTCAGGGATATTTGTGAAAGAGGGGGCAGTAAGATTGTAAGAGCCTAAAGATGGGGAGGAGCAACAATATGCAAGATACTCCGTACAAGTTAGGGCCGACTTAATCATAATACAACTTTGCATGACCTGTGCAATGACCAACATATCATTGACCCCCTCCCCCAAAGTCTAGCATGGCTCATAGGTACTAGGATCCTTAGAGGCAAGGGATTAAGAGCCACAATAGTGTTCCTATACTAAAGCGAAACACAAGAAAGAGCTCTAGGCAAAGATACTGAGTCCTTACACCTCATTAGAGTGGAGGACCCAGAGGGAAGTTTGACATGCACACTAAAGGATGCTCCAGGGATGGGGGAGGGGGCACTGGGAGAAAGGAGGGAGAGAGGAAGGGAGAGGAAAAGGGGGAAGGGAGGAAGGGGATCCAGGGAAGAGTGGAGGGAGGGAGGTGAACGGGGCACCTATTAAGTTTGTATGAGTGGAAAAAATAAATAAAGAAAAAAAAGAAAGTTTGGGTTCTGAGCCAGTTCAAAACTATGTGACATTAAGCAACCCATTCACAGCCTTTGAGCCACCATTATTTTCCTCTTTCAGCGAGGAATAACTTAATATTTCCTAATGCATGTTAATACATATGAGCATATAGTATAGAACCCAATTTGTGTCATTATTCAAAATAGTTCTTATTATGCATTAAATTGTCTTATATACACTTATGAAATTTTGAGACTGTGCAGTCACAAATCTTCGCTAATGACTAAAATTAACTCTATTAGGAGTTAGAGAAGGAAAATCAATAGGCATAATATCTACCTGCCATATGATGAGGAAAAACAAATGAAGATGTGCTTTTCAGCATCCAATATAATGTGCATAGAGGAAGACAGACATCAGTCTCAGTGTGGAACTTCTCTTCGTACCTCCATGTCAGATGGAGGCAGTCAGGAAAGCACCAGCCATGTGAGAGGAATGACTCCAAAAAGGCACAGGGGCCAAAGGTGATGGACAAGTTGAAAATCCAAACAGGAACACTGAGAACTTTTTATACTTAAAGTTTAATTTTGGTCCTGATGAAAAGAAATGAAGTCTTTTCGAAATGTCCTTGATTCTCTATTACAATTGTTCTGTAATCTGTAATTTTAAGATATTATTCATGTCTCAACCATGATTTCAGTTGCAGATTTTATACTTTTCCCCATGTCACTGTTTATGTCCACATTTTAATTCTTATCTATATAAATCTTACACATTTATGCTCTTTTATGACAAACTCAAGGCTGTCACTTTTATAACTGCACAAAATGCACCTTGATCACATTCACCATAAGAAAAGTAAAATCAACAGGAATATAAGTAAACATACAATTAGATGTGAAAGAAGAAAATGCTAAAATATCATATTTCTGGCTATTAAATGGAAGCATGGTTAGTATAGTTGACACTTAGAAGTCTCTTCTCCTGTCACAACTGAGAGCGATTCTGTAGATAAGGTTGGCCTTAGGCATACTTGTGGAAGGTTGTCTGAATTGCTTTAATTGAGGTGAGAAGACCCACTTCATTGTGGACAGCAGCATTCTCTAGATAGGTCATCCCAGACTTGTAAAGCTGAAGCATGTATTCAAGCAAGCATGAATTCATTCCCTCTCTCTTTCTTGCTTGCAGGTGTGATGTTGTTACCAGCAATGTAAATTTGGGCTAAGTGTTTCTAACTTCCTAGACACTTATTCAAGACGGAAATAAAAGTCCAGACAGATTTGCAAAAGTAGCAAGGAAGACTTTTCTTCAGAGCAGAGTGATCAATCGTTCAGTTCGGATCCACTGAAGAAGAGACTCAAGGGTCCTAGTTTGTTGCCTTGGTCTCCTTTTGTGCATTCTAAAGAAAGGAGGGAGTGTTGACAGCAGTAGCTATATATTTCAATTGATGCGTTAGGTGATAAAGTCATTTTTTTCTACTGCATGTGAGCCTTCCCCAAAATGCATTAGATTTAATCATATGTATACCTATAGATGATTAATAGGGAATTTTCAATAACAGTTCACTTGAAGGACATGGTTTGCTCTCCTGGGCATGTACCCAAAACCAGTCAAGTCACATTGGCTCTACTATTCTGATCAGGATATGCTTGATATACCTAAGCTTGATGGGTACCAGGAGAGGAGAGAGGTAGTGCACTGATTATTCAGAGTGATGTAAATACGCCTTGACACAGAGAGGGGATTGGCATTCCTAGGTGCAATGTTTGGCGAGGCCATGGAATGTACAGGTAAAGCACTAAGCCACCACGTGAAATGTAAGAAATGAGTATGTACTCAATTCAAATGAGCTATCTGCCTGAGTCCATGGGCCCAGCCTCTTCAAGGTCCTGCTACAGAGAATTCCTCTCAGAGATGCTATGAGACCCGTGATGGTGAGGCCCATGAACCATTTTCACTAGGCTGCTCTGGACAGCACAAGATGGGACACATGTGCAGCCATTACCCCAGTGATTGCTGAGAATTTTAAAGCTGTCATAGAGTGTCTTCAGCTGCTTTGACCAGCTATAGTACAGGAATCCTGACTGAATCCCTCAGCATTTGGGTCTTTACATGAGTGGAATTCATCCTTTGTTCTAAAGACTTTTCTACTGCAGCACATTTTCTACTGTAAACCTGACTAAAGCCTTTCATGATTATTAAAGGTAATTAACTCTCTAGTCACTGGCTCAGACTCTTTCACAGTGTGTATCTGCCACTTTAATTAATACTATGCTATGTAGACATACATACTCATGTGCACACACAATATGATGTGTAATGTGAATGTGCGGAAGTCTATGATATATAATGAAAAAAACCTAGTGGTAGTATTCCCACCCAGAATTGTTTCCATGGAAGATATAGAAAAATAAAATCACAGAGGTTTATATTAGAGAACACCCAGCTAATATAAAGGCTTCTGTTCCAAATCATTTCATCTAAAATCATAGGGACAGAAAATACAAACCTGCTGGTGTACATATGCATGTGCATGTTTGTAAGTCATTAGGCGTTTTGACTAGGAATAGGGAAGCAAAGTGAGTTAAAAGGGAAATAATAAAATTCAGAGTTGGATTTGAGTGAAATAGAATTGGAATATAGTGTTTAATCAAAAAGAAGTGATTAAAAAATTATTCTGGGCTGATGAGATGTTTCAGTGGGTAAAGGAAGATATAAGGACACAAACCTGATGACCTGGTTTCAAATCCTGAAACCCACGTACAGAAACTGAAAACTGAATTCCTAACATTCTCCTGCAATCACTCCAAGGACTCACGTGGTTGCTATAATCGATCCATGCATGCTCTCTCTGTCTCTCTCTTTGTTTTACAAGAGTTTTAAAAAGCATTTAAAAAACTCAAGAAATATTCTACTGTGACTTCTTAAAGAAAATGTTCCTGATGTTTTGTAATAAATAGATAAAGTTCTGTTCCTGATTTTCAGACACCCTGAACTTGTAGTTTACATTTTAAGCATAGTGGGTATCATTACAAATGCAGTGATTCTGATTAACTTGCTCAGGGATTGAGTCCTGGGCATGAGAGCTTTCAAAAATTCTCAGTTGATTCTAAGATGCAAACAAGGTTCAGTGCCAGTGGGGACATAGTTTGTCCTCAGATCTGGATGTGAGTATGAAGCTTTGGGTACTCTCTCTGTGATGCACCTGAGATTTGCTTGCAAGTATCCCCCAGGTGATCTTGCTGCTGCTGGACTCTGGACCACATTGCAAGTAGCAAAGACATAGATGAAAGTGTAGAGAGTGACTAGCGCTTGGAGGAGAAACTATTCAGTTGGGCTGTGCTTCATCTTCAGTAAAGGACTGTTCACATGGACTCCAGCATCTCTCTCTTTCAGAGAGACCAGAGCTTCCAGATGTGGCTAGCTGTGCTATTTCAAGCAACTGCCAGAAAGGCCCAGCAATAATAGCCAATTTACACACCATAGGTGAGCGTCTGTTGTGGTGCACACACCAAGGAAAAATAATCTGTGAAGCTGTCATAAATCTATTACTTTGTTACCCCCCAAATGTCACCTTATAAATTTCTGTAAGCAACACATTCTCACATTTTCTTCCGCAAGTACTTAACACCTAATAGCAAAACCAAATGTCCTGTTATGCTTTACATATTCCTTTCCTGGAGGTGTAAAGCATTCTCCCATGCAAAATCATTAACAAACGGGTGGATTTTAATAGGTTTCCAGTGGGGTATTAAAATCATTCGTTTGTTTCATTTCTTAATGACTTGTATAATTGTTCATAAACACAGATATAGAAAATTCATAAGGTGCTAGAAAACGACATTATACTTTATCATTATTATTATTATTGTAAATCTTTGACTAAAAGTCCTTTTCTTTATTTTAGGAAATCAAGCCAAGTAAATGCAATCAACTTTCCATTTTTTTGCAACCTTTCTTTTTTAAGTATTTTTTTCATTTTTTGCAATTGGGCAAATTGTGTCATAATAGCATTTAAATGTGGTAGTGTGTCTTAGAAGCTGAGACTGAGGTAGTGTAGGATCTGTAACAATGCTAATCTTACAGCTGTCTATGAAGCCATCAGAGCCCATAAATCATGTAATAAGAGAGAAAAATTTGAGAGGTTAGCAATCTTAAGAAAATTGTGACAGAAGTGATCAATGATATGAAATGACTACATTCGAAGGATACTATATAAAAGTGAATGTGCTGAATTTGAGATAAGTGACTTCTAGATTTTTTTGACAAGAGAATATCAGTAATGTAATTATATGGCATATTTTGGCAATATTATTTAATAAAATTTGAGCATTTGTGCTTTAAAATTTTTAATATTATATTTATGGAGAGTGAGATAGAGAGAGAAAGACAAGAAATGTTCACATGTCATGATGCACATACAGAAAGTCAGATGACAACTTCTGGATACTGAGTCTCTCTACCATATGGGCTTTAGAGATTCTCAAGGGTGTCTTTTACAAGTACTGAAAGTTTTTGATTTCTTTACTAAGTATGAGTTCACTAAATAAGCTGAAAACATTTCAAATGTAGTGTATGAAACTGGAAGTCTACCAACATAACCATGGAACAAGGCATTTTTTGATTCCTGTCATGAAACTGATTGTACCAAGCAAATAAACTTTAGGACTCATTAGCTGAAAACGAAGTTGTGATCTTTGTGCATGCCTGTTTCAGGGCACTATTCATTATTTCCACGTTTGCATAATCTCAGCTTTGAAATGGCTAGTTTAAATTACACAATAAATAGTATTAAAATCACTCAATACCTTCAAATGGTGCTGTACCCCAAACTTCACTTGTGCTTCCAGAACTATGTGCTGTGTGCACTTGAACTGCCTTGATCTATCAGGAGAGTGAAGTACAGAAACAGTAGAAACTCACTAGATAAGGAACTCTTGCCAGGAACACATTTTTTTTTTGTTATTCTCAGTGTTTTAGTTTATGACAGAATAAAACATTTGCATATTGCTGATGACTTGGTCATTCTATTTTCTCTTGGATCCTTGCAGGAGCAAGGAATTTTAATCAGTGTCTTTTAAAAAAATTCACTGGGTATTATAAATTTTATGTTTCATAACAACTATACATAATAGACCAATATATGAGTGACACTTGAAGCAATTTGTTTCAAATGGCCTTCTTTTATTCTGAGTCCCTAAAATAATTGCTCTTTTTCTATTAAAAATTGCTAGGCATATTTTTTTCTATTAAAGGAAATCTATATCAAATTTTTATATAATTTTAATAAGCATGGTATATTTTAATGTTTGCTCTAAGCTAATATGATCTAATGATTAGCTTTTGACTATATTTTAGATTAGTAAGTTTAAAATGTATATTTATAGCAAAGTTACAGAAAGAGGGAGAATATTCTAATTTTTTTACCTCTCTATTTGTTTCCCCTATTGTTAGTCTTTTTTATGAATATTCTACATTGGTCACAATTGGATACATTAATATTATTAGCTATACTTCATGCTTCCTTTAGATTCTCAAAAGCCAATGCTAACTCTCCTCCAGAGTCCCACTATGTTACAGTGCGTTGTCATACCCCTTTAAACTCTCTTAGCTCTGACAATCTTTCAGACTTTTGTTGTTTTTGATAACCTTCACTGTGCAAAGAGTACTAGGTAGGTATTTTATATAATGTCCTTCAGGTGGCATCTGTCTAATGCTTTCCTCATGATTAGATAGGAGGTCTTTCAAGGTACAACACAGAGATGAAATGCTATTCCCATCCCCTCATAGTGAAAGTACATAAAAATCAGCAGGACTTACCACAACTGAGGTTAATTTTTAAGGGAATGTTTGCTAGATTTTTGATATTTTAAATTTAAATGTAAATTATTTTAAAGTCTATGAAAAAGATAATGTATCTCCTGTGTGCCCCACTCTATTTACTCAGTCATTTTCTTATGAACTAGTATGAGCAATATGAACAAGTAAATGCATATTTCATGCTTTAGTTGTAATTCAATGCTGAAATTTTAGTGCTAAAATTATTCTAGTTTTTTTGAGGGGTCTCATGCTACTCTAATAAAATAGTCTGACCAAAGTGTCTTCAAGGAGAAAAGGTGCATTTTGATCAGAGTCAGCAAATGATAGAGAGTTCATCATGGTAGAGAAAGCATAGTGGCAGACAGGGAAGGGTAGCTGTAGGCAGCAGACTGCCCATATTGCAGCCCCATCCAGAATGCAAAGCTAAAAGAGGAAGAGGAAATGGGATGCCACACTTCAGGGATTGCTCCTAGGAACATATATCTTCAGGCAAGTCCTACTTTCTAAAGCAGCTTTCTCAGAGAATGCCATCAGGTGGGGACCAAGTTTTCGAGCATACAGCCTGTGGACTTTGTGCATTTAGATCTCCACAGGGAGCCCTTATACGTGGATCCCATTTGCTTGGAAAGACCTGACTAGGCTTCATTTAAATAAAGGCTAGAAATAATGCCTTTCAGTATATTTGAGCCATTTACAGCTCCAACTTTTCAGGAAGTTTGATTTGGGGAATTTAAACTTCCCAAGGAAACGAATTTGCAAGGAAACCGCAGTGTGACATAGGATTGTAAACACAGTAGAATTTGACCTTGACTCAATTATTTCACTCCATGACCTCAATTTCCTTACTGTTGACATGAGAATACTTTTGCTTTCAATCATGCGAAATTGCCAATGAGCTCACTTTGGATCTATGAAGTAATTTCACATACTCAACTTACTCGTACTTAGCTTAGAGAGGATTGCAAATACGGAATGGCATTGTACATTCACGCTGTTTTGGTCCAGGTGTTCCTGCCTTTCACTTGGTGACTATTGACCCCCGTGGAACAAGTCCAAGTTAACCCTTCACCTAAAGAGTTCCTATCCTAACTAAAATGCTATTTTTCAAGAACATGGAAAAGATTAGGAAATCTATAATGCTAAAACCCATATTCCTTCACCAATGTCTAAGTCAGAGGAAGGGCTAATTGTGATGCTGTGAATGGAAGACCCTTGCACCTGCAAGATGGACTGATTAGCTCTTCAGTGATGTGCAGAAGTCTGGAATGTTGCAAAACCTGAGTCAGATTGTGTTGGAAGGTCTTTAGTTCCCTTAATAACCTTTTATTAACCACCTCTGTATTAATTTAGCATCTTGGTGACTATGAAGTACATTCTTTGATCCAACTAGACCTCTGGATTGCACAAACTAAAAGAATGTGCATGTCATTAGATAACATTTACATCTTATAACAGAAGTTTTCTGCTTTGCTTCTATTCACCTGCCTGATGTTTCCACCAATGAATTGGGAAAGTGTCTTGAGTCATGGTTTTCTTTATTTGGTGACTATAAAACTTGGCAACACGGTTACTAGAACGGAACACATACTAACCCACATTTGACTCCAGAATAAACCATGTCTTAACCATTTGAGGCGAGAGTTGTGATGTTTCTGTCTGCAACAATAATCATGACTATTGCAAATCACATTTCATTCTCTTCATTCAGATGCTGAAAACAACAAAAGCTCTTGCTTTGGTTGTGAATCATGTACGAAAGCAAGCTGATGTTTATTTCTACTTATTTATTTATTTGTGTGTGTGTGTGTGTGTGTGTGTGTGTGTGTGTGTGTGTGTATGTGTGTGTCTCAGAGGGCGCTGTATGTCCCTGTGGAGGACCAATGGTGATTTTGGGAATCATCCTGGATTGCTTCTACCTCCATTTGCTTTGCTGTGGGATTTCCCAGGTTCTGCCCATCAGGGTAGGAAGTGCAGACTACCAGGTGTTTTTACATGGGGCCTGGGATCTGAACTCAGGAACGTCTGCATGCAAGACAAAGTTTTAATCCCTATATCAGTCTCCAGCCCTCATTTCCCTTTGATATAAAACTTCCCTATTCTTAAACTGGAAACAAACTCCTGAAATGACAATCTCCCAGGACAGAAGATACTTAGGACAAAATGACTCCACCCCCCTATACCAAATACAGGAGCTCTAAATGCTGAGAAGTACCAATGTTCCAAGTCACAGGACAAGAACGACTGCTTTCTTGCTTAATTTTGACAAAAACTGTTATATTCTTTATGACATACTAAAAGGGAAAACTTCTTTTCCTCTTTGTGTACATGTTTGGCATGAATTTCTGGGGTCAAATTATAGCTTCTTCCATTTTTATTGATTACATTCCTGAAGAAATGGAAACAATATATAAGTCATATAATTTTAGGCAAAACCAAATAATGGTCCATTTTAAGATAAACAAACAGTCCTGCGTTTGCACTATGTATCCAAGTTATGTAAATTTTTTCCAGGACTGGAATAGATTTAGGGAAAGAATAGTGACCAAAATGACAACAGCTTCCTTTATCTTACTCAAAATAAAGTGTTTATTGATTGAGTAAAGTATTTTGTTCTTATCTCTTCTTTCTACTTTCTATTGATCCACCGAAAAAGTTTAGTTATGAGAGGATGTAAAATAAGTAAGATTTTTTAAAAAGAAATAGAGCTTAGATGTGAAATTTGAAATACTCTGCATTATAAGAAATGGTATTCAGTAATGATGAAAAATGAGTTAGAAAAAATTGTCCAAGTATCCCAGGAAATGTTATGACCTTCAGCTTTTACCATATCCCCTAGAAGCAGCATCAAACTATGGTTTCACTTAATTGACAAGAGATCAATAAACTTTCAAAATATCCCTTTCTTTTTTGTCTCTACTACAAATTAATTAGAAAATTATACTTTAGGATGAGTGTTTTATGTTTCTTTGGCTCTCTCTATTAAATTTTATTTATACTTAGAATATTAACATGCTGAAACACAATCACTTTTACTTCCATTTGTGACATGCCAATCTTACCAGTTTCTTTTGCTTCCTTCAAAAAAAATCTCATAGTACTGTGCAGATCCCTATACACCCTTTCCTATTTGGCTTTTTCTCCAGAGCATTTCTTCTGTTCACAAGTGAAATTTTCTACTGTGCATCTTTAGCATACAATGGTTCTCACTTCTTGCTATCTTCTCTACTTTTCCTTTTTTGGCTTCCTTATAGGACAGTTATTCCACCAGAACAACTTCAATTTGCTTTACCCCTTAAAGTATATTTGATTTATATCCTACTTTATACCATCTGGGCCACATGACTTTTACTTAAATATCCTCTCCTCTCTGAGTTTCATGAAATTTCTCTCTCTGACTCTCTTTTTTCTCTTTTATTATTGATTCAGTTGAGGCATGGTTTTATGCATGTATGTGTGTCTATGTGATGTGTATAAAGGTGTGCACATGTAGCAGTGTATACAGGGGCCAGAGGAAAGACCCAAAGGGTTGTTCCTCAGGTAGGTCCAACTTACTTAAAATTTATCTAGTTCTTCTTTGGTTTCATGCATGTGTGTGTTGTATTCTGATTATTATCTCCCTGTGACCCTGGCATCAATCAAACCAATTGTTCTGGAATGTATCTATGTCTTGAAGATCACTTTAACTTCAGCTAAGTTCAGTGATATATTTTTTCACAAAATTAAAATATTGGCATATTTTAAGAGCTGCTTTACTAAGAAGAACTAATGGTATTATATATTACAAGCATCATCACAGATTTAAGATCAGCTAAAATTACCTAGTAATTTCATTTATCTCATCTAGTTAGCAATATTCATAACTATCTTCCTCAGAGGCAATGAATGGTAGAGAGTTAAGATTTAAATAGAATTGCATTGAAGATAGGCAAAATTTCTCCAGAATTTTCTGTAGTTCTCAAAATGCTTAAAAGCTGCAGCATTTAAGAAGACCTAACCTTTCTTTCATCTCCTTCTATTACCATCACAGTCCTTTCTCTGGATTCTTTTTGCCAGACGCATGATTTCAGTTTTCTTTTGGGATCTGTTGAGTTTAGCCAGAACCATCCATTTCACCATCACATTGGAACTCTCCATTGGTGCCTGGTAGGCTCACTAGTGGCTACATAAGAAGCTGGAATCTCTCTCTCCCTGAGTTCGTCAATAGCAAATACTTAACAATGAGAAGTTGAGCCCTCTGAGCCCTTTTCCTACCCATGCCTGACCGTGAATAGGCCTATACTGGGTAACCTCAGCTCAGGGATCCAGACTCTTGCAGTCTTGACTGATCAGCAAAGCAAAGATTTGAAAATTAGTATAAAAATAGTTAATCACATAAGTAAATGGGCCTGTAAATATTATTAAGTTTTATGAAGCATATTCCCTGACCAGAATGCCATGATGTTACATTGTTTTAAAGAAAAAGACTTTTAAAAAGTTGGAGATTTTGAAATAACTCTTTGAGTTATCTATTTAAAAAGGATTAAACAAGAATGATAATTAAGAGTTTTATTGAAAAAAGTGAGGAAAACAGAATATGAACCATATTCACTGAGAGGTGATAGCATGCCTAAGTGCACATGAGAGATGCATATATGAGTGTAAACAGACACTAACTTATTGGACAAATGTGTGCAACTTTCTATGCATATGCATCACACATTTACTCCATCACTTTAATGAAATATAATTAAAACCAATCAAATTATTGTAATAAATTTAAGGTTTTTTCCCTTCAAATGCTGGATGAAAGACTGAATTGTCATCCTCGAAGATATTCATATAGTCTTGGTTGCTATCCGCATGACTTCCTTTTAAAGACACCTTGTATATATCAGTTCAATTAACCCTCACAAGTAAGTGAATCAAGAAGTACCATGAGGGTTTCCAAGATAGGAAAATAAAGTCCACACTTAACATCATTTTTGAAAATGTAAGTATCTTATTAATGGTGAAGGACACAGTTGAGCTTCAAGTAAAAGCCCATGTTCACCATGCCAATGCTATGTGGTACCCAGTCTGGTGAAGGATTTGCGATATTACCATCACTGTCCTCCCAGTTTCTAGTGTCAAGTTCAATCCTGACACAACTCCCAGCAACTCACATTATTTAGTGGGCAACTAACTAAAGTCAATTTTAGGCTCTGATTGTTTTTTCAGTCTGCATTTCCCCTGGGCTATAGGATTAGGTGAGTGTTCACACATTTGGGTGAAGCTTTTATCCAAACTTTGTGTTTCTGGCTGTCTGTGGATGTCTTGTCTTTGCAAAATCATCCCATAATTCTGCCCTTTTCTTCAACTTCCACTTCTGTATTTTGACACAAAGCAGTAAACCTTAGCTTTCTGGCACATGGGCTATGTGTGGATTAGGGAACACCTCCAATTTGAAAAACAATAAAAGCCCCAAATTTCTCTCAGTGATACAAAGTGCGTTGAGCATAAAGTTTTTGCCAAGGCCTGCCCCACTTTGTCCTGTCCACCAGAAATGTTTCCTGTTGACAGAGTTCAGGTCTGCATGAAGTTTGAGCAGAATAAAGACTTAACTGTGGAAATCTGTTTTTTCCATTCTCTCACAGCCAGACAATTTGACTTATACTTTGCCATGTCTCTCCCAACATTGCATTTTTTGCACACCCTCAGTCAATATGGAAAGGCTGTATTTTTCCTGATATAATAGCTCTAGGCTTAACAAACCATGCTTGGGGGAAAAATGCAAGAAAAACAGAAACAAAAAAACATTTGCTCTTTGCACAGTCTCAGCTCAAAGATATACTATTCATTGGGCCCTGTCAGATTTTAAGTACTGTTTGGCTGTTTTGCTGACTTTGAACTCTTGTGCAATGTTAAACCAAGACAGTAACCCTGCGCATTCTTTAGACTTGATGATTGTAGGGAATTGTAAAGACCATATAAACTCAAAAAAAGTTCATTAAATGGCAAGGTTTTAGAGTACATCTAGTTCTGGTTGCATCCTAGGGCCTTTAAGTATTAGTTAAAATGTTGATGCAGTTCCATGTTTTCTGTGAAAATATGTGCATAAGTACCTCCCTTTGCTACTATTCTTGGAAGTTCCCTCAAGTGTTGCTTTGTGTTAATAAAAAAACGTACAATCCACTGAAAGTATAATAGTTGGGAATCACTGGGTTTTTGAAGTGAGGAAATATGAAAAGCTATTTTACTTTAACTTCAAGTAGGCTCTCTTTCATGAGGCCAGATGTCACGAAGTGAGACCTGGTTACATCTTTATATTCAACTGCACATGCCTAAGAGTTAGGATGACTGAAGCTCTCACTTTGCTGGAATAGTCTCCTTTCATGCTTCATGCTATTAAATCTGAGGAGCATTACAAGTAAGTTTCCTTAGTATTCTCCAAAGCACCCTTCCAAATTTTGGACTGTATTAGATTTATAAATTTTACAGGAGGCACGAATCATATCAGATTAGAGTTCTCCTTAATTGACTTCCTTTTATCTTATTTACTTCTATAACCAAATACTACTGAGCTTCAAAACTTTGACATGTGAGTTTGTGTATACACAATTTAGCTCATGTCATGCTTAGCAGGTGCTGTATCATAGCAGATTCTAACCAGAGAGATTGTGTTGGTACAGAGTAGTAAGGTCAGTCAAAAGCAGCATTTGACTTAATTGCCATGATTGAATGTATTGATAAGACAGGTGCATTTACCAAGATTATTTAGCACAATACTGTCTCAGTGTTTGCCAGATTGATGCAAACCACATTATGGACTCCTTATTTCTGACACTGTAAATCAGGCATGAACTTTCTTCCCAGTGGAACATACACATTTTAGATTTACTGTGCATTTAATCTTCTTTTGCTCAGGAAATTTTGTTCATTTAGTCTCCTGTTCATTAGGAAATTCTGTTTACATTGTTTAATTTGGGCCAAAGAGATGGATCATGGGGTAAAGATACTTTCAACACAGTCATGGTGACCCATATTCAATCCCTAGATGGCAGAAGGAATCTCAAATAGTATCTTCTGCTCTTTATACACATTCCATGGCAAAGATAGGCATATGCTCACACACACACATATCCTAAATAAATAAAAATAAATAGATAAAAAGTTTAAAAGGCAAGGCTGGGAGATGGCTCAGTGATTAAAGTCTTTTAGTCACAAATGACTAAATAAATAAAAATGTTAAAAGGTAAGATTAAGAGATAGTTCAGTGGTTAAGGCCTTTTACTCACAAATAGCAAGACCTGAGTTCAGATCCCATATTTCTCGTAAAAATGCTGAGTTGAATTATCAGAGACCTATAATTCTGGTCCTGGAAAGCCAAGCCTGGGAAACCCCATAGCAAAGCAGTAAAGAGATAAAGCAATGCAAAATGATACATAATGTCATCTTTGCACCTGGACAGACACACACACACATGCACACACAAAAAAAGTAGAAAAAATCCATAGCAAGCAAGGTCTCAGTATCTACATTTTTAAAACTCTGAAAAACATCCTTAGTACTCTCTAAAATTCACAGATGATTAAACTGACCACAGAGTCTGTAGAAGCCCATCATGTTGCTTCTGAGAATAGTCAATGATTTCAGGAAAAGTGGATAAGACAGGCTCTCCCTTCAGTGGTTCCAAGCATAACAACCTGTAGATGCTTGTTACAAGACCAATGTGTAGCTCATTTTATGTCAGGAATTCAACATTAAGTCTACTCGCCAAGAAAAGACTTAAGGTTAACCCCTGAGGGAGCAGCATTTAGTCTAAAAAGCTCCATGCCATATAAAGTTTTTAATCTAAGGAAAAATTGACATACTAAACTTATCTAGATAAATAATTCTGTGAACAGATTTTCTTAAAAATGATTTCTTTATGGCCTGGAAGATGGAACATGTATTTTCACTTCTACTTCTTGACTTTGAAGACATCTTTTTAGGCTAGTGAGATGACCATGACACTGACAAAACCAGATCTTGTTCATGTAGCAAGAATCACACAAATGCAATAATAAAGTTACTCAATGGAATGGCTGACTTTTAGAACATTATTCCCTAAGTGAAATTAACCTTGTTGCCAAGGACGTCAAAGTATTCTCTTCCTGCTATGGTAAAATGTGACTGTGAGATTATTAACATTCATGTGGAAAGGTAAATGGTTAAGGCTGAAGGCTCTGGGATAGAGGCGATATTGTGGTTTGATGGGTATCAAGGAAGTCAAAAAATTATTACTGAACTAGCTCCATAAATTTGGAAAGATAGAAAAGGATTACAGACTGAGAGTACTTTATGCTTAAAGAAATGGATGGATCACACTCTTTGACTAATTCACCCATGACAACCAAATCTGGCCTAGAGTCACACACACCCAACTCCCATTGACATCCACAGAATTTGTGCATGAGTTACTGAGGTTAGAATTAAGCCCTAAGGAAATAACTAAAGATTTTTGGTGAGATATACTTGTGTGATTAAATAAAATCATTTTTATGGGCTTTGTTTTCTTGTTTTCAGACTGTTTCTTATGAAGATAAATAGCCCAGCACACTGAGGTTAATATTGCTTTTAAGCTATTTATCTCCATTTGGGAACTAAATTCAAAGAAAAATGAATGTTTTACCTTTGAGAAGCTTTCTTCAGTTAAATGTTTCCTTAAATATAGGGTGTAGTAAACTTTTCCAGATCTCCGGAAAAGGAAGAAACCACCTCCAAATATTTTGGATAACAGAAGGAAAATCTCTGCAGGAAGATTTTTAGTATTGTATCACTTTGGTCCATGACTGTTTATTTCCGTCAAAATAAGGGATGTGTCAATTAATTAAAAAAAGATAGATAAACTTCTTTGGAGTCTAAGGTATAAATTTTAAGATATATCCTTGTTGGGGGGAGGGAGCACTGAAAAAAAGGGAGGGAGGGGGGAAAGGAAGGGGCAAAGGGGGGAGGGAGGGTGGGAACAGGGGTTCCTATTACGTTTGTATGAGCAAAAAAAATAAATAATAAATAATTAAAAGGAAATGAGCTAGAAAAAAGATATATCCTTGTTGGATACATTAGAAGCATAAAAATATCTAATCATGCTAAAACTGCATAATGCTGGTCTGTTTTTCATGACAGAACAATACTTAACTCTTCATGGAAGGGACTATGGGGTTTGCATGGCATAAGTTAGAATCTGCCCTGCACATCGTATTACCAATACCAGTTCACTCTTAAAAAATTTACAGTATGCAGATAGAGAACATCAAATACAGTGATATTTATTTGGATGTAAAAATTGTTTTTAGCATGCAAAATATTAGGTTTCATTATAGAACTCTCTGAGCAAAATTTGTTCTGTGATTTCTGTTCCCCTTCTCCTTTTTGAGCCTATCTTCCCCTCAGTAGCCACCTTTGCTGCTTCATGTCACATTTCACATGTATTCTTAGCACCACCCACTTCCTGTACACCTCTTCTCCTCTCATAGGCTGTTAATAGGTGATGACAAGGCTGAGAGATGGCTCAGGGATTAAGCCTCTGCCTCAAAAATATAAGGTTCTGAATTCTGATACCTGATCCCACATAAAAATATAGGAGGAAATGGCAATAGCCTGTGCTTCTGATCCTGGAAGGCAGAGCCTGGGAAACTGCAGAGTAAAGGAAAGATGAGGTACAAACAATCCAGGGTGATTCCTGAAGTTGCCCTTGGGCCTCCACAGGCCCACATAGTGCCCTCAATACACACAGACATAAACACAGTAAATAAATAAATCTTTAAAAATAAATAAGTAAATATTAAAAATAAGTAATGATATTGTATTTATAGAGAGTATTGTATGTATAAATTAAGATTATGTGTGAAAGATTCAGAACAACAACATAACCTTTTCAGTTATTAAGTCAACAGTCATAGCTTTCCAATAATGATAACTTTGGGATTTAAGTATGTTTCCACATTGAAGGCACTTCTGCAGGTATATTTCAGCATTTATTACATGTTAATGAATCATTTAGAAACTTGAACAATTGACACATATATACTGAATATCTACTAAGCATATTCCTGATAAATGTTTATAAAAAAAAGCATGTGAAATAAGAACCTTAAGATCTCATTAGTAAGTGTGTATCTCTCTACATGCATGACTTTTTTCTCAACCTTATTCAAATCTTCATCAGCCTCTAGAGGAAAAGGTAATAATCTACTGCACACTAAGCATTAATTGTTGGGTTCATAAAGAACCTGGAGATTTAGATCAATTTCAAAAGTCAGATAGGTAATTCCTTGCCATCTTCAGCTCTTTCAAGCTGATGGGCGTGTCCTTGTGGTTTGGTTGTAATAGTTGCTCAGAGACAAGGACAGAACTGAGCCTTTCTTTCTTAGAAGAACTAGCTCTTCACCATGGCACCCAGAATGAGACCCTCAAGTGGGGTTCCTTATCATCATCGTTTCCAGTCTCTCATGTCTGATAATTTTCTTTGCAGAAACTTTTTCAACTTTACTTTTGAAAAGCAATGAAGAATGAAGATTTTTTAAGAGATCTCTCTGTATCATTAAAAAGCCCTATTTCACTGAGTCAGAAAGCAATTGCCAAGGATTTAATTCTTTATTTACACTCATGCCCATTGGGGATTATCTCATTGTTGTCAAAATTGTAATCAAGGTCAGTATTCATGAGCTCAGGATTTCAACAGAATCAATGTATTCACAGAAAGCTAAGTTCCCATACTTAGTAATGTATTCTCTCTATAATACATTAATACACCCCAATCTGCATGTTAGGAAAACAGCTCAATTTTTTTTATTTTATAGTACAGCAGAAACCTTTTGAAGATATTGACCATTTAAATGCTACATGATAGGGAAGCAGTTGTGAGACAAAAAAAAATGAGTTGTGATTGGTGCTTGACACTGGTTCAAAAACTATTTCTAAGTTATTGCAATGTTTATTTCTGTCACCAGAGAGTTTTTTATTTTTTTGCATTATGCTTGCTTGCTTATTATTTATCCCCTGTCAATGGTGTTTTTACTATGAACTATGCAATATTATTTCACAATGAATTCTACTAAGAGCCAGTGGAAAACTGCAATCACCATGCTTCCAAATTTTGTGCATCTCCCTGCCATGCCCCATCAGCCTCTATTCTTGCATTTGCAAAGTGAGACAGCATAAGTTGTGACAAATCTACCTTTTGCAACTATTTCAATTGAGGGTGGACTATAAGCACGTCACACCATCTCAAAGAAATGAAAGTCAGACTTAAATATAACCAAGGCAAATCTTCCCCCACTGTAAGTATTCTTTAAAAAGAATATGTTAAGGAATCTATTCAAGACTATTTATGCTTCTTAGAAAGGATGAGCACAAAAGAGGCGCTTAAAGACCTAAAAGTCCTGCCGTGGTTCTGCTCAGTAAGGAGCTCAGCAGCTCTCAAAGATATTTCAAGGCATCATTTGCTCCTCTAAAACTCACAAACCTACCCATCCGCTGTGCAGGTACTTGGCTTCTTGGAAATCACAGGAGGCCCGTTGGTCACAAGGGGCACAGATGACCTGGCAGCCTTCTCGTAACTCTTCATAGTTCCTAATGACATCTTCCAAGCTTAAAATAACATATTATTATGCACATTTGACAGGGTTGAAATGCGCAAAAATTTTACTCACCTTTCAAGAAAGCTGTAACCAATTTGTTTATTTGTTTTTGAGATTCTGCTTTCCTTTTATGTAGATAACAGTCATAATCTCACTTTGTGACATAAAAGAAGTGGCGTTGTGTGGTGTGTGTGTGTGTGTGTGTGTGTGTCTGGTACCTGTGCATGCACATGCATGCGTGCAGGTATGAGTGTCTGTGTTGGGCTGTTTTAAGTTTGGTTACAGACATTCTGGGGTGACCGTGTGGGCGCTTCAATGCCCCTTATTCCATTTTTCACTTTAGTAAGCATCCTGGTGGCATTAATTGGGATTCTTGTGAATTCAGATTTCCTTACAAGGTCTTTCTCATTATTTCCACAACTATAGAGTCCAACCCATGCCTGAAGGACACCCACAATCAGCAGCTTTACTCTCTTCTGAGGGAAGCAAGTTTACACAAATCACTTGCTTCTTTGGTCCCCTCCCTCATCAGGCTTTCATCCAAGAGAATACTGTTTCTGTGCCTTCATCTCATTTCCTCTTGTCTTCTGCGATGCCCCAGTTCTTCCATCCTGTGTCTTTAGTATTTCTCCATCCCCGCCAATCTCCTTCTCATCAGTTGTCCACCAGGGCAAGGACCAGTGCTTAAAACCAGAAGACAACTTCAGCCCCAGTGCTGGCCTTTCTCGGCTGCACAGCCTCAGGTTCCCTTAGCTGTGCAAAAGTTTCTTTTCCTCTTAAGACAAACTCACCTGTGAATACCAATTGATAAAATGATTGCAGATGGTAGCTTGATAAAATATTAAACATATTCTATATAAAATATGATCATACAATCATAAACAGTACATTTAAATGGCGAACATGTTGAAATAAACTGATAGTCAGGGAGAGTAAATGATTTCTTTTGTAGCATTCACTCCACTGTGGCATGTACTACTAAGCATGTAGAAATCGCTATTCCAAATTTAAGAGCATTTACAGCTCTCCAAGCATATTTTTCATTAGAATAGCAGCAAGGGGTGGGGAAGATGACTCTGTAGATAAAATGCTTGCCATGCAAAGAGGAAGAGCAGAATTCAGTCCCCAGAACTCACATAAAAGTCGGACAGATGCTGCAATCATTTACCAGTGATCCTAGACAAGATATCTGACAGACACCCTCTCCCCCCCCACACACGATCACATTTAAAAAAATGGGAGAAACCAGCAGTGTATAGTATAGTGGTATCTGTGACCAGGAAAGCTTGGGGCATATAACAAGTAGAATGCACTGGCTTTATAACGAGGCACATGATAATTGAATTATATCTTCAGTGGAATAGGAGTCCAGGTCTTCTGTGCCCATAATTGAGGGTATTGGGATTCAAATGGCTTTAACATCTCTGAACAGTTTGCTCACAGAGCTGCAGGTCAGGACAGAAAGCATCCAGCTCACAGCGCTTAGGTAGCCTCAAAAGCACAGAGATCTGCCCTTAGCCGCTCTGAACAAGGTCCTCCTTGGTGGTCACTTCCATCTATGCAGGGCCCAGTTGTGATGCTAATGGCAGGTGAGCACAGGATGTTTTCTAAAGGCTGAGGGAGGATGGAGCATTGCACTCAGTAAGGAAGTCATTTCTGTTTTCATATATGCTCCTGATCAACTCAGCAAAACAGAAAGCGATGCAGAACCAATGTCTGATCTTTGTGAAAACACAGGCATTTACCTTCTGGCTAGCTGCGGTGAACTCTCACCTCTCAAACTACAGCATGAATACAGTGAGGGGAAAAATGAGAGAGAAACTGCCCTTTCTCAGTCATGGATGACAAAGGATTCTCGGCAGTTTATTTAGTTCTGTTGAAATGATCACTGAACTGCTGGCTGGTCAGACCTTCCGTGGAGACCTGGCGTTCTGGTCATCCATTCATTCTGAGCCTCTCATCTCTGCCTTTGGAAAGTGGAACACATCTGTTTGGGGTTTTCCTTTTGTATTTTTTTTATTTAGCACAACACTTCAAGAGCGTAACATGAACAAAGGGACAAAAAGTTGTGACTAATGATTCAACTCAACTGAGATAGTTGGTGGAGTTGTTTTGTCAAATCATACTTAGATTTGCCTGTGATAGCTAACTTTCTGGAAAGTCATTGCAATTTGGAAGGTAATTCATCTTAGCATTTATAATAATGAGCAGAAATACTTTTTTCCTCAGTTCAGATTGGTTCAAATGTGGAAAGAATTGATAAAATGCAGGATGTTTATGAAGTATTCATATCATATTAAATGCTTAATAACTCCTATTTTACCTGATGGAGTGAAGATGATCGCATGACAGAAAGGCATGTTTTGATGTGTTTCAACGCTGGCACTGATTTTCGATATTTTTAAAATAATCTTATTTAAGGCTTGGCATGTTAGGGTTCTGCTGTTGCTGATTCTCCCTTGATAGAAGTAGGTTACAAAAATGCATGAAGATGCTAATTGTATTAAATTGATGTAACACGCATCACAGCACAGGTACAGAATTCAATAGTATTGATCACAATTACATGAAACAGGGTGAGATGACAGCAAGCAATGGCATCCAGTGATTTTCTCTTGTTAGCCCACTTAGCGTTCCCAGCTAGACCTTGGGATGGGTTGTCCTCTGTTCCCTGCAACACAGGAAAGCTCTAGGAGCAGTGGGCAAGGTGGGGGCCTGGAAGTCAAATCTTTTGAACACTACGATGTGGAAAGGGATAAATCCCCAGGATTCAGTACATGTTAGGCTGGTAGGAGTAACAGTTCTAATTGGTGCTATACATTGTTTATCAGAGTCTTAGACTATTTGAAAATTAAAGATGGTGTTGTTTTGCATCAAATTTCAAAGCACTTCTCTACATCCATCTTTCCTTCCTTCCTTCCTTCCTTCCTTCCTTCCTTCCTTCCTTCCTTCCTTCCTTCCTTCCTTCCTTCCTTCCATTCTTCTCTTTTTTTTTTTCTTTACAGGGTATTACTCCAAACTGTGGACTTTGGTGGAATTCATTATTCTTTTGTTGAATCATCGCAAATATGTGGGATTACAGCTAACCCACAGCTCCTCAGTACTGGTTTAAAAAAATTTTTTTGGCATATGTAGGTGTGTATGTAGGTGTGGGTAGGTGTGCATCTATGCGGAAGAGGGCACTATGTGAGCTCATAGAAGCCCATAGAAGTCTAAGGGTAACTTTGGAAATCATTCTGGATTGCTTTATCTCCTCATTGATTTGTTCTGGAATTTCCCTGGCTCTACCTTCCAGGGTTAGAAATGCAGACCACTGCCATTTCTGCCAGGTATTTTTATATGGAATTTGGAATCTGAACTTACGTCTTTTTGATTGTGAGGCTTGTTAACCTCTGAGTCATTTAAATATTTTAAACAGAGAAAGAGAGAGAGAGAATATTAAATTATAGGAGATGCTATAACAACATGCCATAAACTGTATGGCACAAAACAAAGAAAATTCATTCTCTCATAGTTCTGAGGGAAAGAAAACTGAACACAAGCCATGGTGTGTCATACTACTGAAGAAAAATCTGTATCTGTCCCTGGCTTCCAAAGATGGTATTCCTTAACATTACTAGTAGTCTCTTTCTTCCTGTGTCTACTTTGTCACATGACATTCTCCTCCTGTGTCTGAGTCTAAATTTCTCTTTCCTGGATGACACCAAGTCATTTCATTAAAAGACCATAAACAAGTACGACCTCATCCTAATCTTCCCACATCTACAAAGCCTCATTTCTAATGCACTCTCATTAATATATTCTAGATTGGCAAGAATTTTGAAACTACTCAATTAATCCAGTATGGTCGACTAAGTAAGTGTTAAAGAAAAATATATTGTCTCCAGGATGAATCTGGTGACTGTAACTGATAGGACCCAAACTGACATAGCCAAGTCAACTATCAAAGCCTAGAAGGAGTAAGGTCTTCAGAGACTAGTCAGTTGTTTGCTGATGGGGTCTTTACACTTTTCCTTTTAATCTTTCTATGGATCTGCCTTTTTTGGATACCATTTCTCTCTATCCTGTATGTAGGTATAAAGCATGCCTTCATTCGTAAGATTCTATGCTTTACCACATTGTGTCTGATATAATATCATTTTAAAGCAAAATAAGCATTTTCAGTTCCCAGTAAGGAGTACTTGTGAGTTGTGCAATTTGAGAAAATAAGCAGAATATAGAGCTTCATAGAGGGGAATTTGTTGTAAATGTGTTGGAGAAGCTTAAAGAGGAAAGAAGGGATGGTGGTATGAACCAGAAATAAAAGATCGCAGTAAATAGCTTTTCCTATTCCTCAGGCTAGAACAATGTAAAGAGAGCATTGCTCAGATGCCCTGAGCCCACAATGCACTGAAACTGTTATGAGTCTAAGATCATCACCGACCACTCCTGCTGATCAGCAGTGCATAGCCTGCAGTCTATGTGCTGAAGGCATCATAGCAAGGGCATCTGCAGAGCTCTGAACACTAAGTACAATCTTTGCCATTGATGCTGCAGGACTTCTTTGCCTCTGAGTTATTACCTTTATGGTTCTCTGATGACACTGTTCTACTGGTGTGCTGCATTATCTCAATGAGTTAAAAAAGCTAACCCTGGGGCATTCTTCTAAATATCAGGGTTCTGCGAAGTCTGAAACTTCATGAGTATTTTGTTCAATAAAGTTTCATATGGTTGTTATTTTATTTGGTTTTATGCCTCCAAAGCTTCTTGCATTTAATTTACAGATCTATACCATCTGTCATAGTTAGGCACAGGTATCAATTGACAGTTGAGGGTTTGAGCTCTGGGCACATTTGTAGAGAATTAATGATTGAGTTAAGCCCAGAGAAAACAGGAAGGAGACTGTCTAGCTGATGGAGAAGACCCAATCCATGGTGGGTGGGAGTAGACCCTGGAATAAAATACAGAGAGCTGGCATCCTTGTGTATACTTGGCCAGCACGTCTGGTCAGGCAAGTAAGGATCGTCCCTCTTTCAGCCATTACATAAAGATGGTATAGCCTTCCCTCGGCCCTGATGTTGGTGAATGCTCTCCCGTCAAGCTGGACTATGAACTGTAACCAGTATTCCTGAGAGAAAATAAACCCTTTGTTCCCTTAAACCATTTGATGGTGATTTATCAGCAACCATGTGGGTGAACTGCAACATCATCTAATTTTTATTAGTTTTTGAACTATCATTTGTAAACCCTTCTCTTCCTCCTTTCCTCTCTTCCTCCCTCCTTTCATCCCTCTCTCCCTCTCTCCTTCTCTCCTCCCCTCTTTCTTCCCCCTCTCCCACCCTCCCTCCTTTTTTCTTGAGATGAGGTCTTTCAAACAATTTTCTTAGTCTCCCAAGTGCTGGGATTGCTGGTGTGTGCCAACTGTTCCCAGCTTGGTTTTCCTACACTACACAAGAGTCATTAAGAGAGATTTTGTTCTGCAAATTTGTTCTGCCAAGAGAGGGCAAATGTTGGCTGTACAACCATCCTGTCTCTAGTAGTACCACTTACCTCCACTACTGCACTATGTAATGAAATCACAGATATGTTAACAAATACTCGGACAGGGATCTGATAAAATTTTATTCCAAGGGGCTGGAGAGATGGCTCAGGGGTTAAGATTCTGCCTCAAAAGCAGAAGGTCTTGAGTTCAGATCCCAGTTCCCACATAAAAATGCTAACTGGAAACAGCAGCGGCCTGCACTTCTGATTTTCTGTGGCAGAGCTTGTAAAATTCCAGAACAAAGCAAAAAGGAGGGAAAAGCAATCCAGGATGATTCCCGAAGTCACTTTTGGTTCCTCCACAGGGACACGCAGTTGCCTCTGATACACACACACACACACACACACACACACACACATACACACAGAGACACACACACACAAGCATGAAAAAAATGAATCAAGTTTAAAAAACAAGTAAATTTTATTTAGCCAACATGGCATAGTGTGCCTGCACTCAGTTCAGCAGCAATGCCTTAGCAGAGTCGCCATGATTACCTCTACAACAGATGAGTATATCTAGAATAGAAAGATAAACAAGATTTTAAAGTGAACATTCTTAAATGGGGATATATTCATTGATTTTGAGCATTCACATACAACCTACAATAAGAAGAATGTGGGATCCACATTGTGATAATTTGGAAATTTACATAGCTTATTTTAATTAATCTTTGAATGAGCCATGAAGAATATGTGATTATCTGTGTCATACACAAAGAGATTCCATCCAAGTGATGTAAACTTATCTAAGTTCATTCAGGGAGTAAATGATAGGATTCATAAGATTCAATTCTATATATATCTAATTCCATGTATATTATTGCTACAATATGTCTTCTTATTCATGTGCTTGGATAAATTTTCCTGCCTTATGTTCCATAACCATGAGAATTTTGAAATTAAAATCAAAGCATGGTATTATATCCATACCCTATGCATATGTAATATATACACTGAGTCAATTAGATGGTATTTGGGTCAATGTCAGAAGAAAATTTAACTCTTTCTTTTAACAGTTATTTATTAGAGGAAACTCTATTGATCACTGAAAGTGCAAACTAAATTAGAAAATTCTAGGGAGATCAATGTTTTAAGAGCCATAAGGTTGACCTGACTGCCATCTGCTTGCCTGGCATTCTAGTGAGCTGCACGTCTTTACTGGACTTAAATCTTTCTATTATGGGACTGAAACTCTTTCCCTGAATGCCAGGCCCTGGCAAGTTCCTTGCTTTACACCTCATCAACATTTCCCACAATTTTTTGGAATCATAGGAACACATGAACCACATTACTCAGAAATGCCTGCAGCTTTTGCCTTTAAATTAATTTGACCCTGTAAGTCTTTGAGGAACAAAGGTTGTGTAAATTACCCTGGTTTCTAACCAATAATTTATATTGCTCTTGATCATGACCATGGGCCAAGCCATACAAACACTCTGTTTTCCATTTTCTAGTCCTTTACTCATTAACTGTCCTGGGTTCCAGATGCTAACTACCATTTATCTAGATCTGTGTCATTAAATATTTGAATCTCTGGACTCAGAAGTCCTGCTCGCCTATGCTTCTTTAGTATAGCTTTGAATATTTCTGGCATTTTCTGGCTCAGATTTAACCAGGCTAGTTGACACTCATATTGGTATCCTGAATCTAAGGCCTACACGATAACTTATAATTATTTAATCTTTTCCATAGCTATAGAAAATGGATCCCAGAAGTATTTCTATAGATCATACCTATGTATCAGAAAACAAAATAAATCAGAATAATATAGGTCAACAGGAAATACAAAATTTAAATTAATTTAATATAAAATTCACAGGACACGAGCCATCAAAATAAGCCTTTATGATGAAAACCCCAAATATCCAAGCATACATTTAAATACACATTTCTGTATTTAAATAGTCAAAGAGATAGAAATAATAAAAGGGTGAGAAGTCAAAGCAGGGGTAGTGAAGAGAGCAAACAAGAATGAGGAGTAGGTAGAAAGATGGCGTCAGTGTGAATCTCTTACATACAAATCTCCCTCACCGCCCTCAGCTGGCCTCACTAGCAAAGAATGAAAAGTTCTTTGTCAACTAAAGAGAACACCTTTCAGGTGATCTGCTTGCCACCTGCTGCTTTCAGATCTCTTGAACTCAAAGTATCAGGTGCGAGAGAGGCCTGATTGGGGATGGAATGTTCAAAGCTTCTTTATCTAACATCTGAGAGTACAAACAATGTGCTAATGTCTTTGCACAATTAGTACTTAGAGCATCTACTTTTGAGCTAACAATCCTGATCTGAGGCTCAAAGCAGCATTTTGCTAAGGGATAAAACTGCCCTGTCATGAAAATCTGACCCACCAATTTTCCTTAGCAAAGTTTTCTAAATCCATGTGAACCTGACAATAGAATACAAAATACTCTCAAATTCTTAACAATGTCTGCACCTGCTGGAGACTATAATTCCAACCTCCTTAAAGTGATTCTCAGGGATGCGACTTTCAGAGCGGACTGAAAGATGAGATAGGAACCCAGCCCAAACTGTTCCAATGCACTGCACTATATAGCCACAAGACACTTGCAAACGGGAACAGTATGCATTCTTTATCAAAGGTACGTTCTAGGATGTAATTTAGAATAAAAGCACACCACTCTCAAGAGCAATTGTCTTCTTCTGGTCTTAGTTTCAGATTGGCCTGCTATTAGATTCTGAAGGTGACAAAGAGGACAGAGTTCTTCATTTAAATTATAGCATGGGTTGACTTCAGAAGCAAATTGAGAACTTTATATCAAAGAATCTAGAAGCTAGAGCCAGAAGGAGGTATGGGAAAACACCAGGACAAATGTAGACATAGGAATCTTGGTATGTAATATTTAAGACCTTCAGGCCTGCAAGATGACTCAGTGGGTCAAAGCACTTGTTTCACAAGTTTGACAATCTGAGTTCAATTCCTAGAACTTACATAGAGATGGATGGGGAGACCTGGTTCTATGATACGTAGGACACTGCTTTAAAAATATCAAAAATATCAAATTATCGTCATAGGTTAAGTATTATGTTAAGTACAAATACAAAGACATGCTAAATAGGAGAGAGTGTAATCTTTATTTAATGCATTTGATCCTATTTAAGTTGAAATTAGTAATAGTTTTGTCAGGATGTTAATACTGAAAACATTTAATTGAGTGGCAGCTCAGAACCAAATCTAGAGGCCTATGATCAGAAAGTTGGCCTGTGAATGAGTGCAGGGCCCACAATGGTCTTCAAGGACTTCTCCAGTCTGTGCGACTACTCCACAGAAAGGTGGCAAAAAATGGTAGCGGAGCCATAGAATTATCACCCACATATGTATATGTTCTCAATAACATTTCTAGTGGAGTACAATACAGGGGCCTCCTAGTACGACACTCAGAGATCACCAGTCTTTGATGTAGAATTTAAACAAACACATTTTTCCTTCAGGAAACTAAGATTCCTACCTAGAATCTGTGACATAGTGACCTGCCTTGCACCCCTTTACAAAGTCACTTGGGAGTTAATTTTTGTGCAATTAAAATCTTTGCATGCTTTTTCCAAAATGTGCATGTGTGCCTGAATGTATGGAGAGATAATACCACCACCTTAAGAACTTGGAAGTACATTTTCATATTTAATTTATCATTCTTTAATCATTCTGAAGCCCAGTATGGCCATGGATGGGGTCGGACTAAGAAACTAATGGACTAACTATTGCAGTCATTTCTCTTATGAATATGTCGTGACTTAGTTCTGTAATCCTATTATTATGAAGGCTGATGCCTGAAATTTAGGAATGAATACCCCTATGGAGTCTAAATTGAGATGAAGGGTTCCCCCATTTATAATATTCTGGATTTATTCTACTTTTCCCAGGGAATCTGTCGATTCTGTATTAGTTAGTACAATGATAGACTGATTCAACATGTGACAGGAAGGACAAAACTGAAATTTATGAGTTGTGACATGTTATTCCCTGATTTCCAACACTGGCATATTTTACACTTTTCCTCACTGAATTTCTGGAAGAAAAAAAAAAGGCTGGCTATTTCAGTCAAGGAAACTTTCCAGAGCCTGCGATGGCATTTAATTTTGGCTCTGTGTGTTTTTCCTGGACGCTAACCAACTATTTGCATTTGAAACAGATTTATTGATCTTGGCTCTTCATAATATCTTGTCACAAGAGGGACACGGTGCTGGATCCAACTTCTGTTTGTGTATATCTGAAAAAGCCCCCCTTTATGAAATGCATTGACCCCCCTGGGAGGGGGGCAAGGCTTCCTCTATAGCTAGTGTAAGTTGGATGACTTGTCATTATCCATTTGGGTCTCCTGGGAGGCGGATGACAAAATGGAATTCTAGATGCTTAAGATGTTACAAGGAGAACATCTGTGAAGGCTTAGCAGAGGAGGAGGAAGGAGTGAGAAGAAGGGGGGGTCACATGCTAGTCTGACAGTTTTGGAAGTATAGAGAGGTGTGGAGGAAGGAGAACAACCCTGAGATCTTCTCCAAGGAGCAAATAGAGCAACAACAGCACTCATGCCTCAGTGGGCTCAGATGAGGACTGTGAGTCACCTGTTACGGGCTGAGCGCAGCCACTCTTTTCTGCAGCAAGACTCCTCCAGAATCCAGACTGAGCAGCTCCCTGGCTGCTTTGGGTATAGCAAGTGTTTCATCTGTAAAAAAGGGCATCTTCTATCCAGAGTAACAAAACTGAAGGTTTTCTCAAACCTAGAAAATAGTACAAAGTCCAAGTACCCAGAATTAATGATCAATGCCCACCATACAACTCCAGAAATAAAACAGAAATAGGATACTAAGAAGTAAAATGAGCCTGCAGTTAAATGCTTAGGTTATGGAGAAAAAGAAATCACCTGTACATCTTTGGATCCTTATCAAGTCCTTCAGTATGTTCAATTTGTTTCATATATTTGTGTTTGACAAAGCAATGGCAATTTCCGTTGTATCTTGGAGGAGGTCAACTTTCATAAAACGCAATTCTTACCAGTAGAGCAGAAAACCAATTTGGTTTTTCTCTAAACCATCACCATCTTCAACATAGGTCTTGACAAACAGCATATTTGTAACTAACATCATCCACATGATTGTTAGTACCTTACTTGAAAACTTTAGTGCAGTATACGCTATAGATAATATTTTAGGGCTGGAGAGATGGCTCAGTGGTTAAATCTCTGCCTGGCAAGCAGAAGGACCCAAGTTCAAATCCGAGATTCCACATAAAAACATAGGGCAGGCATGGTGGTAAACTACACTTCTGATCCTGGCAAGCCGAATCTTGGAAAAAACCCAAAGCCAAGCAAAAAGGAGGTAGAAGCCATCCAGGATGATTCCTGAAATCACCTTTGGACCTCTACAGGCAGACACTGTCCTCTGATACACAAAGATATATACGTGTATGCACATACACACAAATAAATAAATAAAATGAATAAAAATATAATATTGTAACCACCGTTTTGAATAAGTTTTCATCTTCAGTCCATGGCAATGGGTATTGGAATAGATACCTCTTGTCTTCAAATGTTTCAAACTCAGACATTAAAAAAAAAATAGAGGGCTGGAGAGGTGGCTCAGGGGTTAAGCCTCTGCCTTGCAGGCGGAAGGTCCTGAGTTCGGATCCCAGATCCCACTTATAGACACCAGGCGGAAGCGGGGGTGGCCTGTGCTTCTGGTCCTGGTAGGGCAGAGCCTGTGAATACCTGGGCAGAGTAAACAAGGAGGAGGTGGAGGCGTCCATGGTGGTTCCCGAATTCGTCCGTGGTTCTACACACACACAGACACACGCACACGCACATACACACGCATATGCACACAGTTGAATAAATAATAATAATAAAAAAATTAAAAAAAACAAAATAGGGTCAAGAAGTGGGCAAACAGGATCAAATGAGATAAACATGTATGATCACTGGATATTGTAGCTCTAGCTCAGAGATGCATGTCAATTTCAATTCAGGTTGCTTCTCCCTGAATCCTTCTTCAAAGAAAGGATTTTCACATAATTTAACCTAGAGGGCTGCACTTACATTTTACTGTAATATCAGAAAATGAGATCCTGCTTTGTTCTGATTGAAGAACACGAATATGTAGAGAAGAAATGCAGAAAAGCCTTCTGAAATGGGTTAAGATGTCTGATGTATCAACCAGAACTTTTGAATAGATTACTGTCTTCCTTGAAATGAATATGTAGACATTATATTTTCCTATTTCATTGTCTCGGGCAGAAAAACAAGTTTCTTATGGCATTTTAACCTGTTTAGAGTCTTGGAATGAGGTGAAAATAAAATATTCATAGTTCTACAACATAAGCAATCACTGCTAAAATATGATGAAATAACACTAACTGTAAATAATTTCTAAATTAACTCAACTTCTATCAATGAATGTTCTATCAATGTTCATCACCACTGACAGTGACCTTGAATGATATATCAATAATTATATTTATTTAATAAATTTGTTTGCGGGGCTGGAGAGGTGGCACAGGGGTTAAGCCTCCGCCTTGCAGGCGGAAGGTCCTGAGTTCGGATCCTAGACCCCATGTATAGATGCGAGGGTGGCCTGCATTTCTGGTCCTGGTAGGGCGGAGTCTATGAATCCCAGGGCAGAGTAAACAAGGAGGAGGTGGAGGTGGTCCATGGTGGCGCCCGAATTTGTCCATGGTTCACACACACACACACACACACACACACACACACACACACACTCACACACACACACCCATACACGCACAATTGAATAAATAAAAATATTTTAAAAAATAAATAAATGTGTTTGCTTATGTCTAATGATTTCCCAGATCCAATGCAGCAACTGATTTTATTTAAAACTCAAATTAATAAAAGATTTTTATAATGTTAAAATTGACATTATTTTTATATTTAAAAATATTTTGTCTGAAAGAGAGGGAGAGAGAGAGAAAGAGAGAAAAGGAGAGGAGAGAGGTACAAGCATATACCATGTAGGCATCCAGGGATGGAACTCAAGTCTTCAAGTTTGTGAGCAGGCACCTCTGAGCTATCTTGCCAGTTCGATTCTATTTTTCATACATATTTATAGAACAATATTCATGAATCACCACTCACAGTGCCAATGCCATGTTTATATTTGACATGCTATTTCACATTGCATTAATTTACCAATCAAAATATGCTTTTTCTTCTTTCAAAGCTTTTGAGTTCCTGAATCCATTCTCCACCTTCTCATCTTAAATACATGTAGAAGACAAAAACCAGGTGTTAGCCATGTAGCTTGTGATATGATGTTAGGTTTGTGGATTGTGGTGAGGTGTGGGGGGGGAGTGGATAAAGCAACTCTGGCTGTGTGTGGCATTTCCTGCATGCAGTTCCATGAATAAAGAGAAACTGACATAAGAGAGAGACTTAAGAGTGAAGGGACTGGGGTGGCCAAGGGAGATAAAATTTAGTTCTAAGTTGGGAGAGCATTAGAACAGAAGAGATGGATAGTTTAAGGTCAGAGGTTACAGGGAGAAAGACACCATAACCATCTGGCAGGAAGAAGACATGAGGGGTGGGCAGGGAGACTGGAGAATGCAAAAAGAGAGGAATCCTGCATGGACCATAATCTTTTATGGTCTCAGAAATTACTACAGGAGTTAGGAGGGATTAAGACTGATCTCTAAGGTCTAAGGTGAATGCTTTACAAAATGGTGGCTGTGGCTGGTAAGTGGCCTATTGAATGTATGGCATGTATTAATTCTGGTTCATCCCTTATTCCACTAATCAATAAATAGACTATCCCATTTAATTATATTGCTATTATTATTATTTTTCTTTATTCTAGTAAATAATATCCCAAATGGATCTCCATTATTTAGCCTCTTCATATACCTCTTTCCTTCATAAATATATACTCTAGCTTCAGGGACCCTCTGATTGAATACTGAAGTCTTTTATTTCCTTCTTTTCAATTTCTGTTTCATTTTACAATGTCTCCATCCAGCCCCTATCTGCCTGTTTGAACCCTGTCTACTGTAAATGTCATCTTGCCCTTAGAATAGCTAAGCTGAAATTGTCCATCCTATGTACTCACTCAAGTGAGTGTGTGATAACCTACAAAATATTCAGACTTAACTACAGGCTGATCCCTTTCTTTCACCTGCAATCTGGTCCGAATGTGGGATGGGCCCTTTAAAACAAAACCCACTTTAAAAAAAAAAAACTACACGGAGGCACACATCTTCCACTCCAATTCTTTGGACAGTGTCATCATGCTCAGCATTTTCTTCCTTTTCACACTTCTCATCTGTGTCATCAATAATTGCATTGTACACACCAGAGAGCAATTAAAAATGCAAATACAAATCCTCTCTTACAAAGCTGAAGAGCCAAGAGTATGTAACTTATAGAAATTTCATCCCAAAGACATACTGTATCGCCCTTGTCATGGCCAGCCTGTCTACAACATAATACCTTCATCTTTGGCACTTGAAACTGATCATTCGGAGCTGTTTTGCTTTCATAAAGCATCTAAAAGTCTTCCCTCCTTTTCTGCTTGTTAACAAAGGCTGTTGAAGCTATTTGCTATGGTATTTGCGTATAGTCTCAACAATTAAGTACCAAGGGGATCATCCGATTGCTGGATGGCATTAGTCCTATGAACACAAGACAAAGGGGAGTGGGAGAAATGTGCTATGTGGTGCCTAAAAATGCAAACACAAATTAGACTCCTTTAATTTGTATGGAGGATAGATAAATAATGATTTGCAGCAAGCAGGGATCTCACATGGCTTTGTTCATATTTTAATAGTGTGCTCTTCTTTGCAGTGGAGTAATTAAGTCTTATGACATTCCAGAAACTGTAAATCCTGCTGAGATGTTTAAGTTTAGAGCAACCTCTTGATGTACAATCAAAATAATAAAAACAACAACAAAAAAGACACTTCTTGGGTTCTTAACAGGCTGTTTTGCTTTCACTTCTGCTATACAATTGACTGTGGCCCACTCCAACTGTTTGGTCTCATTGTTAACTAGAAGTTCCTTTTGAAATCATTGCCTTCAATTACGTTTTTTAAAAGAATTTTAATTGCATGGCTGTAAAGAGTAAAGATGCTCTGGGCTCCATTTGTTTATCGTGGAGGGGCCTCAAAAATGAGGACAGAGCTTCCCAGCTCACGCAGGGGTTGCCCAGAAAGGGAGATGACTTTTAATTCGACAAGTTCAGAGAGATTTCTTAGTTTGACGCGCTTGGCAGGGGGTCTTTGAGCGCCTGGCAATGCTTCAGCATTCCAAGCTTTGAAAGTCTTTCCCTGAAGCAGAAATTGTATCAAAAGCCAATGATAATATTCCCTGCAAGGTAAAGCACCCTATTGAAGATTTCGAGAGCTGTTTATTTATTCATCACAGTTTTTCTTTTAGGACATATCAGACATCTAGGTAATAATTCACATAGATGATAGAAAATGCAAAAAAATCCTTCTCATTAAACTTTCACCTTCTACTTCTCCCATAGGTCACAGGTAGATGTAAAATGTTCGTTCTGCTTGTCCCAAACATGTATATCTTTATTCTAAGTCTCTGTTTCTTCCATTCTCTTTCTATTTTTAAACAAAATTGTCACTTCTGTCTACCTCCTACCACCAGCTGAGAACAGAAGATGTTTATGGCTATTTCCTCCTGCTAAATCCTCAAAGTGATTAATTAATTTTATAGAAGTGTGCTTAGGTTTCTAAGGCAGTCTTTGAGTCTTGGTATTTAAAGTCAGTTTCAGAAAGCTGTTTTCATAGCAAATGTTAACAATTGCATTGAGCTCTTAAATGATACACATATTTTAAATATTTTGTATACATGGTAGGAAAAAATCTTTCCTTCACTTTCCCAGTTTCTAGGGCAGAATTGGGAATAAGGGACCATGACAACCTTTCCCTCTTGTATCGTCAATGTTTACTATCTATTTTGGCAGAGTCAATGAAAACAAAAACATTTTCTCTTCATTTTTTTCCATCTTCCACAGAATTAAAAGTGACCTTGCCTTGCACATATTGGCGAATTGCCCCATGAGAAGTAGTTGCCACATAGGAGAAAATGTTTTTTTTTTTAACTATGAGGATTCCAGGATAATGCATTTCTTGCAATAACATTTCTTTTTTTTTCAATAGAGTCAATTGAGGAAAACTACGCATGCAAAAGAAACTTGGAAAATTCAGTACATCATCATATTTGGGCATATTAAGTACATTTCACTTTCCAAACATAAACCAAGTTGTAGACTTAATTTAAATATCAAAAGTATGAAAGGAAATCTCCATGCTAAGCAACCACTTCACTTAAAAAATATCCATGGAGGAACATCAGCAAGTATTCAGTCATTAATATTAATTGAACTTCCACACAGTGCAAGGTGAACTTCAGGCACCTTGTAAATGTCGGCCCATCTATAGGATTCCAAGCTCTATATCATTTTTCAGAAGAAGGGGGGGTCAAGGATCATCTAAAGTATCTAATCCTATATTGTGCATAGTACAATGCAATCATCTGTTTTCAGGTTTGGAGATGAATTCATTTTTTATAAAAGTTTATAAAATATGAGATTTAAACAATATAAAAGTTTATGAAATTTATGAGATTTTAAACACAATAATCCAACCATATCACTTAGAGATGACTGGGGCATTCTGGGAATTTATTTCACACCACTCCTGACATCACGGTCAATACTGTCACTGTCCTCCAGAACCCTAGGGACACCATGCTGTTTTTTTCTTCTGCTAGGTAACAGGACTTCTTTCATGCTACTTTTGAGATGAGCTGGTTAGTTATCTGAACGTCTGTCTAATGCAAAATTAAAATAATTTATCATGCATTCAAATTGAGTAAGTCCTATATAAGATGAGCTTAAACTTACATGTCATTTATGATTTATCCTGCCTTCCTTCCTATTTCCTATTTATCTCTCAGTGAAATAATTGCTGAGATCTATTAAGAACTTCTGATGTTTAATTAACCTTGATTTAAAATTCAATGAATGAATAAGGTGAATAGGAGGATATTCAGAAATATTATAGAAGTATGTGTAACCTCTAAGATGGGCAGGTTGAACACATACTATTATCTTTAAAGTTTCAAAATACCTTACTACCTAGTCCTTCTTTCATTAGTATTAGATTCACACCAGGATAAAGTAACACATGAGCAAATTCAGTTTTGATTTTGAAAAATGATCCCTGTTTCCTTAGAGACAAATAAGACCTGTGGATGTTAATCCAGCCATTTAACTCCAAGTGTATATGATTCTCTCATTGATATTTTAATTTCTTTTCAGCTGTATGATAGAAAGCAGAACATTCATGTGACCAGAAAACAAGTGAATTAAAATGCAAACTACACAATTAATATTCCAAATAATTTTAAAAAGTTATTATTACAGAGTTCTGAGATAGGAGAAATTTCTAGAATATTCATCCTTTGTTTTACCATATGTATGCAAAATATTTTCTTATTAGAAATGGAATAAAACTCAAGCAGTATTACTGAAAACTTAGTCTTTTTGCTATTTATAATAGTGCCTTTAATGTTGAAATCAGCAAGTTTGTTGGTAGAAGATCAATTTTATTTAAAACTTGACTGATATTATCATGTGTGGACATACTTACTTGAGATGATTTGATAAATTATGGGAGTTTCTCATATTAATATATGAGTTAATTAAATATAGTCATATAACTGTATAATTGTAATAAATTATAAATAATTAATATGTGTTTTTAACATTCAAGATATAGGTTAAATTCCAACATATGAATAAAGTAAAGAATAAAACTTAGCAAACCCAATGTGATAAAAAACAGTATGCTTAACATCTACCGTTCCTATGTCAAAGGAAAAAATCAACTTACAATTATCTAGGTCGTTTAGAAGTTAACATTTTGGGGAGAAGCATTTGTTTCATGTCAAATTCAAAGTCAATACAATGGAATGAATCAGTCATTGTGTACTACAGATTTTTCTAGTGTTCATTTCTTTCAGCATTACTGACTACACGGACAATTGACAATGATTTTTGTGATGGGACCAGTATTTTAGTAAATGACTTCCTGGGTTGACTGCTTCAGGGTTTGTTAAAGAGGATTTTTTCTTTATCTCTGGGGATTCGTCTACTCCCTCATTGTGAGGAAAAGCTTGCCATATCTTGGATGTTTTCTGATTATAGAATCTAGAAACAGGATCTTCCAGAGTATTGTTGCACTTGTCTTTTTGCATTACACTTGATACTGAAGACAATCACTGAATTCCAGAGCTGAAATTTCAATATTATGCTATGTTCTTTTGTACATGAAACATGTGTGGAACCACTTGCTAGAGATCATACTTATCTTGGTATGCTGAGTCTCTTGCAAACATATTGCTGCAGCAGTCATTTCAAATAAGGATGCATTTGAACCCCAGCTGCTCTTCTGAGCATGAGACCACAGCCTGGCTATTTGAGAATTAGCAGAAGCCAAAACTACTATTAGCTTCTCTCTCACTTTCAGGGCCTTTACTTTTCCCCTGACACTGAGAACCTAACAACGCCCAAAGCACTTAGGAGAGTGTTCTGGAGAGAAATGGAAGAAGAAAGGTAAACACATACTTGTTTGATTGTTTTGTAGGACAAGGGTCACCAATGATCTTTCTAGAAAAGCTAAGGATAAACCAGCAAAACAAAAAGATGCAAGATAGGAGGCAAGCTCAGGAGAAACTTGATATTGAAGATTTTTCTTTGAAGAGAAAGGAGAGGATTTGGTGGGGACTGAACTCCAGATTTGTTCAGAATCCAGGCATAACTTATCAACCAATTAGATGATGAAGAAAAGAAAAGGGAAAATATTACAAAAGTTTAAGGATTCAGGACTGGGGGCATACTTCAGTGGGAGATCAAACCCTGGGTTTGAACCTCAGCGTGATATAAAGCTTGCATGTCATCCAAATATTCAGATGCAGACAGAAAGACAGGAATTCAAGGTAATCCTTGTCTAAATAGTGAACTCATGAGTAAGCAGGCAAGATTACAAGACTTTCTACCTAAAAAAAAAAAAAAGCAAAACAAAACAAAAAAGAAAACAGAGGAAGGAAAAGTAAAGCTCAAGAATTTAAACTTTGCTTTAATTTTACTGATCGCTTTGCTTTCTAATGAGGATTCCTAAAACCTAAGGAATTGAGGAAGGTAAGGTATGCATCATCCTACAGCTTCTGTTATTTGTGTGTGTGTGTGTGTGTGTGTGTGTGTGTGTGTGTGTGTGTGTGTACATGTGCATGTGTATGTATGCGACGGCATGTGTTTAACATGACACTTGAATGTGTCTGCCTATGGAGGCCCAAGGATGACATCTGGAATCATCTTCAAATAATTTGCCATCTTATTGTTTTGCTCTGGGGTCTCTCAGATTCTGTCTTCCTGGACAGAAAGATAGGCAGCTGTCATATCCATCAGACAACTTTACCTGGAATCTGGGAATTCATATTACATGGCAAAGGCTTCAACTACTGGGTCTTCTCTCTATCCCCACCCCTACTTCTTAAAATGGAGGTAGTAGCCCCTGTATGGATTATATACCAGAATGTGGAAATTATGAATAATTTCTCCAAACTAAGAGGTTCTTGAACACATGCAAATGAAAATTAAATCAAAATCCAATGAGATCATGTTTGTAGTAGCGCTCCATTGGGTTACATCACGCCAATGGGTTCAACCTTGGTTCTGAGCACACTTTGCCTAGCCCATGACACAGAGCTGCTCACAATGAAGTGTCTGTCTGAAACAGCTTGTCACAGATTCAGGAAGGTGATCTGTTAAGAGCTGCAGAGTTTGAGTTTACAGTCTCCACTCTTCCAGTTGTACTGGCTGACCGGCTTAACATTTTCCTATCACCATTCCTCAACTTGGAAGTATTAGTAAATTGGTGCCTATCTGGATGGTCCAGTGTCAGAATGTTTGGTTTTAAAGATTGCAGTTGAATTGCTGATTTCTGTCATAGGAAAAAGAAAAAAAAAAAGGCATTTTAAAATGAAACTTGGCTTGGATTAGAACAGAATTTTCAACATTTTCTTCAGTGGCCCTACAGGTACTTCTGCCATTTTGTATGACATATCTACATGAAGCGATATTCTCACCATATGATGTTTATGAATCAAGCTTTTGCTGAACTCTGAAAAACATTGGACTTTCTAGATGCATTGCAGAGTGAAATATTCAGTTAAAATTTAAATTTTTATGTGAAAATACATAGACATCTTCATTTCATTAGTACGCCAGTTTGATTTTGTCTTTATTAAATGGAAAAGTTATGTTTACCTATATTAGTCTGGATTGTCTAAAAGAACAGAAACAACAGATGGCAAGAAAGTTTAGCTTGCATACAGAGCAAGAGGGCAAGAGGGAACACAAGAGGGAACCTTTTTTCCTTGCACTTCCTTTTATCTACTCAGCTACTGAAAGATATCACCCACAGAGTGGGTCATTGTATTCAGACAACTTAATCTAGATAACCCCTCCAGTGGTCTAATAGTTGATCAGTTAGTGAATTCTGGGTCAAATTAACACCCAAGATCAACTATCACAATAGTATATAATTGTTTGAAATGTCTTCATGAATTACTATTGATATTTGTCTTGTATACTTAATTTATATCCTAATTCGGGTAAAAAATTTCTTCAGCAAATTGTTCTAGAATTGCAAAAGGTGAATAATCTCTGAAATAGGCTATTGAAGATTTCAAAGTCTGCGTGCTTCTTGGACAAATATTTTGAGAATAATTAGACAGTTCTAAGTTCTAAACTAAATGATGAGAGTCTCTTTTAGTCCATTCATGACCCTAGAACAAAACACCCAGGCCAAGGTCATGTGTACATGATTGGAAATTAGTTTTCAGGCTTCTGCAAGCAGGGGGCTTACTATCAAGGTGCAGAAGGCTCAAGGTCTTGCAAGAGGGAACCCTTGTTTAAATGAACCCAGAATTCACTAACTGATCATCTATTAGACTACTAGAGGGATTATCTAGAAGGAATGAAGGCTGTCTTCTGAGATTTATAGAAGGAAACTTAGGACAAAGAGCTGAGAATATGTCCTCTGCCCTCCTTCATGAACCCAGGGAGTGCCACAACTTAATTACTTGCTGAAGGAGCCAATATAGTTGCCACAGTTGTGATAGTTTCAACTTAAAACTAGCAGAGACCTAAAAATTGAGAACTGCTCCAGAATGAATGAAAATATAACAATCCTAGCGATGTTTTGAACTATGCAAAACTCTTTAGAAATAGATAATTTTCTGTTGCTACAAGGATGTTTATAAGCAAATCTGTTCTAGAAAAGAGAACCAGGAAATAGAGACTGAAAACAGAGCGTCATTCATTAATCGTAGTAAGTTTCCCCACAGTTGATCTGTCATTCTGTCATTAGCCATCCATTATCCTCATTTCTTAATGATTGCCCTTTTTGCAATCCCTTTTCTCATTGTTCTTATGTCCTTCCTCACAAATGTTTCTTCTTTACTTCCTCAATTGTCGTTTTATCAGAAATATTTTTCTACATTTTCTTTTTAAGAGCAAACAATAGTAACCAAATATTGTGCATACCCCAAGAGGAAAAGAAGCAAAGCCAGACCAAGACTCAGGGAAAGAATGCTCTAACTAGATTGAATGAACCAAGAATCTGACCAATTTGGAAATCTATGGGTTTAAAAATTCAGGGTCATGTGTGTGTATTGATTTATAATGGGAAAGCTTACAAGATGGAAGATTCATTTTCTTGGCCAAAAATAAAGTAGAAAAACATGAATACATACATATTCACAGAAAAGAAAGAGAACATGCATTTATCAACAAAGATATACACTAGAATGAACTTGCAAGTAAAATTTTAGTGTATTACACATCCCATAAACTGGGCAATGTTTTTTAAAATCTAAGTGAATGTACAAATAATTTTCAGCTTCTTTTTGGAACTGAATATTTTCATGAACACATTATTATAAATGTCTTTTAAATCTACAGACTACTCCATAAGGATTTATACCAAGTTACTGGAAAGAGAAACACTAAACTCTATTTATAACAGTCTTTCTCTATGAAGTCAACAAACCATGATATAAATAGTAAGGTTTGTCATTTTTTCTGATGCTTAGCTTCAATTCCTCCTCCTAAAATACTGAGATAATGATTAAAAATGCATAGACTTGTGAAGATATGTATCTAGTCCAATTCTTTGGTATTTTATTCTACCAGCAACATGAATTTTTCCACTATTGCAGTGCAAAGAAAAGTTCTAATGGACCCCAAAGTTTCATGTGAATGTCCCAATTAAAATTGATCATCATTAATAGTTAATCGAGCTATTCATTGCTGTGAAAAACCAAAATTTATTCAGTATGTATACATGGCATCATGGCTTCCTTGGTAAAAATATTCTTCAAGATAATGGTAAAAAGTGAAACAATTAACTCTGTGAAACAATTAATTATGTTTCTGTAGAAAAGTATAGCTATTATTTGTCACTTAGAAAGACAGACATAGAAAAAAAATTTTCTAATACTTGTCTGATGACATTCCTGTGGCTAAATGTATGCTTCCAAAGATAAATTGGGTGTATTAAGTAAAAGATAAGATATTTTCCACACTGCACATTTTAATATAGTTACTGAAATACTGAAAGTTGTCCAACTTGTTCATAAACCCAAAAATCCCCTAAATATGCCTGACAAGAGATATTTGCTATTATGCTAACAGTAGTGGTGTAATAATTTATATATTGCAAATAATTCATCTTTCCTTCCCTTACTTTTCAAATTTATTCTGTATGTCATTTCAATTTCATACATGAATTTAATTCCATTTCAGTCTCTATGTTTCACCTTACATGAGCCTGAATGAGTGTCTAAAAAAAACATGGAATTCTACTCTGCTTATTTTTGTTTTGTTTCCTTGACTTTCTAGTCAGATTCCACCCAATGCATATGGAAATGGTTGTTTTGTTTCTACTTTCATTGTAGAAATGAAAGCAATATGTGGATTCCTTCAAGACTCTCTCCTTATCTAACATTTCATTGTTTGATGTCCTGTGAGGAGCATCTCGAAGTTAGAATGCTCATGATGACTTTCAATTTCTCATGGCATTCAGAACAGAATTTTTACTGTATCTCATTTTTGATAAATAATTACATAGTGATTCTACAAGAAAAAATAGCTATTAGAATCCTTGAAAGTGTTTTAAAAAAAAGTCATTATAATGCTCCATAAGTATGTGGTCATCTTGGAAACGAAACAAAAAAAATCAACTAAACTTCCTCTTTTCAGATGAGAAGCTCTCTCTAGTTTCTCTGCCATTCACACAATACTGTGAGGAGTCCTATTTGTCTGATTATGGAAGGGAATCTAAAATGAGTTTTATGCAAATTTCCAAACGGTGAAACATTTTGTAAGTCATTACACTAAAAGGAACTTTCACAATGCACTCGCAAAAATAAAATCAGCTGATAATTCGGCAGCATCTGAAGAAAGTGTGAGACAATTAAACTTTCTCACGAATTCCATGAATCCTATTCCGACATCCTGCAGTATTGCAGATGCGAGAGGAGATGCTCTCCCTTGAATTCCCTCTCTTAGTGGCCGTTTTCCCACTTTAAAGCGATGTTAAGGCTATTTTTAGTCTGTTTCCTACCACTACGGAGACATTTAAGTTATAGAGCTTGATTTTTATTTTAGTATCCTGAGAAATGATTTCAACTTGGGGAAGCCCAAACTTCAAATACCTGTGGAAGGAAGATTAATGGAGTTTGAATTTTGCAGGAAAATAACTTCAAAGGTGACATTTTTGTTGGAGGTACTGAAATATCTACAGTAATGCTTTTAACAAGGGTTAGTCTGGAGCACTGCTTGGAGCAAGGAAATCTAACATACACCATCATTGTCGAGAGGCAAGCCCGAGATGGATTTCTAGGCCATGCTTAGCACAGTCACCCTGAGAGTGAAGCACTTTGAAAGGCCGAGAGAAGGTGAATGGTCCATCGTTTGTGAGGAAGCCTTGTCATTTATTTTTTATGAGTTTTAAGAGTGATGCCATATTGTGTCACACACTGAACAGCCAAGAAGAATATCTGCTGTGCTTTATCAAGAAAGTTTTATTCATTCCATCTTCTCTTCTTCAGGTGGTCCAGGCAGCGGAGAGGAGAAAAAGCATGGTACTATCGGTCCACCTTGGGAGTTTTGGAATGTGCTGGCCAATGGAGATCGTGCCTCCTGGCTTTCCTTCCTACCTGCTGCTTGCTCTGATCTCTTTCTGTTCTCAAAAAGCTGCAGCCGTAGTTCATTAAATGATTTGGGCTTTGACTAACAAAAGCGAGAAGTACAGTAGGATTTTCCCTGATACAATGCTTCAGTGAATATCTAAGCAAGTAAGGCAGTGGCAGCACAAGATAAAATCTTTTCCCACATTTTTATTTTTAATTATATCGAACAATGAACATGTGTTTTCATCACTCACTACCTGCCTACACTCACCATCTCATACCACCCTATGTGTCTGCCCCTTCAGTTAGGTTCCCTCCCTCTCACATGTTTCCTTGGATATGCCATCCACTGGACTCCATCTAGGATGCCTAGATTACTCATCCTGGCACCATCCAGCTCGTGGGGGTGGTCCAGTGGTAGGTAAACCCTAGCAGACAGAGAATCCCCTTTTCCTGTCAACACCAGTCCTGTACAATGTCTCAAAGTAGCTTCATGCTTATGGGATCTTCCCTGCTTCATGTCAAAATGTTGATATCTAGTGGAAGTAGACAGCATCACCTTGATATGAACAGAGGCTACTGTCTGACATTCTCTCTCCTCATCCTCTGCTCTTGCATTCTTACTACCCTCTCTTCAGCAATGTTCCCTGAGCCTTAAGATGGGAATAACTTAAATGTCTAGATTGGGCCAAGCCATCCACAGTTGCTTTGACCTATTGTGGTTCTCCACTTTATTCACCTTTCATTGCAAAGGGATACTCTTGGTTGAGTGTTGAGGGCTTCTTTGATCTACAGTTATAATGATAAGTCTTTAAGCTTACTACCAAATATTTATAATTGGCACTAATGATCCCACTATCTGAGGGTATCTGGCTTGGTTTATAGTACCAGAGATGCATTCTCTGCCATATAATGAGCCCCAATGTCAAGCAGAAAGTATTGGTTGCTGCCATATCTCACAGGGCACAATTACACTATTGGACGTCTCTGGGCAGAGTTGTCATTGTGGCTTACAGTATTCCCATAAATGAACAAGTTGTTAGTGGCTACTTTTCCCTAGTAGTCTCCATCATACCTCTAGGTCTATGGGGCTAGTCAGCATGGAGAAAGCTTCCCTTTCATTTCAACTTGCTTTTTTCCACGTCCCATGATCATTATATAGGCTGAGTTTTGCCACAGGATTTAACTGTTGGATTTTGGAGAACAATTAATATCAGCAGTTGCATGGCATTTGCTTATTTTGCTTTGGTTGGCTTTGAGGTCTCTCTTTCCAACTATTCTTTAGGAAATATAACTTTATCGGTAATGGTAAATCTACTTAATCACCAATAGCTTCTGGTAGGAGCATCTCAGGTCAATTTCTGTTGTCTATTCTCTTTCCCTTTCTGTATTCCTCTCTGTAGGGTAAATTTGTTAAGACTTTTTTGTATTATATTTTGTGTATGAATTTGCAAAGTGCAAGGTTCCTGCCTGGCTGCCAAGAATTAGCTTGGTGCTAATTCTTACTCCCTCCTATCTCTTTTCATCCCTTCCCCTAAAAACATTCTTCTTGTTATTTCCCTTCCCATCTTCTTCCTTCCTATATTCTAGTATTTATCTTCTTTAGGGGTCCTCCCCTGTACTTTACTCCCAACTTATGCTTCTTTACAGTTTATGGACATTCTGATTGTCCAAAGTTAGCACCTGCAAGTAAGGAAGAACACATAGTACTTATCTTTCTGTGTCTGAGACACTTGACTCAATATTATATCTTTGTTATGGTTAGATTTGATTGTCAATTTGACAGTTTCAGGCTATCTGGGGCACAGTTGCGAAGAATCAATGGTTGGAATAGGCCTCCGAGCAAGTCTGCAGGTGCTTGTTTAATTGATGCGGAGAACCAAGCCCATTGGTGATTTCCAGTGGTGGACAAGATAATAAGAAGGGCAAGGAGGAGGCACTGGCTCTTCCCTCATCCTGAGTGAACTTAGTAGTGAGTCCACTCTTGGAGCATCGTTGCCTTCACGAACACTGCCTTCCTTGTTGCTGCTGCTGCTACTGCCTCTATCCTTGGCTGATTCAAAGCTCGGCCCTTTCAACCTTGCTGCTTTCCCACCACTGCCTGTGGAGCTTTGTTTCCTAGTCCTTTCCACTGCTTGCTGTTCATCAGTAATATTGGAGCCCAGCTATTTTTCACCAAATTAAGAATCCAGCTTCTTCACTCCTCCAGTGAGATAAAGGTTTGAGACCTTCTCTGAATCTTTGGACTTTGTGACATATTCAGTCAAGAATTAAGCAGCTATAGGTGGCTACTTTGAAGGTTACTAATTTTATTGTGAGTTTATTTAATAAAGTTACATAGTCTAGTGATTCTATTCTTCCAGGTAACCCTGACTAATACAAAGAACTGTAAAAGTGTGTGTGATGGATATTCCCGGTTCACTTCCTGTGAGGAATATGGTGTTCAGTGATTCTGTATGTAAAACTTTTGATAATCTTTGATAATTTAGGAAAAAATGCTGATAGGCTGCTTTTCGCATCTCTAGATACAGTACAAAATAAAAAGGGAAATTTCAGAGATGAATTTTACCAAGCTCAAGATGAGCATCAAAAATATCAAGGCTTCTAAGTGTGTTTTGAAAGCATTTCTGGATAAAAAAAGAGAAGGAAAGAAAGATCTCAGATATGAAAATAATCCGCTTCAGATGTACGTAAACAACATGGAAGTTTCTAAGTGTACTCTAGTAGAGAATCTTCTCTCCAGTAGTAAGAGGGCTTGAATTGTTAGAAATCAAACCCAAACTTTAATTATTAGATTGGCTGAGTTACAATGTAAATTAAAGTCCCTGCCACAGAGAGTGCCGAGCACTGATTGGAAAAAACTGGCTTCCTTCTGTACCCTTGGCCAGACATGCTGGTCTGGCAAGATAGGTTCATCCCTCCCTCAGCTGTTATGTGGAGATGGTGTGGCCAGTTCCCTTCGCCTTTGGTTTTGCAGTAGGCGCTCCCGCCAAGCTGAACTAAGAACTGTAACTGACTATCATAAGAGAATAACATTTTGTTTCCTTAAACAGTTTTATTTTATCAGCATCATGAAGATTACCTACAACAATAATTCCAGTTCCATCTGCTTACCAGTGAATTACATAATTTCATTTTTTTGATAATTGAATAGTTTATATGTACCATATTTTCATTATACATTCATCTAGCATTGGACTTTTGAGCCAATTCCATTTCTCTATTATTGTAGCTAAAAATAAGTGTCTTTGTAATAATCCTTTAAGGATGTAAGAATCCTTTGGGAATAATCCCAGAAGAGGGATAGTCAAAAACCCATGACAAACTCTATATGACTATGATGATGGCATGCCTGCTCAAGGAAAATAATGGAATCACTGCTTCATGAACATGTGCCATATTTGTATCATGAATAATTGCCGTACTTTTGAGGGACAAATTCTTTGAGAGAAAAATTCTTGTGGAAGAAAATTTAATCTAACAAATTGTTTCTCTAATTTTGACTTGTCTCAATATCATTGATAATGTTTCTGAGCAAGGCATGATAAAATGCATAATAAAGTGAGTGATTAAATAGTTGCCATGCTGTGGTAGGCACTATGGCAAAAAAAATACATGTCTGATTCTTTCATAGGAGAACTTAGGATACAAGTAGAGAAGCTAAAGTCAACTACTGCATGTTAGTTTCTTCAAGTGATGCAGTAACATAATAGTGCAAACAGGGTCATCAGATAGTGTACCAGACACAAAGGATGTAACAGATATAACTGTGATTAGGAGGAGAATAATGATGTGCTGGAAAATCATTAAGTCACAGTAACACACAGAGCACTGTAGCAGCCTTATGGACTCAGCTTGTTGTATTCCATTGGAGGAAGGAATGGATTATAGTCCATCCATGAGACATTTTCTAGAAGTCTCTAACCATCTTATATGACTTGAAACATTGTGAGCATTAATTGGGTACAATGTGATGTACAAGTCCTTTAAATACAAAGTCACGCCTGCTTTTAAACTGAGCCACAGGAAGTTTGGGGAGGAAGAGTTTCTACCATCTTACATAGCATTCTGCTTTTTGAATATCTTTTTAGAAAGGGTTTTACAGATATGCATATCCATCAGACATGCACACTGACTTAAAAGAAAAAAAGAAAAGAAAAGGAGAAGAAGCAAAACACTTGTGAATTCAGAGTTTTCTGTGAAGGGAAAGGTGATTAAATTCCAGGCCTCCCACAATTAGAAGTTTTGATTTCAGTCACTTTTGGAACATTTCTCTGTGCATGAACACATATACTAAAGTAAAATGTTTACTGTACTGCAAAAGTAAACTACCAATGTAATGCAAATGTGAGGCAAAGCTTGACTTTTTTCCTGAAAAGAAAGGATGTCAGGCTAGGTAAATTTATGCATCAGTGCTTCTTCCTCTTTCCTCCTGATAAAGTCTGATTGACACTGTTCCAGCCTGAATCTTAAAGAAACTAACATGATTCCCACAGCCTCATGCAATGGAACCTTACCCTGTCAGTGTTCTTGGCCACTGGGGCCTGACCTATGGCAACAGACACTTTCTAAAATGTTTTCCATCATTTAGAAGCTCCTCTGTGTGCTGGGGTTACATGCCTAATTAGATATTCTGAAGCACAATCAAAAGACCAGATATTTTCCAATGTATTTTTGTACTGTCTTTATATACATATGCATATATCTATATCTATATCTATATTTATAATATATGAAGTCTACTTGAAGTCAAGATCTTACTGAAGATAGGTGAGCCCTGCTTTCTCTTCCTACATTTCATGAGATGAAATATCATGAATCTATATTAATGAGCTCAATAACCCTCAGCTACTCAAACTGTGATCTGTCACCTTGCCTCTTCTTTATGGTTCTTTGAAGTAGGTTGACTACTTTTCAAAAAGCTGATAGAAATGAAATAAGAAGAAATGTTCTGATCAATTTTATCAAGTCGGTTGCTAATCTACAATTTCCGTTCAAGGTTAGGTACAGGTGAACATTTAAACCATAAGCTAAGGTAAAGCCCAAATCTAAATGGATTCAAATGACCCTAACCCTGTTTTCTCTCACAAATATTTGAGACCGAAGAATCAGTTTGAGAAATATATTCACTATATAGTATTCTTTCACTATTGAAAAGTTTCACGTAGCATTGAATTTTAAGTATTTACTAGACTAAATGTTTACCAGTACCCAAAAATCTGCAAAAATAAAACAAAACACAGATAAAGATAAGCTGTAAATGGCTTGTATTTCATGTAGTGCATAGTGTAAATATTCAGTGGAGTAGTTTAGGATGTCACTAAGACTCATTACTGCTTTGAGACGGAGCAGCCTTACTGTCTTTAGACAAATCTTGATTGAAGAAAAACATCACATTTAGCTGTTAATGGATGCACTGGCAATGGAAGCATAAGAAACAATTGGCTTAAAGGAGGAGACTATGTCCCAATAAACATGTTCCTAGACGATACAATAGGTTTATCTAAAATTATACAATCTTGTGTCTAGTTACAAGGAAATGACTGTTGGAGCAAGTCTTTGAATTTCTGCCTGAGTGAGACATGACAGCTGTTTCAATTCACCTGGATTGTGGCTGATAAACTCATGGCAAAACAGCTTAGGGAACAAGAGGTTTAATTTTCTCTTAAAATTCCTGGTTACACTTGTTCGGCTTGGCAGGAGAGCCACACATGCCAAAACCAAGGGGTTGAGAGAACTGACTACACCGTATCCCTAAGATCAGCAAAGAGAGGGACAATCCTTACTTGCCAGACCAGCATATCTGGCCAAGTATACAGAAAGATACCCCCTTTCTCCAACAGTTCCTTCCATTTTATTACCCTGCCCGGAGACTATCCCACCGACCATGGGATGGACTAGACAATTTCCTGCAGGTTTGCTCTAGGCTTAGCTCAACTATTAATTTTCTACAAATGTTCCCAGAGCTCAAACCTTCAGCTATCAAGTTGACACCTGTATCTAACTATGACAACAACTCTTAGCCCACCATGGTTTAAATAATGAAAAACAAATTCCAGTTCAGTTTAAAGGTTTGAAAACTTATAGCTCTAGGTGTGGGTAAGAGGAAGAAGGTGAGAAGGAGAGAGGAAAAAAGAAAGAAAGGCAAAGAGTGAAAGAGAGAGAAAGAAGAGAGGAGAGAAAGAAAGAAGAGAAGAGAAGGGGGTAAGGGAAGGGAGAGAGGAGAGGAGAAGGGGGGGAAGGGAGAGGAGGGGAAGAAGGGAGATGAAGGGAAGGGAGAGGGCAGGGAGAGGGGAGGGAAGTAAGGGGAAGAGAGGAAGAGGGAAAGGGAGAGGGAGAGGGAAAGGGGAGATGGCACTTTTGCCTAGAGATGCTGTGAATGACTAGATAAAGATTTTTCTTTAATGAAGTACACCACACTCAACTAAGAAGAGCCATAGGCTGAGATGAGAAAACACTTTGAGAAACAGGAGATGGTTGAATGTGAGGAATGCTATGAAGAGGCAGGGAAACATAAGGTTTGAAAACGGACTGACCCTTGTGCTTAACTGTAGCAAGGTCTTGGGAGCCCACAGTGGATGTTCGTTTCTCCCCAGTGACAATGGCAGAGGTTGGGGCAGAACATGGTCAAAGGCAGTCTTAGAAGAATTGGGGCAGCGCGAGGAAACATAGTCTAAGAATTCATGCATAATGAGGAGTTAGTACCTAGGTTCCACCTTTCAGGTAATTTTATGGGGCTTAGAAAATTTAATAAGGCTTTTAGGTTATGCTAAAAAGAAAAAAAATTGGAGCTTGAAGCAACATAGAAGCCGGATTTCTTTTATTTTATTTTTTAATGGCTTTGGAAATACAGTATGTCCACTGCATTTCTTTTACTTTTTTTATTTGGCTAGTTATCATGAAGCTAGGAGGATGTAAACAAGTCACTCTAGGATTCTCAATGTGCACAGAATCAGCAATAAATTAGACAGGAGAGAAGAGAATGAGGAAATCAGGGAGACGATATGTGCACATGCACATATGAAAGTGCACACACACTAACACACCTCAATAAACAGAAAGCCAATAGACCCAATGAATTTATTTTCTGTAGGCTAGCTTTACCATCATAAGATTTATCTAAGAAAAATCTTCAGTTTGGGATATAGGAATTTGCTTGTAAGCAGTAGGAACAAGTTGAAGGTTGCTGCCTTAGAGTATCCTCTACCAGATCACATTTAACACAACAGCACTTTTCTAGATACATTCAGCATCATGATGAATCAGAGAATTCACCATCAAGATGATGGTGATTAAAAAATATATCCTTTCAAGGGGCTGGAGAGGTGGCTCAGGGGTTAAGCCTCTGCCTTGCACGGCAGAAGGTCCTGAGTTCGGATCCTAGAACCCACCTATAGATGCCGGGCGGAAGCAGGGGTGGCCTGCGTTTCTGGTTCTGGTAAGGAGGAGCCTGTGAATACCAGAGCAGAGTAAACAAGGAGGAGGTGGAGGCGTCCATGGTGGTTCCCGAATTCTTCCGTGGTTCTACACACATACATACACACACTCATACATGCACAATTGAATAAATAATAAATAAATAAAAATATATCCTTTCAAAAACTGCAGTCTCAGCTCTTGTGTCCAAACTCTGGCACTTTATAGGTAAGCTGCTAACCAACTAAGGTAAGAAACCACCATGGACCCTGGCCATACTGTGTCAGTGAAGGTCCTATCAGGAGGCTTTTGTGGCTGTGCTAGCACCAGGTATGAAAGTGTGAAAGCACCAGCCAAAGGAACACTGGAAGAATTCATTTGTAAATCAAAGGTGCCCTTTACTCTTCCACTAGGAAAGCCAAACTGCTGATTCAAATGAGCACACCAGTTAAAATTAAGTGATCCTTCATCTGAGAACTCCATATGTTGAACTTAACTACCTGTTCCTGGGGATTTGCTGTTTTCTTTTTTAGCGGGCAACAGCTTTTAATATCTTAAGGCGAATGTAGCGTCAAAGGTTTGCATTAAACAAAAAGCAACTCTAGGTCATCTATGCGATTTGGAAATTGTGTTTAATGCAAATCTACAACAGGGATATATGTCATTGGGGTTCACTACTGAATATTCTTTTTGGGTTTTCTCTGTCAGATATGCAATCTCAGCTAAATGTTTTGAAGAGGAGGAATCAAATAAATTGCCCTATTTTAGGTCTTTCTCATCTGTATACAGTTGTGCAGCTCTAGTAGACCTGAAAATTGCCCAGAGACGAACTTTAAAAAAATAGAGTGCTTTTGAGGCAGAAAATTGCTTTTCTGCAGTATGGTCTAGAGGACACGTAGTGACAGGAGGACAAGAAGTTGTCACCATGCAGTGATATGGTAGAGCACATCCTCCACAACAAAAGGGACGATTTGTTTTTATTGTCTTTCCTATTAGACCACAAAAGGCATCAGAGAGTGGAGGGATGCTGGGACCCACTCTGACTTAAACCTTCTGAGGCAGACATACAATTAGATTTTTGAAAGTCCGTCCTTAACCCGCAGATGTTGTTTAGTCTCTCTAAAGAAGAGGTCACTTAATATCACCGCCAATCCTGTATTTCTCAATTTTTTCAATAACCCTAAGATGTTTGGACCTTGGGATAAAACATAAACTAAATGTAGATTCTCTTGATTTTATAAGTCAGTTATTCAGTGGCGTTTGCAGAGGCTCATGTAAGTTTATATATATATATATATATATATATATATATATATATAGTATTTTATGCATTTGGATTGGACCCTTGATATTTTTGGAAGATTTTTTATGGGGTTTAATTTCCATTTTTATGGTCGTATGAACAAAAAATGGGAGAATATATGTCTTTTGTGTGTTAAGGGATTCGCAACTCCTTTGGGCCTGTTATCATGTTAATGAGACAGCTGAGAGATATCAGGAATGTGCGTATTAATCTTAGCAGGCATTTGTATACCAGAACTGCTCATTTAGGGTTTTAATGGCATTAACTGTGAATTTGCACAAAATTAACAAAACAACACTTCTACATAAAGATCCCTAATACAAAACACGTATTAAAGCTATTTAAATTATATGTACATACAAAATATGTATAATATAACACATACAATTGAACTTATATTGTGCTAAATTTTCAGTAAAAATTTTGCAGGTTTGGAGCTTTCTTCTTTAATCATTGGCATACAAGATTTTCTCTTAGATTTCATGCCGGATCAAATGGTCTAGTACATATTAATGTGCTTTGAAATCGGTAATTTTTTGAAGTTGAATGGGAAGCTTCAATGTTTTCCTAGGCCTATTTTAGGCCTGGTTTTCTTTTGCAAAATGAGTCACAGATATTGTGACAGAGTGACACTGGTCAGGGTGACAAGGCAGCTGGACAGACTTTACTCTCCAACTTATATGAAGTCACTGATTAATGCATTCATGGAGTAGAAAGGATCTGAGAAAACATCCAGGACTGTTCTATTCCCACTGAAGAACTGCTACCATGTAAACCAAAGACTTAAAGTTGACTTCAATTTTTCTAATGCTAATTATACTAAATGGGCTCTTTCCCAGATATCCAGATTTTTTTCTTTTCTTTTCTTGTCTTTCTTTTCTTTTCTTTTCTTCTCTTTTCTCTTCTCTTCTCTTTTCCTTTTCTTTCTTTTCTTTTCTTTCCTTTCCTTTCTTTTTTCTCTTCCTCCCTTTCTTTTTCTTTTCTTCTCAACAGATATCATTTTGCCACTAAGTTTCCAGAGAAGGAGTTGGTTCTTTCATTCAACAAACTCTCTGTGTGTCTCTGTCTCTCTCTATCTCTCTCTCTCCCTCTCATTCTCTCTGTCTAAAGTTGCTATGACACACGGACTCTACATAGGCTCCTTGCCCTCTAGTCTCATCCTCCATAGTCCTGTGACCTCAGGTATAGGTTACCACATTAACCTGAAGCCAGGCATGACAAATGCTCTACAAACTAGATCCATGCTCCCATGGAGTTTATAATGTCGGAGAGCATGGAATTGAATCTCTAAGAATATTGGTTGGTTCATCATGTTTATCATGAAAGTAGATTAGCCCCAATTATCTAGAATGCTTATACTGATTCTTTCTGATCCTTGATAATAACACATTGATAGATTCATCTTTGAAAATTTAATTTCTACCCATCCTCATCTTTCCATTACAATAAACACAAAAAATACCTAACACGTTTATTACTCTCAAAAAAGTATACCTTGTTAAATTTTCTATTCAGTTTCCCAGTGACAATAGCTAGCTATGTTATTGGAAATCTAGAAGTATCTGAGAGGCATTAATGCCATCCCACGGTGTTACATGTTTCTATTCTGATTTGAATGATCACACACTGGAGATAACTAATTGGTTATGGAATCTCATAAATTTATCTACTACTTATAATGGATAACTATAAACTTTGTTCTGTAAATGAATGCTTTTCCTAAAATGCTAAGGAGTATCACATTAGTACCTGTATATGAGCTTCATGTGGAAGCTCAAATAAAGCCATCATATAAAAGCCACTGTGGAATTATTGTAAAGTCACATTCAGCAGGGAGTGGGGGACAATCTTCATTAGATGGCTATGTGCTAAGCTCTCACTGTCCCAAAGCTGTGGTGGTCTCCAGCTGACATGCTGCACAGTACCCCAGCCTGCTGGTTACTTTTCTCCCTTCCCATTGCAGGTCTCATCCGCTGACTCTTTTGATGCCAAATGCTCCATTATTTGCAATTTGCGCTGTGCCCATCTCCAGCCGGGACCTGTTAATCCAGGCCCACCACAGAGGCAAATGGAAGCAGGTGACTGAGTGCTCAGCATCAGCATTGTGGAATTTCTATCAGACACTCTGAGGGTTTCGCCAGAAGTACACTTGGAAGAGTCACATGGTCCTAGTGGGCCTCATAGCTCACAGACAGGCTTCTTCATCTCAGTACTTCAGAGGAACATGCATACAATGAAAACAGGAAAGAATAGTTCATTTTCAGTAAAAAGTTAACTCAAAATGTACACAGAATAATTCTCAATACTAGTTATAGCAACACAAAATATACTTTAAATTGATTAATGATTAAAATGCTGATTCTTACATTTAAAAAAAATTCAACAGGAAAATGAAAACAAGTTTTTTTTTTTTTAATCTTACTATGTTGTTCTCTTCTTATTTCTTGTTGTGATTTTCCATGAAGGGTTTTAAAAAATAGTCAGTGATTTTCCATGAAGAATAAAAAAAGTCAGTAATAACACTGAGATCCAAGATCAGGATCTGTGTTTCTCAACCTGACCTCAGTCTTTAATTTCAAGTGTCTGTACCTGTGCATACGCTGAATATCTAGCATATTCCCCTCATAGCCACTGGACTTTTCTTTTCTCTCTGCCCACCCCCGGATCTCTTTGTCTTGTCCTTATAGACAGTCTTAGTATCTGCTGTTCATGAATATGTAGGTGAGAGAGACAGAGAGAGAGAGAGAGAGAGAGAGAGAGAGAGAGAGAAGGAGAGAGAGATATTTTACATGTACAAATTGAATTTAGCAGTCACACATGAACAAAGCTTAGGGTATATGTGCTTTGTGATGATTTTGATCATGTAACAGGTTTAACTCTAGTTGTATTCATTTGCAAAAATACTTAACTTCTTTCATTCTAGATGTCAAAAATTTCATTGTATACATGTATTCCATTTTCCTTGTGCATTTCTCTGTTATTGCACCCCTGAATTGTTTTCAAAATTCAGCAAGGTATTTTTTTTTAGTTTTTTATTTTTTTCTCCCACATTTTTTTTTCTTAATCGTACAAGCTCTCCTCTCTTAGCTAGGTTTTTACATTATCATGGATAAGCTTTTAGGAAGCTCTTCAGAATAAATCCCTACCACTCAAGATAGAGGGTAGAAGGCTCTGGGGCATACTCACAAGAACTCCTCACACTTTTGTGTCCCAAAACTGTTCTGTTTCTTGTGATTGGCTTCCTCATGTTGTTTGAGGAGAAAGTTCTGGTGATGAAAACTTAAAATCCATTTCAATAGTTGCAGCACATAATATCAATGTGAAATAAGAGACTTTCCAAGTACCTTCAAAATAATCAGTGACTTAGACAAACACAAACAAGAACAATATAAAGTTCATGCCTGCTGGTGAGAGTATTAATCTGTGTTGTTATAATGCATCATAGTTCATGTTTTTTTTTGTTTGTTTTAAGCATGTGTGTGTGTGTGTGGTGTGTGTGTATCACAGAGCATTGCGTGTGCCTATGAAGACTGAAGGGTTACTTCAGAAATCATCCTGGATTGCTTCTACCTTCTATCTGCTTTGCTCTGGGGTTTCCCAGGTTCCACCTTCCAGGACTTGAAGTACAGGTAACTGCCATTTCTGCCTCCAATTTTTATTTGGGATCTGGGTTTCAAACTCAGGACCTTCTGTTTTCGAGGCAGAAGCTAAACCCCCAAGCCATAGTTAACCTCCAGCCCCATGTTCATGTTTTAAAGATAAAAGTGTATAGTAGAGAATACTCTTAATATACACTTTGAGAGAATTATGTACAATTCTGAATAGATTTAAATTAATCAATCACAAACTGTTAGTGGTTGTTACTTCTTTTTTGAAAGAAATATACTATGCATAAAGCTGTCTCTTTCCTATCATGTGTGACTTAACTAGTTTTAATAATACTTAGTGTTTTTTGTTTTTGTATTAAATTTGTTTTTATGTGCCTTATATTTTACATTATTTTGGCAATTTTCTTTTATTGTTCAGTTCTTCATATTCCAGCATGATGGATCACTAAATCAAATGACAAATTGCTATATCTCAGATTATATTAAAATATGCTGACTTCTTAGAGAATTTATTTATTTTTTACATTTACCATTTATTTTTCAATTTATTTTTCTACTTTAACAAGCATACTGAGCATTCATCCCAGCTTCCCTTCCTTCCTCCATCCTCTCCCTTCCTTCACCATTTTCTCCTACTCCCTCCCACCTTCTATCTATAGGCTTCACTCTGACTTATCTATTCCTGTGGGTGTATCCTGTGGGCCTCCATAGTGTATCAGGTTACCTCTCTTCAGGCCACCCCACTGATATGTGCATTTCCCTTCGTTCATCCGGCTTCCACTGTAAATGTCCACTCTATGGCTATGATAACATCTTCCCCAAGAGTACTTTGATGTACTGTCTTCCTAACTATAGGTTTATTGGTTGTCTTCCCTATTGATTTTTTTCCTTCCTTTTTTTTATAGGTTCTTGTTCTAGTTTACAGTAACAGGGATGTATACCATTCTGACAAGTGAGTCTGAATCAATCAGAAAGCTGCTGGTTTTCTCCTTGATCTTATTCCACTATTACATTGGCAGTCACCTGTTGCCATGGTGATTTATATTGTAACTTACATATCTCATGCCATTGATGGGGCTTGTGATTATTTCTCTCCCCCAGTAGCTTCTACGGCAAGAATTTAAAAACTTTTAAGCACTTCACTTTGTAAGTTCTTGCTTTAAGCAAAAGGAACATATACATATTGGTCATTTCAGAAATTTAAAAACTATCTGATCTTGATTTTATTTATCTGATATATATATCTGGGTCAATCTATGCATGTGGGCACATGCTTAGTTGGACTGGACAGACACATCAAACGAAAATCAATATTATTCAAATTTACACATTAAGTTTCCCACCTAAATTTGCCATCCAAAAATATTTGAGGAGGAAAAATAAAAATGTTTCTCACTCATAAATAAATTAAAATTATTTAATCTCTTTGATCCTAAGAAAATTCATGTTATAAATAGAAAACAAACAAACAAAAGAATCTAAGTTGAACTATGTTGTGCTTCTTTGAAAAAAACAAGCAGATCAAAACAAAAACGAGAAATAAAATTAGGAGAACCTACCTCCTAAAAAATGCTTGAAGGATTAATTGATATTCATCAAAAATGTTTTAACAGAACTTTATTACTATGCTAGTTAGGTATAAGACCAATTTAAGCACATCTCTGAAGAATTTTTGTGTTGCGTGGCATCCAGGAATGAAATTCCAGAAGCAAATGCAGAATAAAAAGCTGATTGTTAATAATTCATTCAGAGGGCGCTGGTTCACCAGTCACAACCAGTAATGAATCAGAAGCCCCAAAAGATGGGTGACACATGTAACACATCTTCCTTAAACCAAAAAAAAAAAAAAAAAGTAGCCCTTTCTGACAATGATCCACCTAAGGTTCTAGATAACTTTATCCTTGATTTGTTAAGGAAGGGTGGCAAGAACTGGCTACTGAGATAACCAGATGCTATGAGGACTGATGCTTGCTGGGGGCAGAAGTCTTGAACTTTCATCCTTTGTGAGCTTCCTTACAGCCACCTCAGTCCCAGTGGAAGCAGGGTTTGGGAGGTAGGGGGCTAAGACAAGCTTCTTGTA